>NC_051170.1:119052120-119652120 GCF_013339725.1 Rhipicephalus microplus | reverse complement strand
CCCGTGGATGAACTGGTACTGGGCGGGATCTCTGGGGATTGTACATCCATGACAGCGATGTAGGGGGCTGGAGACCCCGCTGTTGCGCTGTGGAACGCAGAAAAAACAGCACAGACCGCAAGATGTGTTCCACAACAGAATCACTTCGTCTTCCTCCGGGAGGCTTAGACCTTACTTTTAAGAAATGCTGGTTGTTAGAGGTGGCGTTCCGCATGAGAGACCTTGATGAACGAGCCTTTGTGCTGCTGGAGTGAAAAGGGAATATATAGTTTTGAAAAAGCACCCGGAAACAGGGACTAAAGAGAAATAAACGGCCAAAGTGCGCGAATACCTTGCCCTTAGTGTAGAACACGGAACGCAGGAAGAAGTAAAGGGAGCTTGCAACAAGGCCTAGTGTGAATGAGAGAGCTAGTAGAAAAATTTAAACCGAGACTCTGCTCAAGAGAAGGCGCCTCAAATAGATGTGGCTATTAGGACATGAAGGACGAAAACAAAGAAAAGTTTTGAGATTTCGCGAAAATAAAATTTCAACCAGAAATTTCGTAAGGTAATATGAAAAGCACTTGCCCACAACTTGAGGCCTCAGCTGACGCCATAAGGCGCGTATCTGTTGCAGCAAGAAAAATCATTCAGTGAAACGTATCTAGCCACCTATGACATTTATCTAGCCGCCTATGACTATCTAGCCGCCTACGACGTTTAGCTCTCCTGGTCGTTTCGATAATGGTATCGATACCAAATTTGGTATGGCATAACATGACTGTATTGAAAACAAATCAGACTAGTCATAACATGAAAATCATGACATGTTTGTCACGAATCTTATGATTTACATTTCGTGGTGCTGCGGCAGTTGTGGTGCTTTCTTTCACATGGCTTGTTGCAAATCTGGTATGGTATGGCATGATTGCATGGCAAACATGAGCGACAGATCCTAACACGAAAATCAAGGTGTGCGTGTCATGTAGCAACATTACTACATGCCACGCTTATGATGCGCTCGCAGCCGTTTCGCTAGCGTCACATACACCAAATTCAGTATTACACTACTTGAATGGATAGCGAAGGTACCGTACTGGTGCAAACATGATAAACGTGAGATGCGTGCCATGTAACAACATGACTAAATGCTACGCTCATGATTTACTCGCGGCCGTTTCACTAGGTTCACATATGCCAAATTTGGTATTACGTGACGCCAATGAAAGACGAATGTATGTGACTGGTGCAAACATGATAATCATGAGATCTGTGTCATATGAGAACATGACTACATGCCGCAGTCAAGGCGCCAATACATTTGGACGTGACGCGGTGCGCTAGCTCGCCGGCGTTCATTCCATCGCGTCACGCCGACGTTGCCACTCCAGGCGCTGGTCCTGCCGCATACTCGCAGGCGTGCGCCGTGCTGCGTTGCTTTGACGCATGCGCGCTTCAGGGCATCTGGCGTCCCTCCATCACGAAAAGAGGAAGACTCAGTGTTGTCTGCGCAACGATTCGGGGGGCGCTGCGAGCGGTCGATGGTGACGGACGCACTCCACATCGCCTCCGTAGGTTTTCTGCTATTTCTGCAGACATCTACCTTGGTACCCCTGAAACTTGATTTTATCGTCACCGCCAAGTTCTCCGCTTCGCCTAGACAACACCGTCGTCCAGGTGGGTCCAGTTTTGACAACTTGAGGGACATCCTTCACTCCCGGCTACAACGCCGCCTCGCTAAGGGCTCTCAGCCCAGCGATGGCGGCCGCTAACGTGGTTACGGGCTATGATCCTACCTCAAGCCAAGTGCTGTCCATGGAGATTTCATCCTCCGCAAACACTATGCCAACAGAAGATGAATACCTCGATGACATGGTGAGAATGTGGCAACGCAAGCAAGCGAAATCGCAGTCTGCGTCTCAAAAACAACGAGACGCCACAGCGGGCCACCATTCCCCAGCCTTGCAAGGAACGCCGGCGCGCCATCCCTCCGGTGGTGTGCCTACCGCTGCTCTGTCCTCGCAGCCAGCGAAGCAACGCAAGTGGCGTCCGCGTCAAACTCCTCGCCTCTTTCGCGACGACTACATCGTAGTGGTCAAACCTCGCGTTCCCTGTGAGCTACGCACATTCGTCCCGGCCGATCGCGCGGGCGACGCCATCCGCAGCTACCTCGGCGACCGGACTACCACGCAAATTCAAGTGTGGCCCATCTGGAACAAAACATCTTGGTCTGCAGCACCACAATTTTGCCTATGGCACAGCGACTCCTCGGAGACTTCCAGCTGCAAGTGGGGTATCAGAAGCTGCCCGTTCGGGGCCACGCCAAGGCACCAGGGGATACATGCAAGGGGCGTCATCAACATAAACCCTGCTGAAATCCCGGAAAGATAAGTCAGAACTGCATTGGCCTCGAGGTACTATCCTCGCGGTCCGCAAACTCGGAGATTCCGCGGCGGCGGTGGTGACTTTCGAGGGCACGAAGTTACCCCGCTTCCTCTTCTACCACTGCGTGGCGACGTACTATCCGCGCCTACAAGAAAACGGTCCCGGTTTGCACCAAGTGCGGTACCATCGGCCATCGACCACCTCAGTGTCCTCACCCCGCTCCAACGCAGTGTGCCAAATGTGGAACCCCCGCACCTGCAGGTCTCAATGCCCACGACTGCCACCCCAAGTGCCTCCTCTGCCACGGCGCCCATGAGACT
Source organism: Rhipicephalus microplus (assembly GCF_013339725.1). Lineage (NCBI taxonomy): Eukaryota > Metazoa > Arthropoda > Arachnida > Ixodida > Ixodidae > Rhipicephalus > Rhipicephalus microplus. The sequence continues at coordinate 119,649,436 of NC_051170.1, read as the reverse complement.
GGGACCAGTGGCTGCACGGCAAAATATCGAAAATATCGGAAACGCAAGCAGCCCTCAACATCTCCTCGAGGGACCACCTCATGTTCGTCACAGCCAGACAGCGGCACCAACCTGCATCAGTCGGCTCCACCACTCCACGCCGACACTCAGGCATTCTCACCGCTCGAAGCACCAGCGGCGGTACCTCAGGTGAGCAGTTGGGCAGGGAAAGCTGCTTCTAAGCCTCTCTCATCCCCTTCTGTCGATCCTCCTTCTCCCGAACTTGCGGCCCTTCGCCAGCAAGTTGCGCCACTTCAAAAGCAAAATTCTCTTTTAACTAAACAACTCGAACTCTTAAATAAGTGACTTCAACCCCAACAACAGTGTACTGCAAGGCAATCCGATATTGCCTCCTCTGTCCAGGCGGCTACGCCAGCTACGTCCAAGCTTACTCCTCGCGCTAAGTCCACTCCCATTAAGCCGCCGGTTCAAGCAGCCATGTGTACTCCAGCACTCGGAACCGGTGCCGCATCTACTTCAGAAGCTCTTGAGGCTCCTGGGGCACCTCAGTTTCTCTTGCCCGCTCACCAAACTCTCCCTAGCGAAGAGCGCGCCCCGCGCATAGAGGAACGCCTCACGTGCGTCGAAGCTTCGATTAATCACCTCCTCACCAGCTTCTCGGTCCGACGCATAGTAGTAGAGGTTACCCAGGCTATTCAAGCCTGGGCAGTCACCCAGTTTCAACCCAAGGCATCGCGTTCCCGCTCCTGCTCGGTGAGCAGTGAGGGTACAGCTCCACGGCATCGTCGTAAGGTGGCTACCACCACCCCACCGTCGGACAATCCGGCCTCCGTGCCCCTCCCTGCCTCTGAGGATCCTAGCGGGACATGGAGGACCAAATATAAAACCTAAGACAGTCACGATGGCTACCAATCGTACGTCCCGTTCAAATATTGCGTCTAAATTCGAGATCATACAGTGGAACCCTGGAGACTTCGGGAACAGGCGAAAGCGTTCACATCTTTGCCTTTTCCTCAGCTCACTTGGCTATAAGCCGGCCGTCTTGGCGCTCCAAGAATCTGGCCCTGCTCCATCCCTTTCTCGATACTGCTCCTATGTAGGCGGCACCACCACATGCCTCCTCGTGCATAAAGCTTACACGGCGGTACAGATTGACCTCGATCTGGATCTTCCTTACGACTACTGCATGATATCAGTGCTGTCTCAGCGGAGGGGCCAACCATCAATACATATCTTAAACGTGTACTGCCCCCTCGCCTTGCGAGGGTTCATTTGCGCATCTCTTCCATCGGGCGCTGCGTATAGCTGGCCCGACAACCACTGGTGATTGTCGGGGACTTTAATGCCCCCAGCCCTCACTGGGGTTACCACTACAAGAAGGCCCGGGGCAGAGAGCTCAAGGAGCTCATTTCCTTCACTGAGCCTGACGCTTCTTACCGATCCGGCACAACCCACACAGTTCCGGCAACTCGGTCACGCGAGACACATGCCCCGACCTCTCCCTCACCCGTCACATCCGCGATGCTACATGGGAGAATTTAGGCGAAAACCCTAGGCAGCGATCACTTTTTACTTCCGCATTTCGTTCACACCGCGGCAGAAAATGCGCCAAAACTGGGGCCAAGCCCGTCTCACCGATTGGACTCAGTTCAGAATGCAACCATTCCCCGCCGTCCTCTCCTCGACCAAATATGCAGCGTGGGCATCATACGCCCTCCATATGAAACAAGCGAACACTCGCACCCTTGCAACCTCTAATTTGACTCCTGCAATCGATCCACACCTCCTACATCTTTGGGGCGCTCTCCGCGGGCTCGTAAGGCGCTGGAAACGCAACAAACTTAATCGGAAACTTCGCGCTCGCATTGAGGCGCTCACTGCAGAGGCGGCCGCATACTCTGCACAACTTTCTGATGCTAACTGGGCAGACACCTGTTCGAAGGCTGCAAACCAGATGAGCTCTAAGAGTGCGTGGCGACTCTTTAGAAGCCTTCTCGATCCCTCCACCACCAGGGGAGAAACGCAACGCCAGCTCCAACGTGCTCTGCATGCCTTTCAGGGCACTACGGATGAATTCGCGCGAGAACTTCGTGACCGCTACACCTGCCACACAATTGATCCCGCAGGCCCGGCATATACGTATTCCGGCGCCCCTAACACCGACCTCGACGCCCCATACACGCTTTCCGATTTACGATTTGCACTCACGAAAATGCGACGGGGCACGGCCCCTGGACGCGACGGAATCACGGTATCACTCCTGGCAAATCTTCCCAACCAAGCACACCTCTCGCGACTCCACCTTATAAATTCGATATGGGACGGCTCTCCGCTTCCAACGGAATGGACCACATCGGTCGTGACATTCATACCCAAATCGGCAAAGTCCGTTAGTATTGAGGCACTGAGACCCATCTCACTTACGTCTTGCGCAGGCAAGCTCATGGAAACCTTGGTTCGCGAACGCCTTTCCGCCTACTTGGAGGCCAGGAGGACCTTCGCCGACACGATAGTTTGGCTTTCGCCCCCATCTGTCGGCGCAGGACGTCCTGCTCCAGCTTCAACACGATATCATAGAGCCGACTACTATGCGCCATAACGATAAAGCCGTGCTCGCTCTCGATCTCCGCGGGGCGTTCGACAACGTCAAACACAGCACTATACTCACTAACTTGTCTACCACAAACTGCGGGCAGAAGACTTTCAACTACATTCGCGCCTTTCTATCACATCGCACCTGCCTTCATTCGCCTTAATTCTACCGAACACGGCCCGTACTTATTAGGCACGCGGGGTACACCTCAAGGGGCAGTCCTGTCTCCTCTGCTTTTTAACCTGGCCATGATGAACCTCCCCTCTCTTCTAAGCGAGGTCGAGGGAATACAACACGCACTATATGCGGGACGATATCACAATCTGGACCTACACCGGCTCCTTAGCGCAAATCGAAGAACGCCTGCAAAAGGCTGCCCTTCTGGTGGACACCTACGCATGGTTCATGCGGCCTGGAGTGCTCTCCAGCTAAATCGGCTCTTCTTTCAGTCTTCTCCGCTACCGCCGCCTCAAATTTTTCTTCCGTCCGGGCCCGTCCCGTCAGTGCAAAACATTCGGGTTCTTGGCCTTCACCTCACATCGTCCTTGGATCCAAAGGGCACAATTGCAGGCCTCAGACGCACCAGCGAACAGGTGAGCCGCATGATACGGCGAGTTTCTACCAAGCGCGGCGGCCTCCGCGGGTCTCAGTCCCTCCGATTGGCCCACGCGTTTGTGACCACTCGCGTCCTCTACGCCTTGCCCTTACCTTCGCCTGCGTCGTCGACACGAGCACCAGCTGGACGTCCTTCTTCGTTCAGTATACAAACGTGCTCTGGACCTACCTATTGCAACTTCCAACAGCCGATTCGCGGCTCTGGGGGTACACAACACCTTTGCAGAGATGCGCGAAGCTCATCGCGTTAACCAAATCAATCGACTGTCGCAGACGCCTTCAGGGCGCCGTCTTCTACACAGACTTGGCCTTAACCCGATATCTGACCAAGACCCTCTGCAGCCGGTACCAGAGCTCTGGCGTCAAAAGCTATGGGTGGAACCTCTACACCGTAATATGAACCCCGACCTCCATCCTGGCCGTAGACTAGCACGCGCCGCGGCCCTTCATACGCGGCACTCCGATCGTCCTGGTGTTTTCTACGTGGACGTTTCGGGTCCCTCCCCCTCGGGTCACTTCACGGCTGCCGTGATTACAGAGGGCAAACACGTCGATGGCCTCTCCTTTCGAGCAGACACAGTAACGCACGCTGAAGAGGTTGCCATAGCTTTGGCCGCCTCTCACCCTGCCTCACGCACCATCCTGACAGACTCGCGCTTGGCCTGTTCTCAGTACCTTCAGGGTTCCATTGCCCCGCTGGCGGCTAGCCTACTACAGGCAGCCTCTTGGTGCTTTAACCCTCATCCCAATCGTATAGTCTGGACCCCAGGCCACTCGGGCCTGCCCGGCAACGAGGCGGCAAATGCCAGCTGCCCGCGCTTCTCTTGTCCGGGCCGTTGCCCCTCCATGTCCCGAGTCGGAATCTGGCAATACCAACCTGACATGCTTTCGCGAAATTTTGGATTATTACCGGGCTTCGCGCCGCCTCTACCCGGACCCCGCACGCGGTTTGGAGAAAGCGGACGAACGACTGCTACGCCAGCCTGCAGACGAAACACCTTTATCAGTCCGGCGGTCGCCAGGCACTTTTTGCCGGAAATCAATGGCACCTGCTCGACCTGTCATGTCCTCGCCGACACATATCACGTCGTAGCATCGTGCCCAGTTAATCCCGTCCCTTTCTCATCCCCTTTTCCTATCCCAACTAGAGAGGCTTGGGAGGAGCACCTGCTCGGCTGCTCTACCTTGGCTGCACAACGCTTCTTGGTGGAGCGCGCACGGGCAGCGTCCAGCTCCATTGGCGTCCCGGAATAGGGTATTGCCACTCTAGCACGCCGATGGGCCACGTCGGCACTCTCTAGTAGACTTTTTCTACCACCACCAGCAACGATTCGGCGTGAAATTCAGCATGCCGCATTGCGCGCCGGTGCTGTAGAGTGCGCCGACAAACGCTGGTCATGCCTGGCGTCAGACTATAGAGTGCTCGCGTTTTGCTAACGTAGCGTCGCTGTGCCCAGCGTGCCCGCGCGTCAACGCTACATCGGAGTATACTGGGCCTTCATGATGCACTCGCGGCCATTTTGCTAGCCCCACATATACCGAATTTGGTGTTACGTAACGTCAATGGATGACGAAATATATGACTGGTGCAAACATGATAATCCTGACATGCGTGTCATGTAAGACCATGACAACCTACCAGCTCATAGCGTACTCGTGGCATTTTCGCTAGCTCTACATATACTCTATTTGGTATCACGTGACGTGAATAGATGACGAAGGTAAATGACATGTCCAAACATGATACTCATGACACGGAATTTATGTATGGCATTATTTACCTCTACCTCGTAACGTTGTACTGATTTTAAAGTGACATATCAACATTTGTTTTTCGTGCTTCGCATATCATTGATTCCCACTATACGTGGCATCGGCCAATTTTTAGAGGCGAAGCTCCTTACAGCGGCACCCATTTGTTCTTCCTAGTATGTAACAAGTATTACATTTTGACCTCCAAGGTGGTGCCGGTGAGAGACTTCTTCTGTGCGTTGTTGAACAATAAAAAATAGTGCTCAACGTACATGTCAATGGCTTCTAATGGGGAATGAGAGACAGAAGCATTCGGCTTTTAGTTAACGCGCAGGCTGCGATCACCATTAGCAGCCATTGGCATGTACATTGAGCACTATCTGACAAGAAAGGGTTGCTACGTTATACTCGCTGAGTGTAACCTCCTTAGCTTTAGAAAGGTTTAGCGAGCGTTGAGCCGCAGTGCCATGAATACAATGAACTTGTATATACCATGAATGATTTCGAGGTGGTTAAAAATGGGAAGTAGATACGAAGCGCAAGCCGTAAGAAAGTAATAGCCGAATTCTCCGCCTCTCATTTCCCATTAGCAGCCATTGGCATGTACATTGAGCACTATGTGACTGAACAAGTTTGCTACGTCATACTCGCTGGGCGTAACCTCCTTGGTTTTCGAAAGGTTTAGCGAGCGTTCGGCCGCAGTGCCATGAATACAGTGAACTAGTATATATCATGAACTCGAGGTGGTTAAAGTTGGGAAGTGGACCCGAAGCGTAAGCCGTAAGAAAGTGTGCGTGTGCCACCTCTCGTATAGTCCTTGGAATGTCCGCTGGATGGCGGGGCTTCTATATGGGGAATATATGATGAAAAGATGCGAGATGGTGGTACTTGGAGTGTTGAATAGATGGACGAACGGACACATAGACAGATGCATGGATGACGCATGAACGGACGCATGGGCGGCTGCATGGACGAACGCAGGGACGGACGCACGAACAGACGCACGTACGGACGGGCTGATGAATGCATGGACGGTCACACTGACGGAAGCAAGAACGAATGGACGGACGAATTCTTCGCCCCACTCTCCATCATTCACTCCGTGGATATGCTGCCATTTTTTTTTTTGTTCGAATATTGCGGAAAAAAGATTTAGACGAAGTTGCCACTAAATTTTTTAGCCCTATTTATGCCACTGTTAGAAGTTTTTTGATGAAAATACCGACTATAACGTATAGACAGAAATCTTGACTGCAACAGCTGTCTTAAAGCCGGATTAGCTCAGTCTTCTCTGGTGTCCAGCTACATAGCTCTGCTTTTAAGATATTTAGCATTATACCATAACATATTCATGATCTAGCTGTAATAGCGACAGTCAGTGGACGCGGATAGCAACATAAATGCTTACGCGTGAAGTCATGACATGATAATATTGAACAAACGTATCCAGTTAAGTTACACACTTATCGACGTTTATATTGATGGACATATTGTTGTTTCTGTCAGTTCTTGTTATTGGCCCTTTGACAGACACTGAAATGACTTCACGCGGTGCCACTACGTAGCCTGAAAAGGAACGACACACACACCCACACACAAAATATAACTGCTCAGAAATTATATTGCGGCTGAACAGCGCAGAAAACGAGAACAAGAGCCCACATGACACAGCGTTCCGCTACGTATATATGCGCTGGGTCTGTACGATGTACACTGCGAAGAGAAAGCAACAGAACGCGGATTTGTTAATCAGGATAAAACGACGCTGTTGGAGGTGAGACTTTTGCTGGCCGAGCAGACAGTATATGAACGGTCTCAGAATTGTGCTTGAATGATAAAGTTTCTCCCGTATAACAAATACAAGACTCACACTACTGAGAGGGAAGCAGCGCTAAAAAGACACGAAGAAAGAATAGCCAAATAACATAAAAACTGGCGAACAACTATGGGTAATTTATTACACCGGGAAATATATAACTGAAAAAGACAAGACCAAATCATTGCGTGCACATAAGGAAAATTAAAAGCAGGATGAATCTGCCACGAGTCGAAATGACCGAAGTTAGCAGCCCAAAAAACTCCCAAGCATTTCCCCGAGGGTGATTATGGTTAAGTGCGAATGCACGGGGTGATGCTATGAGGGGTATTTATTAATTCGCACTACTATATTTATTAATCACACTATGGTGCCTTTATGGTGTAATGGTTCCTGGGAATCGCAATTTGATCACACGGGGGAGTTTACGTTAACTCACTGGCGAATGCCAACGGATTTTAACTTTACTCCCCCTCATAGCATCACCCCGTGCATTCGCACTTAACCATGTTCACCCTCGGGAAAATGCTTGGGAGTTTTATTACTGATGATGATTAATAAAGTGTAATTAATGAATTTAAGTGTTGTTTGTCATGAAGCATTTGTACACAGATACATTCTATACGAAGTATCATTTATTTACATTTCACGATTTTCGTACGATGCATTAAATGCACACATCGCGAGCGCGTCACACACACACACACACACAAAATACACTACAGATTAGCACCTATTCGTGTTATCGTTGTAGCTCACGGTTAGTACCAGCGCTTTGTGATCCGAGAAATGTACGGTGAGCGGATCCGGCAAGACGGAGCGGACCGTACAGTTCCTACTGAACGCCAATCTTTATCGCTATATCTTTTGTTATATCTTTCGTAATCGTTATATCTTTAACGCGCAGTGGCGTTGATGATATAAGGCGCGTTACTGACATCGATATCAGCGTCGCGTCCATGGCTTATTCGGTAGAGCGTCGCGCTGCGGCCCACCAAGTCCTCTTTCTTTTAAAGATAGAGGGAAGACGGCGGTGGATGGTTTGGGGTCGCAGGCAGGTCAGAGGTTGCGAACAAAAAAATTAGAAAAAGTGAGGGTGTAGGCGTCTGCGGTGCAGCTCATTATTTCTTAGCAGCGAAGCGAGAGCAGACTGGGCCACCCGCGGCCTCGTTTCCGGGAGTTCGGCAGCGGTGTAGCACGTACTCACTCGCGTGTCCGGCTACGCCACTGAGGTAGGCGTAGCCTTTCCTTCCTCCGTGGGCTACGCGAAGCCACGTGCCCGCTCAGCTGACGAGACCTGCAGATCGCGCACGGGGCAGTTGTTTATTCGAGGTTGCCGAGTTCACGAGACGCACCCTGACGATGTGTGCAGAGACGAGCCGTGCTTTTAGCCGCGCTCGCGTGCGTGGAGCGGCGCTTGCAGATACTTGCACTACGAGGCAGGAAAGTGCGACGCTTTGAAATAACTGAGCCGAGGTGTAGCGATACGTATTCGCTCTAAAAGAAAGAGCGTGGAAATACAGACAGAAGACGGAAGTCAGGACCCCGCAAACGCCTTTCGAAGTGCCGCTGGGAATGAATCACTCGTCGTTGCTTTATGCAGTGCGATGGGAACGAAGAATGGGAAATTCGAAGCAATACGATAGTAATTGCTGATCACCGCCCGTCCTGTGCTTCTAGATTTCTCGCCTGTCCTGTGCAACCAAAAGTGAATGCCTACCAAGCAGCTCAAGTTTCCACTCTTATGCAATAAATCACTTCTTTCACTATTCTCTTGAACAAAGTGGGCTTCATCATGGTGGTACAGTAGTCGTATTTCGCAGGAAGCGAAATGTTGTCGAGGCCTCAGTTCTGTGGAATGTCAATGCATGTTCAGGTACGCCAAGGGGTCGAAATGTGGGGACACGGCCTACGGTGTGCCGCATATCGTGGTTTCCGGTCGCGCAAAACACCCGAAATTATTATTACTTAACAACGGAAGTGCTGTGAAAAAGGAAAGCTAGCAGACTTCATAGAGCAAGGGTCCCAAACACGCGGCCCGCTTTTGCTAGCGTCCAGAATTTTTTCATCCAATATACGTTTCTCTAAAGTTTTTTAATAGGTATGTACATAGACTACAAATGTATGACTGGTCTTAAGCAATCTTTTTAGCGAGGCATTCGATGCCAACGCCATGTCTTCAAACATAACTGTGGAACTAAACTATATTTCACAATCATCGTTATTACTAGGTCACTCATGAGGTTGATATTGTCACGCGGTTGTGACACACGCAGCACTTTAGAGGAAGCACACAGGAGTCAGGGCGATGTCGGGTGAACTGTTTATTGGGCGAACTTGTGCCCAGCAAAACAAGGCCAAACACAACTCACAGCAACAGCGGCGTGAACAGTCGTCGGTCGACGGAAAAAGACTGACTAGTGGCGCACTGCGCCAGCTTTTATACACGCGTCATATCGCGTTCACGATTTATTTCTGGAGCTCCAGAAGTTACTAAAATGTGCGCGTCAAGCATGCAAAAGTTTCAAGAATGATCCACATGGTTCCAGAGTGGCATGCAAGAAAAACGCGTCCTGCGTTGCGCTTAACAGAAAGTGATAAGAATGCTCCCCGCAAACAATCACAACGAGCGCGCGTGTCACTGGAAAGTGATAGCGGCTTTCTTCGTAAACCAAAAGAACCACACGTGTCACTACCCCCCCCCCCCCCCCTGAAAAAAACATCGTCCCGATGCTAAAGACAGAACATAAGAGAGAGTACATGCAATAAATTACATTAACAATGCGTCACAGCTAATCAGCGCGCATAATAAGGTTTAAGTCGCACCACGTGTACGACTTCGGGTCGTGCACGGCGTCGTTGGGATGGCGTTAAGCCATCGGGCACGACCTCATAGTCCAGTTCACCACGACGTCAAGCTACCTTGTAGGGTTCAAAGTAGCGTCGCAAGAGCTTCCCAGACAATCCCCGTCGTCGTATCGGCGTCCAGACCCAGACAAGGTCGCCGGGTTGGTATTCGGTGTGGCGTCGTCGAAGGTTGTAGTGGCGCCTGTCGACCGTCTGTTGGCTCTTGATACGCAGGCGGGCTAGCCGTCGAGCTTCTTCAGCGCGATCCAGGTAGCTGGCGACGTCGAGGTCTTCTTCGTCGGTGCCGACCGGTAGCATGGCGTCAAGCGTCGTTGTTGGGCTCCGTCCGTAGACGAGCTTGTATGGAGCAAACTGTGACGTTTCCTGCACGGCCGTGTTGTACGCGAAGGTTACATACGGGAGTATGGCGTCCCACGTCTTGTGTTCGACGTCCACGTACATGGCCAGCATGTCAGCGATGGTCTTATTTAGACGCTCGGTGAGGCCATTCGTCTGTGGGTGGTACGCGGTGGTTCGGCGGTGGCTTGTCTGACTGTACCTCAAGATCGCCTCCGTTAGGTCAGCCGTAAAGGCCGTACCTCTGTCGGTGATGAAGACCTCGGGGGCTCCGTGGCGGAGGACGATGTTCTCAATGAAGAACTTGGCGACCTCGGCGGCAGTGCCCTTGGGCAAGGCCCTTGTTTCGGCATAGCGGGTGAGGTAGTCAGTCGCTACGACAATCCATTTGTTGCCAGAAGTTGACGTCGGGAACGGCCCCAGTAAGTCCATGCCGATTTGTTGGAATGGCCGTCGAGGTGGTTCGATGGGTTGCAGAAGTCTGGCTGGCCTAGTTGTCGGCGTCTTGCGTCGCTGACAGTCTCTGCATGTCTTTACGTAGTGGGCGACGTCGGCAGTGAGGCGAGGCCAATAGTACTTCTCTTGTATTCGTGACAGTGTGCGGGAAACACCAAGATGTCCGGCTGTCGGGTCGTCGTGTAATGCTTCCAGAACCTCTGGATGTAACGCTGAAGGCACCACGAGGAGGTAGTCGGCGCGGAGCGGCGAGAAGTTCTTCTTCAGGAGGACGTTGTTCCGCAGGAAAAACGAAGCCAGTCCTCGGCGGAATACTTTCGGCACGTCGGCGGTCTTGCCTTGCAGGTAGTCCATGAGGATCTTGAGCTCTGGGTCAGCTCGTTGGACTTCCGCGAAGTCGTCGGTACTTATGGTTCCAGGAAAGAGTCGTCGTCCCGGTCATCCTGGTGTGGCGGATCGACAGGGGCGCGAGACAAGCAGTCGGCGTCGGAGTGCTTTCGTCCGCTCTTGTAGACGACGGTGATGTCAAATTCTTGTAGTCTGAGACTCCACCGTGCGAGGCGCCCTGATGGATCCTTCAAGTTAGCTAGCCAACACAAGGCGTGGTGGTCACTCACGACTTTGAAAGGCCTACCGTACAGGTAGGGGCGGAACTTTGATGTAGCCCAGATGATGGCAAGACATTCCTTTTTTGTCGTGGAATAATTAGCTTCTGCCTTCGAAAGTGACCGGCTAGCGTAACTGATGACCCTTTCAAGTCCGTCGGTCCTCTGCACGAGCACGGCGCTGAGCCCTGTGCTGCTTGCGTCCGTGTGAATTTCGGTGTCAGCTTCTTCGTCGAAGTGCGCCAGTATTGGCGGCGTTTGCAGGCGTCGCTTTAATTCTTGAAATGCCTCGACTTGCGGCGTTTCCCATTTGAAGTCGACGTCGGCCTTCGTGAGGGACGTCAGCGGCTCGGCGATCCGCGAAAAGTTCTTCACGAAGCGCCTGTAATAAGCACAGAGGCCAAGAAATCGGCGTACTGCTTTCTTGTCGGTGGGTGCAGGAAAGTCGGCGATCGCAGCTGTTTTCTGTGGATCAGGGAGCACTCCCGACTTGCTGATAACGTGGCCAAGGAACAATAGCTCCTCGTAGGCGAAGCGGCGCTTTTCTGGCTTCAGTGTAAGTCCCGAGGCTTTGATTACCCGAAGAACAGCTTCAAGGCACCGGAGGTGCTCGTCGAAGTTGGAAGAAAATACGACTACGTCGTCCAAGTAGACGAGGCAAGTCTGCCACTTCAAGCCTGCGAGTACTGTGTCCATAACCCGTTGGAACGTCGCGGGCGCCGAGCAAAGACCAAAGGGCATGACTTTAAACTCGAACAGGCCATCTGGTGTTATGAAGGCCGTCTTCTCTCGGTCTCTCTCGTCTACTTCGATTTGCCAGTAGCCGGTTTTGAGGTCCATCGACGAAAAATACTTGGCGTTGTAGAGTCTGTCCAGAGCATCGTCTACCCGTGGGAGGGAATACACGTCTTTCTTCGTGATCTTGTTCAGGCGACGATAATCGACGCAAAAACGTAGGGTTGCGTCCTTCTTCCTCACTAACACCACGGGTGATGCCCACGGGCTCGTAGACGGCTGAATGATGTCGTCACGCAGCATTTCGTCGACTTGTTGCTTGATGGCCTCGCGTTCCCGTGCAGAAACTCGGTAGGGGCTCTGAGGGAGCGGACAGGCATATTCGTCGGTTATGATGCGATGTTTCGCGAGAGGGGTCTGACGAAGCCTCGATGACGACGAGAAGCAGTCCTTGTATTGGTGGAGTAAGGCTTTGAGCTCCTTTTGTTGCTGCCTGGAAAGGCCTTGACGTACGTCGAAGGCGGGCGCGGAAACTGCTGTCGACGTTGCGGCTCCCTGAGAATCGGTGAGGGCGAAGGCATTGCTCGTTTCCACAAATTCGCTTAGATGTGCTACTGTCGTGCCCCTATTCAAGTCCCTATATTCGTTGCTGAAGTTCGTCACCATTACCTTGGCTTCGCCGTTATGAAGCTTGGCTATGCCTCTTGCGACGCACATCTGACGGTCTAGGAGCAGGTGCTAATCGCCTTCGATGACACCTTGTAAGTTGGTAGACGCTTTGGTACTGACGGAAATGATGACGCTTGACAGTGGCGGGATGGTTACCTGCTCTTCTGTTACATTCAAGGCATTGTGAGCGACGTTGCAGTCTGACGCCGTTGCATTATCCGAGGACAGCGTGATTGACCTGGATCTTAGGTCGATGACTGCGCCTTGCTGGTCCAGGAAATCCATGCCTAAAATGACGTCTCGCTAGCATTGCTGCAGGACCACAAAACTCACAGAATACGTCTGGCTGTGAATCGTGACTCTTGCCGTGCAGGTTCCTGTCGGTGTTATAAGGTGGCCCCCTGCTGTTCGGATATCCGGTCCTTCCCATGTAGTCTTTACCTTCTTGAGCTTAGCGGCGAAGAGACCACTGATGACAGAGTAGTCGGCGCCGGTATCGACTAGGGCGGTGACGCTGTGGCCGTCGATGATCACGTCGAGGTCGGGGGTTCGTCGTCTGGCGTTCCGGTTAGGTCGGGGCGTTGGATCACGGCTGCGTCGGCTTGGTCCGGCGCTGCTATGTCGCGTCGGTGGCGAGGCTCTGTCGTGAAGACTCTGCTCAGGCGGCGTACTGCGACTACGTCGGGAAAGTTCGTGCGTCGTGGTCGTCGTCATCGGCAGCGGCGGCGGCGGTGGAGGAGGATCTTCGGCATTGCGTCGTGCAGCAACCGTTCCTCCATCGGTTGCTGCCTTTAGTTTCCCGGGTAGGGGCTTGGGGATCGGCCCCGGTTAGGGCCGGGGTACTGGCGGCGATCCGGAGAGGCGTAGCGGCCAGGCGAAGGTGAACGGGATGGTCGTCGTCGTTGCCACTGCGATCCGGCGATGTAGCCGGCGATGTCGCGAGGTCGCTCACCTTGGCGCGGACGCGGCGCGTTCACGTCGAAGCCACACAGTCCCATCTCACGGTACTGGCAGTAGCGGTAGGTGTGCCCGGCTTCGCCGCAGTGGTAGCATAGTGGGCGGTGGTTCGGGGTGCGCCAAACGTCAGTTTTCCTCGGCGAGCGCTGGATTACTGGCGAGCGGGAAGGCGTCGGGGGTGGCGGCGGTGGTTGGCGACGAAACTGCGGAGGCGTTGGGTCCTGGCGTTGGCGAGGAGCGGCAACAGGTGCAGTAGCGGCGTAGGTCATCGCCTCCGGTTGGGGCTGTGGCCGTTCAGGAACGCTCAGTGAGCGCTGTAATTTCTCGCGGACTACGTCTTCGAGAGAGGCGACTTGGGGCTGAGACGATGGCAACGTGCGGCGCAGTTCTTCACGAACAATAGCGCGTATGGTCTCGCGCAGGTCGTCGGGGCAGAGCCCTCGGACTTCTGCGACGTCTGGCGACATGCGCCGATCGTATTGGCGGGTCCGCATTTCAAGAGTCTTCTCGATGGTGGTAGCCTCGGAGAGGAATTCTTGTACCGTCTTTGGCGGGTTTCTAATCAGTCCGGCGAAGAGCTCCTGCTTCACTCCTCGCATAAGCAGGCGAACCTTCTTGTCCTCAGACATGTCGGCGTCGGCGTGGCGGAAAAGTCGCGTCATCTCCTCCGTGAAGATCGTTACGTTTTCGTTGGGGAGCTGCACCCGAGTTTCAAGCAGTGATGCGGCTCTTTCCTTCCGCACGACGCTTGCAAAGGTGCGCAGGAAAGCAACGCGGAAGTCGTCCCAGGTTCGAAGCGTTGACTCGCGGTTCTCGAACCAAGTCCCTGCGGCGTCTTTCAGGTAAAAATACACATGACGCAGCTTGTCGTCCGGGTCCCACTTATTGAGGGCTGCGACGCGGTCGTAAATGTCAAGCCAGCTTTCCGGGTCTTCGTAGGTCGATCCGCGGAAGGTAGGCGGCTCTCTGGGCTGGTTGATGACCACGGTTGCCGAAGACCTACCTTCCGTCATCGTGGGTGCCGGCTTCGTAGCAGCCTTTGTTTTCTTGTCCTTGTCCGGAAGCGGCAGGTATTCGGGTGGTAGTCCTTGTTGTCTTCGGCTCACTCGAACGACGGGGTCGGCGTCGTCCTCTTGGCGGCTTGGGCTTGGCTCACGGCTGGACGGGGGCGTACGGTACATGGACCGAGAAGCACCTCCACCAGATGTCACGCGGTTGTGACACACGCAGCACTTTAGAGGAAGCACACAGGAGTCAGGGCGATGTCGGGTGAACTGTTTATTGGGCGAACTTGTGCCCAGCAAAACAAGGCCAAACACAACTCACAGCAACAGCGGCGTGAACAGTCGTCGGTCAACGGAAAAAGACTGACTAGTGGCGCACTGCGCCGGCTTTTTATACACGCGTCATATCGCGTTCTCGATTTATTTCTGGAGCTCCAGAAGTTACTAAAATGTGCGCGTCAAGTATGCAAAGTTTCAAGAATGATCCACACGGTTCCAGAGTGGCATGCAAGATAAACGCGGCCTGCGTTGCGCTTAACAGAAAGTGATAACAATGCTCCCCGCAAACAATCACAACGAGCGCGCGTGTCACTGGAAAGTGATGGCGGCTTTCTTCGTAAACCAAAAGAACCGCACGTGTCAATATCGATGTACTGTTCGAACCCTGATGAAAGTTACCCTTGGTGATGATCCACATATAAGATACGACAATGTAGGCCACCTTTCAAGAGTTAACGCTCGTAGACGTTTTGTACAAGCTACCTCTTCCACTCCGCCCCTCTCTCTATATCCCACTCTCGCCAAATACACTCACTGTCCTGGCCTTCGAGGGACCAAATTTTTATGACTGTGGCCCAGCATTCAAGGTGAGATTGAGACCCTCGTCTCGATGATTAGTCTAGTCGCATTCCTGGGGAAAACAGAGGTGTTAATACACTTCAGGCGCCCGCTCACATATATCCCTCGTCACAAAGGTGGACGAACGGGTCCGCATCCCTGAAGCTTGTCGCTTCACTGTACAGGAGCGACCCCTTCCGAACAACATGACTAGAGCTGCCCGTGATGGTCGCTGCCTTGCGCGGTCGGAGGCTTTCTCTCAACTATACTGCCATAAGCCAGGTGTCTTCTTCATGGATGCTGCCGGCCCGCGCCAAGGGGATTGGAACATGGTGGCCGTCACCCAGCGATATGCTACAGTACAAGGCCTTTGTTTTCGTTCCCCAAACATTAAATTTGCGGCGGATATCGCTATTGCACAGGCAGCCGCAGATGCAGAGAGCCCCGTGTCATTATCTCCTACTCCAAGGGCGCTTGCCGTGATACTCTGCAAGTTTATATGTCGTACAATGTCTTCAAAATTCTTCACGCTTGCGAGTACACCGGGTATCCGGCCCGTCGTACCAGCGTGTGGGCTCCGGCTCGTGCAGGTCTTGAGGGAGAGGAGACAGCCGACGCTGCCACACGCGCGCTTACTCACCAGGCATCGCCTCGTCCGCAGTCCGCTCCGGAACCCTACGCAATTCCAGCCGTCACATTTAGAGAAATCACCCCTTTTTATAAATCCTCTCATGGTCTCTCTCCCCCAATCTGTAAAAACCTCACCAGGAGCGCTGGCTTCTCCGGCTCTTCAACAATACTGTACTGTACCTGGCAGTACTGAAGTACATATTTCAAATCGGCCTTTTCGGACACATGCTCGCACTATGCGGTGGAGTCTCGTGACACCTATCACATTGTTTGGGCATGCCCCTCGAGTCCCACCTACCCACCCCATCCCCACTTCACCTGAGAGAACTGGGAAGCTGTCCTGCTCAGCTGCTCTGACCTCCAAGCCCAACAGGCCTTGGTGGCTGGAGCGCGAGCCGCCGCGGTAGCTGCAGGGATACCGGACTAAGGATCCTTCCTGGCGTTTCTGAAAGTTGGCCCCTTCAGACTCGACTTATTGATACCTCTCATTGTAAATATATTATTAATGTTTCCCTTCAACCGCGTTGCGCGCAGCATGTTCACCTGCAAATTTAGCCGAAGAAACAAGTTTCTGAGTGCGCACACTGTGGCCGTAATACTATATAAGCCCCGTGCCATCGTAATTGCTGCACACGTGTGAGGTGCTCGTGCGAGGCGTGCGTGTATCTATACTTTGAGATCAGTGGATAACTTAGCCAAATTTCTATGTTTTACGTTTCAAAATTGCAATACAATCGTAAAACGTGCCGTAGTGAGAAACCCGCGTTCCGTCGCCATCGAAATGCGGCGGCCGAGCTCGAGAATCAAAGCCGAACCATCCAGCATGTTGGCGCACCGCTAAGCTAGGGTTCATAGACGATTGTCCATGACGGCAAGCTTCCGCGTGATCGGGAACCTAGCCTAGTTCACAGAGAACGGTGCTACGGCCTTGTGCAGAGCACACGTACGGCATCGTTCTTTCACAATGTCACACACAGCTGGGAGTTCAATGCAGCACGCAACGGACGTCGTGTATATAGAGGGAGCGTTGAGTAGCATATGGCAAGAGCGTCAGGCTTTACCAATGAATGTCTGTCTCCTACATAGGGGTGGAGGAGGCGGTTCCCGTATAGATCTATACAGCGTACGCGCCCGTTCATCCTAGAGCGTGGCTGTCTCTAATCAATTATTAAACGGGGCCCACCACGCAACAGCTTCCATGGTCGCGGTTCTTCATGGCGACGCGTCTGAGAGAAGCACATCGTGTGCTTTATTTATATCGAGACAAACTTGAAGGCTCAGGAAGTGCGCCGCATGCGCGGGCTGCGTAAATATTTCTCGATCGTTGACTCAACGGCCGGTTGCGGATGGAGCTGCAGATGTCATGCGGATTCCAAAGCTGTACCGGGCGGCTGTTGGTACGTGGTTTCGGACATCGACGAGTATTGTGACGCCTAAACTTTTTAGAGGTTCAGATGGTTAGCTTGTAAGAGTTGTTGATGGGGAAGGGAAGCTTCAGGTCAACGGTGTTTGTCGCGTAAAAGTAATTTAAGTTGACCTAGTTATCTAACCGACTAGTTAATGGGCATAAGAGCTTGCATTCAGTGCAACTGTTCAGTAAGTGCTGTAAGCCCAGGTCAAACAAGACCAAAATTTAACGTAACCGTGGCCTGAAAACTGGTGTCAATTGGAATGAAACCAAATTATGCGTCTGTGTCTGAGTAAGTTTGCAGACTTATGTTATTAAGTGGGCAGTCAGTTTTTTTTTTGAAGACCATGTGTTGTATGTTCTCCAAAAAGGTTGGCTGACACTGAAAAGTAGAAGTCTGTAATAAATTAACTCGTCAAAGTGGAATACGACCACAAGATATCCCCGCGTGCATCATCTATAAAGGGCTCCTTGTTTGCGAGCTAACGATAAGTATTGATTGCCACAATACTGACGGTGTGCTGATTGTAGACAGGCACGCTAGATACCCGTGTACTTCGATATATTGCACGTTTAAGAACACCAGATGGCCGAAATTTCCGGAAGCCTACTCCATGGCAGGCCTCGTAACTCTATTGCGGTTTGCGCACGAAGCAATCCAGATATTACAGAAAGAATTCTTATTAAGTTTCGCGCTTTATCAAGTGATAGAAACACATCGATAATACAGAGCCCGCAGGGAAGGTTGGGAGTCATGCACCCGTAATTAATTTCTTGACAGTGCCACGGCAATCACAACCCAGCATTCGGTGTAATGAATAATTGCTATGCTCATCATTATGTATATCGCTAATGTTTTAGGTCGAGCATACGTAAATATCCTTTACGCGCCGCCCCCTGTTGTGAATGCTTGAGCCGTTCACGTCAGTTGCTGAGATCACCCATTTGTATGCACAGTGTAGAGAAATAGGCCGCACGAAATCGATGTTAAGAATGTCGCTACACATGCTTCACAGTCTTTCCGCAGGGTCTACACATTGGGTAGACCCTGGGCTCGTTCGCTGATTAGTAGAAGGGAAAAGAAAAATTGTTCTTTGAGGCGTAAACATGTTTACAGAGATCGGTGGTTCACGCAGTTTGAAGACAGAGGTTCATCTGTGTATGTGTCACGCACCTCGTGTGAGGCCCCACCGATCCAACATCGACATGCGGCATACTCACAGGCTTCCACTTCACGCTTAGGCCTGCGACGTCTGAAAGGCCTCGAAGTGGCACATTTCAAATTTATTCGCTGGTTGGTCGACCCGTGCGAGATTGCACGTGTGGTGATGTGTGGGCCTGACCGACGCACTCATAGAGCAGACACGGAGATTTGATTACACACAGACAAGCATTTAATTAAAACAAGGGCAAAGGCAGGATTTAACAAAAATAACAGAGGAAGAAAACTGATACGCGATGAAAAAGAACGGCTACAAAAACAAACTATGCTCTAAAAGAACACCAGAAGAGGGACAAACAAAGACAAATACGCGGAATGGTAATAAAATAACCGCAAGATGGAAATCCGAAAAGAGGGATACAAGGAAATAATTACAGAATGATCATGGTGGCGCTTTGGAATTTCTAAGTGCGATGCAGCGCACACAACTACGAATATTTAAAAAAAGGCTGGTTATGATAAGTTAACAGTTGGAACAAGTCACAATAAAAAGTTCCTAATGGACCAGGCCAGCTCTTGTTACACGTAGGGGAGTTGACGGGTGCCGCTGAAGATCTCGCCAGCTTAGTAGACGGCGAGGGTGCCCGGAATTGCAGCCATCTCAATACGTTGCGCGGGTCACTCCTTGCTTGCCGCCTACGCGAGACTCGCGACACCGATGACCGCACTGCTTGCTGGCTGTACGTCAACTGCGTATTCCTATGCAGTCCAAACTTTTTCAGAGGCGTACGCGTGCTCCCGTCCTATCTGGAGGCATTTTCCTTTTTTTTAGACCACCCGTGCTCCTTTCAGTACAGGTGCAGGGAAGACGAGCCAGCGCCACGCTGGGTCGTTAGTCACTGGATGTCATCCCCCCAACACAAAAGCGTCCTTCCTAGGAAGATAGGGCCCGCGGACGATCTGAAAATCGGAGTCGTTTGTGACAGTATGCCGCAACAACGCTAGAACCTATATGCAAAACAAGAAAAGATGTGACGGTAAAGATAGGAGGTCACAATACAGATTTAGTCTTTGCGTTGTGGAAAGATGGGAGACGGTCCGGGAACGTGTTTTTCAAGGTAAAAGTGCTGCGAAGCGGGCTACTGGGCCATTCTTGGTGCAGAATGAAACACACATAACAAAAATCACACCTGACTGTTTACGACTTCCTAAGTACAGTTTCAGTTGAGCTTAGACTCGCGTTATTTATATGGACACTCTCGGCTGGATTTAGCCGCTGGCGTCGGCATGGGCGTCGGCATCATACACCACATAAGTATACGTATCTATATATATGAAAACGCAAAAAAGAATCGAACGTGGGACCTCCGCATCGCGAATGCGAGTTGTTAACCACAAAGCCACCGAGGGGTACCTCCTGCAACGGTCAAACGACAAGCTATTTATACCTACCACTTACTGCTGTTGGCAGGAATCTTGGGGGGGGGGGGGGGACTATCGTGTTTTCAGAATTATCAGCCAGATGGCGCAATGAACGCGCGGCGGCTCTAATCTCTCACGCTTATTTTGGCCTGCGGAGAGGCTGTGAGTGGACGACCTCTCGCGCGCCCTTATCTCCCGGTGGGGAGCATCATACGTCTTAGCTTGCGTTAAGCTTGGAATGATTCTGTTGTAGTTACGGGCCGCACAGAAGTCACTGTAATTGTTACACAGCCTCAGTTTGTGAAAAGGGCGCGCTTTTCAGACACAGCGAAGTAACAATTAAGACGCTTATTCGCGTTCATCTGTACGTGTGAGTACGTTTCGTGCATCAATTGTGCGTGAAAAATGCGGGGTATGTTTCCATCTGCTTGCCATTCTGCCCGTCACGTTCCAATTTGTTGCTATCGAGTTCATTGCTTCGCCTTTGCGGCAAAGCAGTGATTTTTTTTTTGTTACGCTTAGATGACAGTGCCCCGCCGCGGTGGTCTAGTGGCTAAGGTACTCGGCTGCTGACCCGCAGGGCGCGGGTTCGAATCCCGGCTGCGGCGGCTGCATTTCCGATGGAGGCGGAAATGTTGTAGGCCCGTGTGCTCAGATTTGGGTGCACGTTAAAGAACCCCAGGTGGTCTAAATTTCCGGAGCCCTCCACTACGGCATCTCTCATAATCATATAGTGGTTTTGGGACGTTAAACCCCACATATCAATCATCAATTAGATGACAGTGCTTTGTTTATGTGTACGAAAACCGTTTAAGTTCTCAACGACTTCCCACAGAAGCTTACTCCGACAGAAAAGTAAGCGGAACAGCTCATTGCTCTCCCAGAGTAGAGTACGTTGTATTCTAAATCATCGAACGTTTGTTCTAAACACAAGTTTGCTCAAGGACCTCCTATCGATTCTGAATACGTTACTTTGCCCACGACTCTTGAGAACAAGCATGTGTCACAATGTTCCGTATTGACGGCTATGGTGTACTCACTGCCTTATCGCGTTCTTCTGCACTATATGTGAGCACGTGTATCTATTTATGTCTCGACGTTTTATAAAGCTATAGAGCCTTTCCATGCTTCACTTATTCTTCTCGTATCGCTCTTTAGTTCATCTTAAAGCTGACTGAATGTATACCATGCCGACAAATCGTAACTACTCATTTGTGCCCTATCCACATGAAACGTGTTCGGGCGATGAAAAACGACCTTCTCCACGTATCCTCCACAATCTTTTCCCCACCAGAGACGCGGTTTGGCCGAATCATAAACTATTCCTCATTGAACGCGCCGTAACGATGTTCCTGAGGCAATGACGTCATTCCAGACAAAACAAAGGGGCCACGCGCACACGGCTTGCACCGCGCCAGGTGCTCAATTCCACCCAATCGTACAGATCAGAAATGTCACTGACGGGGTTGTGGTGACAACTACAAGATCGGGTTTTACAACTGTTACTCAATAAATGAACAGGTGTCCCAGCAGCAACGCCTGCCATCACATTGTGCCAACTGCAAGTGCCAGGCGTTTGCTTCCAGCATCGAAATACTTCGTGATTAAGCAATTGATCTGCTGAAGCGAAGCGTTGCGCTGAAAAGGTATTCATACTGGAAGGATCACTGTTTATCTGTAAGGTATTTCTCTGGCCTCGCGTCATTTCTCGTGATGCTCAAGTGCTTGTTTTTGATATAAAATTGTTTTTGAACATAGTGATTAGGCGACACGCGATAAACTCAGTAGAAATCAGCTTTGAAAAAAAACAGAAGAATAACATGATTTCGAGTCGACTGAAGTAGATGCATTAAGAATCATGCAAGCTTTAGGAGCTTGCTTCTTCTGCTCGCGGCTTGTCCTATGTGTGTAGCGTGTACATCAGTGTTGCCTGAACACTTCTGCGGTCGCTCTCGAGGTCGCCTCTCCGGTTATTCAAACAATGCCCCTCAAGGCACCAAAGTGCCTAGAAGTAACTAAAGTAGCACCAATCGTGTCGCCGTGCCAGGCTTCTCCTCTCCTCTATGCTACGTAGCCTTAATGGTGCAAGTGCCATGCAGTTATGTCATACCATACCAGCTTTGCTAAACCACCGCAAGAGCAGCAAGACCATGAAATGTAAATCACGACATTTATGACATACATGTCATAGTAGTCATGTGATGACTAGACAATTATTCTCGTTATACAGTAATGTTATGTGATACCAATTTGGTATTGATAGCATTAACTAAACGGCCAGGAGAGCTAGAAGTCGTAGGCGGCTAGATCGATTGATAGATAGATAGACAGACAAACAAACAGACAGATAGATAGATAGATAGATAGATAGATAGATAGATAGATAGATAGATAGATAGATAGATAGATAGATAGATAGATAGATAGACTCAAAGTCGCTGAAGTATGCTTCGCATTTAATTAACTGAGACATATAGGGGCCAAATCGCAGCAGTTCCGCTCCTTTTAAGAGGACAGGTGGTTACCTGGCGGTGCGCCTTTGGTAATAGTGCACATGTACATCTATGCAGAGGAGCACTATGATGTCTCGAGTCAGCCGCCGGTATCGATCTTTCACAGCCACGCCCACTTCAACTGCCCATTTTCTCTTCTATGCCGCTAAAGAAATAAGAAAGTAGACAAAGAAATTTGCTGTGATGTGAGAGAGGGCTGCTGCGACCGTAAATGTCCACTTCTCGTCAACGGGAGTTTGGTTCGGTGACATGTGAGGGAAAGAGAATTGCACCAAATGAGACCATCTAAGCGACGTCAAAGAAGAAAAAGAAAAAGCATGAAAGCAAAGCGGGGAGAGGCAGGGAAGAGAAATTCTGGGCGGCTGGACAATGCCGATCACGTTCTGTCTCCCCTACACTTTATTTCCAGCCTCACTGCTTGGCCTGTGGAGCGGAACTCCGGTAAGCAGGCGCTTAAGTATTTGGTTCGAAGGCCGTGGTGTGGACCGTTTCGGCAGCAGTCCATCGTGAGCCACCGTGCCTGACTCGGGCACATTTATGGCGTCGGCATGACGCTTTCGCCGCGCTACCGAGCACGCGTGTGAGCTTGGGGCTTTGAGAAGGACTTCGGGATTGTCAGGATCGCGCCGGTGGCCTGAAATCAGATTGAGCGTCCGAAACTCTCCAGCAATGGAAGGAGAATGAACTACCTATTTGCGATGCCAGCGTGGACTGCACGTTCACTGCCATCATTGTCGAGTTTTTCTACAATAAATAAGATCGCTAGATCTGTCTTTTTTTTTTTTTGAAGCTCTACTCTCCTATACTAAACCTCGTCTATATGTGTCGTGGAGAGAGTTTGAGCGGCATTTAAGTGAGGTATATTACACTGAAAAAATGAATTTCGGAACTTTAAGTATTCCAGCGAGATGCCTTTATGACTTGTAATTTCCTACGAGGTTTGCATTGCCTGAACAAGCACGAAGATTCATCTGCATGTGGCTGCCTCAGCAATGCATTGTCTATTCTTTCACATAAAGTAGGTTTTATTGTTTGAGAGAGAGAGCAGCGCAAAAAATATCAGCGAAGATAGAAGGAAAGAATAGAAAGCAAAAAAGACCAGAAGGAGGGTTAAGCAGAAAAACACTGCAAGAGTCCTTCGATTGATGAAAAGGCATTGCCAGAAGGTTCCCACTTAAGCCTACATAGTGCTTGCGATTTGCCATGCAAGGTGATACCCATCGCCCCGTATGTGCTCTTTGTTGTATGGTAGTTAGTGTCAGTGTCGCAGCCACTGAGTTGTTCGGGGTTTCAAAGACCTCCCGAACTATTTACACTTTATTTGTGTGTATATACGGGCACTCATACCAACACAGGCACGAACCGACATAAAGAAAGGCTTGATTCCGTCGCCCCCTCCCCCTACAAAAAAAAAAACAAAAGCGAAAAGAAATCCACGCGTATTCACGAAAGAATGCTGACAATAGTATGAAGCATCACGCAGCATAGCGTGAATCATCTGTCAAATGACAATGTTTGATAAATGTTTATTTACAATGAAGTTGGTGGAGTCGCCGTCCGGCTGAGGCCTTCATTGCCTTCGCCTCCGGATCTGATTGCCGTTGGTGTTGCCGTCGGGCAATGGATTTCCGCACTCACAGCCCCTGTACTGCATGTTCCCGTTTTGGTATTGCGGCAGCTTCTTGAGCTCTTAGATCGGGGCTCGGACTGGCGGCGTTGCCGCTGTGACACGGCAAGGAGCGCCATACGTTCGCTTCCTTCTGTGCGGCACACGATTGCGGAGAGTGCGCGCATATATATCAGCGACTCCTGGTGGCATTGTGCTGTAACGAAGGTGATCAATGCGGTAGGTTTTTCGCGCAGCGCCACACCTGAGAATGGTCTGTTCTAGCCTGATTCGTTCGTGCGAATTGAGCGCACTACGACTGTGTGCTACAGCGCACGGATGGATTCACTACGGAAGGACATTATGAGGTCTTGATGTGCTTCGCCCCTAACACTAATGTGGCTACGCCCTCGGTCCCAGTCAATATCTGAGAGCATGTCTTAAGATGAATTTTCAGCTAAATTACCACAGAATTTGAAAACGAGCGGTGCATGCCAATAATATTCGTTGTGTGCATTAACTTTCTACCGTGAAGCCACTGGTTTGTGCAGAATTGTCGCACTTTCCGACAATTGTGCGGGGTATCCCCCCAGATCGACAGCGTCTGGCCTTCATGACGCTGTTCCGGGCTGCGCCGAACCCTAAGGGTCGCGATAGAACCAAAACATCCATGTAGTTACAAGCAGCACATTGCTCTAATTGGGAAGACGAGACGATGACCCACTAGTTATGAAGTGCTTGTTTCACTGCCGATAATGGTGTTCGTCTGCTTCGGTATGAAGATGATGGCAATAGTAATAGTTTGGGTCTTGCTACCCGAAACCACGATGTGATAATCGAGGATGCAATAGTGGAGGGCTGCACGAATTTCGATCACCTGGAATTCTTTGACGAACACCTTGGGATATGTGTATGGGCCTCTGGCAGTTTCGCCTCCAACGGAAATGCATTTGCTGAGACCGCGATGCAATCCCGCTACCTTCAGCTCAGCTGTCCAGTACCATATAACTGCCATAGAAATAACCACCCCGGCGGTTCGGCATTATACGATGCACACGGAACTTTGAAGCTTTGAATGTATGTAACTCCGTTTTCAGAATACCAACAAACAGGGGTCGACACGGCCTATGGAGATTGAACCCTGCCGTCGGGTGCTTGCAAAGATTTGTGAGTCAAGTTGAGAACATGGAGGTAACTTCAGCGAAGCCGTCGCAAAGGGTTGGTATGCGTGCGCGGTTTCTAGCGTTCTAACAAGTTCGCGTGTTCTTAAGGACGGTGCACATCGAGTATATAAGCAAGAATCGAAAAACACGCGACAATAGCAAATGACGCACATATCGCAATGACGTTATATTTTCACTCGCGCTAATTCTTCCTGAACGCTGCATTCGCGTAACATCACTCAAGCTTTGCGAAAGACATGCCATGAAAAGCCGAATTGTTCCAAGATGTATTCGACTGAGAAAGCTGTGCGCCTTTTCCCGCTGTATGCTTAAGCATTTACTACAGTTTTTGTCACCGTCAGTAGTAGCCATGAAAGGAAAGAAGGTACACGATTAAAACAAAAAGCTGAATAATGCAAACTGTTGCAAACCAACACATGGCAGCACGCCAATAAAACTTTCGATTCACCTAGAACCTGTAAAACGCACACAGACTCAAAATGTTTATTGACTCAAAAAAAAAAATGTTTACACAGACTCAAAATGAGGCTGTGGTTCCAACAGCATCATAGTCCGTTTCTGCCTTGTATCTTCTGTAATCTTTTGTCTTTGTGTCAGCGCTTTATTTAGTGTAGTGCCGGGTCACAGTTTGACTTGACGTGAAGGGTGCGTGCGAGCAGTCATCACTACACGTTTATTGAATCATCCCTACGTTAGATCCATTTTGTTGAGCATTGACCAATAAAGGACAGTGTACATTTAGTACAATGAACGTTTCACAGATTGTACGTAGCTTGTGGTGTGAAATCTACAAGAATTATTCTTATGTGTGATAAACCAAATTTAGATATCACTCAAAAAACGGAAGGTTAGAACAGCAGGTGTCGGGCGGTCCGGATCTATAGGGATCGTTCAGGTGCACGGCCGAACTAAGTACTTCAAGTTTAATGGCAGCATTCCATTATTTTACCCTCCTTTTTTCTTTATCAAACAAGCGTTCACTCTCGCCGGGTTCAAATATTGACCCTGCGCACACTGGGCTCGTGACATTGAAGAAAAGGCAAAAGAAAGTCGGCGCAGAGTAGAAGCGCATGCCCTGCAAGTAAATAATTTTGGGAATGTGCTGAAGCAAAAACAAAAACAAACAAAAAAAAACCGGTAAAATGGAGAAGGAGCCTACAAACGCTTCACTCCAGCACCCGCGACGAAGAGTCATCAGAGCCTAGGAACGGCCCCGGCGTGTCCAATTGAGCCTTAATTGTTAACCGTGTCAGATAGAACTTATGCACGTACAAAAGCTCGTCCTAGCTTCGAGCGAGAGTGCGCAAGGTAGGTAGGCGGATCTACGCGTATATCAGCTCAGGTGCAGAGTGCGCCCAGTTCCACCTCAAATATTCCCTTCTGCGGCTGTTGCTTCGCCGCTTTGAGATCGCCGCCTTACCTGTAACATTCTCTTCTCTTCAGTCCATCCTCACGTGTTCGGTGTGCGCTAACCTTGCGTGAATGTTTGTGGGGAGCACTAATCCTTTCTCGGCAGCCCCGGTTTAGCAGAGTAAAATATTTTCTGGCATTCGCACTGGTAATGAGATCACCAGCAGCACAACTATAGCAAACGAACGCATGCATAAGAGGTTATGAAGGTGTGGGAAAGACCACTGGTTTTGGTTAAGTCGAGAACATACACGAGAATAGGTATAGCGGATGCTCTGGGAGGATGGGGAGGGGGGGGGGGGGTCTTTTTGTTTTGCTCGGCTGCCGCGGAGACAGAGATCCCGTTACTCGCAGCACAAAAGCAGCCGAAGTTCGTTACGAGTTGGAAAGGCTGTACATAACGAAAGTGCATATGGTGCTCCACGAATCAACAGCTACAAGGAAACACCGTCCTTCTTTAGAGAAATCGTTGAAGCCTGTGAAATGCACCTTGAGCGATAAGGTAAACGGATGAGAAACAACGCTTACTGTGGAGTATTGCGTAAAATTCAGTATCGTTGCTGCCGGAGTGGTGCAAGCCTAATTTTTTTTCGTCCGAACACTTCTGACTACTATAGTATGCGCTGGGCGAATTCATCATGTGAAACGATTTTGCTATATATTGTGGTACATACTGACTGCAGCGCAGTTCGAATAGAATTAACGGAAAGGATTACGACAAGCAAACAGGCCAACGAAAAGAGAGCCATAGACTGCGCCGCTAACACACGCAGTTACGCTCGCATGCGTCGTCAAGAAGCCGCGTTATTTTCCCGGTTCCCACAAGGTTTGTTTCCGGTCTGTAGATGTTCCCATTACTGGTACAATATACACATAGTTTGTGTGCAGTGTCAATGGAAACAAAGTGCACTGCGAAACGAAGTTTGGACTAGAAGAAAAGTGAATAGCCGAATACCTTTTTAGTACGCATACCGAGGCGTGGGACGCGTCAGGTGCTTTTCATGTGGACTAATGCCACTGTTGCGCATTGCAGACGTGCCAGCAGGCAACGATGAATGGGGGTCTCAAAAGGGAACAATGCAGTCTTTAACATCATCCGTGCCACCATTGAAGCCTTAGAAAAGACTCTGTAGAACCCTATTTCTTCATTTTTTTTTAGTTCGGTGGTATCAACAATACAATTATTATAACTGTTGTTGTTATTGTTATTCTTGTGATGTTGGTGTTTCTTTTATAGGACGGAAGTGAAGATACCGTTGTCTGTAGGCGTATCTATAGCCCTACACAGTGTTCTGCACGTTGCCCGGCCGGGGTCTTTTCTTTCAAGGATATCTTAAAATTTTTTTTTACAATGACTTAGCGCACTGCTCAGCTTAACATAATCGAAGAAAAGCGCACGTTGTGGCGCATGTATTTTGATCACTGTATCCTATACAAGCTAAAATAAAGGGCACTAATGGAAAAAACTAGTTTTCATGCATTATTGTTTCATTTTAAATGATGCCAAAAAGACCTCTCGCACGGCAGGAAAACGATCGATAAGCTAGAAAACGCTCTAAAAGAAAATCGGGAATGGCTACGCCACCTTTAAGTTTCCATGCTGTAGGTGCCGTGACGTCATATTCTGATGGTGTATACTAGAGCTTTGAGAGTTCCAAAACATTAAAGTGAAGTACATTGCCATCTCAGGAAGCCAAATTGTTCACAAACTAAATTACAGAAAATTCCGTGGAGCCAATGGACCCAGACAGGGGGAATAATAGCTTTGAAGTCCATGACTTCATCATCGGAATATTCAACCGGAAATTCAGAAGCGGTACTTCGGCATGGGTATTTTCATGTATTAATAAACTTACTGCTCTAAAAACGACACCAGATCTATCAGCGTGTAATTTATGTATCCAAACTGGCCTATTGTTTCATTTTGGTGTTCCTTTAAGAAGCATCACTTGTGCCTTTTTCACAGTGCTGAAGCCAGGAAGCGAGAATACGTTGTTAGGTGCTCAATGAACAATGAATAACGAAGTTAATAATTTATCGAATGTTTAGTAGCACCATAAAAACGCATGCCAGGAGCACGGATGACACTTGGCGTCACCTGGTAAACGTTAAGAAAGCGGTGCTAGAAGTTGAGACCACGTTGCCTATAGGGAGTGCTGTCAAGTACAGTGCCCTGCCGCTACTCAATGCACTGGGCATGTAGGTGCAGATTACCAGCAATATCAGGGAGATCCTTTGGTGAGCACAAGCACTCTCTAGCGATGCCAGCTGGATTACGCGAGGCTTAGTTGGTTACGAAAAAGAGAGTGACACTAATGCTCGCCGACCAAGTCACTGCTTGCTCTCCACAGGTCACTGTATTTCCGATAATCCAGCTTCTCAAGCTGTCCACGCGTAGTTCGCGTGCTGCAGTGTCAGCGACGTTAACCGCATCGCTTTGACACGCTAAAGAAATTGGCAAATCCCACGTGCAGTGGGAATCGATGATATGTGAAGCATGAATGGGAAATGTTGATGTGTTATTTTAAAATCAGCACAGCGTTACGAGGTGGAGGGTAAATGATGCCGTACATGACTTCCCTGTGATGATTATCATGTTTGGAAGTGTCGTTTACTTTCGCCATCCATTGACCTCACGTAACACCAAATTAGGTATATGTGGAGCTAGCGAAACGGCCGTGAGAGCATCATGAAGGGCCCAATACACTCCTACGTAGCGTTGATGCGTGCGCACGCCGGGCACAGCGACGCTACGTTAGCAAAACACGAGCACTCTATAGTCTGACGCCTGGTGTGACCAGCGTCCGTCGGCGCAGCCAGACAGCAACCGGCACAAAATGCGACATGCTTCATTTTCCGCCGATGCCATAGAGCAACATTACTCTATGCCGATGCGTTACAACACTGCGTCTCCCTCTTTTTATGACGGAGGGACGCCGGGCGCGCTGAAACGCGCATGCGTTAAAGCAACGCCGCGCGGTGCGCGCCTGCGAGTATATGGCTGGACCAGCGCCTGGCGTCACAACACTGGCGTGACGTGACGAAATGCACGCCGGCGAGCACGCGCACCGCGTCATGTCGAAATGTATTGGCGCCTTGACGGTGGCATCGAGTCATGTTCTCACATGACACGCATCTCATGATTATTATGTTTGCACCAGTCACATACCTTCGTCATCCATTGGCGTCACGTTATACCAAATTTGGCATATGTGAAGCTTGCGAAACAGCCACGAGAGCGTTATGAGTGTGGCATGTAGTCATGTTGTTACATGACATGCATGTCGTGATTATCATGTTTGGATGTGTCATTTATTTATGTCGTCTGTTCGCGTCACGTAATATCCAGGGCCCGGATTCACAAAAGTCACTTACGAAAACATTTTTGCGCAAGAGAAATTTTGTTGCGTAAGTCGATTCACAAAACGAAAAAACGTCGTAAGAGGCCATAGTTGTCACATCGGCCACTGCAAATAAAGCGCGCTGTGACTACCCGGGAACATGTCAGCGATGGTGATGCAGTTGCTATATTTGCTTACGTCACTGAAAAGTGCTTGTAAGTGCATTCACGAAGCGAAATTGTGCGTAAAAACAGCATGGCTGAGAGAAAATCCCAAGAGTGGTCCGGACCATTCTTAGGAACAATGTGGCTACTTAGAACCTGCTGCCGCATCGGTATACTTTGGTGCCCTGGCTGGTTTTGAGTTAATTCACGCCCATTAAGGGCTGCCTGATGACTGCTGGTGCGTTTTTATTTTTTTCGGCGCTTTGAGCTTCGCGTGTTGTTTTCCTTGTACGCAGTGGATGGTGTTGACAACCACCACCGTCCAATAAGTTCGAAGTTGCAGTAATTGAAGAATTCTATTGGGCGTCAATGGCATAAAACTACGCATGTAAAGATTTGTGGTTGGATGAAAACCAATGTGATACGTGAATGGTCGGTGCATTCGAACGCGACATGACATAGGATCATCCTTATTTGTTATGTTGTTGTGTTGCGCACCATCTCATCCAATTAAAAGTGCGACTCGAGATCCTTGCCTCATTGGTGGAAATTGCCACCAAAGAGATTAATGGGAGCACATTCTTTGCACGCTATTGGAAATAAAAATGAGAGGAAGTTTTCAGTGAGTGGTTCATAAAGTTTGTGCTCTAGTGTACTTTCATTGGCTCTAACTGTCCAATGGTTGCGATCGCTGAAATACAGCTGTCGATACACTTTGGGACGATCTGGAACAAAGCGTACTTTGTAAACCAAAGCCTATTAGGGGTGCGCGTGATTACGCACGGAACTACAAACAAATCATGCATCTTCACCCTCACTGTTCAGACACCGATATGGACCATAATAATATGGCAAGCAATCGGAATAAAATGACCCTAGTAACTTTGTATGACACCGAAAATATGCAAACCCTCACGATTCTGGAGCAAACCTTGGCTAAATTCATCCCTGCGTCAATTACCAGCCATTTAACTTGGCGCACGAACATCATTCAAAGGTAGAGCGAGCCACTGACATGTATTTTGTGCGACGCAGCGGCCACTTGACCTGAGAATAATAGCGTTGCGAAGGCGAATCCCCTGTCGTATGGCCTGATCGAAGCAGACGACAAACGCGAGCAGACGACGGCTTGGCCGACAGGAACAGCTTGTGATTGGTTGTGAAGCAATACCCTCTACATCAGCTCACTCCGTGACGTTGCCAAAACGCTTCTTTCATCTGGCACGCCTGTTCTCTTCGTCATATCACCCCCCTCGCACATAAGAGAAATTTTTTTCACGCCGTGAAAATAGTGCAAGTACTTTCTAAGAGCTCTCTTACGTGCGGTGCAGTTGTCGAAAACAACATGGCGTCGTAAACAGCATATCGGTCGATGCGACTTTCAGCAAATGCTTCTCGCACGAGTTACTTCAGCGTTTGACCGGATGTGTTGTGATTACAGCAGCTCTTTCAGTGCGTGTGAGCAGTGCGGAAAGCTGTGGCAGTGCAATGGTGTACGGTGAAGCGCAGCGAAGCCTGTGCGTCGGTGTGGTTATCAAGCGCGAATCGGCGTCGATGTATCGATGGCAACTAGCACTCGAGAAGCCTGCAATGTGTGTTTGTGTGCCGGTAACAGTTCGTTCGCTTGACTTTCCAGTCTCTCAGTTGGGTGCTGTGTGACATTTCGGATTGACAGCGTTTTGACACGTTACTTGAGTGACCCCAAGTGCGTACGGAAACGTATGAACTACGCGCTCGGTTCTTGCTTCGCCACTAGTTAGCCCGTACGCTTCTATTTACTTGAGAGCAATGTACTGTTCGGGAGTGAAACGATGTTCGTTGTGAACAGTGGTGCTGTGTTGACGTTCCAAGACTTGTGAACAAGCTGTGCTCGTGTGACCGAAAATTGAAAGACAGCGTTGATAACTGTTTTGCCTGGCGAAGTTGTGGTGGGGCAGCTTGGCGCTTTTGTTTATTAAGTCGTCACTTCTCTTTTTTGTGATAACCATAGTCCTAGCGCTGTGATGTGATCAACAAAAACTGCGAGATGCTACATTCTGTTGTGGATCGTGTTACTTTGGAAGCGCGCCTAGACTGTTCTTCGGTAACAACTTGAGAGTTCTATGTGGCAGCGAGAGCCCGTGAACGTAAAGCTTCCCTTCGGCCCCCAGAAAAAGCAAAGATTTCACCGGTGCCTTGCTTTGGATGAAGTTGTAGGCCAATATCGCCTAACTACAGGTTTCCGAGTTCATCTGGCCATCGTTTTTCACGGCACTAGAGCCTTGACAACAGCCGGTCATGGCCAGTTCTTACACTTTATCAATGGACGTGCACGCCTGGCCAGCCCTTCATTGCTGTCATTGGCAGCTTCCAGTCTGCAGATGCCCTTTGCCTGTTGGCCGTACTTGGTTCCTCATGACACCGACGGCTACTAAATGCTGCCATTGGTAAGTTCACCTTGCAGAACTAAATTTCACCAGTACTATAATTCACGCAGTTCTATAACGTGTGCAAGTTTTTAAGCCCATCAGATGTAATGTTTCTCTATGGTAAGTTGAAGCATGAAAAATATACTACTACTGTTATATACATAGATATATTATGGAGCAAATACATAAAAAAGTTTTTTGTGATTTGATACAAGTGAGCTCTTGTTTGATTATGAGGTTGGGCCTGTCGATTGACCACGTTTGATAGTTGGAAAGTTAATGTGAATTTATTTTTCAGAAGCCAGGTTGCACTTAAAAAATCTATGTTATTTTGGAAAATTAGTTCTATAGACGACTACCACTGTGCTAGTACTATACTTCAGTGGGACATATATATTGCGGTACGTAAATTTTACATGAGGCTTCAGTTTATTTGAAAGTGATTATAGCAGATTTTGGTCACATTACCGAAGTGATAGCTTCCTCAAATAAGTATTAGAAGTGAGTGCTTTAATGATTGTTTTTAAATATCTCGTTTTTGGCTCTTCACAGATCGCATAGATTGGTTTGTTAAGGTCCTGTGATTCATCGGTTGAACATTCCGGCACATCAATCCTCATCATTACTTGGAGCACCTGTACAAAAATAGGAAGGACGCGTTCTCCCTAACTATGCAAGCCTATGTCACTGTTGGGACTGTTATCATTCAGCGGATGGGGCGTGGAAGCATGCATGGCAGCCTCATCTGGAAGGACTGCGATCTGCTTGGGAGCTTCGAGCGCACAAAACTGCCTAACGGCTGGCTGCAAGGTTAGTTTTTCTTTAATACATACGATTACGTGAACACCACTTACTGTTCACAAATTGAAAACCCAAGCATGGTTGCTTTCAGTGGATACCTGTAATATTCTTACACGTAATGCTTATTCAACATTTATAGAACTAAATTGCAAGATAATTGAGAATGTTGAAAGCTGAAAGCCTGCAGCTTATAAATGAAACTCCAATAATCTGAGGCTCAAAAGCTTGTGCTTTGAATCGAGTACAAATACTTTGATTCCTTATTGAGCTCGCGAGCTTGTGACTCCCTCTGTGGATCAAGTGCTCTGGAAGGAAATAGCAAGTGGGTGAAAATTGACTGGCTGTTCACAACTTGTAAGGAGAAAGACCTATTGAAGAAGCTTCAGATGACATAGGGCCAGTAACTGCATCCTTTACCTAATGTAGCTTTTTCTCTCTCAGTGCTGTTGCTTATGTTTCAGCCGAACATGTTCACCACGATTGCATAGTGATATATATTTTTCTACAAATTGTACCTGACCTAAGTATGCATTGTTGATCTCTAAAGGTGACGTTCAGTGTGTTTCAAAGCCATGGCTTCTCATTTCTCTGTCTGTGGCTAGCTTATTTCAGCAGCAGAGCGATGCAGCTAGCACACATGCAATCCAAGTCATGGAGCGCTCCTTTGGTGTTCTGTGCAGGACGCAGCATATCCATCCGGCAAGACACTCGTATCAACAATAATGGTGAGTGTTGGTGGCACCTGTAGGAGCCCGTTGTGTTTGTTGCGTATGATTATTTCCCCTGATGAAGTGCATTTTTGAAAGGTTTTCTTCATTTAGAATAATAGATGTCAGCAGCAAGCACACTCATAATCCACAAGTTCTTTGTGTCTTCTAGACTGCCCATTTGCTCCTATACGCAGTACGGTGAGCTGGCTATGTTAGACAGCCTTAAAGTTAGGAACATTGGCTGTTGCATTGTAATGCAGTCTAACTTGTATTTCTTAGTGAACTTATTTGTGGTCTGCTTCTCGCACCTAGTGTAAAGTCAAAATAGAAGAAACTTTATTGGCTTTTTATGTCTGACAGAAGTTTCATGCCTTCATATATAACATTGTAGTTTTTCTCTTGTATCATATTAAATATATTTTCAGTCTTCACTGTTTGTGTGTGTGTGTGTTGAGGCTTGTCATTGGCTTCTGAAAATACAATATCTGTAAATATGAGCACATAATTGACAACTATACACTCTTGCATGTAGCATGGTTGTAACAATGATCTGTATTTTTCTAAGTTCCAGCAGTAACAAGGGGTTTGGTGCTCCACGGTCATGTACAGTGTATCAAGAACAGAGCACAGAAGACCAACAAGTATAAAGGGACTGCCAGTGACTGTTTTCCTGCTCAAAGTTTACAACAGCAGAAAGAGCACATTGTGATGTCAAGAGCAGCTGCTGCTTAACTTCTTAGCAGTGCATTATTCAGCAGTTCATTTGCTTGCATTCAAAATTATTTAAATTTTGCATGGAAGATACCAAACTATGATACGAATTTAAAGGCTGCTGTAGTGTTAGTGGGCAAATAATTTTGAGCTGAAGTTTTTAACATGTGTGTTAAGTGCCTGCGTGCCTCTACATTTACATGCCAGAAATCACAGCATCCATGGTCGCCAATGGTAACTGTGTCTGCATTCTTTGTAGTACAAGAAGTAAAGCCATGGATGCAGTAATAATGTACTTAGTCGATGTAATCCTTCAGTGTACACTCATTCGTATAGCACCAATGATGCCATGAGTGTATAAGCTCTGGGAAGTGAATCTATGTGGATTATTTTATTTGGAAGGAAGTAGATCATTACTACTCCTAGTATATCTTAACAGAAGATTTTAGTGCTTGGGTATTATCCCACTGCCTGTCCGTCCTTCAACAGTCTACTTGTCTACTGTGTAAGTGTAACTTTTTAAATGTATACTTTGCTCGGATAGGTTTGTTGATAATGTAATGCAAGTGACTTATCATCTATGCAGCTCTACTCAGACTAGAAATAAAAGTACTTATTTTTATATGTAGCTATAGCATGCATTCACTTGTGTTTTTCTAGGTGCCTGTACAATTGTTTAGCCCTACAAAAGTGCTGGTATACTCTAATATTGAATCTGGCATCTTAAAATAGTTTGTTAGTGGAAGTAAGAATGTGTTTACAATCAATATTACTATCCTCAAAATAACTGTGAAAACTCTGTGGAAATTTATTTACATTTTTTTAACTTTGTGAAGGCAAATGTTGTTATGTTCTGTTATTGTGGTCCCTGTTTCATGCAAATGACACATAATTGCTTTGCAGTGGCATAGTATTAGTTGTTATTTTACACATATGTGCTGAGCAACATCGCAGTTGAGGCCAGCAGCAAGACATACATGCAGTGCACTGGAGCATCACCTCACATAGTGTACAGTCTTTGCCCACCAGTAAACTCAATATTTTTCAAGCAGACTAATAGACAGCTGTATGGGAACTGTGTTGATGTGCAAACTTTGAACTCTTCTTGAGGAGTGTTTTTCATCATTTTTGTCCAAGTGAAGTAGCTACCCAAGGCCACAACTGGTGGGAATGTGGTGGTTTCCTCTCTCCAAAAGCACTCTTACCAGCTGCCTCAATGTTAGCATGGAGTGAATTCATGAACTGGAAAAATAATTGGTCTTTGTTTTCTTGGCCGAAAGAGTCGTTTCCACCGTTGAGCCACCACGACGCGCCAGAATAGAAACTGTTAGCTAAATAAAGTTGATTCTACTTTTGAGAAGTGTTTTGGGGAAACGAAATGGCACCTATATCTGTCAATATAAACACTGTTTACACCAAGGAGCTTAGTAGCTTATAATTGTATTATTCATGTTTTGTCTAGAATTTACTCGTGCTGTGCCAACTTTCAGCCCAAGTGTCCTAACATGCTTTGTTAGTGGGTTGTGAATGAGCCAAGCTATGTAAATAAAGAGAGTGATATTGCAGACATGTACAAAATATTGATGCACAGCCCTTTTTTTTAGCATGACATTGTCAAGGGCTTTATTCTTGTGTTTTTTATAAAAACTGCTTGTCACTGGGCAGCAGCAGAAAACTATGCATCAAGCTTTTGCGAGATAATTCGAGAAACACCGTGTTCAGACATAACAGTGCCGGCGGATATCTCTCGTAAGTTACTTTCTGTAGTATATTCAAAATGAGTGTATTATAATTGTTGTTTTAGAGCCATTCATTTTAATATTTACACCTGAGTGTATGTATGTATGTATGGGTGTACATATGTATATGTGTGTGTGCGTATATGTATGTATGTATGTATGTATGTATGTATGTATGTATGTATGTATGTATGTATGTATGTATGTATGTATGTATGTATGTATGTATGTATGTATGTATGTATGTATGTATGTATGTATGTGTGTGTGTGTGTGTGTGTGTGTGTGTGTGTGTGTGTGTGTGTGTATGTATGTATGTATGTATGTATGTATGTATGTATGTATGTATGTATGTATGTATGTATGTATGTATGTATCTTTTAAATGAGAATCCGTTTATCATTGGTGAGTAAGTTTGGTAATGATTTGGCTGAATTTGTTTCTAGTTATTTCTCTTTTGAGCCATTATACATTTCAGTTTGTTTTGTACTGCATAAAAATAAATGTAACCTTACACAGAATATGTGTGTTCGAAGAAGTTTCATTTACCAACCTACAGTTATGGGCAAGAAATTGGGTAAAATGGAACGATCCTGCGAAGATTAGTTTCGAGCATAGCTACTCTACATGGCACATATTGTACACATTGCGTTGGTTGAATATGTCGATTTCAACCTTTCAATTTTAATCAGAATAAGCAAGCTATCACCCGTGGTTGTATATGTGTGTGATGTTTATGCATACTGTGATACCGGTTCGCAATTACAATTAAGGTCACAAACCTAGTCAAGCTGAATACACGATTTTTGACCATGCACCTTTCATCTGCACTGGAACTGTTGTTAATAAAAAATAAACTTCAGTTTAGAAAGTTATTCTGGTAGCCAAAAGCAGGGTATCTCTTTATCACACAAATCAAATTGCCATTGTTCTGTTCCATTCTGGACAATACGGGACCCTCTCAGCAGAACTCGATTAACTGCTATAGTTCATTTTAACCATTGACAGCGACATCACACTGAAGCGTGCAGCATGACAAATAGCGGGAGAGAAGACACAAACTAATCACTCTGTTTGCATCAGCTCTAACTGTCCGTGCTCTTTGGTCTTGCTGCATGTGATGATGCCCACCAAAGTAGCACGAAAGCGTGTCCCTACAAAGGCAGTCAACTTGGCTGCAAGCAGTTAGCTCACTGCATGTGTAGATTTTCTTCAAAACACCGTGAAGACTGATTGCTGGTCGAATATCCAAACACGTGAAAAGTAATATACCAGGTGTGATATTGGTATTTCAGCACTGGACACTTTTGAGATAAGAGAGGATGGAGGAGAAAATTATGAACCCTGAATTGGTAAATTTTTGAATGAGCACAGTACAGCGCTTTTGGGTCAAAAGGGGAGTGAAAGAAGCAAGTGCGAAAGCCTACTTCTCAAAAACTTAGTACCCGCCACCACGCATAATGTCAGGCCGGGCAACCTTGAAAAAAAAAGTTCTCAGTGATTCTGCGAATCGAACCAAGTACTTCGTAGATTGTAGTTGAGCGCTGTAACTACTCGCCCACTGCAGCAGTGCTTGTGTTTGGCTTATTGCTGATATATCGTCATTCCTTCGAATGAAGCCAAATGCAAAAACGTCCCGTGAAACTTTGTCAAAAATAGAAAAAATAGTTAGAATGCGTTTTCCCAAGGTTACTAGAAGATAGAAACCGCCACGTGTGATTGTATAACCGTGCGCTATTTATTCTTGTACATTACTGTTATGACGTTAGTATAGCCGGCTCTAACGTACGCTACCTTCTCATAGTTTTCCAAATATAGATAAGAAAATAAAAATATATATCGGCCTGTGACAACGCTAATCAACTATTATGAGTTCACTGTCACTAGTGTCACTTTCACTAGATGAATGCTCAGTTTGCTTTCATTATCGTTATTTAGGAAAGTTCTGGCTCATTAACTCAACTCTCTTAATTAGCATTGATTCTCACACCTAAGAACAGTCACACTTCATCTCGCTTTTTGAGTGGCTGTCGCTCTCATATAACGCGTACTCCACTTTTTTATGCTCTCCGAGCATCTGACCCTGTTTTGCGGAGACTTTCCCTGACGTCTGCTGGGCCAGAAAATTGTCTATATTATCTATCAATTTCAAGCTTTCGCGAAGCCGAAACGAGAGTCTCTCTCTCTTTTCATCCTTTTCGCACGTGTGATAACGTCTCTCGACCTCAAGACTCGTATACAGGTCCCTTGCTTTGCGCACTCAAACAACGCTGGGCGAAATATTTGCACCGTGTTTTGTGAAAAGCATTAGCACTGAGACACCTCCCGACGAGTCTCCCTCATTTTACGTAGACATATACCTAAACGTAAGCGTATGCACGTTCTCGCATTCCGGCTTTATAAAAATGCTGCGGTGCATGGAACCAGCGAAATTGCGCTCACAATTTCATTTGATTACTGCTGTTATCTATTTCCGCACAATTCGTCTGCAGGCACCAAAGTCGCTCATGTGTCTTGTAATAAGAATATTGTAACAAAAGCTACCTTTGACTATAGGTACAAAACACCCTTACGTTCACCACTATACCGTGCTAGATTGCACCGAATTAGTTAAGTAGCAGCGCAGCTTCAATGAAATGTAAGGTAACTGGTCGCGTTAAATAGGGGAAGACATTCGAGGCACATTTTCAAACATTGCATGCATCGATTTATGTGTGGTTTCATTTATGTGGTACACCTGGAGTGTTGTTTACTTGCACTTGGCGAGATAGTGCATGGATTGCTCGATGACTTAAGGCTATCGAGCAATTTCGTTTTTAGCTACACTCATTGATGAAAGGCGAGTGCTTGGCTTTGCACAGCCCGCCAAAACGCCTATTACAACGTACGCGGCATCCCGTAAGCGCTGTAGCAGACGCTCGCGGAACTGAAACTTAGATGCAGTAAATCATTGGCTGTCATCGTATACTCTCGATGCTAGACGCTTTGCGTGCTACCTTGATATTATCGGCACACACTTCTTTCTTTCCTTGTCGTTTCATCAGCTATCGTGTGTCCTCCTTGCCCTCTTAAGTGCCGAATAAGTTAAATTCATACCCGCGCTATAGTAATCCCTCCAGATAAGAGAACTTTTGGATAAGAAAATGCGTAGCCAAAGAGAAAGCTTTGTGAATTCGGCCCCAGTTTAGTAGATGTGAAGCTAGCGAAACGGCCGTGAGCGCATCATGAGCGTAGCATGTAGTCATGTTGTTACATGACACACATCTCATGTTTATCATGTTCGCACTAGTATCATACCTTTGTCATCCATTCACGTACCGTAATTCCAAATTTGGTATATGTGACGCTATCGAAACGCCCGGGGCGCATCATGAGCGTGGCATGCA
Source organism: Rhipicephalus microplus (assembly GCF_013339725.1). Lineage (NCBI taxonomy): Eukaryota > Metazoa > Arthropoda > Arachnida > Ixodida > Ixodidae > Rhipicephalus > Rhipicephalus microplus. The sequence goes on along the minus strand of NC_051170.1, from coordinate 119,609,598 downwards.
GTCATGTTGTTACATGACACGTACGTCATGACTTTCATGTTAGGGTCTTTCGCTTGTGTTCTCCATGCAATCATGTCATACAATACCACTTTTGCCACATGCCATGTGAACTAAACCACCACAAGAGCTGCAGGACCATGAAATGTATATCATGACATTCATGACATACATGTCATAATTTTCACGTTATGACTAGTTAAATATGTTCTTCATACAGTCATGTTATGCGATACCAATTTCGGTATCGATACTATTATGGAAACGACCAGGATTGCTAAAAGTCGTAGGCGGCTAGATAGATAAATACGCTCAAAGTCGCTCGAGTTGCCGTGCTTCTGAAAAAGTCGCGTCGAAAATTGTTTGCTACGGACTCGTGCCCACTGCCGAGGACGTGCCTTGCATGTGAAGTGCGTGGGCCACATCACTGTCTTTTCCTGTTCTTCTATGCAAGATGAATCTGCATGTGGTGGCGAAGACAAGTGTGCATTTCTTTACTTGCTGTTCGAATACGCAGCCCCTACCGAGAAACATGCTTTCGAAAATTTGCATCGGGATCGTATACTATACAGATTACACCATGAGTCTGGTCAAAGAGACTTAACTCTCCGAGATAGATCCTTTGGTCTACCTACAGGTATTATAGCACGCATGTTGAAAGCCAGTTGTCGCTGAAGCGTCCAGCGAGGGATCTCGGCATTGAAAGGCAACTCTTCGATAGAGTGGACTGCATTGTGTCTCACTGCGTGCGCCTCTTTCATCTTCCGAATGCAGAGGCAGAGTGCAGTGAAAGGATCTAGTGGCCAGCTCAGGTTCCCGAAAAGTACGACCATTCCCAGTCCTCTCTTATACGGCCGAATTTCGGGTAGCTCTCGCCAATGCATTTCGAGTGCTGCTCGTCGAGGACGCACCACTCGATGGTGGATTTCGTGCAGGAGCGCCGGGGACCACTTTGTTTGCGTTCCGCCAGAAGCAAGTCACTTAGAGTCTATGCGTCTACTGGTAGCAGAGCGAGCGGCACGTAGTTGGTGCTTGCGGCACAGAATGGGAAAGCCAGTTGCAAACATATTCACGGTGCTTGCTCGCTTCCATTTGTGACCCGAAATTGAGGAGAAGAAAGACTGAGTGACACAAAAGAATGGTGAGAACTGCAGGTAGAGAGAGACGGAAGGAAAGAGAGAGAAAGAAAACAGACGCGTGAAGGCGTAAATTACTGTCTAATGTCTATCCGGCGTTCCCAGATGTACCAATCAGGCGCGAGTGATCGCTGTTCTTCGAACAGCTTTACTTCGAGATGGAGATGAGTTTCCTAATATGTTCGTTCCTTGCTCGCAGCAACTGTATACAAGTCACACAGTTCGTACCACGGTCGTGACGCCAGCACTCTTGGGGACATTACCAATAAAAGATAGGGAAAGTAATAAATGTCCCTGTTAAATTTTATGCGCATTATGTACATGGGCGGCCGGGCTATGTAAATAGGCCACGCAGAAAGCTTGACGCAGTGCTGCTATAGCGTATACATTAGACACACAAGGCCTGCAGTGTTCGATGCCACTTAATTGTACTGCTGTCGTTTGCCGTCGTCGCCAGGCTCCTTCTGTTTCTTTTTTAAAGATGATATTCTTTCTTGGGATACTTCAACACAAAAATTTTTCAGTCTCTCTTTCCGTTGGTCTGTTTGTCAACTGATATGGCTCGATTAGGAATACATCCACAGCAGCCACCAATATTTCGGAGGTTTTGTGTTCGTACTTGTGTGATTGTCGCTTAAAAAGCAAATATTGCGCATATCTGAGGCACAATATCAACACGTCAATATTTTGCGGCGTCTTTTTTTACACTACATACAGCATGCATAAATACTTCTAAAAATAGAGCAATCGTTACGCTGCACTGACAATGCGATGCTATACAGGAAAAGACGAGTTTCGCTACGCTTTGCTAAAACAATACGGGGCTGCCACCTACCTTAGAATCTATCAAATATGGCCTCCAAGATGGTGCGTTCACGCTGAGGTCATCTTATCATTTTCTGAGATTGCCATTCGATGGCACTCAAGTCTCACGCAGTGCCTCTAGAATCCCATTCGGCAATTTTCTGGCGCGAGAGATCAAATAATTGTTTTATTCTATTCACTCATTCCAGAAAGAAGACTATCGTCTTTCGATGGCATTTGTAGTCGGGCATGCAGATACGGGGACAAATGTTTTCCAACTATTTTTTGTTCACGCGTGCCTTACATAGATGCTGTCGGTGTGGTTGTGTACAGCTCACGCGCTGCACCCGATTAAGCCGCATCGCTGCGTAGCTCTATGTTACTGCCTGCCACATGATAGTTATGCTGCGAAGAATATAGGTGGGGGTGTTCAGCGGGTAGGCAACGCATTTCTAAACAAGCTAATGAGAAGCAAAATGCAACTTTCCCAACCTGTAGATGAATTTGGAGCTTAAAGCTGACGCAAACGCATTGACGGTATCGCGGAGCAACACTCAGAGGGACTAACCATCGATTAACTTCTGCTATTTTTGTTGCAGGATGAGAAAACATTCATATCTAAGCGTAGTGCAAAAAAAACGGGATACAGTAAAGAACACACAGGACAGGTGCTACTGCCTATCCTATGAGTTCTTAACTGTATCCCGTTTTCTTTCGGTATATACACTTCGATCTGAATCTACACCAACTCACCAAGTACTCAACGTTACTTACGGTGACAAACCATAGTTTTCCTGGAGTAGCTTGCTTCATCTATTTTCTTCTCCGTCTCTTTGGTTTCTTATAAATCAATGTTCAATGTTTGAATGATGGCCAGCAAGAAGAAACATAAAACTTCGTTTGCATAGTAGTTTCGTTACGTTGTTCAATATTATTCGTTTCATGGACGCACTCACGTTATTTTTGACTGCCTTAAACGATACAACATTGGTGGTCTGCACAAAGCAAGCGAAACATAAACAACAAACCATGCTGCGGAACGTGAGCACTCTGTGAGATCAACCTATATGTGACGTGTGCCTCCTATAGCCTTTGAGACATGGCAATCTTCATAAGTACAGCGAGATTTATACAACTGTCGATGCGCTTCAGTGTACGGAAGAAACATTTTAAAATCGTAACATTATATCGATTTCATGCGATGTGCTCCTCCCGAGAGAGCATGCGTGTGTATGCGCATAGACGCACGCACGCACGCACGTACGCACGCACGCACGCAGCACGCACGCACGCACGCACGCACACACACACACACACACACACACACACACACACACACACACACACACACACACACACACACACGCACACACACACACACACACACACACACACACAACTTTCACAACTCCGTATGCAGATTCATGGATAGATTTAACCATGGTTTCGCATGACCTCACTCGCGATGCTTACCATTGGAAGGTTCTCCAAATTCCTACTCTCTCGGACCACAACTACATTGAATTCTCGTTCTCGCAAGCACATACCAGCAGTGCTAAACGATTGACTAATCTAGGAAGAACGAAAATTCTTAACAAATTAAAGGACGATACATGGTTGACGAAGATACTTGGCTGCAAAATTGGGTCACCTGAAGCCCTAAACATGGTTATAGACAAGTTTTATGCGATATACTCCGCTTTAAGCCAACGTTACTCAAGACGCATAACATCGCGTAGCAATGGTTGGTGGACACCAGAATTGACTATTGAACGTAAGCGTGTTCGGGCTATGCGACGACGATACCAGCGAACAGCTGACCCTGTTCTTCGAGACATGTATCGCAAATTGTACGTTGATGCATTCTCAACCTACAAGGACAAAATCAGGAAAGCAAAATCATTGTTTGATAAAGACATTTGTGACTTTCTCACTAAGAAATGTTTATATGGTGATGTTTTCAAAACCGCATTTCAAAAACACCACCAAGTAACTTTTCTTCCTCCTCTAGATTTACCTAACGGCACTCGCACAGCTTCTGTAATGGAGTCCGCCCGGCTACTACTCGATACATTGGTAGTAGTGGACAGCTGTTCTGAAGATAACATGCACCACACTATCATGCGTAACATTGCGGCTAGTCCTTACCCGTGGCATACTTTTGACCCTACTTTTACAATATCTGACATAGAGTGCGCGATGAAACAGGGTAACTCACACTCTGCCCCTGGACACGACGGATTAACCTACTCGTTCATTAAAGGATTATTTGAATACCATCCTCAATTTTTCTATTTTATCTTCAATACCGCCTTAAGAATCGGACACTTCCCACAGGCTTGGAGAAGAGGGAAAGTAATATTCATACCAAAGCCAGGACGTCCGCTCAATTCGCCTAATGCATATAGACCAATAGTAATGAACTCTGTATTCAGTAAAGTATTAGAAAGACTCTTAAATGCTCGTCTGTATTATTTTCTGCACAATAATAATCTTCTTCACAATAATCAATAAGGTTTTACGCACAATAAAAGTGCTACTTTAGCACTATACACACTGCGAAGCAAATTGGCTGCATACAAGGCAGCCAAACTTCCTACCATACTCATATCTCTTGATTTTGTAGGAGCATTCGATAGTGTTTGGCATCCTGCAGTCTTGAACTTTTTACGCAAGCACAGGTGTCCACAAAACTTGTACTTTCTACTCAAATCCTTTTTATCGAACCGCACTGTAACTTTTTCAACCAACGTTGCAGAAGAGACAGTTCGTACAACGATTGGCAGCCCGCAAGGATCCCCTATCAGTCCGCTACTGTGGATCATAGTAATATACAGCTTACTCAATCTTCCAGTGCCACCCGACGTACACATACAGGCGTACGCGGATGATACCATCATTGTTATCACAGATAAGTCAAGACTCCGATTACAAGCAAAGGCTGAGCATGTCCTGGCTTTGGTATCTGGTTGGGCACGAGAACAAAAAGTTACCGTAAGCGCCGAGAAGTCGTTCTTCGTGTTCTTTAATAACGGACACATGGGTACATCAAAACGCTGCCCATATATCCGCATGGATGGCATTTTTCTCAAACACAAGAAAGAAATTAAGATTCTAGGCGTATTATTTGACCACTCTTTAAATTTTCATGCCCACATTGACTATAGTAAAGGAAAGGCTGAAGTGTCCACGTCCCGGCTCCTCGCATTTGTTAAATCGCACCGTTCATTAAAAAGTACACTCATTAGACGACTCTACCATCAAGTGATATTGCCCTCTCTCACGTATGCATCTCCGGTATGGTGGCCTATGTTCCCATCAAAATTCATTAGGGCGCGAGTTTTATCAGTTCAGCGAACCGTCTTAATTTCCTTAACAGGTGCATTTAACACCACACGTACGTCATCCCTACAGATTCTCGCTAACGCGCCTCCGTTACCACTAGAGTTGGACAGACAATCTGCAGAATTTTCCCTAATTATACTCCGGAACGTAACTTATTATGGTGTAAAAACATTCAAACCGGCTGACATACTATATCCATGCAGTCCGTGGGCTCATCACCCCAGTAAAAAATATAAATTTACTTTCACTAAACTCTCACCATCACAAGAAGCGGTTATTTTCAAAACAAAAGCCATTCACGTATACACTGACGGCTCATACACGTCCTACGCGGCGGGTGCGGCATATATTGCTTTGACAAAGGATGGAAAAATCATAACTGTTAGAAAATTTCAGATCCGCAACGCTTCAAGCGCATACGACACGGAATTGATAGCATTCCAAGAAGCCCTTCATTTCGTTTTTACAAACAACTTTAACACGCCAGCCCACATTTACACAGACTGTCTATCGCTTCTAATGAAGCTTTCAAGTCTCACTGATAACGATGAAAGAATTCGGAACATTAAGCTGCTTCTTAACCATATAATCTCGTTAGGCAAAATTATAAAAATGTTTCATGTACCTGGCCATATGGGAATTTCGGGAAATGAGCTAGCTGACACTGCAGCTGCATTAGGAGGGAAATCAGGCTTCGTGCGTTACGCCAAAATATCTATTCGGTCAGTACGAACTCAGTTTCATAAAATCTTGAATTCATATTGGCACACCCATTGGCAGGCTGAGGGACCTGAGACAACGCTATTTCATTGGATCACAAGTCCGTACAAAATTCCTCAATGGTTCCCACCTCCTAAAAACCTAACACACTTATTACCTGGTCACGGACACTTTCAGTATTATCTTCATCGATTCAATATAACTGCATCGGACAGGTGTATGTGCGGTGCACCTTGCTTGAGCGAACAACACTACTTTAATGAATGCCCTAACACGCAACACATTGTGACCCATTTACGTGTGCCCAAAAGTAATACAACACTACCTGCGCATTATTATGGGCTATTGACCAATAGAAAATCTCGCGCGTATCTACTTCAGTTAGTGACTGTCATGCGCAACTCTGTTTCTATGACATCCACATGACACGTATTAGCTACCAACACTTTATCAGGACGTCACTTCATACTCCGAATCACCTCCCTATCACAACTTCTGCGTGAGTGCTCTCGATTACAGTCGCAGTTATGCCAACAAAGGTGGGGGAAAACCTCGGCGACTGATAACGATAGCATCACTGCTCCATTTTCCCTAAGTACTCGAACCATAGGATTCGCAACGCTTGCGCAAGTACCTAATCCTGCCCCCCCCCCCCTTTTTCTTTTTTTTTAAAAAAGCTTGTTACTATTGCGAATGGCGCCTTGTCTAAGTTCGCAGCGGCAAACAGGCTGCCCAAGGTTCCCTGCTGCATCGCTGGTTGGAACGACAGCCCGACGTACCTGGCTACATGACTCCTGGTGAAGAAATGGGCTTCGACATCACAGAGGCCACTGCTACCATCCTCGTCAACGTTTACCCATCCTCAAGACCACTGGCTCGCATCCCACTTCGTTGTTTGTTTTTGGACTTTCTGCATTCAACGACAATGTATTTAAAATAAACACACACACACACACACACACACACACGCACACGCACACGCGCACACACACACACAAACAAACACACACACACACACCCACGCAACACACACACACACGCACACACACACACACACGAACTCCAAAAACTCAAGTGGGGGAAATACACTGCTGCTGCATATCGACCTGCTCATTCCTGAGAAGCTAACTAGTTTATTTATTACAGTTTCATGCTGCACTCACTAGGTTTTACCCATGTTATTTTTTAACTAATTGGCTTTATCAAATAAAAATAAAAATTTGGGAAGTTTCTCCTCTTCATTTATGTTAGATTGGCTTGAGCCCGTTATACCTCCTGGTGGTATGGGCTACCCCCCTTTTTCCTTTTAGTTATTTTTACATATAGGGGGCGGAAAAAGCACACACACACACACATGCAATACGATTAGAAATGGCGCATGACGCTATTCAGATGGGCACAATAGCGTGCGCCCACGATAACCGGCGCAACTGCAATTAATCTCAAAGAGCAGGAGAAGGCGAAACGCGTACACAGAGCGCAGTTTGAGAAAGTGAAAGAAAACGAGTAACTTTCAACAAAGCGGCGGTATACGCACCAAAACTTACCGCACAAATTTCGACAAAACAAAAAAAAAACGCGCAAGCGAAGGCAAGAACAGGCTTGCACGCTTGAAAAGAAATCAAAGGAGCGCGTAAGAAAACGCTGCTTTGTTCGCCGTATAAGCCTCGCGAAATCCTAAGGCGTTTTTGATGCGCTGAATCCGGCAAGTACACAACCCGATCTCGCGGGTCTTGCACTGTAAGCTTATTAATATATTTTTAGAACCCCATTCCTTGTCGCAAGCTTTTTATAATATATGGTCGAATGAAAAGAAGGAAAAAATTTGACGGCAGACACACGAGGTGAATGATGATGAGATTGGGCGAAGCTCCTGGAAGTAACACCGTGGAATTTTCTTTCGTTAATTCGCCCGATAAAAAAAGACATGAAACGATCGATTAAACGTTTTATCAAACTTTTATTGCTGGTTTTTGTTGTCCTTTCAATATGACCGCTTTGTGGTCGGGGTCCTGCGAGCCCACCTTTCGGCATCCTTATCCATACGAGCACACACCGATGGCAGCGAGCATCGGCAACTACAAACCTGTATCGATATGGTTTTGATTATAAAACCATTGCTTTAGAAAACACTTATCGTCTTTCGTTGGTTTATTTCATCAGTCAACGGCGTTTTGAACAAAATTTTTTTATTGTTTATTCACGCACAGGAGAAATCTCACCAGGCACTACCTTGGAAGTAAACAATGGCTGCTACTGGGAATGAGAGACAGCAGAAGTCAGCTTTAAAACTTCTACTTCTACTAACGTTTTCCACTGGAACATGCCATTGGCTGCTAATGGGGAATGAGAGACAGGAGGATTCGGCTTTTACTTAACGCGCACGCCACGAACTTTTTCTTGTTCAACAAAGCAGAGGAGAAATCTCCCATGCCCCGCCGCGGTGGTCTAGTGGCTAACTTACTCGGCTGCTGACCCGCAAGTCGTGGGTTTGAATCCCGGCTGCGGTGGCTGCATTTCCGATGGAGGCGGAAATGCTGTAGGCCCGTGTGCTCAAATTTAGGTGCACGTTAAAGAACCCCAGGTGGTCTAAATCTCAGGAGCCCTCCACTACGGCATCTCTCATAATCTTATGGTGGTTTTGGGACGTTAAACCCCACATATCTATCTATCTATCTATCTATCTATCTATCTATCTATCTATCTATCTATCTATCTATCTATATCTATCTATCTATCTATCTATCTGTCTATCTGTCTGTCTGTCTGTCTGTCTGTCTGTCTGTCTGTCTGTCTGTCTGTCTGTCTGTCTGTCTGTCTGTCTGTCTGTCTGTCTATCTATCTATCTATCTATCTATCTATCTATCTATCTATCTATCTATCTATCTATCTATCTATCTATCTATCTATCTATCTACTATCTATCTATCTATCTATCTATCTATCTATCTATCTATCTATCTATCTATCTATCTATCTATCTATCTATCTATCTATCTAATCTATCTATCTATCTAGAAATCTCCCACCGGCACCACCATGCAGGTCAAAATGTAACACTTGTTACACACTACGACTGCGACTACGAGGGACGAATGGGTGCCGCTTTAAGGAGCTTCGCCCCTAAAACAAAAAGAATGCTAAAGAAAACTTAAGTGTGATTTCTCTCCCACCTGAAATTCACGCTTTAAGAGTGATCCCCTTTCTCCGTGCGGCACTTCCCTTCAGAGCTCTACTCTCTCTCGCGGCTCTCGTAAATCAGTGGCCGTGGACGCCGTTAGAGCGGCAGCCGTTGCCGCAGCAGCAGGCACTCCGCTCGGCGTCACGTATTTTAGGGCTGGAACCGCGGGTTCTGTTCCTGCGACCATTCCGAGGTCCACGCGTCACACTTTCTATGAGCGAGATATTTCACCTCGTTCCAGTAGCAGATAACCTAGGCTGTTTCTCACGTTCTCTTCCTCCACCCTCTCTCCCTCTATCTCTCTCTCAATATAGAGTCTGTGTGCCTCCCAGCGTTTATTGGCATTCGGGTTCGGTGTGTACTGGTCTGACTGCTGTTTCCTTCCGAATAGCTTTCGTTTTTTTCTTGAATCAAGAAAGCCGATTCTTTGGCTTACGAGTGATAAAAAATAGCACTCCTGCGTTACACAGCGTAGTCCACCACTTTATCGCCGCCGGGAATATTATTCTCAGTAATCGACGGGGGGCGCAAAAAGAAAACTAGTCGCATAAAAGCGCGAAACTATGCGTTGTCGAGGGAGAACTGTGATTGGTAGAAGTGAACTTATCATAACGAAGCTGTTATTGAGTAAGGTCTGGCCAGTCGCATCAGCGGACAAAATACGCATAGAACAACAATTCCAGGCGAACCGATAAACTCGACTAATCCTGCGTTTTCCCGTCGACAAAATGCTCATGGCGTAAAAGCATTACAGAAAGGTCCATGACTTTACCGACATGGCCGAATGAAGGGAATAGCCCCACTAACAGCATCACTTGCGTAGCAAATGAACACCGTGCCATTTGTGCACTTTCGAAACAAACGATATTTTTTACGTGTACTTCAGAATTTCATTTTGAGATTGCCATTGACGAGAGAAAATGTGTGATGCACGAGAGAAACACCGTGATCTATCAGCGCATGTCTATTTATTTGCTCAGAAAACAAAAAAAACAACACTATGGTAACATTATATAACTTAGAAATAGGAATAATTACAACACAAAATCAACCATAGTCACAGATTCACAATAGTGGAATCATTCTGAATTTTTTTCTGGTTGGCTGCTGTTCTCTATCGATCATTTGCATAACACACTTACGGAGTGTAAGTGTGTTATGCAAATGATCGATAGTAACACGAGTTACTTACAACTCAGGAGTACAAATATCTCAGTCGACAACATGGTCGAATGCAGAGCATAAAGCTGCAAAATGTTCGACATGTTGCCGATCTTCACCATTTTTATATTTTACTAGTCGAAAATTTCGAAATACTTTGCGACAATTCAAAGTGACTACCTGTTTCGTTCTTGGGAGCCTTTTGGATTAGTAAAAATGGCTTTCAGTAGAAAGCGATGGCGAGAACTGATTATAAGATGCCACTCAGTTCAACCAGCAACTCACTGTTTATCCTTCATTTTCGCCGATTTAACGGTTCTCAACGACCGATGCAGTCCTTTGTTCTTTAGACGCTTTCTTGTATTTTTTTTTCGTACAGGTGGACTATTGCACCGCAGGCATTATTTGCCTTTTTCTGTTAGTAGTTATCGTAGTCCATTCGCTTCATCGTCAGTGTTTTATTATGAAAATTCATCTTGTTTCTACGCAACCAACAAGCTTGTATAAAACGCTCCTCTTTGAAACACCACACGTATGTACATGTTGGACAGCTCGAGTGTATGGCGTGGTTACTCATGTTTGGCGCTCATGCTGACAACCGTGCCAAGATAAACGCAGGAGGATGTGCCCAACAAAACTGTACGAGAGTGGATGAGAACGGTGGCACTGTTCAAGACACACATAACGAATGAGTGCGCCACGCAAGTTTATTGAGTTATCCGGAATATTGGGTTACTTTCGCTTCCGACCGGGGGATTGATATGTTTTGAATTTTCATGTTTCATTTTTTTTATAAAAGCCCACCTAGTTGTGCTTGCTTACTCTAAATTTTGTTCTTCTTCCCTTCTGTCTCTGTTAGTACGTAATATTTGATGTTACATACCATTTAGTAAAGCTTTGCTCATTACTTTTCACGTGTTTCTGTTATAATACACAGTGTGACCAATCACCATTTTGGCTATGCTGCAGTACTCACGCCCTGAAACGCAACATCCTTTATTTTCTTTAGTAAAAGAACTCACGTGCGCAATTGCTCGAGATAACCACCATCATGCAATGAATAATCTGCTCCCTAAAGACAATGTTGAAGCTGATATACGTGTTTGAGTTCAAAAACGTCAAAATGACCGAAACTGAAGATGGTGGTAACGAAAGTATGGGGTTAGTTAGCCTAAAATAATCCTGTTTCAATTCCTGAGTATTGTACAGTCGTCAGCGAGCTTAACACGAACGCTCCGCAACGTGCCCTTAAACAATTTGATTGACGCTAGAGCCGCGCAGCTTGGGGTTCTGTTGCCGAGATGTTGCGCATGCATGGTTAGCTTGCTGACGACTGTACGCTGCATGTGCGTTTATTTTATCCAGCCAAATATAAAACTAACTCAAGCGACACATTGTACGAGGTGTAAGAGAACTCACGTAATGATAAGAACACACACCGCTGCACCGCGGCGCCAACCTTCGCTGTCAAAGTTACTCCGTACTCGCTTGTTTTTCACGTCTCCTATAGGTCGAAAGCTCAACCGCATGACCAGTGGACAAGTTTATGACCCCGAGGGAGGAGACGCAGGCCGGCGCTGAAAATGCATGCAGACCACAACTAATAGCCATAAAAAGACACCCTTGGATTAACGGCCGTGCACGACAAGAGATGGTCGAGCAAGTTCAAAACCACTGTTTACACCTGCTACTTATCGGAGTGGTCGTCAGCGTGCATCAGCGTCTCCCTCCTGCCTCTGAACCCACATCGGACGAGCCGAAAAACCCCAAAAGCGGCAATACTTTGCCCCACCCCGTGCCCCTCTTCGCATCCTGCTTCGGGAAACTGGCACGACATAGAGACTCTCTGATTTCAAATTTTGATTATGCGTCTGTTTCCGTCGGAAAATTACGGCCGTCGAGAGAAACGCCATAAAATCGAAGCTGCTGTGCGTTTGAAGATAATTCGTGCACGCACACAATCGCACGTATCGGTGGATGTGTAAATGAAAAGTGCATGTTTAAGGGAGAGAAAGAAAGCACGTTTTTACTCTGTAGATTCGCGGAACAGGAATGTTTTTTCGCTTAATTGGTCTTATCTTAGAGTTGCGTCCCCAGCACCGCCTCACACACTCATTCTGCATCACAGCATCGTTGGTTTTCGTATACTAAAGGAAAGAGAAAGCACAGGAACAGAGGGAAGCGAACTGTATCACAGTGTTGTTGTGAATTTCATGATCCCAGTTTTATGTGTGCTCCAGATGGCGCTGGTTTTACGTTCTCTGCAGAAACCGTAAAACGTTGTCCAGCTAGCTACGTTTTCACCCGTTGAGTAGTCCAGGCCATTTATACAATACACCGCTTAACATAGAGTTTATCTTAGGTTCTCTATCATCGAAAAAAAAGTGAAGATGAAGTAATGTCATGTCTGCAAATGCGGCTTTCTTCAAAATATCAGTGGATGCCTTATCCAGTGTCTCGCCTTCAAATGGCACAGGGTAAATTGTTTTCGCCATCGCACTTACGCCAGTTCAAGCAGTCGTCGGGTTACAGTAACATAAAATTTAGTCAGCGGCACAGCACTGCGAAAGTATCAATACATTTATTTTATTTTATTTTATTTATTTCATTATACAGAGGATCTTCTCTGTCCAAGGAGGAGTGGTAGTATATAAAAAATGGTTACAACTGTGTCGAAGGTTACGGACACATTCCAAAGAAACAGTTTGTTGCTGGATGACATGTTAACAATAGTTTAAAAGACAGTATTTAGATCATATACAAGTACAATAGAAGAATGTAACACAATATTTAGGAGGATAAATACCACTGATCTTGTGAGAAAAAAATTTCAAAGTTCACCGCAGATGATGGTAGATTATTCTAGTATGCTATTGATGATGGAAAAACTGAAGTTTTATGGATTTCATTGTGACTTTTATGCAGCCACGTGGTCTTGTGGTTAGTTCCTACGGATGATGATGATGATGAAAAACATTTATTATAAAAGAGAGAGGTACGGGGCCAAAGCATGACCCCGCTATATGGTCGGCGTCCTTAGTCAGGGACACCGCATGACGAGGCCTCTACTCGCGCCCGTCTCACCAGAGCCCGTTGATACTCTAGTGATGAGCAGTTGAGGAGGGCAGTCTCCCATACCTCTCCGGAAGGGGAAGGGGAAGGGGGTAGGTGGGGATTTTTCGGACATGCCCATACCATGTGGAAGATATCACACGTCTCCCCACAGTGTGGGCACCGCCCATCTGTGTTCGCATCGAAATGTTTTAGGATTGCAGGACAGAGTAGAGTACCTGTCTGCAGGCGCCTTAGAGTTCGCTCTTCCACCTTACTGAGCCCCTTTGCAGGAGCCGGGTAAAGGCGGTGAGTGTCGCGATAATAGGTCAGAATTTCTTTGAACCGCAGCAGCGGTGTATTGGCCTCCGAGTCATAAGAGCCAAGGTGAGGAGCCCGGTGGGTAAGCGCTCGGGCGGCCGCGTCAGCGGCCTCATTACCTCGTGTACGCGACTGCCTCAAATATTCTAAGTTTTGTTTTATTTCTTTCTTTTTGCGTGTGTTGTGCCTTGCGAGTGTCCGTTGGTCACTCGAGGGGGGCCGTCCTCCTTGTTTACGGGCAGCAGCGATCGGCGAGCCTCCCAGAGCTGCGGGCGCCGGGTCAGCACAAAGGCGGCGGCCCGCTTTAATGCACCTTGCCAGTTCGGGTGCAAGAAGAGGGAAACAGGCCTCTTTGTGCATTCGTGGCCTGTGGGACGTTCGACTCTGTTTCCCCGAATGGCTAAGCGACGGACTTCTCCCACTGACTTCGTGGAACAATTTGTGCACGTGCGCGCGCGCGCGTGTGTGTGTGGTGCGTGCTCGTTTGTGTCAGCGTGTGCGTATGTGTACTCGGATCTGTGGTCGAGAGAGAAAAACGAGGAAGCGCGGGAAGAGCGAGAGACGCAGCGAGAACGGCGAGCGAACAAGAGTCTGCGAATTGCGAGCGACTTGAGAGGTTGTGCGTTGTGCGATGTGCGGAATTGAACAGTTGCGCGAGTAATATTGTAACCTAGTTTTCTTAAGTAAATACAAGCTTTCTTTTTACATTTTCTTAACAGTGCGTGAGTCGTGTGTTGTGTCTTCTGTCATATTTCACCTTTTTACGGCCATATCTGCGACACCCTAAATTTTACCAAAAGCGGGATAGAGGACGCTAACATTCATCAGAAGTGGGATTTGGCCGATTTTAGAAAACGTTCGGAACGAGTTTGAAAAACCTTAGCGAGGAGTGCGATTGCGTCAGTGCGAGAACAAAGCAATGGTTGACTTCCAGTGAGCGTGCACTTCCAGAGAGCTAACATCAGCCATGCTGGACGGATCATCGCCGGGGGAGAGTGGTCACCGTGATGACGACGACTGTGCTGGGCTCACCAAGCGGGAACTTTTCGACGCTTTGCGCGAGAAAGACCGCTTGTTGGCGGACCTGCTGCGGCGGCTGCCTCAGCCGGAGTCGTCGGGGGCTCCACACCAGGCGGCCATCAACACGTTTCAGGTGATGCCCGATTTGAGCAGGAATATTCTAGACTTTTCCGGTGATGGTTGCGCGTCAGCAGCCCGGGAATGGATGGAAAGTTTGCGCCAGACGGCTACGCTTCACCGGTGGCCAACGCCATTCCTGCTCGAAACTGCCAAGTGTCACCTGGTCGGCGCCGCAAAAGATTGGTACCGTTCGAGAGCTGCCGAAATTTCATCGTGGGACGATTTCGAGCGGATGTTCGGGCGGACTTTCTACAGCCTGACTCGGGCGGCGGAGCGATGGAGGCGTATGCAAGAGCGAATGCAGCAGCGAAATGAGAACACGGCTGCGTACTTCCACGAGAAGGTGCGCCTTTGCAGAGAGGCGCACTTACATTTCTGTGATACGAGGGAGCAGGTGCTGACCGGTCTGCGATCACGGGAGTTATGCACGATGCTTCTTGGAAGGTCGCACGAAGACGGGATGACCTGTTGCACGACATTCAGGAATTTGAGAGGATCGACCGTGAGCGACGGGAACGCTTCGGGACAGCGGCTGAGCGAAGAGCGACAAGCGATGCACCTCGTATGCAACCTGCACCCAAGGCACCGCTGCAGGGTGCGTCCGGGTACGACGGGCGAGACCAGCGGCCAGCTGTCACAAATAAGTACGGTGAGCGAAAATGTTATAATTGTTTCGAATTTGGACACATCTCGCAGGGATTGCCCAGAGGAAAGACAAATAGAAAAATGTGTAAAATGTGGGAAGACTGGGCATACCCAAAAACACTGCCAAGCAAAAGGCCCCAGAGATGAGACCAACGCTGTCTCTGGAGAGAAAATAGACCCTGGCGTGCTTTTGAAGCACGTTAAATGGAATGGCAAGGAGACTTTGATTGGCATGATAGACACAGGCAGTTCCGGTTGCTTACTGCGCGAATCAGCGGCGGTGCGGTGCGGAGCGGAAATGCTGGAAGATGCTACAGCTCTGTATGGTTTCGGCAGCCAGGGCGTTCCAGCTGCTCGTGCGATTGGCAGGTGCCGGGCCGACTTGTCGATAGATGGCGTCGTTGGCAAGAACATACAGATACTTGTTGTACCCGACGAGGCCCAGTCGGTCGATTTGCTTGTCGGTCGCACGTTTACCGAGCTGCCATATGTGACCTACGCTAAGCTGGGCGGCAGCTTGCAATTCTGGCATAGAGACGAGTGCCCATTCTCACATCTCGAACCCTTCGTTTCATGTCCGAAATTACGTTTGAAAACTGCTGAAGAGACCCCACTGCAGGCCAATGTTATAAATTGGGTGAGACTGTCATCGCAGTCTAACGTCACTGGTGCAGTGCTATTCAACAACTGTCGGTGCGAAATTCCTGTTGACATGGAGGACGGAGAGGTTACTGTGCCGGTGTTTACGAGCGGAAATGATGACGTGGTTCTACGTAAAGGACAAAAACTTGGCCACGCGACAGAGGTGGACATCCCGGGTTGCGAGATGAAGGAAATAAATGAGTGCAGAGAGGAGTGCAGCGCGGCGAAGCCAGAGCAAATTCTGGTTACGGAGGCGCGACGGCCGATTGGGTGCGAGGGAATTAAAATGTGCCCCTCCGTAACAGAGGAGCAGCGTCGTGAGCTCGCGTGCCTCCTAAATGAGTACCGGGATTGTTTCGCCGCCAATCTCAGCGAACTTGGCTGCACATCTGCCCTTTCGATGGACATACAGGAGATACCTGGTAGCGCACCCGTGGCTGTTCGGCCCTACCGCACGAATGCAGCAAAGCGAGAGGCTATACGTGACATCGTCGGAGAGCGGAAAAGAGAGGGAATCGGAACTGAGACACATTCCGAGTATGCGAGCCCAGTCATTACTACATCGATGGTCGATACAGAGCAGCGAGATTGGGACGAAAAGCTCAGTGATGCAGAGTGCAGCTTGAACAACGCTGTAGACAAGACGACCGGGAAGACTCCCTTCGAGATGTTGCATGGTTATCGATCGGAATTTCACAGCGTGGCACTGAAGCGCTTGGTTGAATCTAAAGCGTCAGAGTGGGAGGAGCCTGGCGGGCTGCGCGAACGTGTACGGCAGCGCCTCGTGAGCGAGCAGAAGAAGATGAAGGTCGCTTACGACAAGCTCCACTTCCCGGCTAAAATGTACGGTGTCGGTGACGTGGTCTTCATGACGAGGGCTCCAGAACAGACGGGAAAGCCTGCCAAAGCCCAGCCAAAATATAGGGGCCCCCTTGTAATCATGGCAGTGTTGCCAGCTGATACGTATCGAGTTGCCGACCTTGACGAAACAAGGGCAAGCCGCTTCGCGACCACTGCGCACGTGTCGCAGTTGAAGTGCTGGACAACGACCAATCCGCATTCACACCTTGATGACGACGGAGAGTCTGCGGAGGAGTCGGACGCCCCCGAATGTGAGGTGCAGCGACTGAGACGTTCGGCCCGTAGCTGCGCCAAGACTCATCCCTATGCGAGTGCGCCATAGTTGCGTTGGCGTCTGTTGAGAACTTCAGTGCGTGCCAAGATTTACCGAGTGAACTGTGCGAACTTAAACAGTTGCTTTTTTTTTCTTGTCTTCTTCGACGAAGGAAACAATTCTGTTTGTGTATTGGCGTGTGGGTTTGTTTATGATTTTTTTCCATTAACGAGGACGTTAATGACTGTCAGGACGACCGAGTGTACTTTTTACGGCCATATCTGCGACACCCTAAATTTTACCAAAAGCGGGATAGAGGACGCTAACACTCGTAAGCCCTGACGGCCAGGAGCCCATACGATGCGTTTCGGGGCTGGATCAGTGAGAGCCCGTTTTAAAATTTCGCTGGCTAGGGGGGATATCTCTCCTACCAAGTAATGAGCACATGCTTTCTGGGAGTCCGTGATGATAACTTTCGAGTTGGGGTCCGCAGCAGCAAGCGCTATCGCGACTTCCTCAGCGCGCTCTGGATTTTGTGCTCGGAACGAGAGCCCATTGACATGCTTTTCCCGGTGAACTACACAGGCCATGTAAAATCCCGTGGGCGAAGGCCCTGCTACATCTACGTAGAATACACCAGGTCGTTAGCTGTGTTGCCTCTCAAGCGTCCGAGCCGCGCCTGTCTTCTGCTTAGTTCCTAAGGAGTCTCTGAGGGGTTCAAGGAGATTTTATGTTCTACATATTTTGTAATGCTCATGATACAAATGACACAAAAATATGAGTTTGAAAATTATTGTGGGTTGATTAAGACAACACAGTTCGTCTTTTTTACGCAGAGTGGTAACATTGGTATGCCTGGAATAACTTGAAAACACAATTGTGACTGCCAAATTTAGGACTAACTCCTTTTTGTGGATGAAAATTTGTAATCGAAACTATAAATTATGTTGGGATAATTTAGGGCGGGTCTAATTAAACAACAATAAACATGGCTGCGATATCTAGAAAGAAATGCAGGATATAACACAAAAATGCAAACGGCAATACATGATTTATTGGCATTAATGAGGCACTTCAGTTTCGAGTACACCCCATTCTATGTCTACGGTGAACGTACAAATCGTAAAGGTGGTATAAAACACCTTAGTAAATTTCTAGTAGTTAGCTACATATTTGTAAATCATCGAGAACAGCATTTCATACGGAAGCTCACTGAGCGTAATAAATTAAATTTGCTCCAATCTTGTCACGTTGTGCATCAACCATTTCCGGGCCCTGCGAGCGCAGGACGAGATCGCGTCGAGAATCTGGGCGAAATGAAAAGCGCGATACTCATGCATGGCGAGTGAACATTATGTTGAAAATTCAATCAGTGCGTAGTTCATATACTCATTAAGTAAGTGATAAATAACAGAAGCGAATCACCTAGATATCATTGTCAATGTTACGAATTCACTTTGAATCCTTCATTATGTTATGCATTGTATATATTGGTGTATTGATTTTTTTATTTCTTATTTATTTATACAAGTACCTGCAGCGCCACGAGGGCATATTGCAGGGGGTAACACGGGAAAAAATGATCACGTACAAAGAGATATATGTTTACACAAAGACAAAGATGAAAAAATTACCTAATAGGAAAGTGGTGTATGCAACAATAAAAAAGTTCCGACACATAATTCCGGCACAATCTCATCTAGAGAAGGAAAAAAAAAACAGACAGCACAAGCAGAAGCAAGAGGACAGCTTAATAACTCACGAGAAATTTGAATGTAACAACGATTGGAACTAGGAGAGTGTGTTACAATGAGCTATACCTTTAGGAAGTCTGTTCCAAAGCGGGGAGGTGTGAAGAAAAACTGAATATTGAAACAAATTTTTGCTGCATCGCGTTTCAAGTACTATAGAGTTATGATCCCAACGCGTAGAGATGAATTGAGGGGGGAAATGTACAAATTTTTGTTATTACCTGTAAGAACCAAGTAAATACGGTAGAAAAGTTCCAATTTCGTTGCTAAGCGGCATTGGGCTAGGGTTTTTAAACCAAGGTTATCTTTAAATAATGAAATCCTGCTTGTATAGTTGGAATCGCCAGAGATAAACTTGGCTGCGCAGTTCTGGATACGCTCAAGTTTATTCACAAGACAAAAAGCGTCTGGGTCCCATGCTGCGCAAGCGTGCTCGAGTAGTATGTGAACGTCCGTATTATAAAGGTATTCTTTAACGCCCCAGGGGTTCGTGAAAATCGCGTCTAATGAGGTTAAGCATACGAGAAGATTTTAATGTTACATGTTCAATAAGTCTAGTCCACGACAGATTTTCTCAAAAATAAATGCCAAGGTATTTGTAATGTTGTACTCATTCAAGTAATATATTGTCCAAATGATAATCCTATTTACAGGCAATCGTTTGCGGGTAAAAGATATAAATTGACATTTACCATTATTTAAAGGCATACACCATGTGGAACACCGAGTTTGAATTGTGTTTAAATCGGTTTGTAGGCTACTGCCATTGTGTTCATTTATTATGTTTCTATAACTGACGCAGTCATCTGCATACAATCTGTCATTGCATTGAAGATCCTCTAGAATATCATTTATATAAATAAAAATGACAAAGGCCCTGAAACATATCCTTGTGGCACGCCTGAACTAACGGCTATTCCAATTGACGTAATACCAATAATCATAACATGCTGTGTTCTTCCGGAATGGTAATTTTTAATCTAATCAGCTATAGCTGGATGAATACAGAGAGATGATAATTTATGTAATAAGAAATCACGAGGAACAGTATCAAGGGCCTTTCTAAAACCTAAAGAATTGCAATCAACTTGCAATCCAGAATATAAGAGTAAAACATATTATGGCAAAATTCAACCAACTGCGTTGTGCAGGACAAGCCAGACCTGAAACCATGTTGAGCAGGTGAAACAAAACCATTGTCTTCGAGGTGTTTCATCACAGCACTGTAAATGATATGTTCTAAAATTTTACAAGATACAAAAGTGAGCGAATCGGTCTATAGTTCTGAATAGAATGTTTGGGGCCTTTTTATGAACGGGAACAACTCCAGCTGTTTTTCATTGTGTTGGTACAGAACTATACTGTGTAGAGATTTATTGAACGAGATGACTGACAAATTAGCAATTTCCTGAAGACATGCTTTGATTACCTTGGTTGGTATGTCATCAGGACCTCTAGCTGAATTGTTTTTCTGGTTACTAAGCAACTTAAGAACACCATTGTACGTGACCATGACTATGGGCATATTCTCGTAGGGTAAAGTTGTCATTAGAGGAAGGTGATTAGCGCACATTTTAGAAAACATGGATTCAAAATGAAGTTAAAAGAGCAAGCCTTTTCTTAATCATCAAAAACTGCTACTCCGTTGACTAAAAGATTTGGTATAGCGTTCACCGCTTTTACAGTTCACTTGAATAAGTTTCCAGATTTTTTAGGATTATTTTTGAAAGGTACAACAAGTGAAGAATTGTACTTCTCCTTATTTGCTGAAATGAAATGTTTCATTTTGTAGCCTATGTCACGCATTTATTCAGACACCATTAATCAAGCTTGTTCATCCAGTACTCACAGGTTTCTATACATTTCCTATGTTTTTTCATGACGCCATTGTTGCAACCATGGTAGGTCCCCTCGTCTGTTTCTCTAAAACTTTGGAACCTCTTGCTGTATTAGGCTAGTCATCTAACTCAACTAAATTATTCAGAAAACGTGACTTCACTTGGCTTGACACATATCCCGCAAGGCGTTTCAGCAGCGTGGAGCAGACGTGATTCAGGTGGACTTGTCCATGATTGGCGTAGCAAGGAGGGGGGTAGTTGAGGACTGAAACCCCCTTCAAATAACAATAATTGCGTACGGGCTGCTCGCCTACTTCACAAAAATAATAAATATTTATGACATAGTTGACGCCACGCAAGTGTATAATAGTTGCCTTTCAAGTATTAAACAAGGCTCTAGAATGGTCGCTCTTCGAGCTTTGGCTGGGACTGTGTTGCGTGTTCCACACTGGCCTAGGGCTTTTGGTTATCTACCTTTCTTAGCTTGGCCACTCACCGGCGAGCTCAGACGCTTGCGTTTCGGGAGCGGACCGTCCCCAGGTTGTTGGTGGCCGTGCACCAATAGAGTCCGGTGTCGTGCTCCCGGCGGCTGTGCTGCACTTGCAGGAAAAGAGCTGTCCTCGGGCAGAATCATGCGCTTGGCGGAGTCGCGCACGCTCTTTCCGTCGTGGAACCACGCGATTCGGGGAGGAGGCTCTCCATCCGCGCCGCACCTCAGCGTCACAGGCTCGTGCTTGCGGACCACCACGTCCACCGGCTGCTCTGTGATGCGGGGCGCGCGGCCTCCTCCAACTCCGCCTTGGCTGAACGCTGCAGCAACAAAAAGCAGGATCAGTCAGCAACAGTTCAGGTGCTTGAATGGCCTGATTTAGGCAGAATGTGAAGCGCGACATGACAGTTGAATATGGCATGCTTTCCTTGATTAGACGAGAGTACGGTACAGTAACATATCATTCTATTGTGCGCGCATACACGTGCAGTCGCAACAAGCGCGTACGTTAGTGGTATACCGTATACGTGTACAAAGTCAGTCTGAGCGGGAATGCTGAATTCCCACTGCGGTATTTTTGCGGTGATGGTGCTTAGCTGGTAAGCACAAACACGATGGTTTGATTTTCTGGTTATCGAACCAGTGCTGCGGAACTCTGTGACCTCAATTGATCAAAAATTAGATAAGGAACGCTACCACGACGTGCTTCATGATAATATTGCGGCACACCGAAGATGATAACCTCACAGTATTCAGTGCTAATTTTAGTATTGTAGGTACACGGCTTCTAGTAGGCGAATACCATATATTTCGTTACTTTAATGGGTGCTTAAAATAAACAGGTACCATTGAAAAAAAAAGCAGACGGTTAAGCAGCTAGCCACTATATATTATGGCAGTGGCAAACGCTCTTCTGATAAGTGTTTTTTTTTTCGTAGATTCAAATATATAGCCAAATGAACTTCACGGGAAATTGTGCCGCGATTTTACTCGTGAATTTGAAGTCTGTGCAAGTCAGAACAATGAGAGAAAGTAAACTATAATGAAACATATATCTCGCGTATTTCCTGCAGTATACGTCTAGTCGGTTAACAGCACCGTGTTTACAGACGTGAGATCCAGTCAAGCCTTGCTTGACGGATACTTTTGACTTTCCGTGCCCTTTATTGCGCACCGAAGACGTACAGCAAACACTGAAAGCGTACGAGTCGACTCACCGGCTGTGCAACAATCGCGCGAGAGTCGAGGCGGGCTTAGCGGAGAAAGTTATAACTTGAAACGCTCTCCACGCGCCGATGCGGGGATAGCAGATGCTGTCATTCATGAGGTATAATGAAATATAGCATCCAGCAAATAGCCTGCTATGAGCGCCCACGAGTGCGCTGCCAAAATCATGGAGCTTTATTTGCCACCATATATTTCTGGGAAAAAATACACAAACTCCTCGCGATTTAGTGAGCTTCTCTCAAATCGCGATGATCAGTTCGTTCTTTACACAGAAGCGACGGTGTCATAGACGGGGTGTTCGCCAAAATGGAGCCTCGTGGTGTTGCCTCCCCGAGTGCTTGCTGCAGGTATTGCTACGATGACGCTGTAGAGTATATACCTAACTGCGGTGGTGGCAGCCTTGCGCACAATATCCGGTGGCTCGGGACTTACTCGGGTCTTTGAGGGCGGCGGATGCGCTTCGTCACTATAGGCAATATCGAAAGCGGACTCCCTAAAATTTCAACAGCGCTTGCTCCCAGTCACGTGAAAGTATATCGCTATGCATTTTACTTCTATTTTAGAATTGACTTGTCACTTACTATTGACTCGTTCACCTCCTCCCTTAAGCCTCTGCGCTATATTGTCGCGTAATCGGACGTGAATGACGCGTTTGAAGCTCTACAAACTGAGCTACAGCGGCAGTCAGTATCCCCCTGTCCTCCTTAAAGTCTATATATGTGCAATAAACGGGTAAGCATGAGTCATCGCCACCTGTTTTCATTTGGGAGAGTGCAGAACACTATTTTATGCCTGCTCGCATCATGTGCGACGCCAACAGGCAAAAAAGAGCTTAAGGCATTCTCTAAGTATTCTAATCCCGTACAGTATAGTACAAAACTGTAAATGTGAATGAGCGCATGTGTTCACACGCTAGATTTTATTTGCAGTCATACTCGCGTTTTTTTCTTTATTGCTTAATATTTCCGTTTTAATACCAAGTAAGTGAAGTGTTTTTTAGGCGTACAAGAAAATTGTGGGCTTATGAAGGAAAGAAAGAAAATTTGCCCCATGTCTGCATGTTAATCTGCAAATGTCGTCGGAAGACGATGGTCTTGCGTGTGGAGAGAGTGAACAAAACATTTATTTGATGTTCTGTGCAAGAAATAGGTGAATGGTATTCTGGAGGCACTGCGTAAGAGTGCCTTGAGCGTGCAGCGGAGGCGAACGAGCGCATCAAGTCACGTCACACGTGGGATAATAGCGCTATCTGACAGTTTTCTTGGAAAACAAAGCGCGTAGATCTGAGACGGCCATGCGCGCCCGTCTCAGAGGCGATAAGGTGCTGAACGCAAGGCAACGGGTATGTGCCACCACCGTGTCGTCTTAGCAAAGCGTTGGAAACACTCGCCTTTTCGTGCAAGCGTTGCATGGTCAGTGCAGCGTGATAAACGCTATGGTCCTTGAAATTACCTATGTGTGCATTTTATAGTAACATACGGACATAGAGAATATATACGAGTTTTTATGGTGCCTTAGATATGCGCAATAATTGCTTTTTAATTGACAATCGTCAAGTATGAACGCTGAATCTGGGCAACATTGGTGGGCGCTGCGGATGGGGTCGGCCGCTTGGGGCATCGGGTGGTGCCGTTCAGAGTACCCGGTACCGTTAGTCGTGGACAAACAGATAACTCTACAGAAAGACAGACAGACAGACCAAGATTTTTGAGTCGAAGGTCCCTAAGAAAGACTACCGTCTTTAATAGAGAAAGGCGATGGCAATGAAGCTGCCTAATCTACCGCCAGGCCCTCCCAGCAAACTGTGGCGCCGGAGGAGGGCGCATACATCTATATACCACCACCACGATGTGTCTCTAACAAGGAAACGGACAGCTCAACCCTTTGACAAAGTGAAACCGGAAATGGGAAGCCGGAAGGAGTGGGACTAAGAGGGGGGCCTGATTCATTTATGTTCATTTGAAGATTCGCCTTCCCCGCCCAGCCAGCAACTCTCCTCTTGGAAGCAGAGATCATACCGATAAGAAGCAGACCCTCACGCTAGTATATCACTCTTTCTTGCCTCCTTAGCCCTTTTTGTCTCGACCATGAATTCGGGATCAGACCAGCCTTATGGGCGTCGGAGGGACCTGCGTTTGGTTGATTTGTACACCATCAGCTGCAGTGCGCTGCGCGGGCAACGTCTCAATGAACTTGGTGGCAACTCAGCGCTTCTCGAGATCGACGAAGCACAGACGCATGGCCACGGCCCGAAGAAAACTAGCCAATTAGGGAACTCGTGCGTGTTTCGTGGTGCAGCCACGTGGCGAGCTTTGCAGTGTCCCATAAGGGAAGCGAGGCAAACAGGGACAAATAGGAACGTCGGGGAAGAGACGAAGAAAAAAAAAACTGGCTCAAAAAACAGAAGGCGGCGCAACCGATGTTCGAAGGAATCAACCGCATCTACACGTCTTGAGATACAACGACGATGTGGATGTTGGCGTATACTGAAGGAACCTCGGGCCCTCAGGGTAGATTTATAACGAAGGGGACACGTTTGAAAAACGCGTATAGACTTCGGGATTCCATGCGATGGCGCTTCGCTAACTCTCGATAGTTCCATTTCCCCTTTTGCGATCTTTTATTTACGTTCGTCGCGTCGAGCGCCCTTTGTACAAGTCCTGAAGCTACAGCCGCAAACCTGGGTACGTTCAGCGTGCCGGGAATGTAATAAGATCAGCATGAAGCACGGAGCTAGTACAACGGCAAACACGCAAGACCACGATAGAAGAAAACAGAAAAAAGCTTCTCACTTTTTTTGCAGAGAAGCATATACTTACTGAACGAACGCTTTCTGGTTGAAAGAAAGCACTATCATGCACGTGAACCACAATCAATTCACACAGACGTAAAACCATATTTACAACAACATCACTCGGTGAACGCTTTCTATTCAAAAGACACTTCTTTAGGGGAGCAATCGAGCAAACTAATTAACGCCATTCGCGCAAGTACTGAAAATGGGAGCTTTGCTCAATTCACGATTTGGAAAAAATAATGCGTGCATGTATGATAATGCTGAGTACGGGAGACACTCTTCACGCGGAGCACAATGCTTACCGGACGTACGTGTAGCAGTGCAGCATGACTGCACACCGTCATTGCCTCAAGACTCGAACGAATACACTGAGTGTAAACGGGGTGTAAGCAAATGCTAACTCCTTGTTGGGAGCTTATTCATTTGGCTGCCATTTTTTGGAACACTTTTTTGGACGCTGTTGCGAACGCTGCAGCTATTAACGCTGTCCAAAGGCGTTGCGCTGTGTTCAGCCAACGCCTTGGTTTATGGCATTCTGTCATGTAATGAACGCTCTTTCTTGTCAGTGAGGACACTTGTTTTTTCGTTTCTGATGGCTCTTTTTATTCTTTCAGCCCCATTTTCCTTTTCCGAACGCAGAGTAGCAAATCGATTGCAAAGTTCACTGTTTTTCTCTTGCCATCACTCTCTTTTCATCTCTCTCACTCACTCTCGTTATGAAGGGCGTGAAGATGATGTCACGTGACTTTGCCATGACTTTGCACGCATGGCCGAATAAGTTTTTACATTCACTTTTTTCTCGCGACTACATAAGTCACAAGTTGTGCGCGCTTTTCAACAAGTATAAAGCGAAGAGTGTTTTAGGTTTTTTGTCCCTTATTGTGTCCAAGGCGTACGTGTCTAAAGAGCTCAGCAACCAACAGCAAAACACTGTGACGATGTTTTCTTTGATGATATTTTTTGCCGCCAGCTTAATCTCTAGCACATGACAGGGAACACCGAATACCGCTGGCGGCTTTCTTTCATAAGCACCCGAGTGCGTGCGTTGAAGAATGTTCGGCTGAGTTTTGACATTTCTTAACTGGACGCGGTGTTTCGTCGGCCTAAAGTCGTCAGTTTTTAAAGGCATGAGTGTACCAGGGCGCGAAAGAGAAAATACCGATGGTATTCCGGCTCGGGAAAATTCTAAATAAATTGATTAAAAGGTGGTTTGTTGGTATGTATGTATGTATGTATGTATGTATGTATGTATGTATGTATGTATGTATGTATGTATGTATGTATGTATGTATGTATGTATGTATGTATGTATGTATGTATGTATGTATGTATGTATGTATGTATGTATGTATGTATGTATGTATGTATGTATGTAGTATGTATGTATGTATGTATGTATGTATGTACGACCCTCGGAAGTTGGTAATCGACTGTGGAAGAATGACACGAGTCCCGAGGCAGACTGGTGTCCCATACACAACGCATATACGAAATCGTACTTTCAAGTTAGCCTCCCGTGCCTGCTTCAGAGGTAATGATGGCATGTGAAGTTTCACGCCTTTAACCATGGCATGAGGGACACCGTATTGTGGAGCTTCGGAAAATGTTTACCACATACTGTTGTTCTTTAACGTGCACTGACGTCGCACAGTACGCGGGTCACTAGCAATTCGCCTCTATCGAAATGCAACCGCCGGGATTGAAACCACAACCTTCGGGTCAGCAGTCGAGCGCTGTAACTGGAGCGGACGTTCGTATCTCTCGCCTACACGTGATAATGGCGCTCACATAATGACGCATTTCTCTTGTACTTTCAATGATTCGCTTTGTGTGGGTGTGGTGGCTGAGGTGAGTGATAAGTTAACCGCTCATCGGCGCGTCGAATGCCCGCAGTGGGCCATCACGTAACGTGCTCACCTGAGCGCTTGAAGTCATGCAGCTTCAAACTCAGCGTGCGCCACCCCTGGCTACGCCACCTGTTGCCTTCTACAAAGGTGTGTCAGAGCTGCAGCGTTGCACTTTCAGCCGACTGGAACTACCATTTTTTCTCGCAAGGAGAGTTGTAGTGTTGCGAAATAGGAGACATAATAAATGGGGACGAGTGCAGAAGACACGAAGCATGAGGCGTCAATTACGTTCGCCGCGTCTCTGTATTACCATCGGTTATTGCAAATTTCATGCTCCCATGCAGTGCTTAGGTATTATGTCTATTTATACGTTCATAGCGCTTGAAAGTCAGTGCAACTGTCATACGTTTTTTTTTTTCGTACGAAAGGATTGTGCCACCCACTGAATCGTGGTCTTCAGATGTCTCATTTCCTTGTTTTTTCACTGGCCACGAAACGCGTAATCACCTCAACTCACTTGATTAACTTCCCGCTGAGTAAACGCTGCTTTCAATAATGCGCACAAATAAATATATCACTCTCAGTATACATATTCTATATCATTCCCATAAATGCATTGTCCACGACATCCACATCCTTTCTGAGCTCAATGCATATGTGCCCATATTTTAAATGTATCGTAGTATCTCCCCACACGTAGTAACTCTATAGCCCAGTATTTTTCAACAAAAGTTGATGCGGGAATGGACTATAGCAGATGATTATATAGGGGGTGCGCTGCCAAATCAAGAAAAAGGGTGCTTCGATTAGCTTCCTAATGAAGGCCAAATGCAAAGGCAGTACTGTGCGGCGCTCCGTAAGAAAATACGCGCACGTTCTTGTAACTGAGGGGGCTTTGGTGGCAGGGAGAGGTGGAGCCCAGTGTGTGTAATTAAGGGGATTGAAAATGAGGCAGGGGAGATCTCCGGACTTTATTACAAACATTGCGCGGCACCCTGGCGAGCCTCTGATTGATGAACACATTTAATCGAAAGTGAAGCAGAAAGTTCCTTGGTCGCGGTCTTTCACAGCGCTGGCTTCTAAGCGTCGGGTCGGTGATTCTGGGTTACCTTACCGAGAGAAGGGTGGAGGCTTCGTTTTGCGCGCAGTTTGACTGTTATCCGTTCATTTCTACACCAGTATTTAGCGTTTCGTAGGAGTTAGCACAATGTACATTTAAACATTATTCGAGAAATTCCAGTTTTATTGCCAGTGACTCAGTTTTCTGGCAATGAACTTCCTCGTGGATTGCAACTGAGCTGTCTACGTGTACAGTGTAGGATATGCGTGTTTGTGTTCCTGTTCAATGGGAAACAGCGCGTTTGCTTTTCGAAGCAAACTTTTTCACCTCTGCATGCCCTAGACTAGGGAACATGAAGTGCATCTAGATAACTTTTTTCACTTGGTCGCTTATCTTTCAGCATTTTTTTTTGCTTAAAGTAAGAGAGAAAGAAACAAAGGCGGGAGGACTCACCATAAATAGACCAGGTTTGCTACCTTACACTTGAACTTGTGGAAAAAGAACGATAGAATAGACTATAGACGAAGGAATGTAGGCAAATTAAGATATGAACACATAATCGAAAAGGGCAGAGCACGCGCTCAGTGTTAAAGCTACAAATTTACAAGACAGTGCCCAGTGAAGCAGAGCCCAGTATATCATCACCCAAACGCTTTACAGGGTTATTAGGACAATAAAAATAAACGCCAAACAATAATAATGAATGCAGCTTTCAAATAAAAGTCATAGAAGGAAAGAAGGATGCACTGAGAGAAAACCAACAAGAAATTCTACTTCGATGACGCGTAACTTAACAGTTTTGAAAGAGCAACCAATTGAACACAGGTTACAAAAAAAGTTAACTGATTACGAATAAGCAAATACTTGTTTCTGTTTCATATAGCTCTGATTACCGGTCATGCGGAGAGCTGTAGTAGGTCCCTGTGATCATGAACAGTCATTTAAGACTCGGACTAGGACGCTAGTGGACAAGTTGTCATGCTGTTCTTGCAGCACGAAGCTGCAATTAAAATGCGTTCAGGATTCTCAGAGCTTGAGCTTTCTAGTTAAATAAAAATGAATTCACATTTGCCAGTGATATGGAAACTTAGGACCACTTCTTTTTCTGAATAGCCATCATACTATTGGAGTACTATTGGAGCAAACCAGCAGGCTATTAAACCCCAGAATGAGGCCGAGTTAATTGTTTGTGGCCCGAAGCCCAAATGAAAAGTACGAGTTTCGAACGTAAGGAAGAGACTACCTTGCCATCTGCACGTGAGAAATATAAGCAGAGCCTATAGACGGATTAGAAAAAAATCTACGGGCTGTATAGGAACTAGACAGTCAATGGGAGGTCACAAATCTTCCGACTGCTTTAATACGTCTCCTTTGTGCCATGAACCTCACGCGTCCCTGAACGCATTAGGACACGCTCCAGCGTGAAATTTACTACTAGCGTGGTACGTGAGAATCATTATGGTGAGCTTTTTCTGGTAAATATTTTTGCTACATGAGAAACAATCTTTCGCGAACGCTTACTCGGAAACCGGGACACAAAACGATTTTTTAAGTGTTCGGCAAGTACCACTATATATATTAAGGGCCGAACCTCATAAGCGCGAAAATGCACGCGACAGCGACGAGCGACGCGACGTAGATCGTCTTCGCGCAATCAGTCGCTAGCGCAGGCAAACCTCATTCACGCGACGGCTTCGGCGAGCGAATTTCACTGTTGCTGGCACGAGGCCGTCTACTCGCACCAAGAAAACCACGTAGTGAACAGTATGTAATTTAAAAATAAAATATATTGTTGTATGATGAAACGGAAAGTGTTTATGAATACCTTGCAGCACTTTTTTTATATGCACATGCGTAAACATTGCATTAATTCTTGTTGCGCATACGTAACTCGGGCAGGGTCACGTGCACCTACGTAGTCTTTGTCTTTTCTGGTTTTTAGCTATTGGCTGCTTGAGCCCAGCACTAACGGGTGATGAGCGACCGTTTCCAAATTTGGAGAACCGAGCGATCACGTGAAAACGAGCACGCAACACGTCGCGCGAACGCCCCGTTTCGTCGCTCATAGCATCGCTCGTCGCTGTCGCGTGCATTTTCGCGCTTATGAGGTTTGCTCTTAACTCAATTCAGAAAAAAACTTGTTCGCAGATTGTTGCTTCTAGTTTTAACACTCGTGTTTTATGCTGGGCTTCGCTTTGAAAAGACACGTCAATTTTCGTCGCAGATATGACGTCATGATATGGCTGTAATATTAATGTTTGTAAGAGAACACGAGACTCTCCTTTCATTATTTAATACAAACAATGCACAACGTTTTAAAAAAAATATGAGTGCAAAACATAAAAACACACACAATATGGCTCACTATAAATTCTCCGCAGTAAGTGGTCCATTGTAAAACTGAAATAAGACTCGGTGATTTGTGGCCCTCAAAAACATGATCACTGATTTAGAAAATGGGAACTGATAAGAAAGCTTTCTACAGTTCTGTGGACGATCATTGTGCAGCAATCCCAGTTGCAATCACAAAAAATAAACTACACAGAATCGTGTTACGCAAGGTGTTTCACGATTTGGAGTTGTATGGACTGTATGTCGTATGTGGTAAGATGCCCCTTGCAGCATAGAATAGTGATCACCCTGTATTTCGAAAAAGAAGTGCGCTCTTCAGAGTGTTACTTACTCCTATATGTACGAGCTGCAAGTTTTCCATGCATTGTCGCAGCAATACATTACGGGTATCATCCGTTTCATATAAAAGCAAAGCTCACAGTTCAGGTTGCTTGCTGTATGCACTGTATACCATCAAGGGTTGCGATGCAGGCTTGTTTGTCGTTCTTCTTGGATTTTAGCGCTAACAAACAAGCCTAGGACGAAGGCATGAAGGTGTGTATATCAGGGTGTTTGTCGGCGTCACCACGAGTGTGTGTCTACCTTCTTCCCTTCGTTCTCATCTTGTTTCTTTGCTCTCATATCCAAGAAAAATGCGCTGTACCATTGGAGTGTACAGCAGGGCGTGCCAGGCCGGCGTCAAAGATGCTGTCGCTTACATTCTGCACCAAACGCCTGAGCGATGGGAGATTTTCAGACTCTAACGGAGCATCACAAACACATATAAACATCTTGAAGAAAGCGAATACCTAGCCTGTTTCTTTCGACATAGCGCAGAACACTAATTTGCTATTACCGCTGGCCCCCGCATCACATTTTGATGGGGCTCACTGTGGTATTCCGGCTAAAGGGAGAGAAGATGAAGCAGGCCACAAAGGCCTTCGGTAGCAAAACTATATCAGAATGGCTGTCAGGAAATTTGATGCCTCTTAACTGGCTAAAAGACTTAATTCTGAAAAAGAAGGGCATTGAAACTTTTTGACACGTAACTATAATTTTCTTGACGCAAATAAACCTTATCTTAGATGAAGACTCCCATCAAGAATTCTACATTTGGAAAAGTCATCGCATCGCACATATCCTTGGACATGTTTATAATTAATCCTAACTTTCAGAGCGCACCAAACAAGCAAGAACAAAAATGAACGAAGTAGACACAGTGCTGTGCTCACGTTGTTAGTTTTCGTCCTTGTTCGTGTAGTGCATGAGAAAACTTATGTCACAGTTTCTTTTACGCATTTGCGTGTAAATCACCAGAATACGCAGGCTTTACTGGAGTGTATTATAAACGATAAGCTAAAAGCGCCTAATTCGTATGTTCGTTGATAATGTGTTCATTGAGGCACTGATTCACCAGTGGCACATACTTGCATAGCATAAACCATGGTAAGTGGCTGTGTGGTGCTCGTTACTCAGAGAAAGGGTTCCGTAATGAGCGCGAGTGGCACTTTGCGTTATTAAAGCGATAGCAGCAATGAGCCCGTTTCGCAGAAATTTCAGTGTACGTGTCGTAGGTTGAGGGCGAAAAGGGGGCGTCATCCCTGAGTGAAAATTCAATATATGCAAATTTTTGGACCAAATGAAATTTTAATCCCGATGTTGTGTGTGGCGAAGAGGCGTTCTTTTATGGAGCCATTCCAGTGCTTCCATCTGCTTCGTAAAAAAATGCACGTGTTTTGTGTAGAAGAAGTAGTCTCCTTAACGCTTACAATCTGGCATGACCAAATAGCGGAATCCCACTAGGCCTCAAATAATGTGAATTGTGCAACTGGTGGGTCGTTGAAAGGTGCCCACTCATTCAAAACAGTGCAGCTACATTTGCGCGCGTGACACCTTACGGACGCGTGTACTTCACCACTTCGCCAAATGTAGGATTATAGCCTATTGGTAACTCCGCAGCTGTACTTGCAGTAGGCATTCCAGGATGGTTTAAAACGGCTGATATTATGCGCACAACTGTTCTCTTTACGGCACGCTTGAAGGCTATGCACTAGAGCCCCGATTACGCTACTGTCTTCTACTCAAGTACGCGACGCTCAACTGTCTTTCCAGGTTTTCATCTGATGAGCAATGGAGCATATTTGTCATATACAATTGCGTAGACTGATCCAATGTTTTATACCAATTTTTGGTTGGTTACAAGTTGTGGAGACGGCGAGAACACCTAGACGTAGGCGAATACATAGATAGACAGACAGACAGACAGACAGACAGACAGACAGACAGACAGACAGACAGACAGACAGACAGACAGACAGACAGACAGACAGACAGACAGACAGACAGACAGACAGACAGATAGATAGATAGATAGATAGATAGATAGATAGATAGATAGATAGATAGATAGATAGATAGATAGATAGATAGATAGATAGATAGATAGATAGATAGATAGATAGATAGATAGATAGATAGATAGATAGATAGGGGAATAAGGTGGGTTTAGAACAAATGCTCAAGGATTTTGAGTTGTGTTTAGAAAAAGTGGTTTACGATTTAGAGTACTCGGTACTCTCCTTTGGGAGAGCTGAAAGCCGTCCCCAGGAGGAAAAGCTGGCCCTTCGAGAGATTACACACTAACGACGACGCAGATGACCTTACTGAAACCGCAATTGTTATACGGCATCTTTCAGACGTCACTCTACAGAACCTAAACAAATGAGACAGACGGACTGTTTGATTTCATCAGCATTTTGAGTATAATGATTATTCGCTTTAGTTTTTATCGAGATAGCTACTGAGCACTTTATCTATGAAATAAGAATTCAATACACTATTCGTAGTATGTTAGAAGAAAGAAATTAAGATCGATTTGTAAATTTTCGGAAGCTGTAGAATTTCCGTATGCTACAAGGACCCTGTATTTGAATTCTTTCAGTTTCCCTATTGGCGAATGAGTGCGTGGCCTCCTCAATTTACCTTGCCTAGATCTGATTGACGCTTTCACTGATGATCACAGAAACTGAAACGTGGCGTCCATGGTCTTCGAAGTTGTCGTGCGACGCCAGTAGACTATGTCGGGAATACGGATTCGCGCTGTTTAAGAGCGAAGCTCTTTGGGGTCAAGAGCACCCGCTATAGGCGCTGGGGCACATGCTCGCATCCGGCACGTGACCTTAGGCTTAGAAAGCGAATACAACAAGCGCTTTCAGCCGGCGCGTGCTCTTGGTGAGAGCGGATACCACTAGGTGCACCGTGGTGCCACTCGCTCCCGGTGCGCGAGCTCTCTCTTTCTTTTCGACAACAAAGACAATGCGGCAACATCGTATGCGTAGCTGAGGGCTCGCAAAATGGCGGTAGCACGGCGACTCCGAAAGCGGATCCAGAGGCTTGCGAAGCTGCAACGAAATGGCAGCGATGACAAGCTGACCCGGAGTTGAAAGCTCGCGAAGCTGCAGGAGCACGTCGACATCGGCAAGTGGACTTGGAGGCGGTGAGAGCGCGGGAAGCAGCTACAAAACGCCGAAAGCGGTCGCTCCCTGAGGTTGGTCGTACTGATACGCGGTTTACGCGCTGTTATCTCGACTGAAGTTCGGGCATAGCTATAAAGTTTGTGACTGCATGCTTGTTATTCGACAATAGTCTGACGAAGATTGCAAACATCCGGAACAAACGGTCCTGCGCCAATGTCGTTGCCGTGCTCCAGTGAGAGTTCACCACCGATGATGAAGCTCACACTGCAGTACATCATTTCCTCTACTTATAAAGATTGCCCGGTGAAAAGCAATGTCCCAGCAATGAGCGTTGTATATGGTTAGTGCCACTATTAAAGTACCATGGTGCCAGCCACCTAAGCCTTGTCACTTAGCAGCTTTGAACCACGTAAAGCAAACGTACAGGAACATTTTGAATGTTTCCTCTGCGCGTTTTAAAGCAGGTAAGTGATCCCCGCGCTTCGCCTTCTAATCCTGGCGCGCTTTTGTTGTTGTTTTTTGCGAAATAATTTGCGAGCTTTCGATGCCAGATGCCTCTCGGTGTGCTGCTGTCGTCAGAGTTTCTGCGGACAAATACAGACCCTGCATTGATTGTGGTTTTGTCCACTTACGCAGATATACATTCGGGACAGGAAAAAAATGCCTTGATGAGAAGCCTGCACATTTTCAACGCTTATGTCTTTGTGTTTAGCTGTGAAATCAATAGTCAACTAAGTTATTCACAACAACATATGAGATATTTTATTAACTTTATGTTAATTGCCAAGTCCAATAACGTAAAAAAGACCCTTTCCTTCTGGGACAACTTAACTTTAAAAAAATTGCTCTGCATATGTACGGAGCGAATGATGATGAGGGGTGCGATGCGTCCATCTGTCTGTCCGTCCATCCGTCTGTACATCTGTATGTCTGTCCATTCGTCCGGTCCTATCACACTAGAGCACGCATCGGACCGACGGAGGGACAGATAGACGCTTTGTCCCACTCATCATCATACACTTTGTGTATATGCTGTGAATTTCTTTTTATAAAAGCAACGTCCATCCTCTTTGATCATTAGCTATGCGAAAATCACTAGCGCCATCTAGTGATATTATTTCCAAGGACATATACGCTAAAGGCCATCTAGTGAGCAATTCTAAAAGCTAACTAAAGGTGGCTACTACAATATATTACGAGGGAACAACCCACATCCTAAGGAGCTTTGTTCTTAAAACATGTTTACGCATCAGTGTTAGAGAAAGATGAATCAAGTTATCGGAAGTACCTTGGGGACACCATTCAGTCCTTGCTCCTGAAGCACGGGAGGTTGCGAATGGAATGCTTCGTTTGAGATATGCGGGTACGCGAATTCTATTAGATAGTATAGAAATGGCTAGTGCAGCAGTAAGAGAGAGGGAAACACAAAAAAAAAGATGTGAGGGAACTTTTTACCTGGGCCGGGAGTTTAGTTTGGTTTAATAGCAAACAGTTCTGTGGCTAGCATGGTCTGGCGCCTTAGAAGTGCTCCTACAATGCAGGCTTACTACTGAGACACTATGTTGTGCATTCTAAAAAAGTGCGAATGTGTTCTGGAAAATGGTACTAGTGCAGGAATGCCGGTGGATAAGCGAGAGCACTGAACCCACAAGTTTCTTTCTCTTCAGCTTATTGTGTGGTAAAAGACCGGGAGCTTAAATGTTTGAACAGTCTCTAGCTTGAAGAGCCTTCAGCAGCCTTTACCTTCAACAGCCTAAATAACCTTTGGCTTACTTCTGAAATTGCATGAGGGCTCTCGTCTTTTTCTGATCGTTCAATTGACGGCACTCCATGTTCTAAACTCAGACAAAGATTCTCGCGTTTTGCAGAGTTGTGCCACTGCAATTTCTCAGAGGACCTTGTTCTCACTCCCTCTTAGCTACATACACTAGCCTCACGACTCCATGAATACAAATTTTCCATGAATATTTGTGCTTGTACAGATCCATCATCTCATAACAAAGAGGGTAGAGCCGGTAGAGCTTTAAAGGAAGCTTCGAGCAGTCCGCCATGACAACCCGATGGTAGCGGATTCTGATACCGGTTGCGGTGCTCACATGTTAATGGAGGCGAAAAGATAGCGGCCAATTACTGCGCAATGTCAGAGCACGTTAAAAAATACCAGTTACTTGATATTTCCGGAGCCTTCCACAACGGCGTCCCTCGTTATCATATCATAGGTTTGGGACATTACACCCCATATACTATTATTAGCAAGCAGTTAACAGTATGTGCGCTGGGAATCAAAGAAACCTCTCGATTGTCTTGAACGATTTATTGGAGCTTAGGCCTAAGACATTTTCGTGAATGTGGCCATCGTTACTCATTTGACAGTCTTCCCGTTACTATAGGACCAGAATGGGAAATCATCCGCAAATATTAGTGGGTAATCTACAGCAGGATTGGCTCTGTATACCATTTTCAAGCATACAGCATGTAGCCCAGAGCGAATGTAATCTTTATCGCTAACGTATCACTTTGAAAACGACAGTGATAGAAATAAATATTGGATTGTTTTACTTGAGAACGTCCTATTGGGAACTGCTGCGAAGCACGCCTCCGACGACGTTACGAAGGGTGCTACGAATGTCACCGCTGCAACCACTGTTTCGAAAGACGGCGACGCCAACACGGTCCCGAAGGTGCCACTGCTTCGAATTCTACCGGGAAGGTCACCAGCCGTTTGGTAGCGTAGGTTTCTCAGCTCGCGACTGCTTCTGCGCAGAGCTGATAGACGAGCGGACGAGACTACGGTGAGTTAAACAAGGTTTATGTACAGCATATATACAGAGGCGTTACAAATTCGGCACTGGGGCCGACAGAGACGCGAAGAGCGGAGCTCTTCTCTCTAACACATCGCATCAGGCGGGCTCGCGTGCTGGCCTTGACACAGATTTCTTTTTTTTTCCGAGGCATGGACGTTTGCTGCGGACTCGCAGGCATAACAGAACTCATTAGTACATAGCACGCGAAACTGATGACAAAGAGCTCGTCATTGCATCAGCATATAGAACTAGACGTTGGATATATTGCATCCAAACGTGCCACCATGACCATGCGACATTAATTAGACGGGTCCATTCACACGGATGTAAGTCGGATGTTCTGGTACGTAGCGACTGCGAAGTGCCATTAGCACAAGTTAAGATGAGTTTACGTAAGTGCTTGGCAGCGATCGCTAGCAGCATTTCACTCTCGCAATGCAGCACTTGTAAGAGCAGCCTCACCGGCGACGAAAAATTGCTATATTTTTGTTTTCGTTAAGCTGCCTTGATAGGGACTGTAGTTTTGACAAGCCCGCCACGGCACCCCTGGCGTGCGAAGAAGGTGCGATGATGGATCTCGGCCAGCAGCCGTTCCGCGGTGTTTCCCCGCTCCCCTTCCCGCAACCCACTCCACCGCCTCTTCGCATGCAGACTCAGGCCGCACCTTTCATTCCAGCGGCTGCTGCTTCAGAGCAGGCTTATGTCTGCATACATTTTCGTTTATTCCGGGCAGCGCTAAAGAGCAATGCAGCAGTCGCCGTAAGCGGGTTTAGTATCTCCAATTTTTTGTCTTTTCCTCACCTCGGCTCGGTTTGCATATTTCTCTGCGCAAGGTCAAGTTCATATTGCCCAGCCCAGGCGGGCCGCTTTCGCGATTTCGTTCTCAAACCTCGGCGTTAGAAAGAACTTGCGCCGCTTCACGTATACATTCTTAAAGGGCCTCTAAACAACATCGAGTTCAAAGGCGAGACTGCAGTTTCTTTCTCCCTTTCACTGCCATTCCTACAGGAGCTATTTGGTGCAGTAATAAATATACGTTCCTATACTTAACTTTTGCGATTAAAAGACATGTTCAATACCGTGATCACGTGCTCACGTATCTGCCGACCGAATAATAGCCTTGTGCAGTGTACTACGAAAAGACAGGTAAAATCGCAAAACATGAGAAATGGTAATGAGCGTGCTAAGCTCACACTTACTGAACTGTATGACGTCGAACACGCGTCAATAACATAAAATGAGAGGGGCTGTGATGCGAAATAACTGGCAAGTAACTTACCTAATATTAGCTTGCCGCCAATTCTCTCCTAATACGCAGGTATGTCAATTGTACTACTACGTTCGACACTTCAATTTTGTAGCATGCATCCAGTGTTGTTTAAGAACAGCCCTTTATTCGGTTTCCTCGTTGCTTCAAGTGAAGAGCGTGGTAGTGTTAAACAGAAAACCCATGTGGTTAAAAATATATGCGGCACACTATGAAAGTGTTCAGGATGCAAAATAGCAGAAACGGTAGAAAATGTCTGTTGTTACAGCGCACCCTTCTCTTTATCAATTCCTCATACGTGTGGTGTGTGCGAGACAGAGAGAGAAAGAAAGAGAGAGAAAGAGACGGACAGAGAGAGAGTAAGGCCGGCGACGTGCAATCTGCTATAGGTAATATATTTGTGGGTCTGCGGCGTTGGTGTAACGATTGCGGTGCAATGATGCTGACTCGAAGGTCGCGGGTGCGATGCCGGCCACGGTGGTAGCATTTTTATACAGGTGAAACGTTAGATACTCGGGCATTGTGCGATGGCACTGCACGTAAAAGAATCCCAGCTGGCCGAAATTTTTGGAGCCGTTCACTACATCATCTCTCATAAACATATCGTTGTTTTAGGATGTAAAATGCCGCATAATAATAATAATAATAATAATAATAATAATAATAATAATAATAATAATAATAATAATAATAATAATAATAATAATAATAATAATAATAATAATAATAATAATAATAATAATAATAATAATAATAATTTAATATATTATTATTATTATTATTATTATTATTATTATTATTATTATTATTATTATTATTATTATTATTATTATTATTATTATTCGTAGTAGTAGTAGTAGTAGTAGTAGTAGTAGTAGTAGTAGTAGTAATGTGTCGGTGGAACTTGAGACATATACCGATTAACCACTATGGCGTCCTTCATTGCGGAAAGGGTCACGGCTCCGCACTACCCAAATGGTGAAGCGCAATTATTGGCACTCTCAGAAACACACGGCAACCAAACGTAATGAACGTAGGGTGATGCCTGAGAGGCGCCGAAAAGAGTGATGAGCGAAAGCAGAAGAGCGACACGGGCAAGTTGCACGAAGATCTGTGTCTTGCCGAACCTTTCTCCCTTCTATGCTGATCGGCGCAGCAAGCTGTTCACGGGACAGGGGCGGATGCTTGCTGACACACGGTGATTTATCATCGACCTGAACCCTATCGTTCCTATTCGTAGCGCAACACCTCACCGCCATTTTGACGGTGACTATTGGTGGTCAGAGAGTGTTCCGTATATCGCTTCCTTATCATGATTTTCATTTGTTTTTTTACTCTTGCTTTCTCTGTGATCTCTTTTAACATAAACCCCTTGTTTACGTGTACAGCAGTAATCCTCGTCTGTCATAACAACCCGCCGAGTGCATATGAGAAAAAACGGATCTCTAACGCATTTGTCTCGAACGTTCGTCCACTCGAAGTCTCTAATTTTATTAGGTGGAAAACTTCTAGCATATGAAACGTTTTTGCACCGACGGATGCTTAAACGAAAGTTATCCGCTTTTGTCACTTTCTTGGTTGATGTGCGCTTTCGTGTCATTATCTTTTTCCCTTGAAGACTTTGCACGATGACAACGTCTTTCTGCATCGAACGATGCGTGTTTTGTTGGCTGTTTGCTTCGTTTTCGATTGGATGTTGTTATCGACGTGCACTCGTGTAAGAGGGAAGCTATACGGGGCTATGACAAAGGTGTCAGCCACAAATAAAAAACAACAACGGAAGTTTGAAAAGAGAAGACGATACTTCCGCGATGCCGGCGACTTTGTTCAGCTCTCGCTTGACAGCATTTTCGCAAGCCCCTACAGGGAACCTGGGATCTCGTTAGGCGGGAAAGCTTTCGGCACCCCAGATGTTCGGGAGGAAGAGTTGTGCAAGGTGCTCACAAAAACCTTGGCTCGGAGGAAGTGTTTCACGTATGTGTGCACCAAGCAACATTAATTTTAAACTTCTTCGTGTGCACTTCAGACTTTCCCCACTTGCTTCTGCGTTACTTATGTGAGCTATTCTTTCGCGATCATGCATCGACCACTTTCATGTGCTCTGAATTCCTCGCAAAATGGATTTTTAAGAATGCCGACCCTCCCGAGGTTAAAACAACTGCGGAACTTTTTTTTCTATATGA
Source organism: Rhipicephalus microplus (assembly GCF_013339725.1). Taxonomy (NCBI): domain Eukaryota; kingdom Metazoa; phylum Arthropoda; class Arachnida; order Ixodida; family Ixodidae; genus Rhipicephalus; species Rhipicephalus microplus. The sequence goes on along the minus strand of NC_051170.1, from coordinate 119,569,270 downwards.
GTGCAAGTTATGGCACTTGCTTTTATAGTGAAAGCTCGTTTGTCCGTCCCTTAACAGAATACAGTGATTGTTCACAGCTGTTGTGGTCAACTCGTCATGTCCCATTGTCTGGCTTGGCATGGTTCAATGCGAAAGAGAACGAGGATGAGGAAGTAGCGGTGCTGTGGTGCCAAAGAAAGAAAGTTAATCTCTGCCGTCTTTTGTGCATTGAAGTGCCAAACTTAGGCCAGTGCTAGTACCTAAGATCAAGCGTGGCACTAATACGACCTCAATCTGGTATGTGGAGTTTAACGGCTATAACGCCTTCGCTACAGTCAAACCAACGATGTAGGGATGATCTTGTCCTTGTGCTGAAGCACTATATCTTGAAACGAGCTTTGCGAAAGGCTTATTTGCGATGCTGTTTTTTTTCGCCAGAACAATATATTATGATTTTGAGGGACGCCTTAGTGGAGATCCCCAGAAATTTCGATCACGTGGTTCTGTTGAACGTGTGCCTAAGTCCAAGTACGCGGTTCTCTAGCATTTTTGCATTCGCCGAAATTCGGCTGCCATGACCGGTCTTCAATCCAGTGATTTTGGGGTTCCCAGACTCCAAGACCACCATGACTGGTCTTCAATGCCATGACCTTCGAGTTCACAGACTCCTAGACCACCATGGCGCGAGGGCAAGACTTGTGAAATCGATGCTTTCTATGATTACGCGTGTTCTTGCGTGTATACAAGTCCTGGAAGTATTTTGTTTTTATTAAGGGGAATACCTTTGATGCCTCATCAAGGAGGAAATTTTACAGTCGGCGGCGACTATCCCACGGCGTCGAGAACGAGTGATGCAATAAAACATCACACGATTATATCACAGCATGACGTCCTAATGACGTCATACGAAGTAGTGCCACATAACGCCGTCGTAGCACCCTCCTTCGGACGGGAACAAAATTACAGAGTGCTCGACCTCGAGAGAAGATAACGAAGAGGGCGCTTGAAAACGACACGTCAAGCCACGGCTCATGTTACTATAGCTAAGTTTCACTTCTATTGAGAAGAAGAACGTGATGACTTGCACCTTCAAGTCGTGAGCGCGTAAAGTGAGTTTGTAAGGGCCCCCGTGAGCTTTTTGGTTGCGAAAACCTAGAGCGCGCTATCTTTGCGATTCCTCTGGACCCGTGAAAGCGCTTTTTGTTTCTCCACTGCGGCGTCTCAAAATCATATAATGGTTTTGGGACGTAAACACCAGATATCAATCAATGTTTGTCGATTAGATTTAACCAACCATCATTCCAAGGAAGGTATAGAGGGTGCTACTAGAAGTATTTGTAATGTAAATATGAAGAAAAAAGGGGACGAATTAAGGAAAGAATTGTATACTCGGACAAGATAGCTTGCCGTGGGCAGATTTTGTTTCTGCCCACGGCAAGGTAACTTTTCGTCCAATTTTCTTTCTTCGCATTTGTATTGCAAATACTTCAAATGAAACCCCTTATACTTTCCGTGGCATGAGTGTCTGTCAGATCAAATATATGTGGTGTATAACGAAGAAAACAGGCCCTTGAATATACACTTTTTTTTTCCTTCCTTCATTGCGAGAGTCTCATTCTGGCAGACTTGGTGCTTTCAATTAGCATACTATGAGTGATTATTCAGCTGCCAGCTCGTAATAAGTTCGCGTGCTACGTGAAATCAAACAGGTTGATAAGAGCGTTCCACACTCGCAGCGTAGCTATACTGGTGGCGCTGACTAACGCTTCCACGCCTAATACACATATATACCAATAGTGTAGACGTGGCGATAGCCGCCGTGGTAGCGGAGTTGCTGGAGCATCGGAGGCGTTATTCAAAGGTCGTAAGTTTGGTCCCAGTTTATGGCAAGTTATCTGTAGGGGTGGAGCTCCTTAAGCCCTGGGTCGTGCTAGAGTTACTGTATATGCTCCCTACGGGAGCATAGTTGCGCATAGGTGTGCCATTATGTTCCACGACTGTGCAGTGAAGCCACTCGTGGCGCATGCAGGAGAAAACTGCAGCGCGATGGCCTGGCGCGAGTGGCGTGCCGCAGACTTATTCGAACGCACTGAACAAGATTGCGCGCTTGAAGTGAGGTGGTATGTTGATATAGCTAGCGAAAATGGTTGAGGGACGAGTGCTTTTTTAAAAATAAATGTATATAAGGAGAGGTTGGTGCCAATGCGTGGCGCCGTCTAGACCTCTTCTCTTGCACAAAAGTCGACATCGCAAATTTTGTACCAAACACAAGGCTATACATAAGTACATAGCACAACACTTGCACAATGAGTTCACGTTTTCAACACTGAGTGTCCATACCACACAGAAATGTGTCCACACTACATAGAAATGTGTCCGCACCACACTGAGTTTGTAAAAACACAAGTAACAACGCCAATTTAAGCGTTACAAAACGTGAAAGTTCAATAAAATGTCCAAGGTGATCTTGTCGATTAAATACTGAACCGTTTTCAGAGACGTTTTCCCGAAAATATCGTAGTGAAACACGAAAATACTGTTTTGAAACATACCGGTTAACAGTGAAGTACATTTGTTTTTTGTTTAGTACTTTTCATCTATTTCTGATTCCTCCAGAAAGTGAACGACTGCACGCGCTGCAGTCACTTGTAGATTTCCTTTTGGCCATGGACCCAAGATTTTTGCAATTGAGGGAGGTCGCTTATGCAAATTGAGTTTTTGAAAAAGGTTCTTACGAGGTACGTCATGATTTTTACAATGCAGAAGAATGTGCTCCCCGTCTTCTTGAGCTTCTCCACATGAGGAGGTAGGACTGCCAGCTTTTCTTATTCTATACAGGAAAGCCTTTGTGTAGGCTGTACGAAGTCAAAGCTATAGATGACTGTTTCTACCGATCGGCTAACCTTTAACGGAATAATTAGTTCTATATCGCGATCAATGTTATACAACTAAGAGTTTTGCGCACCATTTTCGAACCAGGTTTTCTTAGACAGTTGGCAGCTCAGCTTATTTATTAGACACCGTGCATCACTCATCGATAGAGGTAGCAGTCATATATTATTTTCTTGATGTGCTGCATGTGAAATGTGGTCAGCTATGTCGTTTCCTGTGATTCCACAGTGGCTTGACACCCACTGGAACATTATGGTGTGGTTTAAATCTTTTTTGCTATAGCGTACGTCCTCTGTATTTCATATGCGCTTAGATTTAGGTGCATGTTAACAAACCCCAGGTGGTCGATATTTCTGGAGCCCTGCGCAGCGTATTTCTTTAAAATATTGTCACGGGGTCGTGACGTGGCCGAAGACAGGAGACTTCGTGTTGGGATTTAACTGTTTATTTGGGCGAACCTGTGCCCGGTAAACGAAAAGTCCAATTACAGCAGCAGTCTCGCACAGATAGCAGTCTCGCACAGATAGCAGTCTCGGACTGATAGCGGCGAACGGAGCGTCGGCCTTCGATCAACTACAACTGACAAGTGGCGAAGCGCGTCGGTATTTATACTCTTGCCATCGAATGTTCTAGCGTTATCGCTGGCGGTGGCGTAGGTTCCAGAACAATCTGTACCGTTCGCACAGTGGGCGTGATCTTATCGAAATGATCTACTACAGTCCGGAACCTTCTGGAAAACTGCAGGCGCGGTTTGCGCTGAGAATCGTGTGGTGTTTTGGGACGATAACAAAAACTTGGGAAATGGAACGTGGCATTGCCCCCCTCTGAAAAAAGGCATCGTCCCGATGCTTTAACTAAAGATGAAAGTACAATAATAATGCAAGAAAGTACAATGAATAAATTACGATACAACAATAATACAAAAAAAACTGGTTAACGCGCATGAAACGGCTTGAGGCGCGCGACATGGACGACTTCAGGTCGCGATCGGCGTCGTTGAGAGTTCGTGATGCCGTCGGGGACAACCTCGTAATCAAGTGGGCCGAGACGTCGAACCACCTTGTATGGTCCGAAGTACCGTCGCAGAAGCTTTTCACTTAGTCCACGTCGGCGTATCGGCGTCCACACCCAAACACGTTCACCGGGCTGGTATTCCACGAAACGTCGTCGAAGGTTGTAACGGTGGCTGTCGGTCGTCTGTTGATTCTTGATACGGAGACGCGCAAGTTGTCGGGCTTCTTCGGCGCGTTGAAGGTACTCGCTCACATCGAGGTTTTCTTCGTCGGTGACGTTGGGTAACATGGCATCGAGCGTCGTTGCCGGGCTCCTTCCGTAGACCAATTTGTATGGAGATATCTGCGTCGTCTCCTGCACCGCCGTGTTGTATGCGAAGGTCACATACGGAAGAATGGCGTCCCACGCCTTGTGTTCGACATCGACGTACATTGACAGCATGTCGGCGATCGTCTTGTTAAGCCGCTCGGTGAGGCCGTTGGTCTGTGGGTGGTACGCTGTCGTCCGGCGGTGGTTTGTTTGGCTGTATGCCAAGATCGCTTGAGTTAAGTCGGCAGTGAATGCCGTTCCTCTGTCGGTGATAAGGACCTCCGGGGCGCCGTGACGTAGGACGATATTTTCGACGAAGAACTTAGCTACCTCGGATGCACTGCCTTTTGGCAGGGCTTTTGTCTCGGCGTAGCGGGTGAGGTAGTCGGTAGCTACCACCATCCACCTGTTTCCGAAAGCCGACGTCGGGAACGGCCCCAGTAGGTCCATACCAATCTGCTGGAAAGGTCGGCAAGGTGGATCAATTGGCTGCAGAAGTCCCGCTGGCCTTGTCGGCGGTGTCTTGCGTCGCTGACAGTCCCGGCATGTCCTCACATAACGAGTGACGTCGGTGGTAAGACGTGGCCAGTAGTACCTTTCTTGTATCCTCGCGAGCGTGCGAGAAACACCGAGGTGCCCTGCCGTCGGATCGTCGTGCAGGGCCTGCAGGAGTTCTGGTCGCAGAGCTGAAGGCACCACAAGGAGGTACTTAGCTCGAAGCGGTGAAAAGTTTTTCTTTTGTAGAAGACCGTTTCGTAGAAAGAACGACGCAAGTGCTCGCTTGAATACCTTCGGGACTTCGGCGGTCCTGCCTTCGAGGTATTCTATTAGGGCCTTAAGTTCCGGGTCGGCCCTCTGTCTTTCAGCGAAGTCGTCGGTAGTTATCGTTCCTAAGAAGTAGTCGTCATCCGGGTCGTCGGGTAGCGGTTGGTCGACAGGTGCACGAGAGAGACAGTCGGCGTCGGAGTGTTTTTTGCCGGACTTGTAAATGACAGTAATGTCATATTCTTGAAGTCTCAGGCTCCATCGTGCGAGGCGACCTGAAGGGTCCTTCAAGGTGGCTAGCCAACACAATGCGTGGTGGTCGCTCACAACTTTGAAGGGTCTGCCGTAGAGGTAGGGGCGAAATTTCGACGTAGCCCAGATGATGGCGAGGCACTCCTTTTCTGTTGTGGAATAATTTGCTTCTGCTTTGGATAGCGATCGGCTGGCGTAACTAATAACCCTTTCAAGTCCGTCAGCCTTCTGCACAAGAACGGCGCCAAGACCTACGCTGCTTGCGTCAGTATGTATTTCTGTCTCGGCGAATTCGTCGAAATGGGCAAGTAACGGAGGCGTCGAAATGGGCAAGTAACGGAGGCGTCTGGAGGCGATGCTTAAGCTCCTGGAAAGCGTGTTCCTGCGGCGTTTCCCACTTAAACTCCACGTCGGCCTTGGTAAGGTTAGTGAGAGGATCGGCGATGCGGGCGAAGTTTTTCACGAACCGCCCATAATAGGCACACAGGCCCAGAAATCGGCGCACGGCTTTCTTGTCAGTGGGCGGCGGGAAGTCGGCGATGGCGGCTGTTTTTCGTGGATCGGGACGAACTCCAGACTTGCTGATAACGTGCCCCAGAAACAAGAGCTCCTCATACGCAAATCTGCACTTTTCTGGCTTCAGTGTGAGTCCGGAAGTCTTGATGGCTTGAAGTACAGCTTCAAGGCGCCGAAGATGCTCGTCGAAACTCGAGGAAAACACGACGACGTCGTCCAAGTAAACAAGGCAAGTCTGCCACTTCAATCCTGCTAGTACTGTATCCATAACGCGTTGAAAAGTTGCAGGCGCTGAGCAAAGGCCGAAGGGCATCACCTTAAACTCGAAGAGGCCGTCCGGTGTTATAAACGCCGTCTTCTCTCGGTCTCTTTCGTCGACTTCGATTTGCCAATAGCCAGTCTTGAGGTCCATTGACGAAAAGTACTTGGCGTTATGGAGCCGATCAAGTGCGTCGTCTATTCGTGGGAGAGGATACACGTCCTTTCTTGTGATTTTGTTCAAGCGGCGATAATCGACGCAGAAACGTAGGGTCCCATCCTTTTTCTTCACTAACACCACGGGGGATGCCCATGGACTCTTGGACGGCTGGATAATGTCATCCCGCAGCATTTCATCAACTTGTGTCTTCATGGCCTCACGTTCTCGCGTCGAAACACTGTACGGACTCTGACGGAGTGGTCTGGCATTTTCTTCAGTTATGATGCGATGTTTCGTGATTGGGGTCTGCCGAATTTTCGATGACGACGAAAAGCAATCTTCGTATTGCAGGAGCAGGGCCTTGAGCTGTTCTTGCTTATCGTTCGGAAGTCTGGGATTGACGTCGAAAGCTATGGGAGGGGCTTGGTTCCTCTGAGCAGGTTCCGCAGAATCGGCAAGGGCGAAAGCACTGGTGGCTTCGACAATTTCTTCTATGTATGCGACCGTTGTTCCTTTGTTCACATGTTTGTACTCATTGCTGAAATTCGTGAGCATAACCGTTGCTTTGCCTCCCCGCAGCTCTGCAATTCCTCTTGCGACGCAAATATTTCGGGTGACCAACAGATGCTGACTGCCTTCAACGACGCCTTCCAAGTCAGGTGATTTAGGAGCGCCGACTGAAATAATGACGCTTGAGCGAGGCGGAATGGTGACCTGTTCTTCCAGCCCATTCAAGGCATGGTGTTCTGACGGCGTGGGCGGCGGTAGTGCTTCTTCTGTGGATAACGTTATCGACTTTGTTTTTAGGTTGATGACAGCACCATGGAGGCATAAGAAGTCCATGCCAAGGATGACATCTCTCGAGCAACGCTGTAGGACTACGAAGTCTGTAGGATAAATACGGCCGTTAATGGTGACTCTCGCTGTGCAGATTCCTGCAGGCGTTACGAGATGGCCTCCGGCTGTGCGGATTTCAGGGCCTTTCCAAGCTGTCCTAACTTTCTTTAACTTTGCGGCGAACGACCCACTGATGACAGAATAGTCGGCTCCAGTATCGACGAGAGCGGTCACACTGTGGCCGTCGATAAGAACGTCGAGGTCGCTAGTTCGCCGTCTCGCATTACAGTTAGGGCGTGGCGTCGGGTCACGGCTGCGTCGGCTTGTTCCGCTGCTTCCATGTTGCGTCGTCAGGCCACCTTCGGTAAGTGAGCTTTCGCCGTCAGGGCTTTGCCTGGTTGGCGTTGTGTTCGGAAAGCTCCGTCGCGGCGTCGTCGTCGTCGGAGGATATTCGGTAGTTCGTCGCACAGCAACCGCACCTCCACCGGTTGCTGCCCTTAGTTTCCCGGATACGGGCTAGGAGACCGGCCCCGCGTTGGGCCAGAGTACTGCCGGTGGTGCGGTGACGTGCGGCGGCTGGGCGACGGCGAACGCGAAGGGCTTCGTGGTGTCCACCGAGTTCCTGTCAGGTAGTCGGCGATGTCACGTGGTCGTTCTCCTGGCTGTGGACGCGGTGCATTGACGGCGAAGCCACGCAGTCCCATCTGTCGGTACTGGCAACGGCGGTATGTGTGTCCGGCCTCGCCACAGTGGTAGCAGAGCGGGCGATGGTCAGGGGTGCGCCAGACGTCAGTCTTCCTCGGTGCACTGCGCTGGGCCGCTGGCGAACGGTATGACGTCGGTGGGGGTGGTGACGGCGGTGGCGTCTGTCGACGGAAGTGCGATGGGGCGGTGTTTTGGCGTGGACGGGGAGGAGCGTTGTGGCGCAGTGCAGCGGCGTAGTTCATAGCTTCCGGCTCGGGCAGCGGTGCGTGGGGAATTTGAAGCGATTGCCGGACTTCTCGCACAATGTCCGCGATCGAATCCACTTGAGGCTGCGCCGAAGGCAACAGTTTGCGCAGCTCTTCCCGCACGATCGCTCGGATCGTTTCACGCAGGTCGTCGGAGTCACTGGCTTGAGCAGCAGCGCATTCTGGAGTCAGGCGACGATTATACTGTCTGGTGCGCATGTCCAGGGTTTTTTCGATGGTGTTCGCCTCGGATACAAATTCTTGGACGGTGTTCGGTGGATTCCTCATTAGTCCCGCGAAGAGCTCCTGTTTGACCCCTCGCATTAGGAAACGAACTCTCTTTTCCTCAGGCATGTCTGGGTCAGCGTGACGGAATAGGCAGGTCATCTCCTCTGTGAAAATTCCAACCTTTTCATTTGGTAGCTGAACCCGGGTCTCGAGTAGAGCAGCGGCCCTCTCTTTGCGAGCGACGCTCGCGAACGTTTGAAGAAATGTGCCGCAGAAGACATCCCACGTTCGGAGTGTGGACTCCCGATTCTCTAGCCAGGTCCTTGCGGTGTCTTCCAGGTAGAAGTACACACGACGCAGCTTTTCGTCATGGTCCCAGTGGTTGAGGGCGGCCACACGGTCGTATATTTCTAGCCAGGACTCCGGGTCTTCGAACGATGACCCATGGAAAATTGGTGGTTCCCTGGGTTGATGAATGACGATCGCGGGCTGGGACGCTCCGGTTGTCATTGTCGCTGCAGTCGAGGTCATGGTCTTGGTCTTCCGCGCCTTGTCTTGTAGAAGGCCGTACTCCGGTGGGAGACCTTGCTGTCGGCGGCTTGTTCGCTGCTCTTGGTTGGCGTCGGTGTCTTCTCCGCGACGGGGGCTGGGTTCACGGCTTGACGGGGGCGTCCGGTACATGAACGAAGCAGCACCTCCACCAGATGTCACGGGGTCGTGACGTGGCCGAAGACAGGAGACTTCGTGTTGGGATTTAACTGTTTATTTGGGCGAACCTGTGCCCGGTAAACGAAAAGTCCAATTACAGCAGCAGTCTCGCACAGATAGCAGTCTCGCACAGATAGCAGTCTCGGACTGATAGCGGCGAACGGAGCGTCGGCCTTCGATCAACTACAACTGACAAGTGGCGAAGCGCGTCGGTATTTATACTCTTGCCATCGAATGTTCTAGCGTTATCGCTGGCGGTGGCGTAGGTTCCAGAACAATCTGTACCGTTCGCACAGTGGGCGTGATCTTATCGAAATGATCTACTACAGTCCGGAACCTTCTGGAAAACTGCAGGCGCGGTTTGCGCTGAGAATCGTGTGGTGTTTTGGGACGATAACAAAAACTTGGGAAATGGAACGTGGCAATATGGTGATTTCGGAAAGTTAAACTCATGAGTGAGGTGAAAATTATTAAAAAAACGTAACTCATTCGTGATAACGCTGTGGCGCGGTTGTTACACCAGACGTACAATACACAGTGTTTCTGCAAAAACAATTTTGTGACTGCCTGGTTCTTTTTGAGACCGCTAGATGGCGCCACCTATCTAGTCTGTAGGGGGCTCACACGTTTGCGGCTTACATTTTCTAGCCAGTTTAGCTTTGGTAATCCGGCTGAAACAACGTAATCGCTATTGGCGTTCCCGCTTTGGCTTATTTTGACACGATGCCTGGAGTCTCCGCAATGCGGATACCGCGAGCTTCTACGAACGAAGGTGGATTCGTAAAACAGCGCCGTAAACGTAGAGCCTACCCGGTGGGTAATTTAGTTAAGCAAAGGTCTACGTTCTGTAAAGACCCACGTAAGTGCAGATTCTATACGGTAACATGTTAACGCAAATCGTACACGTACAAGGTAAAACCCCTAATGGCAGTCGCGTTGAGGCTGAAGTCTGAGCGGGCCTAGGACGCGTGGGCGCCGCGCCATCGTGCACGTAAAGTTGGCTTCGCCGCGTGAATTGGAACATTTTACGTCACTTTGCATCACGTGACAGTGCTCGCCGAATAGCGACGCGAGTGATGGAAGTGAACGGTATGCGCCACTCTGCTACATAAATGTAGCAGAAACAGCATCTCTAGGTCATGCGTCCGCGATGTATGCAGTAGCAGTAGTAGTAGGTAGCCAACTCCATGGCCGGACCAGAGGAACTGCACGCTCGCACTTTTTTGAATCGAGGAGAAGACCTGTGCACGTTAATCATAAATGAAAAGATAGTTGTTTCTGGTGAAATAACCTACAGAGACGAGTATCGGTGACCTAATATCCAATAAAATTTGCCTTGAATTTGATGCTTACTAGAAAAAAAAATCACAGCTAATCCACGGAGCGCATGATGAAGAGTGAGGTGAAGCGTCCGCCCGTCCGTTCGTTCTTGCATCTGTCCGTACGTGCGTCTTTCTGTGCGACCGTACGTGCGTCCGTCCTGCGTTTGTTGGTCCCTGTGTCCATCCGTGCGTCCTTCCATTCATGCGGCCATTCATCCGTCCATTCATTTGTGTGTGCGTCTGTGCATCTCTCTGTATGTCTATTCATCCATCTGTCCGTCCATCTAGTGATCACTCCGAGTACCATACCAACCATCGCTCAACCTTGCTAAAACCAAGGACGTGCCGCCCAGCGGGTTTAACGTAAAAATCCTTTCTGGGCAGATAGTGTTCAAACTGCGTCCTTCTCATACTAGTTTTCTTTAGTAAGCATCAAAGTCAACGCAACTTTTATTGGAGGTTAAGTCACTAATACCCGTCTCTAAGTTATTTCATCAGAAACAACTATATTTTTATTTATGATTAACGTGTGCGGGTTTCCTCCTCAATTGAAAAGGGTGCGCACGTCCCGCTGCTCTAGTCCGGCCGTGGAGGTGATTACCTACTACTACTACTACTACTACTACTACTACTACTACTACTACTACTACTACTACTACCTACTTACATACATCGCGGACGCACGATTCACGGCCTAGGAAGCTTCGCCCCCCCCCCCCCCCGTCACAAAAAAACTAGTAACAGAAGGACGCACTTTGAGCACTATATGACCCGAAAAGGTTGTCAGGTTAAACTCGCTGGGCATAACCTCTTTGGCTTTAGCAAGGATTAGCGAGGATTGGGCCGAAGTTCCATGAACTAGCGATGGTGAAAGGTGGGAACTATGTACACGAAGCGCAGCCCGTAAAAGAGTGCTCGCGTACCGCTCCTCTAGTCCGGCCGTACCACCTCTCGTTTAGTCCTTGGAATGTCCGTGGTACGGTTCTACTTCTATATGATGAATATATAAGAAAAAGATGCGAGATAGCTGTACTTGGAGTGTTCACTAGATGGACGGATGGATGGACAGACGCACGGTCGGACAGACAGACATATGCACGGACGGACGGATGGATGCACAGAAGGATGCATGGATGGACGAACGCACGAAAGGAGGCACGGATGGACGGATGGACGCATGGATGAACGCGTGAACGGACGCACGGATGGTCGCACGAACGGACGCACGAACACACGGATGGACGCACGGAAGCAAGTATGAACGCACGGATGGAAGCGCGGCTGGACTAATGGTTGCTTCGCCCCACTCATCATCAGGCACTCCGTCCGTGGATATGCTGTGATTTTTTTATCCCCTCTTCTTACCTCAAATTTGCATTACAAACACTTGTAATAACATATCCGATACTTTCCTTTGCATGATTGCTAGATCTAATTACGGTTATGTCTAACGAAGAAAACGAGCCCTTACATATACGCTTTCTTCCTTCTTTCTGTTTATCATGTATAGATTTGAACTCAGGACCAAGCCAACAGTACTGTTTATTTGAGTTTTTAATTCACATACCATGAGATCGAGTGCTCCCTGTGCACACTTCAATCGCCACAGCACGCATCTATGACACTGCCGAAGACATAGCAATGTCCAATTGATTCACATTGCAAACGCACCAAACACCCTCAGCAACTGTAATTGGGTGCTCGTTCTGAAGACTCGCAAATATTAACTCATCATCTGTGATGTAGTATGAAACAAAATGCCTTGCTTTTACGCATTCCCAGTTGTGGAATGCCAAACACAGGTGCTCCTACAGGAATTTGTCATTCACAACAAATTTCAGCTGAAGTCGGCAGACATTTCAATAACATACAAACACGAGGTCTAAGTAGGATTTCGTCGTTAGCATCCTCGGAAGTTTCTTCTTTTTTTTTTTCGTCACGCGAACCCCACAAAATGAAACAGGCTAAACAGACCCACAGCTTACGCACTTGCAGGCTTTTCACATTCTTTCTCTTTTTTTACTGCTTATCTTTTTAGCATCTGACGTTAAAAGTGAGCTGAAACTTTCTAACTTTCGCATCTCTTTGACTGTGGTGTAACCTCTACGCTACAAATATAGTAGTTACGGATAACCAACTAGTTGGAACCAAAGCATCACTCAGCTATGCGAAGCAGGCTCCTAGAATTCACCGCAACAACGAAGCTGTCGAGAAATAAAAACAGCCACCTTCCGCATTTTATTGTTTTATATACTGGCGCCAACGACGCAAAGAAGTCAACGATCCGCTCGCACAGCTGGTACTCTGATTTCATTTTTTTCCACCTCTTGTTTTGGACAGTGCCCTACGTTTGAGGCTCCGGCCTTAAACGGCTGAAACACATATAGAAAAAAGAAAGTGTGGGCTCTATTTGTTTGCATGGAGGGTGGAACAAAGATAGAAACAGCGTTGCAGGTTTGATTGATGCTATTTATTTGGAGAAATAATTGTACTTTGTGTTAATTAATAGTTCATTCAGAAATAACAGATGGTATGAACCCACAAAAGACAGCAACTCAGGGCATGATAGAAAAAGATCGACGAACAAGCAGTGTTGCCGCAGTCTATAGTGGAGCAAATAATGTCGTTATTAAGTGACACTTGTTGATTTCGTACAATGAGGTTTGAAGAAACATTAAGAAGGAAAACTATTTTACTGCGTGTTGTAGTATTTTCCAATAGCACAGCAAAATAGGGAATATGTATTTTTGTTTTTTCCTTAAGAATAGGCATCAATGCAGAAACATTCTTTCCAGTACGAGGTACGTGCTACATGAGTATTGCCGTGTTTGCACCGTTCAAAGTATTATTTCAAAATAAATAAAAATGCACCAGATGTATCGTTTTGCCCCAACCAGCGGGGCCAAACGAAACACTGCATCGGGCAAAACGAGACGTAGTGGAAAAATTATTTTTTCAGTTTTAGCAGTACAATAATTTCAAATTCACACGTTGTGGGCTCTTACGCAGTCCTAAAGACCCCAGTCATTTTATTCCTAGAAATGAATATAGACAGAACACGGTACTGTATTGCTACGAAATTTTTTGCAGATGAAACACCACCTGTCCTTTATTCGGCTAATGTTGTCTTTTGTTCAACACTTGCGCCTCATTGGATTATTCAGCAATTAGAAGCTAGACACGTTTTTACGTATCTTCCTCACCTCTTCTTGCAGTTTTGATGCAGAAACGCTCAGGTGTTTTGTGGCTTTTCACTTCGTCCAGGAGGCTTTGTGGGACAAGAAATTTAGTACTGCGCTATATTCTTATTTTCTAGCGCTTGTTTTTTCTTCAAATAGATTACTAAAGAAATGTCTTTAAAACTCAATCCAAGAACGTGTTTGTGAACGAATTTACTCTGATGTTGCGCCATTTTAGGCGTCTCCTGAAAGCCTCTTCAGGAACACGGAAACACCTTTATGCAATGCGAAGGAAGGGAGTCATGTCCTGGACGGCTATCAGCGCTTTTCCGTGTCTTGTATTCCTCCCAGGAAGCCCTATATGATATCCTCTTGTATGTTCAAAACCTCCTCAACAAACAAATATGTAATAAGTGTAAGTTAGTGGTCCACTTATTATTATACTCTGCAAGGCAAAAGGATGCCTCTTTGTCGCGTTTTACCCCTTTCACATGTCAGAATGAAAAAAAAAAATGCGCTTTTTCCCCGGCCACCAAAGCAACTACTTTTTTGTGTTACGTAGCTCGTAGTCTAAAGTAACAAAATAAATATTTACGTTCCTGTACTGATACAGGAGTAGCTTCATGCACGGATCAGCAAATTTGTCCAAGCAAAATTTCACCCATTTTTGAAGGGTGACGAACACACTGACACAAGAGGCGTAATATTTTCCACGCGAACGCTGCAAGCAATCATCAAAATTTACACATGAAAAAGTAGGCAGGGACCAGCAGTTATCACTGAAAAAAATGCCGCCATATCCACGAAGTGAATGATGATGAGTGGGCGAAGCTCCGGAGGTAAACCTGGTAAACCATGAATCCTCCGTACATTTTGCCCACTCGATTTTATTGCAACGCTCCCCCTAGCGTACGTCGCCGCACTATATCGAACGATGACACGCGCCATATGTGGCATCATTCCTATTTTATAACACCTCGCATCTTTCATAATTAACTACACGTACCGCCGTCTAGTTTATAACATCTTGCATCTTTTGGACGGACGGACTGACGGACGGACGGGCGGACGGACGGACGGACGGACGGACGGACGGACGGACGGACGGACGGACAGATGGATGGATGGATGGATGGATGGAGGGATGGACGGACGGATGGACGGATGGACGGATGGATATGGCTGTACCCTTTAGATCGGGCGGTGGCTAGCGTAATACTTAGAACTGAACGAGAGGTGGCTACATACAGGGGACGCACAGCCCACGCCTTAAGGAGCTTCGCTCCTAAAAAGAAAATTGGCAGATCATACGTGGATGACTTGCGAAGCAATATACTCCAATGTGGCGTTGAAGCGCGCGCACGCTGGGCACAACTACGCTACGTTATCAAAACGCGAGCACTCACAGTCTGACGCCAGGCGCGAGCAGCGTCCGTCGGCGCGGCCCGACAGCACCGGCGCAAAAGGCGACATGCTGCATTTCACGCCGATGCGTTACCAAGACAACACTGCGTCTCCCTCTTTTCGTGATGGAGGGACGCCGGACGCGCTGAAACGCGCATGCGTCAAAGCAATGCAGGGCGGCGCGTGCCTGCGAGAATATGGCAGGACCGGTGTCTGGCGTGCCAACGCAGGCATGATGCGACGAAATCTGTTTATCATGTATAGATTTGAACTCAGGACCAAGCCAACAGTACTGTTTATTTGAGTTTTTAATTCACATACCATGAGATCGAGTGCTCCCTGTGCACACTTCAATCGCCACAGCACGCATCTATGACACTGCCGAAGACATAGCAATGTCCAATTGATTCACATTTCAAACGCACCAAACACCCTCAGCAACTGTAATTGGGTGCTCGTTCTGAAGACTCGCAAATATTAACTCATCATCTGTGATGTAGTATGAAACAAAATGCCTTGCTTTTACGCATTCCCAGTTGTGGAATGCCAAACACAGGTGCTCCTACAGGAATTTGTCATTCACAACAAATTTCAGCTGAAGTCGGCAGACATTTCAATAACATACAAACACGAGGTCTAAGTAGGATTTCGTCGTTAGCATCCTCGGAAGTTTCTTCTTTTTTTTTTCGTCACGCGAACCCCACAAAATGAAACAGGCTAAACAGACCCACAGCTTACGCACTGCAGGCTTTTCACATTCTTTCTCTTTTTTTTACTGTTATCTTTTTAGCATCTGACGTTAAAGTGAGCTGAAACTTTCTAACTTTCGCATCTCTTTGACTGTGGTTAACCTCTACGCTACAAATATAGTAGTTACGGATAACCAACTAGTTGGAACCAAAGCATCACTCAGCTATGCGAAGCAGGCTCCTAGAATTCACCGCAACAACGAAGCTGTCGAGAAATAAAAACAGCCACCTTCCGCATTTTATTGTTTTATATACTGGCGCCAACGACGCAAGAAGTCACGATCCGCTCGCCACAGCTGGTACTCTGATTTCATTTTTTTCCACCTCTTGTTTTGGACAGTGCCCTACGTTTGAGGCCGGCCTTAACGGCGAAACACATATAGAAAAAAGAAAGTGTGGGCTCTATTTGTTGTGGAGGGTGGAACAAAGATAGAAAACAGCGTTGCAGGTTCTGATTGATGCTATTTCTTTGGAGAAATAACTGTACTTTGTGTTAACAAATAGTTCATTCAGAATAACAGATGGTATGAACCCACAAAGACAGCAACTCAGGGCATGATAGAAAAGATCGACGAACAAGCAGTGTTGCCGCAGTCTATAGTGGAGCAAATAATGTCGTTATTAAGTGACACTTGTTGATTTCGTACAATGAGGTTTGAAGAAACATTAAGCAGGAAAACTATTTTACTGCGTGTTGTAGTATTTTCCAATAGCACAGCAAAATAGGGAATATGTATTTTGTTTTTTCCTTAAGAATAGGCATCAATGCAGAAACATTCTTTCCAGTACAGAGGTACGTGCTACATGAGTATTGCCGTGTTGCACCGTTCCAAAGTATTATTTCAAAATAAATAAAATGCACCAGATGTATCGTTTGCCCCAACCAGCGGGGCCAAACGAAACACTGCATCGGGCAAAGGGAGACGTTGTGAAAAAATTAATTTTTCAGTTTTAGCAGTACAATAATTTCAAATTCACAAGTTGTTGGCTCTTACACAGTCTTAAAGACCCCAGTCATTTTATTCCATGAATTGAATATAGACAGAACACGGTACTGTATTGCTACGAAACATTTTTGCAGATGAAACACCACCTGTCTTTTATTGGGATAATGTTATCTTTTGTTCAACACTTGCGCTCTCATTGAATTATTCAGCAATTAGAGGCTAGACACGTTTTTACGTATCTTCCTCACCTCTTCTTGCAGTTTTGATGCAGAAACCTTCAGGTGTTTTGTGGCTTTTCACTTCGTCCAGGAGGCTTTGTGGGGCAAGAAATTTAGTACTGTGCTATATTCTTATTTTCTAGCGCTTGTTTTTTCTTCAATTAGATTACTAAAAAAATGTCTTTAAAACTCAATCCAAGAACGTGTTTGTGAACGAATTTACTTCGATGTTGCGCCATTTTAGGCGTCTCCTGAAAGCATCTTCAGGAATACGGAAAAACCTTTATGCAGTGCGAAGGAATGTCCTGGACGGCTATCAGCGCTTTTCCGTGTCTTGTTTTCCTCCCAGAAAGCCCTATATGATATCCTCTTGTATGTTCAAAACCTCCTCAACAAACAAATATGTAATAAGTGTAAGTTAGTGGTCCACTTATATTATACTCTGCAAGGCAAAAGGATGCCTCTTTGTCGCGTTTTACCCCTTTCACATGTCAGAATGAAAAAAAAAAATGCGCTTTTTCCCCGGCCACCAAAGCAACTACTTTTTTGTGTTACGTAGCTCGTAGTCTAAAGTAACAAACTAAATATTTACGTTCCTGTACTGATACAGGAGTAGCTTCATGCACGGATCAGCAAATTTGTCCAAGCAAAATTTCACCCATTTTTGAAGGGTGACGAACACACTGACACAAGAGGCGTAATATTTTCCACGCGAACGCTGCAAGCAATCATCAAAATTTACACATGAAAAAGTAGGCAGGGACCAGCAGTTATCACTGAAAAAAATGCCGCCATATCCACGAAGTGAATGATGATGAGTGGGCGAAGCTCCGGAGGTAAACCTGGTAAACCATGAATCCTCCGTACATTTTGCCCACTCGATTTTATTGCAACGCTCCCCCTAGCGTACGTCGCCGCACTATATCGAACGATGACACGCGCCATATGTGGCATCATTCCTATTTTATAACACCTCGCATCTTTCATAATTAACTACACGTACCGCCGTCTAGTTTATAACATCTTGCATCTTTTGGACGGACGGACTGACGGACGGACGGGCGGACGGACGGACGGACGGACGGACGGACGGACGGACGGACGGACGGACAGATGGATGGATGGATGGATGGATGGAGGGATGGACGGACGGATGGACGGATGGACGGATGGATATGGTTGTACCCTTTAGATCGGGCGGTGGCTAGCGTAATACTTAGAACTGAACGAGAGGTGGCTACATACAGGGGACGCACAGCCCACGCCTTAAGGAGCTTCGCTCCTAAAAAGAAAATTGGCAGATCATACGTGGATGACTTGCGAAGCAATATACTCCAATGTGGCGTTGAAGCGCGCGCACGCTGGGCACAACTACGCTACGTTATCAAAACGCGAGCACTCACAGTCTGACGCCAGGCGCGAGCAGCGTCCGTCGGCGCGGCCCGACAGCAACCGGCGCAAAAGGCGACATGCTGCATTTCACGCCGATGCGTTACCAAGACAACACTGCGTCTCCCTCTTTTCGTGATGGAGGGACGCCGGACGCGCTGAAACGCGCATGCGTCAAAGCAATGCAGGGCGGCGCGTGCCTGCGAGAATATGGCAGGACCGGTGTCTGGCGTGCCAACGCAGGCATGATGCGACGAAATGAACGCCGGCGAGCACGCGCACCGCGTCACGTCGAAATGTATTGCGTCTAGACTGTGACATGTAGTCATGTCGTCACATGACACTCATCTTATGATTATCATGTTTGCACCAGTCACATACCTATCCATTGGCGTCGCGTAATACCAAGTTTGGTACATGTGAAGCTAGCAAAAGGGCCGGGAACGCATCATGAGCGTGAACGTAGTCATGTTGGTACATGGCTTGCATGTCATGATTTTTATGTTAGGGTCTGTCGCTTGTGTTTGCCATGTAATCATGTCATACCATACCCGTTTTGCAACATTCCATGTGAACGAAACCACCGCAAGAGCTGCAGGACCATGAAATGTAAATGATGACATTCATGTCATATATGTCAGAATTTTCACGTTATGACTACTCAACTATGTTCTTCATATGATTCCTGTTATGCCATACCAAGTTTAGTATCGATACCATTATCGAAACGGCCAGGAGAGCTGAAAGTCGTAGGTGGATAGATAGATAGATAGATAGATAGGTAGATAAATAGATAGATGGATAGATAGATAGATAGATAGCAATAGATAGATAATAGATAGATAGATAGATAGATAGATAGATAGATAGATAGATAGATAGATAGATAGATAGATAGATAGATAGATATGCTCAAAGTTTCCGAAGTTCGCTAAGAAATGCTCCGCATTTTAAAAGCTGTTTTGTATGACCTACTGAAGCCGGACAAATCGAAATATCGCGTGTTTCCTCATGCATGATTTTACCTGACCATACGCTATTTTAGGGGCAAAGCTTGTTAAAGGGGCACCCGTTTATCCCTCGTCGAAGTGGTAGTCGTAGTGTGTAACGCGTCTTACGTTTTGACCTGCAAGGTGGTGCCGGAGGGAGATTTCTCCTGTGCGTCGTTGAACAATAAAAAATTTGCAGCATGCGCGTTAACTAAAAGCCGTACTCTCATGTCTCTCATTCCCCATTAGCAGCCATTGGCATATAGATTGAGCACTAGCTGACAAGAAAGGGTTGCTATGTTATACTCGCTAGGCGTTATCTCCTTGATTTTAGAAAGGTTTAGCGAGCGTTGGGCCCCAGTGCCATGAATAAAGTG
This sequence comes from Rhipicephalus microplus, assembly GCF_013339725.1. Lineage (NCBI taxonomy): Eukaryota > Metazoa > Arthropoda > Arachnida > Ixodida > Ixodidae > Rhipicephalus > Rhipicephalus microplus. The sequence continues at coordinate 119,549,828 of NC_051170.1, read as the reverse complement.
CACTAGTATATACCATAAACTCGAGGTGGTTAAAGGTGGGAGGTAGACACGAAGCGCAAGCCGTAAGAAGGTGTGCGTGTGCCACCTCTCGTTTAGTCCCTGGAATGTCCGCTGGATGGCGGTGCTTCTATAACGGAAATACCGAGGGTAAGTGAATACAAGTACCTTGGAGTATGGGTAAATGAGAGTGATAGATACATGGAGGTACAGGAAAAAGCCTCGGCAGCAAAAGGAAAGAGGAATGCGGCAATAATGAAGCACAGAGCGTTGTGGGGATACAATAGGTATGAGGTGCTTCGAGGTCTGTGGAAGGGTGTAATGGTTCCAGGGCTTACTTTTGGGAACTCAGTGGTGTGCATGAGGGCAGAGGTGCAATCGGGAATGGAGGTAAATCAAAGGACTGTGGGACGCCTCGCGTTGGGTGCTCACGGGAAGACGACAAACGAGGCTGTAAAGGGCGATATGGGGTGGGCAGGTTTTGAGGCGAGGGAAGCGCAGAGCAAAATAAGGTTCGAAGAAAGGCTAAGAAATATGAAGGAGAGTAGATGGGCAGAGAAGGTGTTCCGTTATTTGTATAGGAAGAGCGTGGACACACAGTGGAGAAAAAGAACTAGAAGACTCACTAGTAAATATACGGCTGGTATTGTAAGCCATTTGTCAACAAAGAGCGTTAAGGGAAAAGTCAGGGAGGCGGAGAGGATTTACTGGATGGCAGCTATGGAGAAAAAACCGGCTTTGAGTAACTACCGAAAGGGCAAAAATGAAATAAGGAGGGAGGCATTTTACGATAATTCAAGGGGAAGCGCTTTACTGTTTGAAGCGAGATCGGGTTGCCTTAGAACGCGTAGTTATAAAGCAAGATTCAGTAAAGAAGAAGAACAATGCACATGCTGCGGGAAAGATAAGGAAATGGCGGAGCATGTTCTGATTGAATGTGGAGATATCCACCCAGGTGTACGTTTGGGCACGAGCCTACAGGAAGCCTTGGGTTTTAGGGACAACAATGGAAAGCTGAACACACCCGCGATTGAAATAAGTAAGAGACGGTTAGAGTATTGGTGGCAGAAAATTAGAGAGAAAGGACAAAAATAAATATTGGAAAAATAAAATATGGACAGTGTGCCGTAAATGGCAGAGAACTTAAGCTGAAAATTTACCTTTTTTCCATTAAGATAGAATTTATCGAAGTAGAGGCATTAGGCCAACATAAAAAAAGAAAAAAGGTTTTTTTTTTTTTTGTCGAGCCTGGTGGCATACTTGTCACCACCCCGTTATAAAGGGGACGCTCATAGCATCCATCCATCCAATTAGAGTTGCTGTATATGCTACCTTTAGGTAACAGAGTTGCGCCACTGTTTTCCGGGCGCCGCTTGCTCCACCTACAGGACTTCAGCGCCCCCATTTGCCGAGCGACATCACGTGGTCATAAGTGGTTCAAATGCACTGCGGAGAAGCCAACGCTACGATGATTCCGGGCAGATCAAGCGCGGTTGACATCGGCTGTTGTTTCACATCAGCTGTCGTGAGCCTCGATTGTAATACGAGCACAATAGAGAGCCGTGCGTAATATGGGCGTCACATGGGCACTCTCGATCGCTGTTCAGCTCGATTCAGTTGAAGGCGATACAACTACACCTGGCTCCCTCACACAGTTAACGAATGAGTCCGACATGATGAAAAAATTTCTTCCCTAAGTGGTTCGATTGCATTCAGAAGTGCAAAAGTAATTTCTTATTTGTAAATGATAAAAACAGCGGAAAATGCTTAGCTAGTATAATGAACCATAAATATGTATCTCACTGGTTCAACGAGCTACGCACTTTGTTTTTTTTATTACATACCAAGAACGTAAACATTAAATCAAGGCTTCTAGGTGTGACCACAGCAACCGAGTTTCTCTCATACTTTAAAAAATTTAAAGAAAGCGAAAAATAAATAAAGCAACGCTAGTGCCATAATCCCTCAACATTGAGAGACTATGCAACACTCTGAAGCACGAGCGTTGCTCCTACGCGGGTGGTAAGTGGCTTTCCCGCAAGACATTTGAACCCAAGATGGCGTACCTTGGCGCAACTCTGCTACATAAAGGTAGCATATATTGTAACTCTAAACGGAATATATGATGAAAAGATGCGAGATGGTGGTACTTTGGAGTGTTGACTAGATGGATGAACGGACACACAGACAGATGCATGGACGGACGCACGGATGGACTTACGCACGAACGAACAGACGCACGCACGGACGGGCGGACGGACGCACCGATGGTCACACAGACGGACGCATGGACGGACGGATGCTTCACCCCACTCTCCATCAATCATCCCGTGCATATGCTGCCATTTTTTCTTCTTTCCGTAGTAGTAGTAGTAAACATTCATTAAAAAAAAACAGAGTTTGCTAGGGAGACCAGCCCCTTGTGGGTCAGCCTCCCTGCAGTACTAGGTGGAAGTCCATAGTCAGAGACACCGTTGGTCGTGGCCGCTGTCCTGGCACGCTGGACCATGGCTCGTTGGCCCGCAAGGTCCTGGCAACCGAGCAGGATCGCCTCCCAGTCCTCTCTAGTTGGATTTGGGTTCGGGGGTAAAGAAGGATTGAGCTGGCATGCCCATACCATGTGGTAGGTGTCAGCCACCTCCACGCAGTACTGGCAGACGGCCGTAAAAAGAAGATTCAAAGTATTTAAGCACTGCTGGGCTCATTAAAGTATTAGTAAACAGCCGGAGAAGAATGCTTCTCGTCCGCCTTCCCGAGTCCTTTGCACGGGCGGAGGAAAACGGTGGTGGAAGTCCCGGTAATGGTTAATTATCTCTCTATAAGTTAGGAGAGGAGCGTTCCTTTCTGAAACACAGGGCTCATCGGTGGGCGAGGCAGTGCACGCCTGCGAGGCCCCGATGCCCAGGAGTCCAATTATTGAACGCAGAGAGGGGTAATCTACTCGAGACAAGATTTAAGAATTTCGCAGCTAGCAGTGTGATCCATCCCATCGGGAAATTTCGGCAAGCTCCTTTGGAGTCTAATAATATAATTTGAGAACTGTCGTGTGATATATGCACAGCTATGGCCACCTCTTTAGCACGGGTAGCATTGGTTGCGCGGAAGGGCAGACCATCCACCTGCCTGTCTCGGTGGACCACGGCGGCCATATGCCAACCCCCGCGGTAAGGGCCGGTGATGTCCGTGTGAAAATACGTTTTGTTCAGAGCTGAAGTTAGTGCCGGAGAGCAAGAGCCCGCGCCTCTCGACGGCCTGCGTGCGACTCATGTGACATATTGGTGGGGAGGGGTCGAACATGAATCACATATTTCCAATGTTCGGGCCCTCGTACCCGCTCCTCGGTGTGGAATTCATGCCGAATGTGTAGGCGATCTAGGAATCGTCTGCCTGACGGGGTCTGCGCCAGGCGCTGTGTATTGATTTGTTAGGTGAGCCTCCCGGAGCTCCTTATAGGTGTTTACCACTCCCAAGGCAAGAAGTTTTGCATTGGAAGTAGTGATCGGCAGATCTAGGGCTCTCTAGACAATTTTCTGAAGGGTGACCTCCAAACAATCTTCATCGTGCTTCCGTAAGTGCAGGATACGGAGTCGCATACAAGATGCGACTAGTGGCAAACGCATGTGCGTGCACTAAACGCATCCTTGCTTTTGAGACCTCCCCGCTTGTTGCAGATACTTCCAAGTTTCAGTCAGAGCTTAGTTGGTCTCCCTCTGTGCCGCTCCTTGTGTAGTCATCCAATTCTCGTCGTACGCACCAAGCAGCCTAAGTTATCACCTCCTGGAAAATATTTATTTACTTAATTTGTCTGTTTCATTTGTTGCTATTATACAACGGGCTCCTTTTAGTTCAACCTGACTTCAGTTTGGTACCTAGCTTAAAGAAGTATTCGTAGCAGATAAACAAACGTCAACATTCATGCACTTTCACATATTGAAGTCGTTCATTTAAAAGGTAAAAGAAAATCTTGTTTGCTTTCTATATCAGTTTTCATTGTTCACAAAATCGGCAAAGTTATTTATATAGCCAGCACAAGTACGCATTGTAACCAGATTAAGCACGCCGGCTTTCCACAATGTTATTAGCTAAACATGCTACTGTTCATTTGGCTTTGAAGGCTATACGTGAGTGAAACGCATCATGAATATCATGAATACGAATTCCCGGATAAGTTCATTGACCTCATCCACGCGATGCACACTAATTTAGTAAGTACCCTTTACTTAGACTCCCGTGAGAGTCACGCATTTAGAGTCACGCGTGGGGTCCGTCAAGGGTGTCCCCTCTCGCCAGTGTTATTTATCCTTGCATTAGAGCCCTTCTTAAAGGCCGTTGAACATCCCCCGCAGATTCGTGGCTTACCTCTACCCGGTAACACTCAAGTAAAGGTCGCTGCATATGCAGATGGTATTACTCTATATGTAACAATGAACAGTCGCTGCAGCATGCTATTGATACATTCCATGATTTCGGTATTATCTCCGGTGCAAGGTTAAACTTTTCTAAAAGCCAGTATTTTTGCATTGGCAACTCCAGCGGTCGTATCAACATCACGTCGCATTTTCAGTGGTCTCCTGAGATTTCAATACTCGGAGTTACTTTTACTGTATTTGGTATACAGGATAGCATCTGGTCATCCGTTTTACAAGCTCTTCTAAATGATATCAAAGCAGCCAGGTACTTCGAATTCCCCCTCTTGGAACGCCGATACTTAACTCAAACGGTGTACCTAGGAAAATTTTGGTACCTTTGCCATTCTGTTGAACCACCGCTCCACGTCTGCAGGAAAGTGCAAAGCTGCATTAGTTCATTTTTTTTATCTGGTGGCACAGAATTGTTATGGCGTCCAGCGTTAGCTCAACCGCGAGATCAAGGCGGTTTTGCATTACCCGACGTTTCCGTCACGGCTTCTACATTGTGCATCCGCACTCTATTGCGAATACTCAGCAATGATAAGATGCCCGCTCAGACACTGGCTCGCTACCATCTGAAGCCATCACTACGTGTCTTCTTGCCGGATAGCCAAATAAACAAAGGTCCCCAATCAACTGAATTACCATCTTTGTATCGAGCCCTTCTGGCATTTCACCGACGTTTTGAAGCTACGTGCCCAGAGATAGAGGTGGCCGATTCTAAAGTGGTGGACACAATGGCCGCCCTTCTACGGCCCTTGGTGACCCAGCATCGTCAATCTATAATGAACCGCGCTTGGAAATCAATAACTGCCGCAGTGTTGCCAGGACATCTCAGAGACTTTGTCTGGAGGTTGGGCTGGTGCTTGCTCCCCACGCGAGATCGGTTGCAGCGGTGGCAGGTGGTTCGCACTTCCACTTGCCCCAACAGCGTCATGGTAGAGACCAATCGACATGCGACGTTTGAATGTGTGGTTTCCCGCCTTTTTTGGCGTGCGGTTAATGCTGGTTTTCGGGGACAGGGTGTGCGAACTTTCGTGTCAAACGGCCGATTTCCGCGTAGCCGCTTCTCCACTCTCTTAATAGTTGAGGGGCTCATCGTGGTTAACAGCGCGAAACACCCGGACAGGAGCGATAGAAGGACACGGTACAGCGCTGACTTTCAACTGAAATTTTTATTGAAAACACGAGAATATATATATAGACAGAACAGAAGACCTCGTGACCAAACCAGCCCCCTCAATCGATAAAATTATACACGGCGACAAGGCTTTGTCATGTGCACGCAATCTTGCCACAAAAATAACACATACTTCAAACTATAAGATTCCAATGTCGCCAAGAAACCGGGCATGAGCAGACGAATGAACTTTAGCCACTATCTAACAAAGATAATTCATTACCAAGTAAGGCGATAGACGGCTGGCTAACGCATTGAGACCCTTTCTTATTTATAAAAAATGCCTCCATAATTTCTCTTGAAAGCTTGTCTGGGTGCTTGAAGAGTACTTTTGTTTTTTCAAAAAGTGGGTGGCATCCACATTCGCGGCAATGCAAAGACAAATGTGAATGCGCAAATCCTTTCAAGGAACTGTGGTGTTCCCTTAGCCGTATATTGACACAACGCCCGGTCTGACCAATGTACTCTCGCCCGCATGAAAATGGGGTTGAGTACACGACATTCTGCATGCACGGGAGAAACTTCATAGTATGTTTGATACTACACTGCTGATAAATTCCAGTCTTCCTGCCTTCTATGCGAGTGTTTACTGCCTGGCAAAGTCCCTTAAGCTTCGTTCTGCTTGAAAACCCAACGTTTAATCTGAACTTAGATGCTACTTTCTTTAATCTGTGCGAAAAAGAATGAACATATGGAATGTAGACAGAACGGCTAAAATCTTTTTCTTTCACTCGGGAGGACTGCCCCTTGACCTCACGCAGCAGCTTATCGCAAGTCGTAGAAATGATAGAGTGAGGAAAGCCTGCATCACGCAGCCTCGCCACCTGATAGTTAACGCTGTCAAGCATACGATGGGGACAACTCTTATTGAGGGCGGACCTTGACAGCGTTAACTATCAGGTGGCGAGGCTGCGTGATGCAGGCTTTCCTCACTCTATCATTTCTACGACTTGCGATAAGCTGCTGCGTGAGGTCAAGGGGCAGTCCTGCCGAGTGAAAGAAAAAGATTTTAGCCGTTCTGTCTACATTCCATATGTTCATTCTTTTTCGCACAGATTAAAGAAAGTAGCATCTAAGTTCAGATTAAACGTTGGGTTTTCAAGCAGAACGAAGCTTAAGGGACTTTGCCAGGCAGTAAACACTCGCATAGAAGGCAGGAAGACTGGAATTTATCAGCAGTGTAGTATCAAACATACTATGAAGTTTCTCCCGTGCATGCAGAATGTCGTGTACTCAACCCCATTTTCATGCGGGCGAGAGTACATTGGTCAGACCGGGCGTTGTGTCAATATACGGCTAAGGGAACACCACAGTTCCTTGAAAGGATTTGCGCATTCACATTTGTCTTTGCATTGCCGCGAATGTGGATGCCACCCACTTTTTGAAAAAACAAAAGTACTCTTCAAGCACCCAGACAAGCTTTCAAGAGAAATTATGGAGGCATTTTTTATAAATAAGAAAGGGTCTCAATGCGTTAGCCAGCCGTCTATCGCCTTACTTGGTAATGAATTATCTTTGTTAGATAGTGGCTAAAGTTCATTCGTCTGCTCATGCCCGGTTTTCTTGGCGACATTGGAATCTTATAGTTTGAAGTATGTGTTATTTTTGTGGCAAGATTGCGTGCACATGACAAAGCCTTGTCGCCGTGTATAATTTTATCGATTGAGGGGGCTGGTTTGGTCACGAGGTCTTCTGTTCTGTCTATATATATATTCTCGTGTTTTCAATAAAAATTTCAGTTGAAAGTCAGCGCTGTACCGTGTCCTTCTATCGCTCCTGTCCGGGTGTTTCGCGCTGTTAACCACGATGAATGCTCACCAACTAGCCCAGTTTTCCATCTTGCTCAAAGTTGAGGGGCTGTTCAGCCTTTGGAGAAACCGATGTAAGGCCGTAGCTGCCAATTGCCGCCGGCGTGCCTTGTGGCCGATACTGGGGAGAATGAGACGAGAGATCTTCGCGTTCCTCTCCGAGGAGCTTTTCTTCCTCGGGGAGCAAGAGTTTCTGCGGCATTGGTCGTGCCCTTTAGTCAAGGTGGAATGCGAAAGGATGCAACTCATTTTTCGACCGACTTGGTGCTAAGCAGCGCCCGTTGAGTTGTTATATATGATTTCATTTGTTACAAATTGTGTTTAATTTGGATCTATTGTATCATTACACCCTTGTATCGTGATATCACATTGAATTCTTGTGTACATGTATGCCAACATAATCATGTATATTAGAGCAAATGTCTTCACTGTAACGTAGTGATGTTAGTCGTGAAATATAGATGTGCCGAAGTGTATGTGCCCTTTTACTGGAATGGTATGAAGCCTTTGTGTTCTGTACATGCTGTAAATAATTTTTTTCTAAACAGAGCTCGCGTCGTAATCCGGGAAAAAGCAAGGCACTGTGCTTTGGGATGCACATTGAAGAGTTCCCTGACGGTGACCAAATCGCCCAAGGAGTTAAAGTCTTAGGTGTAACTTTCCTTTCGACTGGTGAGGTAGCCCACACCACATGGAAAGCAATCCAACGCAAAGTGGACAGACGCATTGAAGTCGCCAGAACCTTGCACCTACCTTTTACTGAAAGAGCTGATCTAATTAAAACCAGCATAAAAGCGCCACTCCTTTATGCAGCCAGAATTGCTCGACCACCTTGTCGGGTTTTGCTGAGTGGCTACTGCGTGCGGCTCCTTTTTTTGGAATGGCCACGCCGAAGCTGTCACTAGAGCCTTGGTCCGCCTGCCGGTAAAATGGGGAGGGCTCAGTGTGCCCAACCTTGATGTCATGTGCCACATGTTGGCTCTCAAAAACACTTGGGCACTCTTAGAGAACTCATCGTATCGAGGCAGGCAACTTGTAGTGTATCTGCTAGGAACCTCTAGAAGACTTTTTGGTTTAGCAAACGACACGGGACCAGCTGCTGAGCAGCCACCGGTGTATTACACACGTTATAAAATCTTTGCAACAATGGCGAAATGATTTTCCAGTTAACTTGTGGAAATGTCCCCTACCGACATGAGCGAACTAATAGCATTTAAAAGCCTATCTGAGGAAGAACGCCACATATGCCGGGTGAAAAGATTTAGAACTCTTACGAACACGTCTCTCCACTCCGAAGTTCATGACCTAAACTGGCTTAGAGAATGGGAGGCTTTACCAACGGCTGACCGCCTTGCGGCGTGGGGCGTGGCGCCCTCCGCCACATGCCCTCAATGCGGTCGCGTCGAAACACTGAACCATGTCTTCCATGAATGTATAGTAGTGCGCACCTTTTGGCGCATGGTTACCGGAATTTTCCAAATAAGTATGCAGTGGAAATCTACCACAGGGATAACTTCGTCGTACTCTTAATGGCTATCGGGGCCTTCGTCTTATGGAAACGAAGGGGACTGGCTGGCCTTTATGGACGAAGGGGACTGGCCGAAGGGGACTGGCCTTATGGAAACGAAGGGGAGAGAGCCATGTTTCCGCTATTACATCGGCTAAGAAACATAATGCTTATGCATCTTAATGCAGAACTAGCCATGCTGGGAGAGGAGGCTTTCCTCCGACGCTGGTCTACGCGATTTATTATCGTAAAAAACAACAGAGTGTCCATGCCTTTCCTCCCCTATTGAGGAGGTGGGCTAGAGCTTGTACCACTGTGACATTACAGTGTGTACTTTTCTTTTCTTCTTTAGAAACATGTCCTTTTTGTGAAATATTGCTCTTGAGTGCGAGAGCAAACCGTCCCCACAGGTGAATGCTAAACATCACGCTACACTGTGAATGACCCCCCCCCCCCCCCTTGTTTGTTCACATAGCCTTACTGTTTATTTAAGTTTAATCATCTCGATGTAATGAATGTCCTGTCTCTGTTGTACAATTTTGCATTGTACGTCACTGCATACGCAATAAGTTCTTTTCGCTGTAAATAACAGCTTGCATTGTACATACGCATTGTTCACCATTGTCCATTTTTCTGTGTGCACATAAGCACATGATATATCCGGAAATAAAATTCTCTTAAACGAGCTCACACCACAGGACGGCTTTATGCTCTCCCATGGTAGGGTACCAAGTACTCTAAATGGTTAAAACACACTCACACTGCTCTTCGTGGGGTGGCAGTGGCGGTGGGTCACCCGAATTGGCAGGTGTCAACTTGTTCAGGCAGTAATTTTTCAATGCGAACAATTTCTTAGTGAATTTAGGCGACCTTGAGCGTGTCCATCTATCTATCTATCTATCTATCTATCTATCTATCTATCTATCTATCTATCTATCTATCTATCTATCTATCTATCTATCTATCTATCTATCTATCTATCTATCTATCTATCTATCTATCTATCTATCTATCTGTCTATCTGTCTGTCTGTCTGTCTGTCTGTCTGTCTGTCTATCTATCTATCTATCTATCTATCTATCTATCTATCTATCTATCTATCTATCTATCTATCTATCTATCTATCTATCTATCTATCTATCTATCTATCTATCTATCTATCTATCTATCTATCTATCTATCTATCTATCTATCTATCTATCTATCTATCTATCTATCTATCTATCTATCTATCTATCTATCTATCTAGCCGCTTACAACTTTTAGCTCTCCTGGCCGTTTCAATAATGGTATCGATACCAAACTTGGTATGGCATAACATGCAAGTATGGCGAACATAAGGGACTGGTCATAACATGTAAATCATGCCATGTATGTCATGAATATTATGATTTATATTTCATGGTCTTGCTGCTCTTGCGGTGGTTTTGTTCCCATGACAAGTTGCCAAACTGTTATGGTATGACATGCCTGCATAGAGAACAGAAGCGACAGAGCCTAACATGAAAGTCATGACAAGCGTGTCATGTAACAAGGTGGTAATACAACATGCCGCGCTCATAATGCACTCTTTGCCGTTTTGCTAGCTTCACATATACCAAATTTGGGATTACGGCGCCAACGAACGACGAAGGTATGTGACTGGTGCAAACATGATAATCATCTGATTCATGTCATGCAACAACATGACTACATGCCACGCTTATGATGCACTTGCAGCCGCTTCGCTAGCTTCACATATACCAAGTTTGGTATTACGGGACATGAATGTATGATGAATGTATGTGACTGGTGCAAACATGATAATCATGAGATGTTTGTCATGTAACAACATGACTACATGCTACGCTCAAGATGTGCTCACAGCCGTCATGCTATCTTCACATGTACCAAATCGGGTATTACGTGACGCGAACGGATGACATAGGTAAATTACACGTCCAAACATGCTAATCATGACATGCTTGTCATGTAATAACACGACTACATGCGACACTCACGATGCATTCGCAGCTGTTTCGCTAGCTTCACATATGCCAAATTTGGTATATGTGAATTTGGTATTACGTCATGTGAATGGACGATGAAGGTATGTGACTGATGTAGACATGATAATCATGAGATGCGTGTCACGTAAGAATATGACTACATGCCACACTCAAGCCGCCAGCACTCTTCGACGTGACCCGGCGCGGGTGCGCGCTGGCGTCCGTTTTGGCGCGTCAAGCCGGCGATGCCACGCAAAGGGCAAATCTTCCTGCCATATACTCGCAGACACGCGCCGCGCTGCGTTGCTTTGACGCATGCGCGCTTGAGAGCACCCGGCGTCCCTCCATCACGAAGAGAGGCGGATGCAGTGCTGTCTGGGTAGAGCTGCGTAACGTCATCGGCGTGAAATGCAGCTTGTTGAATTTCGCGCTGGTTGCAGCTGGGCTGCACCGACGGACGCTGGTCAAGCCGGTCGGGCCTGGCGTCTGGTCGCGTTTTGATAACGTAGCGTCCCTGCGCCAAGCGTGAGCGCTCGTCAACGTTACGTCAAAGTCCATAGGGCCCTTCATGATGCGCTCGCGGCCGTTTCACTATCTCCACATATACCGAATTTGGTATCACGGGAAGTGATAGATAGATAGATAGATAGATAGATAGATAGATAGATAGATAGATAGATATGTGGGATTTAACGTCCCAAAACCACCATATGATTATGAGAGACGCCGTAGTGAAGGGCTCCGAAAATTTCGACCACCTGGGGCTCTTCAACGTGCACCCAAATCTGAGCACATGGGCCTACATTTCCACTTCCATCGGAAAGGCAGCCGCTGCAGCCGGGATTGGTACCCTCGACCTGCGGGTCAGCAGCCGAGTACCTTAGCCACTAGACCACCGCGGCGGGCCTCACGTGAAGTGAATAGACGACTTCCTTAATTGACAGGTCCAAACATGATAATCATGATATGCATGTCATGTAAAACATTACAACATGCTACGCTCATAGCCCGCTCGCTTGCCTTTCCCTATCTCCACATATACAAAATTTAGTACGAGGTGACTGGAGTAGACGACGAAGGTAAATGACTCGTCCAAATATGATAATCGTGATATGAAAGTCATGCACGGCACAATTTTTCTCCACCTCGTAACGCTGTGATGATTTGAAAGTGACATATCTACCTTCCTCAATCGTGCTTGGCATATCATCAATTCACGCTGTACGTGAATCTGCCAATTTTGTCAAAAGGATCTTCTAGTCAAGTGTGAGGCCCGCGGGACGGCTTTATATGCTCTCCCATAGTAAAGTGCCAAGTACTCAGAATTGTTAACGACTTTTTCTAAACACACTGTAGCACAGTGGTACTGTCCTATTTATGATGGGTAGTGAACTTCGTTCTTACTCGTTCGAAGGGTAATGAGCATTAGGGAGAGTTCACACTCTTCCATAGTACAATGCCTAGTGCTTTAAATAATTAACTACATTTTATAAAAACAGGCAGGAAGTGCACAGTCACTTCGTATATGTCAGTGGGTTTTTGACGGGAGCCTCTTGCAGACTGATGCGCTAGAGAACGGACGGCATCATGCTGTTCCATGGCAGAGTACGAAGTACTCTGAATTGTCGAACATGTTTTTATACACACGAGGCCCCCAGGACTGCTATATACTCTCTCATAGTAGAGTACCAAGTAATCTAAATTGTTAAGCACTTCTCTAAACACACACTGCTCTGAAGCCTTCACAATTCATCCAAGGCACCTAAAGTGTGAACTACGCATGGTGAGGGACATTTTGCTCACCTTCCAACAATTCAGATATGAATTGGATGAAAAATTTTATCAGTATTGAGCTCTAGGCGCCTACGCTGGGAGGAAGTGGTACCACCTTCGATAAGCACCAGCAAGATAAGCCGCGCCTTGTATATTGCCTTACAAGCCGGCGCGATTTCCCTTCAAAGGCGGTTGTGCTCAAGCGGGCACCAATGGGCACGCACTCCCGACTGACATCGTGAGCCGCACTTCTGGTCATTCCACCTTCCAAGAACATTGGAAAATGCGTGAGGGGGACCACCTCTTTAGCCGCGGAGGCGATTGCCTGCTGTGCTTCGCTTGTACATGTGGGGCCTCTCAACATTTCATAAGTTGCGTCCGACGATACATACAGAAGTGCCCTGACTGGTTCCTTCTGTTATGTGAGAAAATTTCTTAGCAATTCAGCCCTTACAGAACAGCGAAGCGTAAATTACGTCAATTTCCTGGGCGTGCGCGTCACTCTTTCGAAAGCAAGTGCTCATGCACCGAACGCTGGATTTCGCCCAAGGCCAGCTATCTTGTGGTTGCCTGATTAACTTTTGCAACGGAGTTGCTAAGGAAGAAAGGAAGTAAAATAGGAGGAAAGGAAGAGGAGGGAGGTTAACCAGCCTATAGGCAGCCGGTTGGCTGCCCTGCGCATGGGGGATGGGGAGATGAAAGAGAGAGAGCAGAAAGGGAAGAGAGGTAAACACAGCACATTCGGAGGCACACGCGCGCACACTCAGTCATAGCCGGAGTTGTTAAGCTTTTCATTAGGCCAATGCACGTCCTCGAAAACTATTGTCATTAAAAATTGTATCTGCATTTCTGGCGCGAGTAACAAATCAACTCTGTCGGGACGTGCTCTCTTCACTCTCTTAAAATCCGCTAAATGAACTGCTCTATTCGGGCCAGGTTAAGCAACTCTGGGCGATCTCGCAGGCCGAAGACGATGCCACGGGACGCAGTCTCTCCGTTAGCTTTTAAGTTGGAGCCCAGCCCAGCGATTTGCCAGAAAATAATGAAGTTTACACGGCCCTCTCTTTCCTCAAACATGTGCGACCGGCGTGCGCTCTGCCTTTACGCCGATTTGTCCGACGCGGCTTGAAATGATGTATATAGGCGCGAGAACGCGTTCATACCGAGGGAGAAATTTATAAAGAAAGAACCAAAAAGAAAGAAAGGAGAAGATGAAAAAAAAAGCAGAAAGGAGTACAGAGAGAGAAAGAGAAAGATAAAAAGAAACACAAAAATGAGAGAAACAATGAGATTGGAAGGAAATGAGAAAGAGAGGGAGATTTAAGTGGACGGAAAAAAGAAATGACAAATACATATAGAGGGAAAGAATGAAAGAACGAGAATTCAGAAAGGTACAAAGAAAAAAGGAATGGAAAGAAACAGAGATAATAAATATAGAGGAAATAGAAAGGGAGATCAGTGAAGGGTGCCCAGCTCCGCTGTTTTCTGAACTTGGCACCATGTGGTGCGAAGGCGCATACTATCTTTCAAATCAGTGAACTTGTCACCGGTTTTACTATTAATCGATCGCTATCGAGGCAAGTGTTTTTTTTTTTTCAAAAAGCCAAAACAACTGTGGAAAACATTCGCCCACAACGCGTGACTTTGATTGTTGAATCTACTAATGACTTCACATTTGGCTTAGTCTTACCAAAAAAGAAATGCACAAAGGTGTGTTGCAAGTGTGAAGCGTACATCTTGATTGCCCTTTGGGATGTTGTTTGACCGTGTGTACAGATGCGTAAGATATCAGTTCATTCAACTGCCTCCCTACAGTTTCTGTATATTTAGCTTTGCAGCCGCAATAACTATTAGCCCAGTTAGAGCGACTAGTTGGTCGACATCGCAGAGACTCGCTATATATGTGTACGTTACAAGGCGAAATATATTATGACAGGCTGCAACGTTTCTAGCGTACTGTGATTGGCACAAAATTTAAAGACATATACCTCTATACTCGACTTGCCGACAATTGATCCGCTATACTGGCACCTTAACGGCGAAGTAACGGTTAACTGTGCCTCACAACTGACGAATATGTGTCTAACAAGCACACGCTCCCGCTTTTCAAGCAGGGCTATGGCAGCACAGCCGGACAAGTGTTACTCATCATAAGAGCTAAGCCCACTGCAGGGGAAAGGCCTCTGTCGCGGTCCTCCAAATAACCTGGTCCTCTGCTTATGTCGACCACGTTATTCCCGCAAACTAGTGTAATCTGCCAATCCAACTACCGGCACCCTATTGGCACCCATGCCTCCTTCTAGAATGTGGTGTGCTACTCTTAAAATGACTGGTTGTTATCTTGCTATCAGACTACGTGGTCTGTACATGCCCTATTTATTCGTATTGATTTCTACTGAGCTTTTCTTTAAACGTTTTCGCTCTCTGATCCCACTTTCCTTTCGTGCCTTAATATTGCAGATATAGTTTTTCTTTTTCATTGCTACCCATTACGGTGGTCTAGTGCGTAGAGTTTCCTGAATATACGTTAGAGGAACCTCTGGCGTTAGTGTCTATGGGAGTTGCACCGCACGGCGCTTCAGCGAGCATGGGAATGATGGCCAGTACTCGGATTTGTCTAATCTTCGTACTTCTGGCTCTCTGAGTGTTCGTGTGGCTTGGAGCTGTTCTGTCACGAAACAAAAATCAGCGAATGTCCAGTGGTTGCGCTTCACAACCTCAATCTTTTAGGCTTACCAATTCCAATCGCGCAACTATGTTTAAAATGGTTAGTTCTTCCTTTCGAAACAAAACTGAACCACAGCAATAAACGAAGCCGCAAACGCGATTCGCTGCCCACAAGTACGAAGACTAGGCAAATCTCTGTACTACCCATCATTGCCATGGTCGCTGAACGATCGCAGCGCCAGAGTCTCCTCTGGTGTGTTTTAGGAAACTCTATAATCTAGCGCTTATAGTGCTCGACTGTAGTTCCGCAGATTGCGGTATTGAATCCCAACAGCAGCGGTTGCATTTTCGATGGAGGTGAAAATGCTCTAGGCATGCGTGTACTTAGATTGAGACGCACGTTAAAGAACCCCAGCTGGTTGAAAATTCTAGACTTCTCCTCTACGGCGTCTCTCATTGTCAAACAGGTGTTTTCAGACATTAAGCCCTCACAGTTAATAATGTAAACCCCTTTCATAGCTCACTGCGTCCTGCTTACTTCAAACTGAACCCTTTTCGTAAACGCTCAGGTTTAATTTTTCCAGCAGGTAAATACTAGTAAGAGGTCACAGCGTCATACTTTTCTCTAAACGTTTCTCGTACAGGTGGGCATCGATTAAACGCTATCCCCCCAAAAATATTGTTTTACTTATGGGAATTGGTCCGACACAACGAGGGAACGGACACAGCAAATGTTTTTTAGGTGAGTTCACTCACCAAAGCTGACTCTGGGACCTGATGCACTCGTAGAGTGGTGGATGAAACGAAAACCACTTCATTTCAGCAGCTGCAGGCATTCTAAAACTTCAAAACTCTTGTGTCACTCCTCTCAGTGTGAATCATTTTATCGAAAAGGTTGAATTGAATAAATCAATTAGGTTAAAAGCGGGTGTTGACGATTAATCTTTTAGGGGCGAAGCTCCTTAAAGTGGCACCCGTCCGTCCCTCGTCGTAGTCGTAGTGCGTAAGCAGCCTTACGTTTTGACCTTCAAGGTGGTGCCGGTGGGAGATTTCTCCTGTGCGTTGTTGAACAATAAAAAATTCGCCGCGTGCGCGTTAACTAAGAGCCAAATTCTCCTGTCTCTCATTCCCAATTGGCAGCCATTGGCATGTACATTGAGCACTATGTGACAAGAAAGGGTTGTTAGGTTATACTCGCTTGGCGTAACCTCCTTGGTTTTAGAAAGGTTTAGTGAGCGTTGGGCCACAGTGCCATGAATACAGTGAACTAGTATATACCATGAACTCGAGGTGGTTAAAGGTCGGAAGTAGACACGAAGCGCAAGCCATTAGAAAGTGTGCGTGTGCCACCTCTCGTTTAGTCCCTGGAATGTCCGCTGTATGGCGGTGCTTCTATATGCGGAATATATGACGAAAAGATGCGAGATCGTGGTACTTGGAGTGTTGACTAGATGGATGAACGGACACACAGACAGATGCATGAATGGACGAATGGATGGCTACATGGATAGATGGAGGCATGGACGGACGCTGGGGCGGATGCATGGACGAACGCAAGGTCGGACGCACAGATGGACGTGCGGACGCACGAACAGATGCACGCGCGGACGGGTGGGTGGATGCACGGATGATCACACATACGTACGCATGGACAGACGGAACCAAGAACGAATGGACGGACGAATGCTTCGCCCCACTCTCCAGCATTCACCCCGTGGATATGCTGCCATTTTTTGTGGCACACTTTTCCTCGATAAATGGACTAAGTAAATTACTTGTCGCTATTACCAGGCCAACGATGCTTTGTGAATATAAAATGCGATATAAACATAAGTAAAAGATATCTTAAAAACTGTAAAAAAACAGAAAAGGCTCGTTACACGTTCACCTGTTATCATCATAATTATCATGGTTGCCACCATCATCGCGATGCTCTTTTTCAACAAAGAGGGTGTGTTACAACAGGCACTTCGAAACTTAGTTACTCTTGCTGTGATTCAATTTCAGTGCCTCCTCTTTGCTTTGTCTCTGTGTTCCTCCCGCACTGCCAGTTCGCTGAACAATTATGAGAAAGACACCCTCTGTTCGAGATTTACAATACGTGTCTCAAAAATACTTTAGAGCTAGCACGTCCCCAAATGCCTTCTTGGGAAGAAAATTTGTAGAATGCGACACGACGAGACTTATCGTTCACCAAAGTATAACACAAAGCATAAGGACACTAGGATGGTAAGGCGTGAGAAATCAAGTATTTCTCTGTAACTAAAGTGCGTGCAACAGTGCTCCGTTCTTCATGCATTCTGCCGTATATGCCGCATCGTCCATTTGACCCTCGAGCTGTCCTATTGCGCTCTCGTGTACTCAGTGATGCTTTTTAAGGTTGCCAGCCGGAACTATGCAGTAACGCGTAATCGCAGTCTCATTACAGAAGTTGCTTCCATAAATGCACAAAGCGCCAAGAAGCTGTATTGACCATTGCAAGTGAACGTACGTTAAGCTGGGCAGGGCAGGACTCCTTTAGAAAGGAGGCGGAAACGGCTTAAAATCGGTGCCTGCGGCCGGGAAAATAGCCTCCGGCGCAAGGGCTCCGATCGCTATAATTCGCAGGTGCACTGAAGTGGATTACTGCCAAGAATAATAGGAACTTGGCGCAGCGCATGAATTTTGCGGGATTTCGGAGACGGCAAACGCCCGAAGGGGAGATGGAAAGTTAGGTGGGCCGATGAGATTAAAAAGTTCCCCGGTATAGCGTGGCAACAAAAAGCACGAGCCCGGGTTGATTGACCAATCATCGGAGAGGCCTTTGCCCTGCAGTGGGCGTAGTCAGGATGATGATTATGATGGTGATGATGATGATGATGTTGATGATGATGCAAACATGCAACCTTTGTGAATATCCCCTCATCAGCTGCATCGCACATTATCTGGGCTGTTTGACCAAGGCAGGTCTTGCGTTGCCTGCTCAGTCCATGTTGCCTCACGCGTTATGAGGAACGTTGCGGGTCCCTCAAGTGTCTTGCAAGTGGCGTGAGTGCTATGTTACAAAAAACAAACGTATTCTGAATGAGCTTCTGGGCTGCCATACAAACGCATTGCGCGGCGGCGTCAGATTAACGGTGCGTAGGCCAATGAATGCCTAGCTCTGTCACGTGACAAAAGGACTACGCGGCGGCGCCTTATTCTGTCAGGCTAAACAATGAAGGTAATTAACCAGCTTCACTTTCATGATGCCAAGCCTCATAAAAGTAAGGAGCAAACAGCCTTCTTTGATTAATTTATATTGCTCCTTCTATTTCCCTCTCCTTGTTTCTCTTGCCCTGATCTCTGTTTTTTTTTGTCCATGTATGTCCCGACATATGTATTCCTTTCTCTTTCTCTCGCATGGTGTCCTTTTTATACCCTTCTTTCACTCTCATTTGCTCTATACTTCATCTCTTTCGTTAACTATTAACTTTTTATCTGCCACGAGTTGTTCCCATTTTTCTTTGATGGCACACCTAAAATGAGTGGCGGGGCTCATTTCCAAGCGTCTGTAAAAGGTGTCCACCAGTAACGTTTTGTAAGCCTCAGGTATATAGTTATCTCGATTCATAAAGACAATGGCGCCTCCTTTGTCAGCTTGCTTGATGACAATGTAGGAATGATTAGCCAAGCTCTTTATTGCCTCCCTTTCCTTTAGTACCGCCACGGTGGTCTAGTGGCTAAGGTACTCGGCTGCTGACTCGCAGATAGTGGGACCGAATATTAGCTGCAGCGGCTGCATTTTCGGTGGAGGTGAAATAGTGTAGGCCTGTGTGCGGAGATTTGTGTGCACGGTAAAGCACCGCAGGTGGTCAAAATTTCTGGAGCCTTCCCCTATGGCGTCTCTCATAATCATACCGTGGTTTTGGGACGTTAAACACAACACATCAATCAATCAATCAATCCCTTTCGAGTAGAAATATTGATCCTAAACGGTTGTTTTTATAGGCTTCGAGTATATCATGCGGAACCGCCTCTATGTATAGATCTTGGCATTTGTCGCGTTGAACTGTAGGTGCCCATCGCTTATTTGAAAAAAACGGACGAGCAGTACAGCTATTTGACGGATGAGTTTTATAGAAAAATTCTCAAAGCCTCTTGTCGCGGGCGAAGTTGTCTAGATCTTGTAAGAACTGAAATTCGATACAGCCACCAGAAGTGGAAAAAAAAATTGAGGCCACGTGATAATACAGATTTCTCCTCATCTGACAAACAGTGATTGGAAGGATTTGCTATATTATTTACTATTTACTATGTGCTTAAAAATCATATATCACACGCGATTTCTCTTCTTAACTGAAGTTTATCGAAACATGTTGCACTTCCCGGTCATTCCTTCAGCAAAATAAAAGCTACCATTCTAGAGTCATGTCTCCAGCTCCCATAGTGACAGAGAAGTTCGGGAATCATATCTCATCCACAAGTTGAGCACCATTGCTTTCGGTCTCAATGAAAATCCCGGCACGTTAACGTTCTTGCGCCCATATTATGTGATCTGCATTGATCACTTTGCTTTATTCTTATATGCTGGAGATTTGTCCGTAACAGTTTAGTTGCTGTTTTTCAGGTGTTCGTCTTTTTTTTAGTATTTTTACACTTTCCCTCTTTCATTATTGGTTTTAACCCTTGTCGCACCATGTGCTGTCAATCGCTGTTCACTCTTTTCATTACGTGAGCTTGTTTCTGATGAACACTATGACACAGTTTTTATAAATTTTCATACACATTTTTACACGTGCATCGATTGTACCAATCTACAATCTGTAATTCATGTGACCAACTGGCATATAAGTGGTGACCATTGAGTGTTTCGTTAAGATTCTGACGAAGGCTGGGCCCACGGCCAAAATGTAAATGAAAAAATCCTTTTGCTTATGAGTCAAACACTTTTTCTTCTTCTATTGTTTTCGGATCCGGCGACAACCTTTGCTCATATATATATATATATATATATATATATATATATATATATATATATATAGTCAAAGAGATTTTCCGTGGGCGGTCACAACGTGGTTTATTTCGACGTTTCAGCCTACAGTCTGACCTTAATCAGGATTGAAGGTACGGTTTGTTGGTGCTCAGCTTTATACAATCTCAAATCAGAGGGGGGAGAGAGATAGAGGGAAAAAAGACAAAAAAAGAAAAAAAGAAACGAAAAAGAAAAAGAAAAAAAACAAATAAAGAAAAAAAGAGAAAAAGAATATAAGGTGGACTCCCCCCGGGCGCCCCCCTTCCACTCTTCCTTCCACTTCCCCCTCCATCTCCCTCCCTTTTCTCCTTTTCACCTTTCCGATGTCTGTGGTCTGTGTATGCTCCCTTTCACTAACGCATTCTTCCCGACCAGACGGCGCCTCCTGGCTCTGGCGGTTTGGCGTGGGGCAAAAAGAGCGTTTTTAAGAAGTTTAAGCCTTTAACTACTCAGCGCCCCGTCGACATTTAGTCGTAGAAAGAGGGGTGCCGCGTATTGCGGCAGAGGCTGGTAAGCGGGTGCAATGCGAATTCCTTGCCCGCTTCTGGATTACGCGTGCAGTAGGGGCCTCCCGATTGGGCACAGGGTTGCTGTTGGGCATGTTATGCTTGGAACAATTGATTGGGTAGTAAAGTGAAAATAGTAAAGAGACGACAGCTGTACTTAGGAAGAGTAGTTAAACTTGGAATTGTTTTGAGTTGTCCAGTGCCCTTCGCAGCTGCAGTGCCGTGAACTCAGTTACTCTTTTCATTATTGCCGTTATTGTTTACTAATGCTTTAATTGCTGCAAGTGTACCAGGATTCTCATTTATTCCTCTATCGAGGGTGTTAGACCGGTGGATAAGGTATGACTCTCGTCACGTGAACAACGAGAGTCATACCTTATCCACCGATAAGGTATATTGACAGCCAAGGTATTGACCTTGGCTGTCAATATTGCATACAATGGCGCAAACATAATCTCACAGTACATAATTTTCGCGACAATGCCTGATAAAAATAAACGAGGCAAGGTATAATACTAAGAAGTAAGGAAATTGATATGTAGTATTTAACAGTGCTTTCCTAAAAACACTTTGTGCATCAGCTTTAGTCATACGACTAAAGCTGGTGCGTAAATTGTTTGGCGCATAGGTTTCTTCAGTATTATTTAGTACAGACAATTGAAATTATGCTTCCAAGATGAATTACAGGGGACCACCTAATGCAACCGAGTCATCTAACTAGCTTTGTAAATGAATCAAGTTAAAACACATGAAAACACCTGTTGGTTTTTTGTAACGGTACTAGATTGAAGTATTCGTGTGTTAGTGTGTGTGTGTTCGTGTCTGTCTGTGTATGGAGGAGGTAATTATTACGCATTGCATTAGAGAACTGTAGTTCGCCGGACAAACTTTTCGCGTTATTACAGAGCGACAGAGTATTAGCCGAGAAGAGAACATTCCGTATGTACTGCTTATGTTTTGGCAAGCACGAGGCACGAAAAACCAATACCACTACAAGCTCCGGTTCACTGTTTTAATGGATCTCATTCATTTTGTTGGAGCAAGATACTC
Source organism: Rhipicephalus microplus (assembly GCF_013339725.1). NCBI lineage: Eukaryota > Metazoa > Arthropoda > Arachnida > Ixodida > Ixodidae > Rhipicephalus > Rhipicephalus microplus. The sequence goes on along the minus strand of NC_051170.1, from coordinate 119,527,950 downwards.
GTGAACACTCTTAGCAAACGAAAAATCGTGAGTGAGAAAAGGAAGTGGAATTCCTGGGCAGCCCTTTCACTTGGCCCAAACGAGCGAGCTTCATTCATTAGGGTGATTACTGCACAAACAGGTCATCTGCCCTTCACATAATTCCACGCACTCGCATTGCGGAAGAAGTCTTCAAGAAGTAGTCTGGAAACCGGTTACCCCATTCAATCTCCTTATGTAGGCACACGCGAGGTCCTTATACAGCTGCCAACACGCACATGTAAACGTGCAGCCGCGGTCACTTCTCTGGAGAGCAGAGCACGCGAGCAGCTTCTGGCTCCGCTACCCACAGAAGGACGAGGCAGTTTCGGGCTCTGATGTGGTGTGTCAGAAGCATGCGCAGCCTAATAGCCATGCCGACCACTCCAGAGCCCGCAACTGCCACAAGGTGTTACTCCGCAGGGCAAAAACCGGCTGCTCGCATGCTCTAGACAGACGTGGCCGTCGCTGTACACAAAAGGTATACATTACGAACAAGCAGTGTGCAATAGGATATACACATCACAAGCCACACTGAACACGTTGAAAACGCCACTGATAGTAGGTAATCTTGCCGCTGTATTAGGTTTTCTTCGATAAAAATGGACAGGCTACACTGGCCACTTACGATTCACTCATGCACGGGATCGAGGACATAATGCAGTCCCGCCAATACAACGCAGACATACGCAGCGGAAGTCTTCTTTGAGTGACCTCTTGCCGATGCCAGATGCGGTGTCAGAGTGATGTTACGGACTAATTTAATAAGTTGCGAAAGAGTATAGTTGCCCGGATTATGGTTGGGGTTAATCTCAGAGCCTCGACGAGTCGCTGAATCAGTGCCGTGCGTCCCACCTGGGCCGGAAAACGATGCCCCAGGAGAATTTTTTTCGGTTGTATTTTTCGTTGAATCACTTATAAAGCTGCCGCCTCGTTGTTTAAGGAGAAAAGAAGCATGCGAATAAACTTGCGCAGCGCCTCCCGAAGACTCCCATCTCCTGCAAGATGGAGTGCAGCTCGTTACTGCGGACATCACTTCCGGCATGTCCTTTGCCCACCGTCGCGCATTTCGCCGCCTTCCTTCGTTATCTCTTCTTCGAACTTCGCACAAGCCTCGGTTGTACAAACAAAGGAACATGAACTACTGCTAGATAGAAGTATCCGAGTTGGTGCCGTGGAAGCAGACAGTAACTCTTAAGAAAAACCGGATGTTTTATTTTATTAGGAAGTTACGTTTCCTTGAGGTCTTCCCTGATGCCACTTAAGGCTTGCGTTACATTTGATTTATTTTTTATCTGTGCGGTTGTTCATCTTTGTTCAGAGCGACGGTCCTTGTATTGTCGGGCTTCAAGGAAACACGGAAAAAAAAGCGGGGGGGGGGGGGGGGGCTTATCTTTCGGTTTGTTGAAGCGGTCAGAAGCATCCTTGGGGGTTGGAAGCGTTTTGATGTATTGCTTGAGGGAAAAGCATTTATTTTGGCGCACTGCGTGGATATATTTCATTCTGATCATTACTTTTCGAAGAGAGCGCGTCCACCACGGCCGCAAGAGGTCACACACGGCGTATGTACCAAACGGAAAGCCTCTGCGAAACGCTATAGCCGGGCTTAAAGCGAACGTCAGGATATGAGCGGGAAATGAACTCGAACACAGATAAATGGGGAATAATAAAGAAAGAACATGTTTTCCGGTTGAGGTCACGCAGATAAAAAAAAAAGCAATTTCGGGAGGCTCTTCATCGGGTGTGGTTTGGGATCTTTATATCTCAGATCACCCTCTAGATATATCGCGTTGCTGAACGACACTGATAAAAAAGGTAAAATAAATTGGCACGCCTTGCTTCGGATTTCGGTTGAGAACGTCATTTTAAGTAACCTAAGTGATCGTAACAAAGTAATCTTACCATTCCCAAACGTTTTGCAATCTTACTTATAATGAGCAATGCTGGCTGACTGTGTGCTGGCCGTGGAAATGAAACAGAAGAACTTAAGAAGGCTAGGTTTAGTTCAGTTTTACTAAATTTTATCGGCAAGCTTGGTAAGAAAAGTTACTAAGGCTCAATAGAGTCGTTTAATTTTATGTCAAAATTAAACGTTCTTGACACGAACTCCTACCGAGAATAAATTCATGAAGTGTTAGAATGATGCGAATTGTGAGATTCTAACTCAGTTGAAATGACTGCGACTCGCTCACACGTTAATAGGCTGGCACGAGGTCAGTTGTGCTCGCACGTTAGTGCAAATGACTCTTAGTGAATACGCTGCAATAGTGAGTCTGGTGATGGGCGAGAAAGTGCCGAAGTACACCAACATATATCTCCTGGTACCCCCATGAGACACAAACTTTTAAATGACTGCAAGCCCTCACATCTAAAAGTTACCAGAGGGAGAACCTTGAAGTAGAAATATTATTAGTTAGTAGTGCACGTACTGCTTAGGCTTATGCATTTTTAATGGAGAGAGGATTACTATTGAGCAGTGTGCAGTGCGCCGACTTTTAAAGCTTTGAAGCTGTCAAAACAATCGAACTCTGATAAAAACAAAAAAATGATTTTATAGCGTGAAACGCATAACATTTCAATAAGTTCTTGTAAAAAGACAAACGTTCGTTTACGGTATGCTTCGTGTACAAATATGTGAACCTCAACTTTTTTCTTAGAAGAAATACGGAGTACACGGAGTTCGCTGTATATATAAGTAACCTGAAATCATTGATTTTCCCAATCCAGATGTCGTGTTTCTGTATATCTTGTATGGAAGTGATAAGCTTAGTAAAATGTTTCTTTTTTTCGTTACTTTATGGTTAATGTTTTTTCTCCGTATCGAGAATAATATGTTCGATCTTCGGACCTTACAAAATACGTTAGGTGTCTGTTAATGAACGCTTAAAGAAAAGGTACCCAAATTACTGTGATCGAATTAACATTTCGCTTTGAAATGTTAATTCGTTAATACAATAGCAAATACTACAAGACTTTCTGGCGCAGTTTTTTTATCACTATTGTTATCGTAGTCACCATCAATATGTCGTATTTCCACGGCAGATGGGCACTGTCCATACTCTCCGAATTACCCGATATAGAGGGAGCGGATACCATGTTATGTGCGGAGCACTTTGGTTGCGCGGGCAGTCGTATGATGTCTACGCCTCGTGTAGCTTGGTCTAACACGGGCAAACCGAAGTCTACAAGCCAATAAGAAGTATTCACCTTGTTCTGCGAGCGCCTTGAAGACGATATCAAGTCCTCGAAGACAATATTCCGTGCTGCGCGGGAGTTTTTTTTCTGTGTTTTACTTTCTTGCATTTTCATATATATATATATATATATATATATAGTGAGTGAGAGAGAGAGAGAGAGAGAAAGAGAGAGAGATACCTATACATATATGGTGAGATGGCAACGCCGACGCCAACGGCAAAAACCAGTAGTGAGTGTCCATATAATTGCTATCACATTAATAGCTTTCCGTGGTATTCCCCCGGTGCTCGACTGCTGACCCGATGGCAGCGAGATTGCATTCAGGCAGCGGTAGCGGCATTTCAATGGAGCCGAAAATGCTTGAGACCTGTGTACTTAGATATAGGTGCACGCTCAAGAACACCACACGGTCAAAGTCTCCGCAGACCTGCACTATACGGTGTCTCTAATATACACATCGTAGTTTGAGGACACAAAAGTTTTGACACCTTTATATTGTCGTGGTACAGCGCGAACCAGAGGTAGATAAACGTTGACACAGCGACTCTCAGCAGCCAAACAGCAAGATCGCCTTCTTTATCTTCAATCAGCCAGAGCTCCACTATACCTGGTGTCCGCCAAATCCCCTTCTCGTCGTTTCGGCCCACCAGTACACACGCGCCATTTGCCCCCCCCCCTCTTGATGAGCATCGCCCCGATGCTAAACCAGTAGTGCAGTTTTTTTTCTGTTCTTTAAGAAGTGCCTTGCGCATTCACTACCTTTCATAAGGCTTCATGCGCACAACGTGAACTAGTTCAGGACGGTGCTGGCGAAGCCTCGTACTATGTGAACTGTCGGGGACGACCTCGTAGGTAACATCACTCAGTCGTCGCAGTGCTAGATATGGCCCAAAGTATCTCCTTAGGAGCTTTTCAGAGAGTCCTCGTTTCCGTATGGGCGTCCAAACCCATACTCTGTCGCCAGTCTGGTAAACGACTGTTCTGCGGCGAGAATTTTAGCGGCTCGCGTCGTACCCTTGTTGTTGCTGGATTCGCAGGCGTGCTAGTTGTCTTGCTTCTTCCACTCGTTCTGTAAACATCTTGGCGTCCGGTTCGATGTCGTCGCATTCGTGCGCTAGCATCGCATCTAACATGGTTCGTACTTCCCTTCCGTGAATTAGGCTGAACGGGGTCATCTGGGTTGTTTCTTGCTTGGCAGTGTTGTACGCAAACGTGATATATGGCAAGATTTCATCCCAATTTTTGTGTTCGACGTCTACGTACATAGAAAGCATGTCTTCAATTGTTTTGTTTAGACGCTCTGTAAGCCCGTTCGTTTGCGGGTGGTAGGCGGTGGTCTTACGATGGGTTGTTCCACTCAGCATGAGGACTTGTTCCAAAAGAGCTGCCGTAAATGCGGTTCCTCTGTCTGTGATTACAACGCTTGGTGCACCATGCCGCAGGACAACGTTCTCTATGAAAAATTGTGGCACCTCCGCTGCTGTACCTCTCTGAATAGCCTTTGTTTCAGCATAACGGGTAATGTAATCAGTCGCGACAATAACCCAGCGGTTCCCAGCAGTAGAAGTAGGAAGTGGGCCCAAAATATCCATGCCAATCTGGTCGAATGGTGTTCTTGGGACCTGCACGGGCTGCAGGAGGCCAGTTGGTTTAGTCGGCGGTGACTTCCGTCGCTGGCAGTCGAGGCAAGTACGAACATGGTGTTTTACGGCTATGGTCAGTCTTGGCCAGAAGTAGCGCTGCCGTACTCTGGCCAACGTTCTTGTGTAACCTAAGTGGCCTGAAGTCACCTCGTTGTGGCATGCTTCGAGTACTTCGGAGCGAAGGGCTGCTGGGATGACGAGCAAATACGCAGATCCTGTCGAAGAGAAGTTTCTTTTGTATAGTACTCCGCTCCGTAAGCAAAATGACGACAGCGCTCTTACGAAAACAGTTGGAGCCTTCTGAGATCTTCCCTCCAGGTAATTAATTAGGGCAAGTAACTCAGGGTCGCCACGTTGTTGCTGTGCAATAGCGGTTGAGTCAAGCACACCGAGAAATGCTGTTTCCTCCTCATCGGATAGAGTTGCCGATTCAATGGGTGAGCGGGATAGACAGTCGGCGTCCATGTGGCGCTTTCCTGACTTGTGTACGACAGTCATATCGTACTCCTGCAGCCTGAGACTCCAACGTGCTAATCTCCCGGTAGGATCTTTAAGATTTGTCAACCAACAGAGTGAGTGGTGGTCGCTGATGACTTTGAAAGGGCGGCCGTATAAATACGGGCGAAATTTTGTGACCGCCCATACCGCGGCGAGGCATTCCTTCTCAGTCGTGGAGTAATTGGTCTCGGCGCGTGTTAGTGTTAGTGTTCGGCTTGCATAGGCGATTACTCTTTCTGTGCCCTCTTGCAGCTGCACAAGCACAGCTCCCAAACCAATATTGCTGGCATCAGTGTGTAGCATCGTTGGGGCTTTCTCATCAAAGCGGGCAAGCACTGGAGGCGTCTGTAGTCGCTGGCGGAGGTTCTTAAAAGCAGCTTCCTCTTCGTTGCTCCATTGGAAAGCAACGTCTTCTCTCGTGAGGCGGGTCAACGGTGATGCGATGCGTGCGAAGTCTGCGATGAATCACCTATAAAACGCACATAGTCCGAGGAATCGTCGGACAGCCTTCTTATCAGTCGGCACCGGGAACTGTGCAACAGCTGCGATCTTTTCAGGATCAGGACGAACGCCTGCGTGACTGACAACGTGGCCAAGAAATTGCAGCTCTTCATAGCAAAAGTGGCACTTTTCAGGCTTCAACGTCAAGCCCACAGACCGTATGGCTTGTAAAACTGCCTCAAGTCTTTTAAGGTGCTGGTCAAATGTTGCGGCGAAAACTACGACATCATCAAGGTAGACCAAGCCGGTTTTCCACTTCAACCCAGAAAGTACGGTATCCATAAGTCTTTGAAAGGTAGCAGGCGCTGAACATAAACCAAAAGGCAAGACTTTAAATTCATACAAGCCATCTGGTGTCACAAAAGCAGTCTTCTCGCGGTCTCTTGGGTCTACCTCGATTTGCCAATACCCACTCCTTAAGTCCATCGATAAAAAGTAACGAGCATGTCGAAGTCTGTCGAGAGAGTCATCTATACGAGGAAGTGGATACACATCTCTCTTTGTCACCTGATTGAGTTTTCGGTAATCTACGCAAAAGCGCAGGCTGCCATCTTTTTTTTAAACGAAGACTACAGGTGACGCCCAGGGGCTTTTTGAGGGCTGAATGACGTCATCTTCTAGCATTTTGTCGACTTGCTCTTGTATCACTTCGCGTTCCTTTGCAGCCACGCGATAGGAGTTTTGGTGAATTGGTCTCGCCATGTCCTCGGTAATTATTCGATGCTTGGTGAGAGACGTGCAGCCAACTCTCGATGTTGTCGAAAAGCAGTCTTTTAATTCCGCCAGTAACTCAAGAAGCCTCTTTCGCTCGTTCTTAGGCAAAGTAGTGCTACCGTCAAGAACTGGTGTCGAATCAAGTTTTGGCGCCTCGTCGACTACTGCCAAGCAGCCTTCTGCGTCCGTGATATCGTCGAAGTAAGCGACGGCCATGCCTTTTAGAAGGTGTCGGCGCTCATCAATAAAGTTTGTCAGAAGCAAGTTCGTGCGTCCAGCGGCGACACTGACGATACTTCTTGCGAAGGAAATGCCGTGTGTGAAAAGGAGCGAGGTTATTTGGTCTGCTACTCGTTCGCCGTCAAACTGGACAGCGGCTGCCACAGAAACAAGCGTGCATGACCGAGGAGGGAGAACCACATCGTCATCAGTTAGACGCAATTGGTTTGGTCGCGCCTGTGTACAATCAGGTGCGCCCGAACTGCTGCGGAATGTAATCAAACTGTCTGGGATATTGATTACGGCGCCGTACTCTCGTAAGAAGTCCATACCAATAATTAGATCCTTGCAGCATGCGGCGAGAACGACGAACGACGCAACGAAATAAAAACCTCCTATGTCAATTCTCGCTGTGCATCTTCCAGAGGGCATCAATAACTGACCACCTGCCGTCCTTATTTGAGGGCCTGTCCACGGTGTCTTCACTTTCTTGAGGCGGATGGCGAGGTCCTGACTGATGATAGAAAAGTCAGCACCGGTGTCAACTAAGACTGATACTTTCTGGCCTTCAAGAAAAACACTCAGGTCAGTGGTCACATTGTCGTCATTCTCACGTCTTGTCGGATTTACAGCGTCGTGTAATGGGAGCTTTTCGTCGTCATCTTCATGGCCTGCAACCTTACCCCCGGAGGTCACCGCCCTCAGTTTCCCCGTCGCGGGCTGGGTGACCTTCTTGCGTTAAGGTCCGCGGAGGTACGTCGGTGTGACGAAGGTGAATGAGCAGGAGAAGGAGAGTGGGATTGACGTCCCAAACCTGGCTGGCGGGTAGGGATTGCCTCCTCATCAGAAGTACGGTATTCGTAAAAGTGAGAACGGGCTCCATGGAAAGAGGCGTCCTCCCGGCGGGGTATGTATTCTTCGTTCGCACGTCGATCGTCAGACCATGTTCGAAGAGGGCGGAACGAATCACTGCGGTGCCAGCAATGACGGGCAATATGACCTGCACCTCCGCAGTTAAAGCATAGTGGACGTCGATCGATTGTGCGCCATGCATCTGTTCTTCGGAGGGGTGGACGTCTGAGCCTCCCTTCTTGCGACGATGTCCATGGTGCTGCTGTGGACGCCTGGTAGTACGTCGGTTGGCTTGGCGGTCGGCTCAGGGTCTGCTCTTGCCGTGGTGACCTAGGGGCCGTCGGCACTGGGATATATGGCGGCGATGTACCAGATGGTGAACGTCGCAGAGCATCGGCATAGCTCATGAGACGGTGCTCGTCACTAGGACCAGCGGTAGAAAATGCGTGGCGGATTTCGTCGCGTACCAGTTCAGCGACGGACGCAACGGGGGTTTGAGCAACTGGATTCCGGAACTTTTGCAGTTCTTCGCGAACTATCTCCCTAATGAAGTCTCGCAGGGAGCTTTGATCCTCAAGTATGGCGGCAGCATTGATTGGGGCGCTGCTAGACATTCGATGATACTGCCTGCATCGTTGATGGAGCGCCCGCTCGATAGCCGTAGCCTCCTTGATGAAGTCAACTACGGTACTTGGAGGGTGGCGCAGTAGCCCGGCGAAAAGTTGCTCCTTAACGCCGCGCATGACGTAGGTCAACTTCCTATCTTCACTCATGTTCGGGTGAGCTTGACGAAAAAGACGAGTCATATCTTCAGCAAACATAGTAACGCTTTCATTGGGTTTTTGAACCCGTAGCTCCAACAGCTGCTGCGCATGGTCGCGTCGATCGACATTGGTGAACGTATCGACAAGCTGTTGTCGGAAGTCGCCCCAAGTTAACAGACTGGCTTCTCTGTACTCATACCAAACTTTCGCACCGCCTTCAAGGTAGAAATAGGCACGTGAGAGCTTTTCTTGTTCAGGCCACAGATTAATCTTGGCGACACGCTCGTAGTGCTCAAGCCAGTCGTCCACGTCTTCATGGGCGCCGCCCATGGAGACGTGGACGACTGAAGACGCGTCAATATCAAGCACACATACTGCCTTCGAAGTTGTGTCATTCTTCACTTGTACCACTGTTCGCCTCCTCGCTTTATGGTGACACTTACGATGAAAAAATATTTGAAGAATGCACAGTGGCAGCAGAATAGTCTTGTCAGGTCATCTTTCCTCATATGCATCTGATAGATGTATCCGTTTCTCGACAGGGTAACAAGCCGCATATGATTATTTTAAGTAGTTCATGCCTCTCTGAGGGCTGTTCGAAATATCTACCATAAAACGTAAGCCGAATGGTAGCATATAAGTGTTCGCGGATATGCATGATGAAAAGGAAGAGCATGGTTGCCCGGCTTTTGGTTGGGGTCCATCTCAGAGTCACGACGAGTGAATAAATCACTGCCGCGTGTACCACCTTGTTCGCAAAACGATGCCCCTGGAGATCTGAAGACAACGCACGTTGCATATTTCATTCAGCATTTATTCGTTCTTGCACCTGCTCCTCCTGTCTGCTTTTGTCTGCGACGCCTTGTCCAGCTCCGCCTCGTTGAGCGGATCTTCAGCGCAGATCCGTCGCCGGAGAAGCGTAAAGCTGCCGGGCAAAAGACGGTGGCAAAGCTCGTTTACGCACACTTTGTCGGCATTTCCTCGATCCACTTTGTCCGATCTCCTGCTGCAATTCTCTCGAATAGCATTCTTTTTTCGTTTTCCCGCGTTGAATCTTCTTTGCCAATTTTCCCTCTGTCTGCCGCGAACTCCCCTGCCAAGCCAAGAAATTAGATTCAGCCCAAAACTCTCTCTTTTCGAATGCTTTAGGTGTAGTGGCAGGCTCCGGACTACATTTTTTCCCTCTTGTTTCCTGTTTCTTTCCCATTCCCTCGCTTTTACAAAAAAAAAAAAAAGAAACTCACAGCATACCACAGAGTGAATGATGATGAGTGGGACGAAGCGTCTGCGAGCTTGTCCGTGCTTCCGTTCATCCATTCGTTCTTGCTTCCGTCCGTCCGCGCAACTATCCGTGCGTCCATACTTGCGTCTATTCGTCTGTCCATGCGTCCATCCGTGAGTTCATCCATCCGTCTGTTCATCCGTTCTTGCGTCAATACGTCCGTACGTCCACGCGTCTGTCCATCTGTCCGTTCATCTTCTAGTCTGCCTGTCCATCCGTCCGTGCGTCCATCTAGTGAACGCTCCAATTACCGCAATCTCGCATCTCACATTCCCTCTGGCATATACCCACTCCACGCGTTCATCCATCCGTCCGTCAGTCTGCTAATCTGTCTGTGCGTCCGTCAATGCCTCCGTCCATGCGTCCATATAGTGAATACTCCAAGTACTGCCATCACCCATCTCGCATCTCCCATGACACATACCCGCTCTAGAACGGGTATGTACCACCGGTGGCTACGTACAATAACGGAGGAAGGACAGACCAACAGTCCTTAAAAATTTTTCGTCTCTTACTGGAGTCGTAGATCACTAAGGCGACTTACACAGAGGTCTCACTCGTTTGCTCAGGGCCTCAAAAAATGTAGAATTGAGCTCAAAAAAGAAAGAAAAAATGAAGGTGAAGAGACGGGGGCGGAAAAAGAACCAGCCGCACTTTCTGGAGCCTGCCGTATGATCGCTTGCCTATTCCCGTAATTTTTTTTCATCTGTTTTTTTTAGGTAAATGGGGCCGTCCTTCTCACCGGAGCGTTGTAAGGGCTAAGTGCTGTCTGCGCCTTCAATAGTTGCTTCTTATTCGAGCTCGCATGCAGACAGTGTTTGTTCGGGCGTCATATACTTTTTCTTATCTCAGGATGGAATAGCCAGTGAACTTTACTTCTTGCGGCTCTTTTTCTAGATCTCTTTTGTAAAGGTATTGCCGATGTTCTCGCATGCGTTGAAGCTTTTGTTCGCGGTGTACGGAAGCTCAGCTTTCTTTGGGGCCGCGGTTTCAGAAAGGATACGCACAGAAGGAACTGTGGAGCAGCCATGCCCTTTTCCTTCACACCGTGGCCATTATTCTGTTTGTCACCCAGAGAAACGCACGGCGTGAACGACCGAGAAACCGCGCACGGGACGCATTTGTTTTGACGTCCGTCGTATCGCGAAGCCCGCTGCGAACCCAACCAACAAAGCCTTGTTCCACCCATGACGCATATGGTGACACACCTTTCGCTATTTGGTCTAACGAACGCGTCCTCACTAGAGGTTATGATAGCCACTTTTTTCGTTCCCCGAGGCCTACCAGCCCACGTGATGGACGTTTAGATTGTTGTATGCTACTCTTGAATTATCTACGCGCTTTTATTTCTACATGTTTTTTTCATACTTTTGTGTCTTGTTGTACATTCTGGACAACAAGCAGTAACTCACTGAGGTTAACATTTGTGTCCTTATTCATGACTTATTTTAGGAGCAAAGCTTCTTAAGGACCAAGATGTCCATCGGGCTTCAATCCTTCCATGCACAGATGCAAACCATCGGCGCGCAAAACCATCTACAAAGCACACATTGGTTTAAAAATAAACCACATATTCGTTCATGCGTCCATCTGTCCGTCCACCCATCCGTTAGTATGTCAATCTGTCGGTCTTTTATACTAGCTGGAAACTTCAACATATGCACATTATGCACCTTAGTGCCTCGCTTCGCTCCATCATCAGTATACATTTTGTGGATATGCGTGCATGTTTAAACGCGAAGAAGTTTTTTTGTGTATTGCAGGCACTTTGAGAATCAATCAATCAATCAATCAATCTATCAATCAATCAATCAATCTATCTATCTATCTATCTATCTATCTATCTATCTATCTATCTATCTATCTATCTTCTATCTATCTATCTATCTATCTATCTATCTATCTATCTATCTATCTATCTATAGATGTTTAAATGCGAAGTTTTTGTGTATTGCAGGCACTTTGAGAATCTATCTTTCTATCTATCTATCTATCTATCTATCTATCTATCTATCTATCTATCTATCTATCTATCTATCTATCTATCTATCTATCTATCTATCTATCTATCTATCTATCTATCTATCTATCTATCTATCTATCTATCTATCTATCTATCTATCTATCTATCTATCTATCTATCTATCTATCTATCTATCTATCTATCTACAGTGGCATACACCCGCGGCCCGCTATGTGCCACCATGGTATGCTGGTATGTGCCACAGGTGATTGACACTCTATAGCTTCACAGGCACGGCGAGAATACACATGAGTAATTTTAACGCGTGCACACTAAAAAAAGCTGAGGACGGCAGCGTTGACTGGATGAATGCGAATAATAAATGCCCGGATCCCAGCATGAATCGAACCCCAGCATTCTGCGTGGCAGTCAATATTCAACCACAGAGCCACGCCAGGCCTTGCAACTACAGCCGTCACTTCGGGTTAATGTCGATTGCAAGTAGGTGCCATGCGCTATAGTTTATGTAGCAGTGTCCAGGGGTCTACATGCTCGCGAGCACCAGCGTTTCATATCAGCTTACCGCTTCTTGTAATGCTAATATCCATGTTGCTGTTGGCATCGTTACGCAACTTTAAACAACCGGTTATAAGACATATATGCGGGTGTTTAACGTATGCCTCTGCATGCATTTCAACATATCTTCAGCACCTATACGTGATGTTTCGCTCAATATGGAAATAACCACATAGTCACCTTCAACGCGCATGCTTCGCGTAACACCGATTTTGGAATATGAAAACATTGAGACATTTGCAGCATAAGAGTAGATGAATCAAGGTGGTGGTCATGCCGGAAATCAGGAAGACTGGACCGCAGGTCACTGCTTAGCAGTTCGATTAGAGTGACAACCTACAAACGGCGCGTCACCCTAGTCAGCGCCTACATCAATGACAGGTGCGGACATTCATAAGCGAAGTGTGTTACCAGGGGGAGCTGAAGGAAGATCATTACCCGCACGCGTGTATAGATCGAGGCAAAGTAGGGGAAGCCTGTATTGACGGCTGCGCAAACTGAAGTATAGATCGGCGCCAATATCTTATCCATGCAGGAGACTGCCTTGGTGCCACGTAACGCAGGCGCCTTCTAATATGCATTGATCTGCCTTTGAAGCGTCATAATGTGGACGACTCCGGAGAACGACATAGTGTTCGGCTGTTTATTCTAGGCTAGTAGTGGATTTACCGTGATTAATTTCACTTAATAGGGGAGGTAAACTGCGTAGACGTATAATAATGCCGCTGGAGTTAAAAGAAATATCGCATCGTGAGTTTCGTCTGAAAGATGAGTGAGATTGGTGTATTTGCACAAAGGCCAAAAGGTAGGCGTATTGTATATTGTTCTGGCCTGCTGCTTTGCACTGAGAAAAAGGTACGTGAAAGTCAAGAGTGGCCAATGACGACGACGAAATAAATATGTGGTTTCATACCCTGTCCCCACGATGAGGCCCCTCCAAGGCCCGTGCTACTGGCCTAGTGGCTCGGTGAATGGTCTTGGCTGCTCTTGTAAGCTCGGATGCGTAGTGGTTATCAGACGAAGTAACTAAAACAAACGCATTATATAAAACGCTCCCCGTTTGCGTGTCTCGCTCTTAAATGAGACACGCAAATGGGGAGCGTTTTATAAAATGCGTTTGTTTTAGTTAATACATCTGACAACGACTACGCATCCGTGCTTGCAAGAGCAGCCAAGACCATTCACCAAGACACTAGGCCAGATGCACGGGCCTTAGAGGGACCTCAGCGTGGGGACAGAGTATGAAACCACCTATTTATTTCCTCATCGTCATCGGTTGCTCTTGACATTCATGTACCTTTTTCTCAGTGCAAAGCAGCAGGCCAGAACAATATCCAATACGCCTACCTTTTGGCCTTTCTGCAAATACACCAATCTCACTCGTCTTTCAGAGGAAACTCACGATGCCATATTTCCTTAAACTCCAGCGGCATCATTATAGGTCTACGTAGTTTACCTCACCTATTGAGTGAAATTACTGGCAGTAAATCCGCTACTAGCCCAGAATATAACAGCCGAACACTGTGTCGTTCTCCGGAGTCATCCACATTATGGCGTTTCAAAGGCAGATCAATGCATATTAGAAGTCACCAGCGTTACACGGCACCAAGGCAGTCTCCTACATGGATAAGATACTGGCGCCGATCTATACATCACATCTATACACGGATACATGCGTAGCCGCCAATACAGGCTTCCCCTACTTTGCCTCGATCTTTACGCGCGTGCGGGTAATGATCTTCCTTCAGCTCCCCCTGGTAACACACTTCGCTAATGAATGTCCACACCTGTCATTGATGTAGGCGCTGACTAGGGTGACGTGTCGTTTGTAGTTTGTCGCTCTAATCAAACTGCTAAGCAGTGCCCTGCGGTCCCAGTCTTCCTGATTTCCGGCATGACCACCACCTTGGTTTTTCTACTCTTATGCCGCAAATATTTCAGTGTTTTCATATTTCAAACCGTAGGGAAAACTTTTACGCGGAAGCCAACAGTTTGACGGTGTGAAAACCGCCGCCGACGTTCTGTAAATTCACTCTTACGACATACAATTTTGAAAATGCGCCTGCAGAATCCATTGGTGCACTAGGCCGCACGTGTGTTTACATATGTATGCAACGCAACGAAAACAAGACACAACAACGCCAGTCTACGTCACATATGTGTTTTCGCTTGTCTTCGTTACTTTGCTCTACATAATATACATCAAAGTATGTATGCAGTTGGCATGTAAAGTTTAGATACCACTAAACTCGAGGAAAACTTTGCTTTTCCCAGAAACGAGACCTTATATGTTCGAACAGCGCAGTTCGCGTAAATGCGGATTTTAGAACACGCCGGAAACATAAATTCAAATCTGCCTACCGAAGCAATAGTAATTTTTATTGTTTTCTTGTTCTCTGGGTTCCTAAACGTTTGATGCGCACAGTACATTTCAATACACCCGTGAATACAGGCTACAGAAGAGATCATATTGGAAATAGCGATTGTTTTGTACAGCAGCTTGATTTGCGGCAAATAATTAAGGTCCTTACAACAAAACACATTTATTTTTAAACGTTAATTTTCTTTTGTTCTTGGTCACGTGTTCATAGTAGTGCGTGTTAGTCTCTGTGATGGATAGTTTGGAAGTAGCCTGCTTCGGCACCTTAATATCACATTGCAAACAATTGCGCTTCATGTTCTGCGGAACGACTACGTGTATGCTCGATTCCAGCAGTTTAGATGAATGCGAGCTCTTGTGCACCTTCCGTGTAAATAATTCAGCCTGATTAACCTTTGCTCATTATAACGTTAATAAACGAGATGAAAAGAGCAGGCTTAAATCACTCCTAGTTGGATGTGTCTTGTGACTGGTGCCGCGTGAGCGTGCCGGAGCACGAGCGGCCCGTGCCCGCGGAGAGAGACGATACGCACAACAGCTGCTCAGCTAACGAAAAGGGGCCCTCCCACTTTATTCGGGGCAGAATATATACAATCTCAGGGGCGCCACATGCTAGTGGCAGCCGAACTAAATGACTGAAGGGTGGCGACCTCTACATCTCCCCCCTTGAAGACCAGACGGAAGACGGAGGACGCCAGACACTGCACATCACAAGTTCAAGCGGTTCGGAGGCACAACACGGCGGCCACTACGTGTTCGTGTCACACCATCACTGCGGTCACTGTCTGCAGGGGGCAGTCCAAGGGAATCGGGTGGTTGCACTGTATTAGTTCTCTGGGGTTCCAGAGGGGGCAGTGTTCGCTGTGGCTCCTGCTCCTCAGACGGCGGTGGTTCCACCCTTGGCGCAGGAGGTGCAAAAGGCACTAGGTGACGCCGGTTGCGTTGTAGGACGCCACCCTGCTCCGTTTCCACGACATAACTTCGTGGTCGGTGTGCTGGGCTAAGCACTGTAGCTTTGACCTGATCAGGTCGTACCCAGACACACTGGCCTGTTCAGAGCGATGGCAGATCTTGAGCTCTGTGATGCCTGTTAAAGTCAGCGGCCTGTTTCTGCTTGTAGGCTGCATCTTTTCTCCTCACGTCTTTCCTCGACGGCCAGTGAGGACATAACTGGGAGTCCTGTTTCGGCACTTTGGTTCGGAGTCGTCGTCCCATCAAGAGCTGGGCCGGGCTGAAGCCATCGACTCCGGGGGTGTCCCGGTAGCTGAGCAAGGCCAGACGAGGGTCTGTTGCTTTGCGAAACAACTCCTTGACGGTCCTGACCATTCTCTCCACCTCTCCATTCGACTGCGCATAGTGCGGGCTGCTGGTGACGTGGTCAAAGCCGTAAGATGCCGCCAATGCTGCAAACTCGCGTGAAGAGAACGGTGGACCGTTGTCTGATCTGACTTCTCGCGGAATCCCATGCCGGGCAAAAATGCTTTTGAGAACGTCAATGACTGCCTGAGCCGTTTTGCTCCTCAAGGTTACAACTTCAGGGTACCTGGAGTGGTAGTCCACCACCAAGATGAATATCTGGCTTTGGAGGTGGAACAGGTCCACGCCGACAAGTTCCCAGGGACGTCCAGGTAGGACCGTGGAGACCAGGGGCTCTGCAAGGTTCACCCGAGTGGAAGCACATTGCTCGCAGTTAGTTACCAGAGAGGTAATGTCTGCCGAAATGCCAGGCCACCAAATGGACTCTCGAGCGAGAGCTTTCGTCCTGTTGATGCCTTGGTGTCCTTCGTGCAACAGCGTCAAAACAGCCGGCCGAAGAGAATGCGGGATGACCATCCTGGCGCCTTTCAGTAGAACACCGTCGCAGACAGAGAGCTCATCTGCTGCTGAGGCATACTGGGAGAGGTGCAGTGGCAGTTTGGACTTCTTTGGCCAACCATTCTGGCAGAAGGAGGTGAGGGCTCTGCATTCGCCATCAGACTCTTGTGCTTGTCGCACGTCCTCTGGGCTTAGTGGCAAGGCTTTTGACATGCCACTGACCACTTGAGCTGCAAACAATTCCACGGTGTCAAGGGGGAGGGACGCCTTTTGGGTGATGCGTGACAAGGTATCTGCCGTAGCTAACAGCTTTCCTGGCACGTGGAGCATTCAGAACTGGTATCGCATGGTCTTTAACCTGAGCCTCTGTATGCGAGGCGGCATCATGTCCAGCTTCATCTTGCCAAAGAGAGAAACGAGTGGTAGGTGATCTGTCTCAACATCAAAGGTGATGCCGCGGACGAATTCGTCAAACCATTGGATAGCCCATGTTGTTGCCAACGCTTCTTTTTCTGTCTGGCTGTAACGCTGCTCTGTCTCGGTCATTGATTTCAAAGCAAACGCAACTGGGCGGGGCTCTCCTGAGGGCTGTGTCTGCAGCAAGACTGCGCCCAGTCCGAATGAGCTTGCGTCAGCCGAAACTGTAGTGGCGTATGATGGGTGGTTCTTGGCCATGCAACGGTCTGATGTCAGGAGTTCCTTGATTTTCTCGAATGCAGCATTTCGTTCATGCTGCCACACCCAAGTCGCAGACTTGTTTAGAAGTGCTCTGATGGGAGCTGCGACCTCTGAGATGCAAGGCAAAAACCGGGCAAGATGGTTCACCATTCCGAGCAGTCGCCGGACACCTGCGATGTCGGTTGGAGCCTCCATCGCTTTGATTGCTTCGACCTTGTCTGGACTTGGCCTGATGCCTTGTGCTGAAGCGATGACTCCTAGGAAGGAGACTTCGGAGACACCAAAACGACACTTGTCTTGGTTCAACGTGATGCCTGCTTTTGCAAGGCGAGACAGCACTTGGTTCAGTCTGGCATCGTGCTCCTTGCGGGTGCGCCCAAAGACCAGAATGTCGTCTATCATATTGGCGACTCCTTCCTGGCCCTCCAGGATCCTGGCCATCTGTTTTTGGAAGTACTCCGGCACGGAGGTGATGCCAAAGGGGAGCCGGCAGAAGCAGTTTCGGCCAAATGGGGTGATGAACGTTGTGAGCCCTTGGGAGTCTGCAGATAGTTTAAACTGATGAAAACTGGCTGTTGCATCCAGTTTGGAGAAAACTTGCGTCGCCAAGGAGGCCAAGGACTTGCTCTACAGTTGGTAGGATGTGGCGTTCCCGAAAGACAACCTTGTTCAGCTGAGTCAAGTCAACGCACATCCGGTAGGAACCATCGGCTTTCCGTACTACAACGATACCAGAGCACCTCGGGGTTGGGTTGTCGACCCTGCGGATCACGCCTCCCTCCTCCAGTTTGTCAAGCTCGTCACGCACGACCCCGCGTAGCGGGATGGGAATCCTGCGAGGCACACTTAGGGAGAAGGGTACGGCGCCAGGTCTCAGAAGGATAGTGTACTCGTCCTTGAGGGTGCCCAATCCCTGGAAGAGCTCAGCACGCAATGTTGCTTTCGGAGTCTGAAGTTCGTCGAGAAACTTTACAACCTCCAGAGCTTGAAGCGCCGGCAGTCCAAGAAGAGGTACGGTGAGAGACTGGATCACGTACAAGCGCTGAGAGCTCATTTTCCCGTGCCACCGAAGTCTCGCCATGTACGAACCCAGCACGCGCAGCGGCTGACCGCCAGGTCCGTAGAGCAGGCTGTTGACGGGGTCGAGCTTGGCCGGCAATGCAGGGAAGTCGCTTGGAATGGCGGACACCTCGGCTCCTGAATCGACCTTGAACTGCGCTGTGTAGTTGTCAACGGTGACGTCGACGAACTTTGCCGCGGCGAGCGTCCCGACAGCGTGTAGCTGAATGGAGTCGAGCTTCTGTTTTACCTGCCGCGCGCGGCACACTTCCGCAAAGTGTCCTTTCTTTTTGCAGAAGTTGCAGACGGGGTTTCGAGCAGGGCAGTTAGAACGTGGATGTGGCGCGCGGCCGCAGAATTCACATGTTGACGGCTGGCAGGAGCGCTCTGCTTTCCGCGGGGGCGAAGGCCGCTTATCGTAGTTGCGGCGGCGAAAGGCGAACTTTTTATCTCGTACAGCGTCGATTGATTGATTGATTGATTGATTGATATGTGGGGTTTAACGTCCCAAAACCACCATATGATTATGAGAGACGCCGTAGTGGAGGGCTCCGGAAATTTCGACCACCTGGGGTTCTTTAACGTGCACCCAAATCTGAGCACACGGGCCTACAACATTTCCGCCTCCGCCGGAAATGCCGCCGCCGCAGCCGGGATTCGAACCCGCGACCTGCGGGTCAGCAGCCGAGTACCTTAGCCACTAGACCACCGCGGCGGGGCTCGTACAGCGTCGAGGTGTAGCTCGCGGGAGTGCTCTGCGCAGTTTTGAGGCAACGTTTTTTATTTGTCGGCGTCTTCTGATTGACGGGCCTGCATCCATGCTTCTTTGAGCGTTAACTTCGCGTTCCGGCAAAGCTGGTCCGAAAGGCGCGAGTCGCGGAGGCCGACGACGAATCTATCGCGTACAAGCCTTTGCTCCACCTCAGCTGACGGATAGTTGCACCGCTTCACCATTCTACACAGTTCGGCGTAGTAGGCGTCGACGCTCTCGTCGGGTAACTGAACACGCCGGTGAAAACGCGACGACTCGTACAGTTCATTCGCCGGATGCACGAAGTGGTCGGTGAAGCTGGCGCCAACCGCTTGAAATGAGGCGAGTGATGCGGTGTCGAGCGAGAACGTCTCAAGAAGTGGGCGGGCCTCCGGCCCCATGCAGTACAACAACGAGCGTACCTGCATGTCGCCAGATGCTTGAGTCAGGCCGGAAACGACGGCGTAGTCCTCGTAGCGGCGGAGCCATGCTGGCCAGGTTCCCTGGTTCACAAAGTCGAACAGTGCTGGCGGCTGGTGGTTGAGGCTGAGCTTTTTCGGCGCCACTCCGTCGAGGGCCATCGTCGTGCGGTACGGGCGAGTTCGGGATGAGGGGGCGTTACGCAGCCACTTCTGACACCATGTCTTGTGACTGGTGCCGCGTGAGCGTGCCGGAGCACGAGCGGCTCGTGCCCGCGGAGAGAGACGATACGCACAACAGCTGCTCAGCTAACGAAAAGGGGCCCTCCCACTTTATTCGGGGCAGAATATATACAATCTCAGGGGCGCCACATGCTAGTGGCAGCCGAACTAAATGACTGAAGGGTGGCGACCCCTACAGGATGTATCCGAATGCCAAACTTTACGAATATTAAGCTACTGTCGTGAATTTTTCTAAATTCTTCCGACATCTAACATTACTGACAGTGTTCACAAAACAGGCAGTCCTGTATTAATCTCAGGCAGAACTCAGCTATATTTTTAAAGCGTAGGCAAATGTATCCACAAAATCACTTTCGAAGTTCAAAGGCGAATAGGATGCAAAACAAGACCTTATATATAGAACCATATTTTGAAATAACGCAGCACCGTGGACAACTGTAGAACAAGCCACGAGAATATCAAGCACGTCAATCAGAGAACGCGATTCATTAGAATAATGTTCGAAGTCAAGTCGTATACTTAGTACAGAACATCTCACCGTGCACTATGCATACAATTCATAGCAAAGTGGTTACTTGGCACTCGCAGGCAAGGCAGTGGTACGAAAGTACGAACAGAGAAGCCGCTCAGTTTTTGTCGCAAACGGTTGCACAAAATATGCGTGAATAATAATAATAATAATAATAATAATAATAATAATAATAATAATAATAATAATAATAATAATAATAATAATAATAATAATAATAATAATAATAATAATAATAATAATAATAATAATAATGATAATAACTATTATTACATTATTAAAATCATTTAATTTATTAATTTTAATTAACAATTCAAAAAAATCAATAATTATTAATAACAATTAGTAAATTCACAATATGATTGCGATGCATGCTGTAATGGAGAACTACGGACAAAATTATACCACCTGGGGTAATTGATCTGAATTCCCCAAACTGTAAGAACGCGGGTGTTCTTGCGATTCGCCCCCACTAAAATACCGCTACTGTGAACTGAAGTCGTACCCGCGCACTTCTTAACGATGCCTGACCATTAGTGGGCGAGCGACCCAACTTTTAACAGAAGTTTCCGGTTTACGTATACATCATATATCTTCTCAGAGTTCATTGCTCTATCACCTTGAGTGTGCACCTGAAAAAAATAGAAGTTCCGAGTGTTTGTTGTTTTCTTCGTGTTTTTTTTTCTTTTTTAGAACGACGTGCCTGGTACCGTACGTGCCATGCCTATATGCTTAGCAACACGAGCAACCTGATGCGAAGTGCTGCGTGCTCGGACGTCCTAATTCATTTCGGCGCTTCGAGTAACGCTCGAATGATCCACAATCCATCTCGACCTTGTATCATAACTCTAGAACATTCTTTCATTCATTACCACTTACGTCACTCGGCCTGACAGCACCTGAGTACACTCAATTGCTGTGCACCTAACGGTCACACCTTTGAACCCGGCAAAGAAGAGGTTTCGATGTGGAAGCCAACCGTTAAAAATGAAGTGACGAACCCAATACAAAAAGGCCAACACCACGTAAGACGAGAACGCGTTAGCAACAATTCGGGTAGGAAGAGCTGAACGGGAACAACTTATGACGAGACGCGACCAGACAAATCTCGCTTCGCGCGGCGCCGGCTTGCTGTCGCTTCGGACATTGGCGCAACGGGTAGCGGCCGTGTCTGTGGCTGACCCCGCCTACGGTGTCCCGTATGCCCCCGCGGCGCGATTTATAGATCCGCCGAGGATCCCTTATAAACGATCGTCCACTCCCTTGCTTAGCATAGAAATGGCCCTCTAAAGGACCGGCTCCGGAAAAAAGCTTCTGTTTGTATAAGGCCCTTGCTGGGCACAGCACGAGCGTTCTTTCGGACATGCTTCTCGAAGGCACGTGTGGACACAGGGCCGGTCGGATGCGGAGATGGTGTAACAGGCACCACGGCGCATTCCTTCTTTAGAAGGCTGACCACGCGTCGGTTGTACACGAGCACGATTTACTTCGAGCGTGCTTTTGCCCATCGTTTGTCCTTCTGTTTGTGCTCTTGGCTGTGGTTCAACGGTCCTATAGTGAAGCTGCGCCCTTTTCTGGCTCACGAGCGGGTTTCTTCATCGGTGCTTGGTCGGCACGCAGCTAGATTGAAGGTGCCCGTCCTTTGCAACATTCTTGCCTCGCAGTTTGCCCTTCCCACGTGGCTAACGGATGACCCGCTATACCGGCGAAAGGTGAGCATGAACCCGAAGCTCCGGCTTTTACCGGCACATTACGAACTCACAGTTGCTTAGTGTATTTTGCCCGCTCTTTGCTGAAGTGAGTTAAACAGCTAAATTAGTAAAGCAATATGGTTAGCAGCCATTTATGGTTTCGCAAAGCGTTAAGCAAATGAGATTGGTATTCTGTATTGTATTGCCTGCCAGAATAGTCCCATACTGTTTTAGACAGTACCATGGCTTACTGAATCACTTGTGAGTATAACGATTTCATCTGAGTATCATCTTCAGCCGGCAAGACCTGCACAAGATTAAGTGAAGCTAACGCAATTAAACTTAATTCTTGGGTAAAGTGACTTGGGTATTGGGACCTGCATTTATTTATTTATTTATTTATTTATTTATTTATTTATTTATTTATTTATTTATTTATTTATTTATTTATTTATTCAATACTGCAGACCCGAGGTCCAAGGAGGGTGGTGATACATATACAACTATAAATAAAATAATGGCGAAACGAAACAATAAAGGGCGGAGGAGGTTGTTTGGTAGGTTCATTCATTCATCACAAGTAATAGTAAGGCAGTTCCATTCACATAGGGTTCTTGAGAAGTACGAATACTCCAGTAGGCCTGTGCGAGAAAAATATGGTATCAAGGCCTTTAGGTGGTAGTGTCGGGTAGGCCGGCTACTAAGGGGTGTCAAATACGGGGATGGGTCTAGAGCTATTTTTTTGTTCAAATGTTGATCAAGGATTTCTAATCTAGCTTTTTGTCTTCGCAACTGCAGTAAGGGAATGTTGATGGCTAGCATTAAAACTGAGGGTGAGCCTAACCTGGAGTGCTTGTTGGATATAAATCTAACAGCTTTTCTTTGAATTCGCACAAGAGTGGATATGTTACCTTTTGTATAAGGGTCCCATACTATGCTCGCGTACTCAAGTTTTCGTCGCCCAAGGGCACATATCAATTGATGGAACCAACGTCACCGATCAGAGAGACATTGTCCAGCATTTTAATCAATATCTCCAGAGTGTGTTCAACACTTCTGATTTCAACTGTGCATCTAATGCTACAGCCTTTCTTTATGCTGAAGCACTGTTCATTTCTTATCCAGGCATGGTGTCTATATTGTTAAATTTAAAAATCTAAGGCATCATGTGGTCCTGATAACATAGCCAACGTATTTCTACGACGGTATGCTTTATCTGTAGCAAAGTTTTTGGTTAATATTTTTCGCTGTTCTTTGTTCTCTTCCCAGCTGCCCAGTGACTGGAGGACAGCACGCGTTGTACCCATCTTTAAAAAGGGGGACCGCTTAGCACCAGGAAATTACCGTCCAATCTCACTAACTTCACAATGTTGTAAAGTTATTGAACACATCCTAGCTACTAGTTTGATCAAGTATATTGAAGAACGCTCTATATTAACCATGTATCAACATGGTTTTCAGAAAGGCTTATCTACCGTAAGTCAACTCATCACACTGTTTCACTCCTTTGCATTAAACATCGATAGACACGGTAGGACAGATATGCTCTTCTTAGATTTCTGCAAAGCCTTCTATAAAGTTCCCCATAGTAAACTCATTTCCAAACTTAGAACAATAGGTATACCCGAAATATTTGTTTGTTGGATTTCTGCGTATTTAAATAATCGCGAACAGTACGTTGATGTAAGGGGCCGATATTTGGACTGTCTTCCGGTTACATCGGGCGTGCCACAGGGCAGTGTGTTAGGCCCTTTGCTTTTTCTATTGTATATCAATGATATTGTTGATGTTATTCACCCTAGTATGGAAATAAGATTGTTTGCACAAGATTGTGTTTTGTTCAAAGAAACACGTTCCACTAACGATTTCAGCAATCTGAGCACTAGTCTTTGCTATATATATGAATGTTGCAACAAATGGGGAATGTGTCTCAAAGCGAGCAGATGTATGTGCCTTTTATTGCCTCACCAAAAGAATCCACAATCGTATACATACACATTAGGGTCTTCACCGTTGCAACAAGTAAACTCCTGCCCCGCCGCGGTGGTCTAGTGGCTAAGGTACTCGGCTGCTGACCCGCAGGGCGCGGGTTCGAATCCCGGCTGCGGCGGCTGCATTTTCGATGGAGGCGGAAATGTTCTAGGCCCGTGTGCTCAGATTTGGGTGCACGTTAAAGAACCCCAGGTGGTCTGAATTTCCGGAGCCCTCCACTACGGCGTCTCTCATAATCATATAGTGGTTTTGGGACGTTAAACCCCACATATCAATCAATCAAACTAGTAAACTCCTACCTTGGTGTGACACTCACCTCTAACTTATCTTGGAATCTCCATATTGATAATGTTTGTTGATCTGCCTTTCGCAAACGTCTTCTTAAACATGAACTTCAGAACAGAGAAAGCAAGTACAGCATACGAGAAGTCTCTGTAACTCCGCTCGTACTTGAAATCTTCTAAAAAAATTGCAGCCGTTGATTCGTGAGACAAAAACCTGATTCACTGAAACCACTCGATGGCCTCCAACAATGTTGCAGGGCGCATTGTGCAGTCCTTTGACGTACGTTTAACCACGTCGCCTCAAAGATGTGAGCAGGTGTTCTTATCTCGGATGAAGTGGCGAGGCGCAACGCGTTCTACACAATATTCGTGGTCCATGCGCGACCACTGTCAAAATGTAATGGACAGCTCTTTATATTTCAAACGCCAAATTTAGCACGATGGTACTATATATCTACCAATCTCTCAAAAGCCAGGCTTTTTTTTTTCAAATGCGGCCTGTAGTCACGTTGCTGTTGTATTTTGAAGGGTGCAGGATATACGATAGCTGTTCTCACGAGGTATCTGCACTGGCCGGCATGCTCCATAAACCCCCTCTCTATGACTAGCTTTTTTCATTGGACACATGAAAGTCAAATATTTTTCAGGTGTTCTGTTCAGTGACAGCTAACATTTCGCGACTGCGTGGTTTATTCCTAGCAATTAGAGTCAGCCGGAAGGCAGAGATATATTTTATTGGAGAAAAAATTGGAAGCTTCATCGGAACTTACATGGCTACTGCTTCTGGACTTGAAAAATTATATAGAAAGCAATTTGCTTGGACATGCATGCAGTGGAACGGGCGAAGGGCACTGACACACCCGACCACTAAATTAATCGCACTGTACCGACAGCATCACGCTCGAGAAATTCGGTGAGCTCTGCAAACACTAGTCCTGTCCCCTTTCCATCCCAGAGAAAATTAGCAACTGTATCCTTCTTAACATGCCACTGTTCCCGTTCTATCACTTCCACCATCAACAGATCGACCCCCCAATCTCCCGGTATAGCGCAAGTCACGAACTTAAGGAAAGCGTGGAATCGCAATTCCGGCTGCCTCTTTGCTTCCAACTGGGCCTGGAAAGAGATGGCCTTAAGCTAGGCAGGTGGAAATCGAGGAACCAACCAAGCAAGCAGCAGCTAAGCCAAGCAACTCGAATCGAAGAGGCACGTCCCGAGATTTCTCCTCGACGCTATCGAACGAGCGCGCGATCTTTGTGCGCACTGCTGCGAATCCAGGAAACTGCTCGAATGTTCGGTTGCAGTGTACACCTTCTTGATTAAAAAGACTTGCAAATATTTAGAAGTTCAGGAAAATCTATTAGAACGTAACCAGCACTCGGTAAATCGATTGCTTCCCTCCAGTGGCATGCCACCTTGCCGGGCCCTCCCACCGTTCTCCTCTGAGGCCCGCTCGTCACAGCGCTGTCTGCCGGGAAGAGCCCCTTGCCTCGACTTTATTTGACCACACGCAACACAGCATCGCGATAACAGAGCCAGACAGAGGAAAAGTTTGGTAAGGTGGGTAAAAATCATGAAAGCCATTCCTCCCTGCGTATACTCTCGTCGTGATCGCAATGACGAAACCAAGCCAAAAGCCTTTTGAGCGTCCCAGCTCCTTAGTAGTTCCAGGAAATGAAGAGATGGAAGAAAAAAACAAAAAAAAGAAACGAGCCTCGTATTGATAGCTCCTTTACTATTTTTCTTTCGCTCGTTCTTTTACCTGCAGAGTGTTTCACGCAAGAGCGACCCACAATGTGGCGCCTTAAGCAAACGTCGCCGAAAAAAAAAAAAAGGTAGTGGGCTGTAGTTGATTTCTTTGCTTCGTTCTGTTTCAGGTCTATCGACCGAAGCTTTTAGTCTCCCTCTCCAGCAGATTGCCCCGGAATGAATCATTGAGGAGCTGTTTCATTCGTCACTTTCCTCCTCTCAGTTGCGTAAAAACGAGGCTCCATCTTCGCTGTGAGTAATAAATATGTCATGCGCCTTTTCTCTCTTCTTTTTTTTTTCTATCCTTCGGATCACAGTCACAGGTGCTTTAGGTGAATTGTCGTCTTGCACCACTAATCCCGTAATTGCAGCTCTCTGCGCTAATGATCGTCTTGTTGCACACTAGCGCGACCAAGTCGTCTTAAGCGTGACAAACAATAGAACTTGTGATGATGTCTCTCTATTCTTTGTCTGGTTTTTTATTCTACTCTTTTGGATAACAGGAGTAAGCATTAGGGAAAGTTCTTCTGGCTGCGATAGAGCAGAACTGAGGTTATATGTAACCAACACATCTGCGGTTTAAGGCTCTTGATTTAGCGATCGTAATCTAAGTGGTAAACATTAGGCAGTACACCAGATAACAACTAACGTACGTTTGCGGTATGAATTAAAGAACATTGTTGCGTAACACGGTCGTATGGGTTCTTCTAAACCAGTTCGCCATGCTTCAGGCAACTCGGTCCTCCACCTCACAATGTTGCTGACATTGTGAGGTGGAGGGCCAAGTTTCCTGAAGCATGGCGAGGGCCGGATAGTGAATGGGAGGATTGGGAAGGGGGCTGGGAGCTCGAAGACAAAGAGAAATAACTTCGATGAACTGGCAGTAACGTACGAAAGTTGACTGTAGCGATCTTTTCAAAAGCGGAGCTCTTAATTAGGGTCAGCTCGCGCGCAAACACGTCCGTGTACAAGTGGCATGTATGCGCAAAGCGCGAGTCTGTTCACTGATTGATATGTGGGGTTTAACGCCCCAAAACCACCATTTGATTATGAGAGTCGCTAGTAGTGGAGGGCTCCGGAAATTTCGACCACCTGGGGTTCTTTAACGTGCACTCAAATCTTAGCACACGGGCCTACAACATTTCCGCCTCCATCGGAAATGCAGCCGCCGCAGCCGGTATTTGATCCCGCGACCTGCGGGTCAGCAGCCGAGTACCTTAGCCACTAGACCACCGCGGCGGGGCGAGTCTGTTCACCGTCACCCTCACTCACGTACAATGAGGATAGCCACCCGTGGTGTAACGCTGAGGAGTAACTCATGACACGCACGTATTTGGAGGTTTTTGAACGAGGATCCTACCCTGATCCGGTATTTCCACAAAATCTTTCTTTCCACATTTTTTCGACCAGTACAGAGCACGGTAGTAGAGAGGTCATCTGGCCAAGTCCTGATGTGGGGGACAATGCTAACTGAAGTCGATATGTCTTTGATTTCGTTTAGTTCTATTTGAGCTGCCATATTAATATTAGAAAGGAAGTAACTAGAAGTAGAGGGGTAGACAGTTCCGACATTGAGCAGGGGCTACAGGTTCCGGATATCTGGACTAAAAATGTGACATTTGCGTTTGAAAACCCGGAGAAATATTTTTTTTCAAGTACTGGATAGCGTCAATTTGACATATGCGCAAAAAAAAAAAGACTGATGCACGTCACAAGCGCCATTACGCAGTTAGACCCAACTAGCCTCGCAACAAATATTGTTAAGCTAGCTTTATTATGTTGGTTGCATGCATAGGTGCCACGAAAGCAAGGTGCAGACATCTGGTAATGTGCTGCGCCTTCACTCATGAATTAGCATCCTATATAAAATCAAGCCTTGAATAAGACGATATTTATAGCGCGAGAAGAAGACGACGACACAGAGACAAGAAGGACACGAAAGACACGAGCCTTCTTCTTGTCTCTGTGTCGTCGTCTTGTTCTCGCGCTATAAATATCGTCATGCCACACCAACTAGCCCAAGCTGCCACACTCCTTGAATAAGGTTCCATCTGGGCTAGTTGGTAAGCGTCCACGGGAAAATTAAGGTAGTGCTATACAATAGGTGCAAAAGAGGTAAGACCGAAGTGCTCTTGCTGCCTTGCTTATATGTATGTCTTGGTGTTTGTTTAGTGCTAAATGTTTGTAAAATCTGAAGAGCAAGCACATGCTTTGATAATGTTTCATAGTGTGACGTACGATGGTCATATGATTCCTATAGGCCGATGGCTCGTATGGCCTCAAGAATCAATTCTAGCTGCGTCTCAATATTTTTCGTTTGTTATTGCTAAATAAAGAAAAGTGAATAATGTTTCAGCGATAGCGGTTATGTCTACCAGAAAGTCCGAAGAAGGTGACCACTGAAATCTTTTCAATCACATCTTAATTTAAGCAACCCCTTGTATCATTATGATGTCTTCAACAACAAATATTAAGTGTTCGTTTTTCACCAACGTACAGAGTAAAACAAAGGCGAATATTGTCATGATGGTAAAATGATCTCAACTAAGAAACGGTACGCCAAGGCGGCTTCCGTAAGCCTTAGTTTGAATTCTTAGTGAAAACTAGTGAGCTCTATTCGACTACAGATCAGATGGAGATCGTAAATACAAAATACCACACCAGTGGCATATTATGTAACTGATCGAGTGCACTGTCACAGGCGCTCTCCGCAAGCAGGATACTAAACATTGTAAACGCTTTAACAGGTCTTCCCGATCACCTTGTGATAACCTGCTTTTCTCTCTTTGCTCGAACCTTTGCTCGTCGGGTGCCTAAGCGCACTTCAAAAAAAAAAAAGACAGCGATAACACCCTAACCTACTGGCGCAGTCATAAGCAGAAGCAACAGAGATCACATTAGGGACTACGCAGCGAACATGTTGCTATATAGAGGACTCGTTAGGCCGCTCGGTACACGTTTTTTAACGTTTCTGAAGTAGCACTGCAGCAGCAGCAGCATCAATAACAGCAATATCGCGACGCCAGCGACGCAAAAGCCCGCGTAAAGCGTATCTTAAATGCCACTGTCGTTATCTTCGCACACGGCTGAGCGCTGCTTGTTAGCTGGACTGCATTACGTAACATAAGGTAATTGAGTGGATTAGACTTCCGCGTAATCCAGGCATATAGATTCATGTTATTCGTTCTTCCTTTGGCGCTTTTGCGTGCTCTTCGCGGAAAACATAACGGGCCTACGTGCTCGGACGCTATGCCCCATTTAGCAAATCGAGCTGTGAGTCATCATCACCGCGCAATATGATGTTTAGACGAAACTAAAAAAAAGCAAACAGAAAACATGCGGTGGCGTTAAAAAACAAAAAGAAACATGCGGGGGAAGGGAAACGCGTGGCTGCATACGCTGCACCGAGGAGAATGGTCCGTGTTTGTTCTTATCTAGCACGGCTTCGTATCGAAGCCGATATCCCCCCCAAAAATATGAATTATAAACTATGCATCCTGCTGTGCTATTCAGCTAACAACACTAATAGCGACTATGAGTGCGGTTGCGGGAATGAACACTAGGGGAATGTATGCGAACTGTGTTTATTAAGGATGAAGGCCACTAATACTCGCTAAGAGTAACCAACAGTGCTATGCATGGAAACACGCTATAGCTGTCAATAAACTTTTTAGTGTCTTGCATAATGCTAGGAAACTAAACCAGAGAAAAACCTAGCAGGGTGCACAAGCATGTTTCCGGGGGCACAAGCATGTCCATGCCTGAATGGGCACTGCATGGACAGTTTGCAGATTTCCACTAAGTGACGCCATGTAATTTACAATAAAGTGAAACCACTATAATTAATAAAAATACGGCTACATACGAGGCTGCAATTATTTTTAGAGTAGGTCTTACTCTTGGAAGCGATATAGGCTATACTATAAGGGAGGCGGGGTTTCCTGAGCTTGCCTTGCATAGTATAATGGTAAGCATATGCCCTTATGAGTATCCTATATTGCTTACGTAAAAAAGGAAATGGTGACATCATGTGCAAATAAGATCAATAGGCACAGAAGGGAAGTCACCAAAATGTGAGAATTACAGGGATAGAGACACTAAAAACCCACACCCTTTTCAGAGTACTATATCTTGCCTTCAGATTGGCAGTTAACTTCCAAGTGAAGATGTTTTCACTGATTTAATGATGAGCGAGACCCAACGCAGCGACCTATCATACAAACGAAGTTATTGCGCATATTGTTTTTTAGTAAGTAAATAACAGCATGAAAGTGCCTGCCAATGACGTGACGAGAAGCAGAAAGATGCCATTGTATGAGCAAGGTTGATACTCTCGTTAGCGCCGTAGAACCTCGGGCCACTATGTTTCATTGTAGTTCTACCTACGCTACGACGCATTCAAAAAGAAAGCCATCTATTGCACTGCATAAAGCTAAGCTATCTAGAAAAATGCCCTTGGTTTACGCAAATGCATTCGTAAGCAAAATTCGTGGTATTTGAGCTACAGAGATAGAAAGAGATTAGCGCATGTGAACTATCAATACCTTCTGTGCTAATTCAACGATTCATCTGGTACTACTATGCTGAAAAAACTCTCGTCCGCGATGAAAGCTAAGAAAACTGCGTAATTAGGCTGTGAACTCTCTCGTTTGTTCTCCACATAGGCCAGCTCTATTCTACGCGCGTGCCCATCCAAACGGCGAAGCACCGCTGGTGCACCATAACGAGGACTGAGGAGAAGAGAGCTGTGAGAGAAGCCAGAAGGAGACGAAGCGAGTCACCGCTATTGCTATCCACGATGCAATCTGGAGTGGGGGAGAGGGGGAGATGACAGAGAAGATTTACCCAAAGCAACGCGTGCAGCGGCCTCTCATTTGCGAAGTGCGTGCTAATGAGATGAGCCCTAGTGGTATAACGGGGAGGTGCTGGTGTGGACCTGCAGATCGAGTCGTCGTTGTAGTTATCACTGCACAATTGCTCTGCGTACTTGTGGCAAATTCAACAACGTCGAGAAAAAAAAACAAATGATCGAGAAGATGCGTAGTAGAGCGAAGGAATCAAATATAGATAAAGCTACAGAAAGATTCTCCTGGCGACGATTTATGTATACCAAGCGACCACAGTCTGCTGGTACCTGGTCGTAGTGTTGTTCGTTAGTTATTCACACTTTCGGTTTGGTTTTCTTTCCCTCTTCTATAACTTCATCTAAGCCGGCGACAGGACAAGAAAAAATGGAGAAAAAGAAAAAAATGCGAAGAGATAACGGGAGCAGGCGTAAGAGCGGAAGTGGTGCGTGCGTAACTCAGCGTATCTCACGCGTGAAGCCCTCACCTAATCGAGTTCGCGTTCTTGCTGTGAGTTGATAAGGCACGGACCACACCGAAGACAGGCTCTGGACGGTGTGCGCACCGCGGTCAAAATGAGATGGCGTCACACGTGCGGCTCTAAATATACAATGGACTGTTTTAGCAACAAGGATATGTGCATATACGTGCGCGTGCTAAAGCACGCCTAAGCTCTGACTACTTGGGTTCAAACCTAATTATGTGAAAGTTAGAATGCACCAGTGTTTCATGGTGCGCCGCGGCACTTCGTTAACGATTGCGGAGTGCTCACCGATATTGCTCTTTCACATATGCATGTTATACGAGGCGTCAAGGTATCCCTCATAGTGTTGTTTGTGAAGCAGACAAAACTGTGAGAGAGATGCACCTTCTGGGAACGTCTTGCTTTACAACTAAACAAGCGGTTAAAATATTTGTAGAACGTGGGGAAATTTTGCAATACGCAGGCTTTAAAAATGACAGACAAGGCAGATTGGTTTGACAAGCAATATTTAGGATATTGACGAATGTTGCGGCGAAGCGAAATACACGTAAAGATAGAGGTACTGGGTAAGGCCATTTGGCAGCGTTCTTTCTTCATAATGCCTTTAGTCGCTGTCTTCTCGTATCGTTTGCCGAAGCCTACATTACGTGGTCTACACTCGAATGCTTTCGCTTCTCTCCCTCTTACACACACACACACACACACACACACACACACACACACACACACACACACACACACACACACACACACACACACACACACACACACACACACACACACACACACACACACACACGCACACGCACGCGCACACACACGCACACACACGCACACACACACACAAACACACACACCATCGCCAGAATGCACATTAAAACGTCAAATACGGTACAGTAATCTTCTTTCTTTCGAATACGATATGCTTCCATAAGTTCTACATTATTTTTTTACACTCGACGATAGGAAGAAGCAAGTTTGCTGAATTGAAAAAAAAAAGGTATTTCTCACAGACAGATGGCGGTTTCACAGAGGGATATCTAAGCCGTACCGCGAGAAGGGCAATGTACTCGTTTTTGTAAGAGGTTATGGTCGCCAGACGGCTGTCACAGCCGTAACCCTGTCATTTTAAATTGCGCACTGAAGGGCTGTAAAAATAAGAGCGTTCGCTTTGTCTATGTAGCACAGCCCCGGGGAGGCAGCGACTACAGGCTCGGCCCGACGTCTTCCACTCGTGGCAGTACAGCGCTCCTCGCGGTAATACCTGTCCGCTTCTTTTTTTTTTTCGCACCGTGGATATGAATAAGGCCTTTTGTGAGGCTATATGCCGTGATCCTACGGCAGCACGTTGAGCCAGTATGGCTTTGTCTGCATGCATGGCAATGGTCCGGAAGGGGCTTAAACATGCAGATTTTCGGCAATTCACATGCAAATTTCCCATCGCTGCCACGCATTCCACTCGGGTGGGCAGTGGTGCCGCCATGACCGCCTCAATCCCTATACAACGGTGAGATAGTGTTTTCGGTGTTCACTGCCCGGCAATATAGATTCTCTCGTAACAATTGCAGAGGTATACAAGGTATAAAATAAAGTAGCTATAATAGGGCTTACTAAATCAAGACATCTACCGATCTTTGACTTATCAGGGTGACTATCAAGTAAAGAAAGTGAGAGAGAGAGAAACAGAGGGAGACCAACGATTTGCTGAAAGCAGGGCGTTCTGTTCCCTTCGCAAATAGGCCGTTGCGAGAGATCTCTTTGATGCCTCTCTGCGCGTGCTTGTATTTTAAGACAAGCAATCTTAACCCTTTACTTGCGATGACTGAGGTGTTCTGTAAGTTCATCACAACTGTCGTGATGCTATAGGCAGCGCTGCAACGCAGAAGGTATGACGAACCTGTACCGACGCATTCCACATTGTGCAGAAGAAGAGTGTAGGAGAAACTGGAAGGAGCAGATTCTGTAGACGAAAGACTATAGCATGGTTATCCTGCGTGCATGAACTTATTTTTGAAGGCTCCTTACTGAGTTACTGAAAAAGTTCCTGCTTTGTCCTTTGGGTCACACAATTTTTGTTTTACTCTACGCTTGAGCGCAGTGAATAAATTGAAGTAGCTCCGTTTGATAGGTATGCATATGCTTTTCTCTGTGAGCAATCCTTTCAATGCCACTCAGTCAGTTAGCGTCAGCCCGGTAATATACGCACTGGTATGGTCGTTACATACAGTGCAGATCACCTGAGAACAGGTTTGGTGGGAATTACATGTCAGAGCGGCAATAACGTTATTTTCATTGCAGTATTATTGCCTTTAAAGCAGTTTTCGCGAGTTTCTGGTATACGAAACACCACCTAGCTTCAAGACAAACTAGTTGAATTGCAAATAAAATCTAGAAATTTTCTAAACTTCTACCGTATTTGAACAATTACTCTAATTTATAAGAGAGGCCAGTGCTGTAGCAGTACGTATACACGGTAACGCAAACACAAGACAATCCCTGTCGTATTGCATCCTTCGTACAATAGGATAAACAAGGAACATAGAGCATTTCTTTTTTTTAGCGCTGAGTTATTTATAGCGAACTATCGAGACACCCTGTATGCGCACTTCTATTGATTTTGTGGATAAATGCATTCACTTGCTTTCGTGGTTCGCTGCAGAGCATACCGAATATCGAAAGAAGCCCAGAGATAAGTAAAGGGATTCATCTTAGTGTTCAAGTCAAATATTTTGAAAGCAGCCAGAATTAAGGAAAAAAATATTCACACGAGGGACGCAGTGTGGTGAGGGCATGTATGTCAACCTGATTATCACTGAGAGAGCAGTTTTCATCATTTAAAAGCAGCTAAGATCTCAGAAAATTGTTGGGTACTATGAATGTTTCGAAAGCTTTCGTATGAGGAGTTCAATGAATATACTGCTTCAAAAAGACTCAGCAACGTAACCGAGAAAGCAATTTCCTGGGTGACACTAAATACTTTCCAAAAGAAATAACTTTTTCGTTATGCATTTTTGCTAGATTACAAAAGTGCTAATGACCCTGAAAGGTAGGGTAGGTAAGCTGAAATGCCTGTGGTCACCTATTTGGGTTGGTAGTGAGTGGGAGGGGGAGGGTATAAGCCTCTTTCTTCCGGAATAGTACAATTTCGCGCGTATAAATAATAGGCGGTTATATACTAACAAACATCCATACATGTTGGTTCAACTCCGCCCCCCCCCCCTCTCACACCTTGGCCTTCCTTGGAAAGTGGTATCTGGTTATGCCACCAGGTCACCCTTATACCTCAACTCATTGGCATGCAAAACGTTTCTGCAAGGTGCGCATAATCATCCCAATTTTCACCATCCCCGAATTCTCCACCTTTCTTTATTTATCATTTTTCCTTACGTTGTATAGACCACCTGACAAGCTTATTCCTGGCTGACTGATGTGGTGTGGCAGCTTTCCGTTTATTGGAATCGCCGTTTTCTTGATTGACTTTTGAAAACACCCGGCAATCGGTCGTGAGGCGGTAAATGGTCCTCTGCAGCTCAAACTTGTCTGGCGTGCTTTAAATAACTGAATGCCGCGGCGCGTGTCTCGCGGATTTCAGCAGTCGCGGCTCGCGTGCCCGGCGCGCGTCGGCTTATGTTACCTGCCAGAACCGCCCACGCGTGCCAAACCGATGCATGTCTGCATGGCACGCAGTGACAGAGGCCCCGCGCCTCCTGTGGTGCTAGCCCCGTTTACGAGCATCTATCCATTCGCCCTTTCCTCTTTGCGCACGCCGGTGTCTGCCGACTCCCACGATCGCGTACGCTATATGTTACGAAAATGGCTTTCGGGCATTCGCAGCTGTCAGCGAGGGCCCACGCTTGTTTCGAAGCAAGGACTTCAGGAACAATTTTGTGGGAATGCTATACGTGGAACAACAAAGGGCTTTTGCCACATGTTTCGAGATAGGAAACTCGACAGTGAAACTCATTCATTCGTGTTTCGAGGACCGACTAATGCAACTTTGTTAATAGGGCAACGCTTGGAAAAGTTAGTTTGTTGCAATTTACTTTCCATGTACTTGAGGATGGCGCTCGGTGGCTGGGTATTCCCCCTCCCTCGATCACACGAACTACAGAGCTGCACTGATGTCATAGAATGGAGATGTCCTGGCTAATTTCACTTTCACCCATTCATCTTGCCTGTAGCACTGTATCATTGTTACTTAAATAAGAAAATAAGCAGATGGGTGTGGTTACTGACGATCTCGGAGACGAGCTATTTCCCGTCGACAGTAGGTAGTTTGAGACGCGCAACGGATGACACGGCCACCTGCGAGAATCGGCATTACAGCTTACGTACTCGCAGAGGCACACACAACGCGGACAGCTAGTGGATCTTCGCACCAACTTTAAGCCCTGTGCTTCGACATTCTTTGTCTTGGCAAAGTAATGTTCATCGTGGATTGGGAAAAAAAAGCAGTACCACTAGTAGCCTTGCATCTTCGTATACTGTACGGCCAACGCTCATTTGCGGTGTCAGTGGTCTAATACGGAACGTTTGAGCATATGTGCGAAATATATTTCGCCGATTTCATCATCCATGTACACGAAGGAAAGCCCGTGCCTTTGCTTTCGTTATATGTTGTTTTGTTTATATGCTCAACTTTAAGAACACGTGTATGGCCAAGCGAAGCGGAACGACTGCGTCATCAAAACACTCGACGTGCGCACTTTCGTGACTCCATACGAAGCCACTCGTTCAGACGCTGCGTCAGCAGAAATTCTGTCATCGAGCAAGTCGATAAAGTTTCAAGACGACTGGCAAGCAATACGTTACTCACTCAAAGAACTTAGGCTGAGAGAGCGAAAGAGAGTAAGAAAGACTGAAAGAGAGATGGTTACCTAGAAAGGTGTGCGATTTTTTGCCATACACTAAATTGCTAAAACACGAAAAATACAGATATGAATGAGAGCCAGAATAGATCAATAAATGTATTCATGGCGGCGGCTCTGTTAGATACATAGTTTAAGTTATACAGGAACTACCAGGATTGTGATGTCGCCCTTTCAGAATCAATCTCCAGCATTCGCAAAAGCTTCTGAAGCAGGGTTTCTCTGAAACATGTAATAGTCGTCCACAGAAAGTCATGCATCAGTGTTTCTGATGCATGAATTCCATAAATTTAGGGTTTCTAAAAGTTTGAGTTTTCGCTCTCTGGAAAGCACGTCGTTCTATATTCGAACGTAACCATGCGTAGCTCACGAGATAACGCTATTGACATTGAACTATTGATGTCTAGGTTGCAGCAATGTACTCAGTAATCGCAAGAATTAGAATATTAGGATGTCTTGCAAAGCCCATGCGTATCTTAGATATTTTGAACCTAGAATGAAGCGTTCCTTGACTTATAATCTAGCACTACAACATATACTCTACGGGCCCTTCAACAGAAGAATAGGACGTCACACCCCTACGTAGCAAGGCTCTGAACAGCCATCTTCATTTTATTTTTAAATTTTTTGTCCTGACTTTGTAACGCTCAATTCGGACGGCTATACATATATTCAATACGCCCATTGCAAATACAATGGCGGCAAAACCTGAACAGATAGAAATAGCAACGCCAGCGAAAGATCGTCTGAGTAAACCAAGCGTCCTTTGATGTCCTTGCCGTCAACATGGTTCTACTGCGAAAACCACGCGAAGCGCAGAGGAGGCTCAAGGTACACGTTCTGTGTTGACTTCGCATGCGTTTCCTTGCTTCGGTCTCTTTTTTTCTTTCTTAGGCTGAGT
The DNA here is from genome assembly GCF_013339725.1 of Rhipicephalus microplus. Lineage (NCBI taxonomy): Eukaryota > Metazoa > Arthropoda > Arachnida > Ixodida > Ixodidae > Rhipicephalus > Rhipicephalus microplus. The sequence continues at coordinate 119,491,035 of NC_051170.1, read as the reverse complement.
GCGCAGAAGAAGGTGTGGGAGAAGAGCGCGCACGTGCACTTAAGATCCAGCCCTCATTTTCTTACACCACGACACAGCCTCATGCCTATTGTGAGCCGAGCTTGGTGCTGGCGCAATGCTAACTGTGTTTGAAGTTATGGCTGTTCACAGCCTTAGCAATGTAACAATGGTCACGTATTGTCCCAGAACCTTTCTGTGCACTTCAGGCGTCACGAACCAAGCGAAACACCGACAGGCGGCCGTTACAACAAGCGAAGGTAGTCACAGTGCACGTGCCTGCCCTGCATGCACACGAGCTCCAACCAGGGGCCTGCTTGCTTGATGGAGGAAGTAAGTGAGGTTAAAGACCAGTGGCTCACTATGTATTAGTCTCCACGTGCGCTTTCTTTCACCGTCGTTCAGACTATCGGTTACACCATCGACGGCGACGGCTACTCCTTTCAAACCATGCAGGACCAGGCGTTTAAAAGCTGCGTTTTAAAAGCTGCAGTTAAACACATTTTGCCATCAACTATCACGTTTGTTCCTTATTTCGCTTAGTTTTTCCTCTCATTCTGCAAGAACAGTAGACTCAGATAGCTGCACCACACAAAGCGAAAAACCCGAAGTAAAGTGCAAAAGCCATTAGCGTAAGATTTCAAAGTCTCACTGCCACAACGTCACATAAACCAACATTGCCCTACGATAACGCTGCGGTAGATCAACTAGTTTTAACTTGGTACATTTCGATCAAGAGTAAACACCTGCATGCCATAAATCTTGCTTATGTGGTGAAATAGTAGTAAACATAGAAATTAAGATATATATTTACAGAGGCTCAGTGAAACTTTAAATAATTGATGAAGTTTCAGCAAAGGAGAAAGAGAAATAATTAAAAGGAAGAGACAGTGAGGTTAAACTAGATGAACTGGTTTGCTACACTTTACAGGGGTGGGGAAAAGGGTCGGAAAGAGGTTAGATGTAGAGCGACATAAAATAAATTAGGAAAAAAAAACAACCATATGCGCACACATTCAGGGAGTTCCGATCACAGTCGTTTGGACAGGCCGGTTGAACAAGTTTCAGCAAATATCACATGAAAAGCATAGAAATCTTATTACCTGATATATATATATATATATATATATATATATATATATAGTAGAATATATATATATATAATATAATAATATATATATATAATATATATATGCCAGCACTCGGTCCTACACTGGAAAAAGAGAGAACGAGAAACGTTTTAATAAAATGCTAAAGTAAGCAAAGCTAAGTAAGTGGCGCCCCAAGAACGCGTATTTGTAAAACAGCAGCACGTGGAGAACTCTTCCCTCCAACCCACCACAAGGGCTGAGTAAATTACCGACTCTATTGATATCATTTCCATTCGTCTGACGACGCAGCACTTTCTAGCGAGGACACACCGCATCTGTCGTCGCATCATTCTATGAATTACGCAACTTTATTACCACGCCCACACCAATAAACATGTTTGCCAAGCACTGCACTTATGCATACGGGCCCCGTGTTCGAGAGACTGCTCAAGAGCCGTAGCTATAAACCTCCCAGCAGAATCGCCATTCTCGTAAAGCACAGCTCGGCAACTTCCGGCCCATATGCGACCACTGGGGGGACGCCATAGAATTTTCCCCGTTGTCACTTCCTATCGCCATTGTAAAACACGACATCTCGACTGTAAAGACGCTCTTTCGATATTTAACAAACGCCCCGCCGCGGTGGTCTAGTGACTGAGGTACTCGGCTGCTGACCCACAGGTCGCGGGTTCGGATCCCGGCTGTGGCGGCTGCATTTCCGATGGAGGCGGAAATGTTGTAGGCGGAAATGTTGTAGGCGGAAATGTTGTAGACGACTATTACATGTTTCAGAGTGGTGCGTGTGAACTGATAACCACACGCACCACTCTGAAACATGTAATAGTCGTCCACAGAAACTCATGCATCAGTGTTTCTGATGCATAAATTTCATAAATTTAGGGTTTCTAAAAGTTTGAGTTTTCACTCTCCGGAAAGCACGTCGTTCTATATTCGACACTAACCATGCGTAGCTCACGAGATTCCCCTATTTTTCTTTCCCCTATTTTTCCCCTATTTTTCTTTGAAACACAAGCGTAATTCGACAGGTTTTCACACCAAAACAAGCAATGGCGGTAGCACTATGGAACCCAAGCAAATGACACGGCTCGCAATCTTGAAACCCTTCTTAAAACTTGGAGGCGTAAAATCGACGAAGACAGGAAGTAACTCAGATACACAAGACAGGGCGCCATCTGTATCAATGTTTCTGCTTGTCCTCGTCAATTTTGTGCTTCGAAGTTTCATGATTATGAACCAACTTGCCAAGCAGGGCATTCTTTCGAAACCCTTTTTTCTTCGTTTATCTTTTAAGTCTTACCGCTGCCGCTAAGGACAATATATTTTCATTTGTATAAGCCCGACCATTCCCAGGGGCTTCCTCTTTCAGACACAAACGAGGCTGCTTCACGAGAGCTATTCCTTAACAAGAAGCCGCAAAACAAGGTCGAGACAATGCAGAGGCATAGCTCGCATTCATGTTCCCTGTCTCTGAGTTATAATCCAGATTTATTGCTTTTGATTGTCGGCGAAATCGCCACAACAGTACCTTAATTTGTCATATCCATAGATGATATATTTACGCGCAAAGTCCATGGACAAGACGGATAATTGCAGTAATGTTATTGAGAAAAGTCCGATCAGCTTGGTTTACGCCGTTTTTTTATCTCATATGAGACACAAAAAATATTTAAAACTGTCATTAAAGACATTAGTGGTAAAAACATCAAACAAGGAGCTCGTGATAAAGCATCAGGATGGCGACCCATTAGATGACGTCACTTGACATCTGTTCAGCCCAATGAAAAAAGCTATCTGTTGGGCGAGTGCATGTTGTACCATATACAACACCAGCTGTTGTATCATATAACACTACAAATTAGGTGGAGTCACCAGCATCCTACTAGCCTATTTGATAGAGAGTGATAACAATTGTTCGGTTGCACAGAATTCGGTTATAAGACCCAATGTCGAGATTATTACTGCCCCCTAATGTTCGGCATGCTCGTGAAGGTAATCAGAGATTGCTAGCAGCAATGATTGATTGATTTGTGGTGTTTAACGTCTCGAAACCACCATTGATAATGAGAGACGCCACAGTGGAGGGCTCCGGAAATTTCGACCACCTGGGGTTCTTTAACGCGCACCCAAATCATGAGTACACGGGCCTACAACATTTCCGCCTCCATCGGAAATGCAGCCGCCACAGCCGGGATTCGATCCTGCGACGTGCGGGTCAGCAGCTGAGTAACTTAGCCACTAGACCACCGTGGCGGGGCAAAAGATAACCTGCCGGGAGCAGGAATAGAACCTACATCCTTCGAATAACGCGTTCGATTGCTCTACCACTGAGCTGTCCACGGCTGCTAGTAGCAACTGCAGCAGAATGAAGATGTGCATTTGTGCTCATGCGATTGTGCGGACTGGTTGCCACGGAGATTAAAGTTTTGCGTATACGCTACAAGCAAAACAAATGGCATTAATACGTAGGCTGCTGAAAATCCTCCGATGATAATTCTACCTTCGTTCTGGAAGGCTGGAGGACCACATAATTTCAAATTACAATTATATGAAGTAGCGTGTGCGTGATTTCTTGGTCGCATTTCTTCGTCTTCTACATCGGGAGGTATAGCGTGCGTGCGTGCGTGCGTGCGTGCGTGCGTGCGTAGCGTGTGTGTATACGCACGATGCGGCTACGCGTATGGGTGGCAAGAGGGTGTTGTTTTTTCGGCAGTGCTATACGTGGACCGTTACAAAAAAAGTGTGGAGAGAGAAGAAGAGGAGGGTTACAGCAGTGATTTTTGGCGTGAAAGTGAGGACAGGGGAACTGCGTCACGCTCCGCAACGGACGGCCGCGTGCGGGAGGATTCAAAAGGAGCACGCGCCTCACATCAGCACGATCTCGGCAGTCACCCTGGGCGCCCAAATCGCTGCGCTCTCCGGCACGCTATAAGCGCTGCCACAGCAGCTCTGCGTGGTGGTTGTAGCTTTTTTGGCACTGTAACTGTCCTGCTACGCCGTGACCCATCACGTGGCATGCTTTATTTTTTTTTTCTTGAGGCAAGGATGTAGGGATGGTTTTTGGCGCTCAGTTTTGTATGATATTATGTCAATGATCGTTATGGCGAGAGCCCGTAACTTGTGCACTGTTTGCTGCCGCTACGGCGGTCCAGTAATTGTGCTATTATTGCTGACCCGCAGGTCAGCAGTCAAGTCCGTGGCGGCCGCACTTTCGATGGAAGCGAAGATGCTAAATGTCCGTGCGTTTAGAAAGAGTGGTTAGCGATTTAGAGTACTCGGTACTTTACTATGGGAGAGCTCAAAGCCGTCCCTTGAGCCTCAAACCAGCCCGCATAAGGCTCACCTAGGTGTGTGTGTTTAGAAAAACTGGGTAACGATTCAGAGTACTAAGTACTCTACTATGGGAGAGCGCAAAGCCGTCCCGTGGTCCTCACAATTCATGAGGCCATATCACCTCGTGTGAATGATCAGAAAGAACTCACGGAGGTTCTAAATAGGTATGTTTAGAAAAAAAAATTGGCAGCATATCCACGGAGTGAATGATGGAGAGTGGGGCGAAGCATTCGTCCGTCCATGCGTTCGTCTGTGTGACCGTCCATGCGTCCATCCACCCGTCCGTGCGTACGTCTGTTCGTGCGTCCGATCCTGCGTTCGTCCATGCATCCGCCCCTGCATCCATTCGTGCATCCATCCATACACCTGTCTGCGTGATCGTTCATCCATCTATTCAACACTTCAAGTACCACCATCTCGCCTCTTTTCATCATATGTTCTCCATATAGAAGCACCGACATCCAGCGGACATTCCAAGGACTAAATGAGAGGTGGCACACGCACACTTTCTTACGGCTTGCGCTTCGGGTCTACTTCCCACCTTTAACCACCTCGAGTTCATGGTATATACTAGTTCACTGTATTCATGGCACTGCGGCTCAACGCTCGCTAAACCTTTCTAAAACCAAGGAGGTTACACCCAGCGAGTATAACGTAGCAACGCTTTCTTGTCCGATAGTGCTCAATGTACATGCAAATGGCTGCTAACGGGGATCGCAGCGTGCGCGTTAACTATAAAAGCCGAATGCTCCTGTCTCTCATTCCCCATAAGCAACCTTTTGGCATGTACATTGAGCACTATTTTTCATTGTTCAACAACGCACAAAAGAAATCTCTCACCGTCACCACCTTGGAGGTCAAAATGTTATACTTGTTACAAACTACAACGGCTACGAGGGATTAACGGATGCCGCTATAAGAATCTTCGCCTCTAAAAAGTGCTTAACGACTAAGAGTACTCACTACTCAACTATGGGAGGGCAAAATGCCGTCCCGGGAGGTAAGGGGGGGGGAGGGTTAGAAAAAGTGGGTAACGATTTAGAGTACCAGTTACGTCAAGAACGACAGGGATAGTTGAAGTTTCAGCAGCCCTGCACTACAGAGTTTCTTATAATCATAGATATGAATCATACATATGACCACGGTATCGTAGTCTTCAATAGAACTTCCTGTCGGGCGAGTTTATATTGTATCACATACATTTTTTACCGCAAAGGACACGCTTGCCATGCACATTGTTTCTTATTTCTCTTGTCCTCTCCGTATCATTATCCTCTTCACTTGTCCGCTATAAATGTATCTGATATCGCGGTTATTTCTTGGCCTATGTTTTATGTTACATTGTGGTTTTTGGACATGAAACACCTGCAAATATGTTTATGTTATACTGCGCGCGTTGGCACCGCCTATGTATAACGCGTGGCCCTCTCTTTCCTGGGTTGACGAGCTGTGCGACACGCGAGAGTTTGCCTTGACTCTCTCTCTCTCTCTCTCTCTCTCTCTGTGTGTGCGTGCGTGCGTGCGTATGTGTGTGTGTGTGTGTGTGTGTGTGTGTGTGTGTGTATGTGTGTGTGAGCGACGAGAATGTGCATCGATACACAGTGCGGTGCTGCCGAAACCAGTTCGACCTCGACTGGGAAGCGTGTGCTGTGTATAACAACTCGTCCTGCTGATGGGGTTCGTTCACTGTCATACAACGCAAAATTGGACGCAAAAGAAGTGGACTCGAATTCTTAGTTCCTCAACTCCGCAACACAACAGCTATAACTCACTGGTCCTTCGCAAGTGACGTGACAATGGTGCATCAAAGAGGGTATGCTTGTTTAAGCTTATCGCCCGCGGGCGGTAGTGCTCACAAAAAAACTCCGGTGGAATTACAGTAATCTGTAGCGATTTCTTTGCCTGGCGTGCGAGAAGATGAGGAGTTGCTAGCAATAACTCTTCATCTTATCGGTGTTTAGTGTATCTTTTTAAGTCTGAGATTGAATGCTTGTTTTATGAGTGCCAACATCGCTTTTTGAGCGGGATTTGAAGTTTGTTTTTTTTTTTTGCTCGAACAGGAGAACAACTTGTCAGAACTACTCCCGATGAAAGCGTATGTCGAGCGTAACGCAGTGGTGTTATTTTGACGTTTCTGCGATAATGTTGTTGACTTTGCATACGACGTTGTTCACGGTCTTGTTCACTATTTATTACATACATATTTTAGTGAAATGGCACACAACACGATCGATAACTTTGCCACGTCTTAGAAGGCTAGTACTCAGCCGGGGTCGTGTTGGTGCTATTATATCTACTATTTTTTCATTGGCATCCTAATAGCATTTCGGCATCAGGAAAGTATAAGCATAAAACAATATTTTGTTTCCTTACAATTAAAACGAAATCTGACTCTCCTGTTATAGATGCCGAGCGCTCAGAAATTAAGCACGGGACTAAACGCTGCCACTCATATTTTCTTCTCTTTTCTTTTTTTTTGAGCTATGTGCGTGAGTTGTGTATTATACCCTCATTAGGATGTCCCATTCAAGAGAGAGCATTGTTACAGCACGGCTTACCGATGATTCCGATACCATTTCCGTTTGCATGACGCAGCAAGCAACGGCAAGACAAACAACAGGTTTAACCTAAACTACAAGAATGCAATGGAAAGAAAAATGGTAGGTGTAACCTTAAGAGACAAGAAGAGAGCAGAGTGGATTAAGGAACAAACGGGGGTTAAGGATATCATAGCTGAAATCAAGAAGAAGAAATGGACATGGGCAGGGCATGTAGCGCGTAGACAGGATAACCGCTGGTCATTAAGGGTAACTGATTGGATTCCCAGAGAAGGGAAGCGGGTTAGGGGGAGACAGAAGGTTAGGTGGGCAGATGAGATTAAGAAGTTTGCGGGTATAAATTGGCAGCAGCAAGCACAGGACCGGGTTAACTGGCGGAACATGGGAGAGGCCTTTGTCCTGCAGTGGACGTAGTCAGGCTGATGATGATGACAAGAAGGCAGCAGATTGGGTCAGGCAACAAGCCAGTTTAAAAGACGTCTTAGTCCAAACAAAGAATAACTAAAGGACGTAGGCCGGGCATGTAGCATATAGGCACGATAACAGCTGGTCATTAATAATAACTGACCGTATTCATAGGGTCGAAAAACACATGAGGGGGAGTCAGGAATGAACATGGTAACACATGAACCTACTAACTATACTAGAAAACTACCGCGCACTGTTTGTGAAACGCTACTACGCAGGATTCAAAGGCGACAACTTTTTCGAAGTCTTTCCCACCCGAAACCACCACAAAGTTCATAACACGCGTTTTAATCCCACGTGGTTTATCCCACGCCTGCGCAGTAACTATATGGCAAAGAAATGAAAACCATCGTGAGTTTCAAAGTTTCAAATAACTGTCTGGATTTCAACGGGAAGGAACACGTGTGAGGTGGAATCAGGAATTTAGCTGGGCAGGCGATATTAAGGTGTTCACGGGTATAACGTGGCAGCTGTATACGCAGAAGCCCGCAGGTTGATTGGACGAACCTGAAAGAAGTCTTTGCCCTACTTTGGGCTTCATAGGGCTGCTGCTGCTGATGATGTCAACGATATATATTCTGTATCAATGTTAAAATATACGCTGCGTCCGGCCCACCATGGAGCCCAGACTTCACGGGTGCCGCGGAAGTGTACCAGCAGTCATACTAGACGCCAGTCGCACTTGAATTGCACTCTACAAACGAAGAACACAAGTTTCGGGATTGACTAAAACGATGCCTGAGTAGTAGTTACGATACTTGATGAGGTATTAGTAAAAGAAAGACTGACTCGGCCCTCGAAAGAAATGAACATCACTCTCACTTCTCGGGTTTTTAAACATCTTCACAAGCAGCATACTGAGCCACAGAAAAGTTGCATTATCGCATATATGACCCACAATTATTAAATAAAAAGGTACTAGCCCGTCTGGCTAGAGCTTCGGCTGCTTCGGCATCGGGAAGGGGCAGATATGTATTCCAAGTCTAATCACACTACATACCGAGACCTCAGCCACACCTAATTGGGTTCCCCGAGGCGAAAAAAGCCTCTACATGTATGTCCTCTATCACTCGATACCTAATAATGAGGTGTCAAACAGCGAACTTAGTTATGCGGTTTTGGGCCACCCGCCATAACCGCGCCAGGCTCTTCCACTCGAGTTGACAGCGTGCGGTGATTAAGGGATCATCGTCGGCTGCTCAATCCTGCCGGCCTGTCATCGCTGCAGCAGCAGGAATCCGGGCCGCGAGCGTACCAATTACAGAGCCGACAGTGAAGTGCCTTCAGGTCGACCGTAATTGCGTTTCGTTGCAGGCAACGATGATGCCGCCGAGATGCGGTGAACCGCTGTGGTGTTTCGATGAGGCTGGTCACCGCACACGCTTCCTTACTCACGTTTCGCCCGGTCGATTCGCGTCCTTCTAACGGTGAAATTCGTGACTTTCGCATTATTTAGTTGGTCGAGGTAATGACTAGTACTTCATAGCGAATGACGGAAGGATGCACACTTGTTGCCACTCGTTTACAGAGCTGAGGAAAATGGTCACCACCAGATTTGAGACTCTTATCTATCTCTACGCTGCAGGTGGACGACTGCTGGCTAATGACCCCCCATTATTGATAGTTGCATTTCAATAGAATGATGCATGCCTATAGCATTCATATCGGTGTTGCATACAACGAATCCAGTACTTCATATAACGCGTAAAGCGGAAATTCTCAGCAAGCGCTCTGTGCCAAATATTGTGTTCTTACGTACTCACTGCCGTTACGTATACGTACGAATCACTCATGCTCGAGTATACACTCGTTTACTTCTCGATGGCATGGAACGCCGCTTTAGTTCAAATAAATATTGCCACAAAATACTCGAAAAGCTTTGATAATAATGCGTCATCGTTAGACTGCGCCTCGGCCTTACGGGACGTATCAATATTATATAGTGCAAGGAGGTATACTAATACGCATAAGCCAACGGTACCATACAAACCAGGATACCTCCACATCTTCATCTTTGCAAGATGTGGTGCCTTTCTAAAAAACTTCCGGCGTGTTAGATTAGCGTGGAAAGCTATTCACAGCAGCTTTCGAAGCACTTCATATTGATTTTAAAGAGTAGATTAGCGTGGAAAGCTATTCACAGCAGCTTTCGAAGCGCTTCATATTGATTTTAAAGAGTAAGGTGTCACATTACGTCACCTATAATTCGGCTGTAGCTTTTGTGAGAACGTTTTCTTGCTCGAACGTTTTACGCGGAATATGTGTTCGTACGACGATATCCCAGACACTGTTTGATCTCACCAAGCAACATGAAAATAATGATAATGTCGTTCCGGGTGCCCGCATTTTGCAAATCACGATTATAACCATTCGTAATGTCTCCACCTGCTTTATTAAGTTATGCTCTTCACTCGGCAAACCTTATTAGGGTGCAGCAAGATGGCAAGTCGGGCCACTCGGTCGGGATTTATGTTTAACTTGGTTACAGTGCAACACAGACAGGAAGAAACATACAACATGGCACTGACTCTCATATGATATTTTATCAGTTAAGATCAGTCCAAAATATCGGCTGAGAGGCAGCACCGTGGCATATACGCTCCTTGCTTTCTCCTAAACGCCGTAACCAAGCCACCAACAATATTGCATAATCCATTTTAACGCCGCGTGTACTGAAATAATAATGAGCCTGCCCAATAACGATTAATCCTGAGGATGAGACCCAGACAGATTCTTCTAAAAGAGTACCGAATTACATAAAAGTACAAGCATTGTCGGATATAGATTGGCTTTTCACACGCGATTGACACTTCCTTCTGCCGGTATGCTGGAACCTTATACATATTGGAGGAGTTGAATCCCATAGTTCAAACAAATAAAAACAGAGCCACGTATAATAGTTCTGTACAGATTGTCGTCGTTAACTTTTTCGGGTCAACACGTCGTGCAGAAGTCCACCAAGTTGAGCTACACATCATTATCTACGAGCTCTCTTTTCGTATTTAGTAATGATTTCTTCATAAAAAATCTTTCTTCCGTCTATGCTCGCGAAGCTCTCAGTCGGGTGGTCCTCGTGGTTGTTTTCTGACATTCTCTTTTATTGTGTATATGGCATCAAAAAACGACAAAAATTGAAAAATTGCTGCACAAAGAGAAAGTGCACAGCCTAGCTCCACCCGTTGGTGTCAGCTAACAGGCGTTTTCCTGTTACATACAGTGGTCACTTGTTCTCTTTAAGTGGAGCATGGCGGAAGGAACATGACGTGTCCTGACACGCATACTGTGGGGAAGCACCACCATGCGTGATGGATTTGAGCGGGTATCTGATACGCGTGGCTTTCGATCTCTTTCTTTGCTTTCAATGTCGGCTAGACCTTTCTTCTACTCTGTCTCGCTCGTAGCTTCATGTCTTGTCTCGTCTCAACGGCTGTCGCTGATCTGTCCTCGCCGTGTCAGCCAGCGGAAGTTTTGTACCGTGACTCTCTCCTTTGTTAAGTGCAGTTCTTTTCGGTTATTATTTTACTGGGACTACTGAAGCTTTCTTTCGTATTGTCAGTAGCTATGTTTTGGTGTCTTGATGGCATCTGCAGAATCCGCGGCGTTTCACTTTTAGCTGATTATTGTTTTGTATGTGTTTGTAAGCACAAGATTTTCGGTTCCTTATAAATGGCATTAGGTATTGTCTGATTTATATATATGTGCGTTTGTAAGACTTACAAGAAAAAAAGACACATAGTTCATCAATGGAGCATCGCGCAGCTGAAATACGCAATGTCGTAAAATAATAATCAAGCACATACTGCTTTTTTTTTGATAAGATATGAAATATGTGCTTCATAGCAGAGCAAGTATCTCTCCCTCCCTCAGCCACCATTTTCAATGTTTCGTTAACGCCTTTTGAAACAGTGAATGAATGCTTACTATATAGAGCACTTGATTAAAAGAAGGGTGTGTGTGTTTTTCTTAGAGGCTCTTTCTCCTCCGTCTTAAGTTTTGATCAATGAGCAAGCACGACCCATTCGTCCCTCCAAATATTATCGAATTGTCTCTCTTCATGTAAAGGGTGGAGCGCTTGCTCGGGATATGGCGGAAATCTTGTTAGAGTTTGCGTTGCAATAATATAAGGCATTTACTGCTCCATTTTGTGTAAATTCAATCCAACAAGAAACCTCTCCATATATCTTCGTCCATGTCATTTCGCTTAACAAAAATGTGCAATACTATTGTCAGGCCTAGATTACAGCAACACTGCACGATGGCCACGTGAATGGCTTTAGTAATGGCTTTCGTAAAAGTGACGCAAAAGTGGTGAGGAACAGCAAGACGCTTCTGTTTCACAGCATCGCTTCAAGCTTCAACTTATAAAACAAGCTTTAGGAGGTAAGCTGGTTGTCTTGGTTTCAACTTTGTCTCCGGAGCTGTACTATATTCTTGTGGTAGTTTTCGGTGGTGAGCTTGTGGCTCGCAGTAAGTGCGGTTTCGAGCCCATAATTTCTCTGGCTTTTTTACGGATGAGTACCAAATTTCTGATTGGTGCACAAAAGCGAAATGTATCTTTTCTAAAAAACCAGAAAACTGTATGACCGTAAAGTGGACACGTGTATTCAACATTATATTTGTGTTATTCCTACCTCATTAAAATTCGCTCCAAATTTATGACACCAGATAAAGAATTATGCTGAGATTTTCCCGTACCGTGAGAGACACTTTCGAACTAAAAGTTCTTTTTGTTATAACCTAATTTTCCGAATTTTAAGTTCAGACTTATTTGAAAGAGAATTAGACATGATAGTGATAAAGTTCAAGTGCTGTGTTTTCGATAGCTTATTATAAATATACTTAAAGTATTAAAAAGCTATAAAAACTGATCGTAAGAAAACAATTTCATTATAAAAAACCTTTGCGGCACGTGCTCACAGCGTGTGACAACGGTTATGCGAAAAAAAAAAGCCTTGTGATTGGAAAGCTTGCAATCAAAAAGTAAGAAAAAGTAGAAAGTAAGTGCAACCTATCTAGCCATAGTAATACAAATTGCATGTATGCAGAAGCAATGATGAAAAGGACACCACGTATCTGTTAGAAGGCACGGTCTATATATACCAGTATTCACTCATGCTTCAATTACCAGCAGTGCAGTTACATTTTTTGCGGGCACAAACCGCGCAATAAGCCTTAGTATCCATCCAATTCATTCGTTTTTATTGTTACCTCTCATGATACTTCCAGTAGATGCCCGAAGGTAGTTCACGTCAAAATGAATAGCTGAAAGTGTCACTCGCACACGTTCAGTAGAAATAAAATTGCAATGCAAATGCAAATATGACAAATGTAATGATGCAAACAGGCACGCGCGCGTGCAAGCGCATAAACGTAATACAAAGCGAACCAACTGTAAAGTGGCCGAAAGCTTTGTGAGAATGAATAACGCAAACCACGACACATATATTGCAGAGTGTTGTAAGAAGAATAGAAGTTCCGAAGATCCTTCCAACTTAATAAACAAGCTTTCCTTTCCTTTAACATTCATGTTGGCCAGCGGCCGAAAAGAAACGTTTGGCAGGGCAAATGAAAAAAAGTTTTTTTTTTTGGAGACTTGTTTGCTGCCCAAGGCCTGCTGCTTGCTGCCCATTCGAACTTGACGTAATGTTAGCAAACATTACGTCAAGTTTGAATCCCAAGTATTTTCGACACTGGCATAACCGGTGACTGGGGGATAGAGAGGGTCGTTGAACATTTCAAAATTTTTCGATTTTGTACGTGCGTATATACCAAGTAGATTGCTATACGGGCACACACATATAAACGCACGAACGAACATATGACTATGCATCATCTCCCCGCCTCCTTTCCCGAGAAACTGTTGATGTGGGATGTACCTAAGCTTCAAACTTGGCTGCCTGAAATGTTGATGGTGAGGCCATTTGTAACGGCAGCCTGGCGTGCCTTGCAAATAATGCTTTCGCGAGGCACGCCAAACTGCCATTACAAACCTACCACACTTCGAGATACAAGAAGCACCCGTGCGTCTTGATTTCGCATTTATTATGGACACAGTGATTAGCCTGTAAGCGGGGCATATAAAATACGAGCGAAATAACGGCAAGAAAGTGGACATCGAGTCAACTCGTAAGTTAGAATATATATGTAAATATAGCGTGGTTACGGGATACCGCAATTCGGAACATGCACGATAGCACGGCAAGTTATGAACACCTAATGCTACGAGCATACCTGCGCAATTTGGTACATAAGTATACTCTAGTTAAGATTCTCTCGTGAGCACAGAGGCGTGTGAGGATTGGTTTAACGACCACTTAACAATAATTTCGTCCAGGAACCGTGTACAGTTCGAGGCACGAACGAAGCCGTTGTCAATGGTGTATCGAAGAGGCGGAGATAAATGAGCAGAAGAGTGATAAGTTGGCCTGCTGGAAATGGCCACGGGACCTAATGGAGGAGGCGGGTTAAAGGCGGGAGCCCATTACCGCCTCGTCGTGACCGCAGTTACCACGGTTGGCTGAAAGGCACTGCGATGCTTCATTGCGGTCGCCGTGAAGATGGCCGGAGCAGCTTTACAGGATTTTTTTCGCAGAGAGTCGTGGCGTGAGCGCTGTAGATAGTATGTGAAGCCATGAATTTGTCTTAGACATGTATCTGTTTGTGCACGTAACACATATATTACTAGAATTTCTGTTTTAGCTGCTGTAAGCTGATAGCAATATTTGCCGTATTTTAGTGACACAACACCGAAATTATTATGAGAGACGCCTTGGGGCTTGGCTCAGGGAATTTTGACCACGAGAGAGGAGGAGGAAAGAAATAGGCGGAAGGACAGGAAGGTTAGCCAGTTCCTAGAACGGCTGGCTACCCTGAGCTGGGGAAAGGGGTGAGGGGAATAAAAGATGATGGAAAAGAGATGTTTCAAAGAAAGTCATTAAGAGAGAAAGAGAGAGAGATGTGTCTTTTCTTCCTTCGCTAACCAAGTGGGATTTTTAAAGGCGCATCTAAATCTAAGCACACGAGTGTTCGTTGCATTTCACCCCTGTCGAAATGCAGCCTCTGCGAACGGGAATCCAACCTGCTAAGATTGTGCATGCTTCTAAAGAACTGTTTATTAGCCAACGTTTCGGTCGGAGTCCGCAAGCGGTCCATCTCCGGAAGAAACTTTTTAGAACCATTTATTGTATGTGGATTAGAATACATGCGAAGACGGAAGGTCAAATAGGGAGCTCCTTGAAAGATGTTAGCAAGTTCTCTCCGATTTCTCTATGTGCACGCGCATGTACACAGCTTTCCATTCCATACACCAGCGTATAAAGGTCTACGACATGCGCCACATAAATTTGAAATCTGTGACATTAGCTGGTCGTTTCTAATTTAGACTATTTTACCTAAGACACATTGACGCCGCCATCTTAAAGCGTTATGTTGATGTTTACTTAGTTTTCGTATACTGAAATGTGTATTAATAGAGTCACGGAACATCTTAAGCTCCAAGTGAAATATTTTCTCGTCTATGTGCCTAGCGTAAGACTGCTCATTTAGTTACTCTAACTGCGAAACACAAAGTTTAACAGCCCAACATAGCGGCACTGCAAACCTCCGTAAAATAGCCTATAGCGCCGTGACATTGAGGGTAAAATTCGAGGTCAGAGATGTTCGTTCTTCATTTACCCAGGCTCATAATCGATCACTCCGTCCAAGAACATGGAAGATGCTTGCAGCGATGGCCTACGATCTGGGTTAGAGGAAACAATAAAGAGCGCAATGCAAAACGCCACTCACACGGTGACGATATCTTCCACACGAAACGACTTTGATATAGAGTTGGAGCGACTCCGAGCACTGCGACGCCGGGTGGAGCGTCGGTATCGGCGTACAAAATCAATTCACGATCTTAGGGCAGCCAGGAGGATGCAAAAGAAAATTCGGCGTCGCATGGATAGATTAGCGTCGGAACGATGGACAACGTTTTGCCAGTCACTAGACCCTCGCAAGCCACTCTCACACATTTGGAAAACGGTGCAAGGTCTGCGTCACCCTACGAAACAGCGCTTTCCATTCAAAGCGCTCGCGCTATTTCAAAGGAGGCAAGACATCGATGTCGCAGAAGATTTCTGTGCGCAGATCACCAACCAAGCCACTCGTCCAGATTCTCCAGTGAGAGGTGACGTCCCCCGTTCCCGTGACTACCACATGGACCTCCTTTTTACAATGGAGGAGTGTCACACCTGTCCCGTTTATTAGGGAGGCGATCGCCGGGCTAATTCCAAGAGCCGAAGTATCGGCCCCCCGAACCGCACCACGAAAGCGTGGACAATTTAGAAGTGGTCCTTATTGGTGCGCCAGCGGACGCCGGCTGTGGCCCAAAGAACAAGACAGAGCCGAGAGTTGAGAAACAAACAAAATTATATTCTCATTAACGGCAGATCAAAAACAATACACACGTATGCACACTCCACAATAGTTACATACAATACGTCACCAAACAGACAATGTACTACACAGTACAATCAACCACACTTGAAACAACGGACACAGACAACAATACGCACTACAATGCAGTCGCATGCATTGAACAACCAAGACACTTAAAGACTAAAGAGATATAAAACCTATTCAGTCCAAAGTCCTTGGAACAAAAGTCTGAATGATACTCTTCCGAGAATCACTCACTCAAAGTCCAGCGTTGTTGTCGTTCCGCAGCTCTCGAAGTTCTCTTCCAGGAAACCTCCCGTCTTCAATTGGCCACTCTTCCAACTTCAACTTCTTCGCCGGAACACGACGGCTTCACACTCGCAGCGGTTGCCACGGGTCTTCGCTCGATAGCGGTAAACACACACTCTTGCCTGTAGCTCGAGCTGTCCCTACGGACCACAAACTTCGCCGACTACACGGCGGACTCTCTACGCACTCTGGCGCTCACTTCCGTCTCCTCCTGTTCTGTCACTACGGGCAGAACCTTCGCCGACTCCACGGCGGAATCCCTACGCGCTCCAGCGCTAACTTTCCGTCTTCTCCTGATTTCTCGTCTCGGCCGCTCGGTTAAATACCTTGCGCGCGACATTCCAGATGTTTCTTGTCGTTTCGTCGGCGCGATGCGCAGCGAAGGCTGGGGAGAGGCACGAGACGGTTCGACTGCCCTCTCCGGAGGATGATTCACTCGGTCTGACCCCGCCTCCTTCGTTCTAGAAAAATCGCGGTCTTGCTGGGCCGCCGATGTGGGGTGAGGAGGATCGTCTGCGAAGCCGTGCTTCTGCGGGGAGAGCGCGCGCCCGGGAGCCCTGGATGTTTGCTTTCTTTTTTTTTCTTTTTACCTCGCGGCGTTTCTGCCGCCCGTTGTCGCAAGGATTTGGCGGCGCGCTCTTTTTTAGCGCTCGTTCTGTGACACTGCCCTCCACTTTAAGAATATTATCTCATAATATTCAAACCACACAAACGAGCGCGAACAGTCACCACACATTCTCACAGAGTGTAACACAATCCGTCGCTCGTGACACGTCACATTCGCAATATATCACTCAATACAATCGTACATTGTAGTTCAATTCCACAACACATGAAATATAGCCACAGGTACATGCCTACAACACTCCACCACAAATTCCCAACTATACAAATGTACAAGGTTCATTCATTGCAACAATTGTACAATACATCACATCACATCACCGACACTTGTGACACAGGATAACACAACATTAACACTTCATATGTCACTCAGCACTGCCCAACACATTCTGATTTGACTTCTCCACTTATCCTGAGTACTTCGAGCAGCGCTTGCGCCCCTTTTTGCGGTGCTCGCTCGATCTCTTCTTGTGTTTCCACGTTCCTTTTCGGCGAGCCCCTTCCAACGACGGTATCTGAGGCGGCGTCTCAGCCATCGTTGTCACTTCCGACACCGTTAACGCGTCATTACCTTCGACGGGTCCTGTCTGTTTATTTACCCGCTTGATCATGCCTCTACATTTTGCCCGGCTGGCCGACTCCGTCTCCTTTACACTGTCGGTCGGTTGAGGTCGTGCCGACGTAAGTTCGGTTGCTCGGCCCGCGAACTTATTCGACACGATCGTCTTCTCCTTCGCTGTCTCTTGCGCCGCAGCTTCACCTTGGGCTCTAGTGAGACCCGTCACGGGATGCTCCTCCACTGTATCTCGCGGCCGCTGTGTTGGCGAGGGCTCTATCTTCGGGTCTTCTCCCAAACATTCCGGATCACTTGGCCCTCGCGCCCCGTCGATGTTTCCGATGACAAGGTCATACAGGGGGGTCGTCATGCATAACGCAGTAACCTTCCCGCTGAAGTACGGGGTTTCAACCTCAATTTCTGCTTCGGGAAGCATCCGGACCGTACGGTCAATTAGGCAAACCGGTTTCGTTCTGCCTGTCAACTCTCTTTCTCGTACCAAATTTCTCCTCACGATAACCGTGGAGCTACCGGTGTCTCTTAGAACCGTAATCTTCTTGCCTGCAATCTTTCCAGGAAGCGTTGGCATTCCCTTCGTAACACCGGTTGGCTGTTTTGACATTACAGCCCCCACAATAGGAATTTTCTCCCCATTCTTCAACTCTACGAATCCATCAGTGACGGCATTATTATCCGTTTTCGGTGCTGCTTGCACACAGGATACCTGGTGAGTTTGACTCACTCCGTTCCGACATGCATCTGCTTTGTGCCCAGTCTGACCACACTTGAAACATTTTACAACCGTAGGGCTCGTAAAGATCGTTCGACAGTTTTTCGCGCGATGACCCACTCGGTTGCACAGAAAGCATCGCGGAATGCTCTCTGGTGCACGCTTATTTTCTTCGGGAGCCAATTTCTTCGAATCATCGGGACAATTCTTCTTGACTTTGGCCAAATTAGTGCCACCTTGCGCTTCCAAGAATTGATCAGCCAATTCAAGCATTCCTTCAAATGACTCCGCCTTCCTCTCTTTCAAATACAGCGACAGGCTTGGGTGGCAACTAGTAAGAAATTGTTCTTTAATTAGCAGCTCTCTAAGTTCATCGTACTCCTGTGCTGTCCCTGAAAGTTCAATCCATCTGTCGAAATAATGGCAAAGTCGGGCGGCATACTGCGTAGCTGTCTCACCGTCAGCTGGCTTTCCTGTCCGAAATCTGTCCCGGAATCCTTCCACAGTAAATCTAAATCGCTTCAGCAAAGCAGCTTTCACCTTTGCGTAGTTGGCTGCATCGGTCGGCGTCAGCCTACCGTACACACTGAGCGCTTCACCACTCAAGCAAGTACTCAAAGCAGTTGCCCATTGATGTTCCGGCCAATTCTGGCTCTTCGCAATCGTCTCAAATCTGTGGAGGTACGCGTCTAGGTCGTCCTTCCTTTCATCAAACGCTACGAGCAGCTTGCTTGGGTTCAAGCGGAAGCCGTGATCTTCCCGTTCGCTGCTTTCAACTCTAGCTTGGACGGGAGTTTCGCTTCGCTGTTGCAAACGGAGCCGCTCGAGTTCAATTTCGTGCTGCCGCTGCCGTTCCCTTTCCTCTCTTTCTTCTTTCTGCTGGCGCTCCCTCGCTTCTCTTTCTTCTCTCGCCCTTTCGGCTGCCAACTTCTCTCTCTCCAGCTCCAACTTCAATTGCTGCTCTCTTTCTTCTTTCAGCTGTCGCTCCTTTGCCTCTCTTTCTTCTCTAGCCCTCTCAGCGGCCAGCTTTTCTTTCTCCACCTCAGCTTCTTTTTCCGCTTTGGCTCTTTCGACCGCCAACCTCTCTTTTTCCAGCTCGGCTGCTTTTTCTTCTTAGGCTCTCTCTTTTTCTTCTTTTTCCTTCTGGGTGACCCACTTCCGTAGTTCGGCGCCAGAAAGACCCATCTTTTCACCAAGAGCAACTAACTTTTCGAGATCCATTGTGTCTCGCAACTCGCAACTAAAACCTTGCCGCGTGCAAAAAGTTTCTGCCTAAATCAGTCTATCGGAGCACTCCCCTGCACTCGTTAACGAGAACACTGAACAACACACAAAATCGGTCCGATAGCAGTATCAACAACTCGAGGCTCTTTCTCACTACTTTGGACACACTGTGCACCAAAAAGTCCTGTTTCGCGGACGCCAGATTAATTGTCACACCTGTCCCGTTTATTAGGGAGGCGATCGCCGGGCTAATTCCAAGAGCCGAAGTATCGGCCCCCCGAACCGCACCACGAAAGCGTGGACAATTTAGAAGTGGTCCTTATTGGTGCGCCAGCGGACGCCGGCTGTGGCCCAAAGAACAAGACAGAGCCGAGAGTTGAGAAACAAACAAATTATATTCTCATTAACGGCAGATCAAAAACAATACACACGTATGCACACTCCACAATAGTTACATACAATACGTCACCAAACAGACAATGTACTACACAGTACAATCAACCACACTTGAAACAACGGACACAGACAACAATACGCACTACAATGCAGTCGCATGCATTGAACAACCAAGACACTTAAAGACTAAAGAGATATAAAACCTATTCAGTCCAAAGTCCTTGGAACAAAAGTCTGAATGATACTCTTCCGAGAATCACTCACTCAAAGTCCAGCGTTGTTGTCGTTCCGCAGCTCTCGAAGTTCTCTTCCAGGAAACCTCCCGTCTTCAATTGGCCACTCTTCCAACTTCAACTTCTTCGCCGGAACACGACGGCTTCACACTCGCAGCGGTTGCCACGGGTCTTCGCTCGATAGCGGTAAACACACACTCTTGCCTGTAGCTCGAGCTGTCCCTACGGACCACAAACTTCGCCGACTACACGGCGGACTCTCTACGCACTCTGGCGCTCACTTCCGTCTCCTCCTGTTCTGTCACTACGGGCAGAACCTTCGCCGACTCCACGGCGGAATCCCTACGCGCTCCAGCGCTAACTTTCCGTCTTCTCCTGATTTCTCGTCTCGGCCGCTCGGTTAAATACCTTGCGCGCGACATTCCAGATGTTTCTTGTCGTTTCGTCGGCGCGATGCGCAGCGAAGGCTGGGGAGAGGCACGAGACGGTTCGACTGCCCTCTCCGGAGGATGATTCACTCGGTCTGACCCCGCCTCCTTCGTTCTAGAAAAATCGCGGTCTTGCTGGGCCGCCGATGTGGGGTGAGGAGGATCGTCTGCGAAGCCGTGCTTCTGCGGGGAGAGCGCGCGCCCGGGAGCCCTGGATGTTTGCTTTCTTTTTTTTTCTTTTTACCTCGCGGCGTTTCTGCCGCCCGTTGTCGCAAGGATTTGGCGGCGCGCTCTTTTTTAGCGCTCGTTCTGTGACAAGGAGCTCGAGGCGGCACTAGCTCTCTGCAGGCGTTCAACTTCTCCGGACCCAGATGGTATTCCGTACCGAGCCTTGTGCAACCTCGGGGAAGGTGCAAGGAGAGAACTGTTGAGCCTCTACAACATCTCGTGGCAGGATGGCAATGTTCCTGATGACTGGAAAGTAAGCCGCTTGTTACCCATCTTGAAGCAGGGCAAATCCCCACTCGAACTCACCTCATACCGCCCAATAGCACTGGCCAGCTGCGATAGGGAAGATAATGGAACGGATGATACTAGGCCGCCTGGAGTGGTATCTTGAATACTACAAGATTTATTTGAATTCAATGGCTGGTTTCCGATGCGACCGCTCTTCTATTGACAATGTCGTTGATCTAGTTTCGTACGTTCAGCACGAAAGATCCCGTAAGCGACTATCTGCAGCTTTGTTTTTAGATGTGAAAGGCGCTTATGATAATGTACTACATGAAGCCATCTTGGGTTCTCTTGCGGTGGTTGGCCTTGGTGGTCGAGTCTTTCGGTGGATTTCGAGTTACCTGGCAGCAAGGTCATTCTTTGTGTTAACAGAAGATGGCCCAACTACGCGACACTATACTTCCAGGGGTGTTCCTCAAGGCGGAGTTCTTAGCCCGACGCTATTCAATCTTGCACTAATTGGCCTTGCTGAATACTTGCCAAGCACCATTAAAATCTCAATATACGCAGACGACATCTGTGTCTGGACATCGGCAGTCACACGTCCTCAGATACGTTCCCGGCTTCAAAAAGCAGCAACTATGATTGCCAACTACTTGTTCAAACAAGGTCTCATCATATCACCAGGAAAATGCGCGCTGGTGGCTTTCACTCGCAAAGCAATGACCCCTTATGTCATCTCAATCTGCGGGCGACCGATTTCTTACGCCAAAACCCACCGGTTTCTGGACATCATTATTGATAGGGACCTCTGCTGGAGTCCACATGTGAACTATATGAAGAAGCGCCTGACCGCTATTTCTCAACTGTTCAAGTTCCTGGCAGGAAAGACGTGGGGGATGTCAGTAGACGCAATGATGGAGCTCTACAGGGCCCTGTTTCTCGGTTTCCTCAGATATAGCTTGCCCGTGCTTAGCAATACCTGCAAGACCAATGTTCGTGTTTTACAGGCAGTACAAGCCCAAGCGCTGAGAGTGTGCCTCGGTCTGCCCAGGTGTACGTCAACAGAAGCAACAATTGCAATTGCTGGTGACTATCCGATACAAACTCACATTGTTGTAGAAGTCCTGAGAACGCACATCCGACACTTCGCACGTGCCCCCGGCCATCACCTTGCACTGTTGCCTTCAGAGAGGCGCCAAGCATCGTTCGCCAAAATTATCGTGAAATACAACGATAAACTTCCCTCGGGCTGCACTCATGCATCTAAACTATCCATACCATCTTGGTGTCTTATTCGACCCACAGTGCATCTTAGTGTACCAGGGATCCGGCGGAAATCTGAGTTTTCGTCGCCCGTGCTGAAACAACTGTCTCTCCTTCTTTTGCACGAGAAATATTCAGAGAGCATACATGTATACACCGATGGTTCCACGAACCACCAGTGTTCGTCAGGGGCAGTAGTTATCCCAGCAAGAGGTGTTACCATCAGCTTTAGGACTGACCACTCCACGCAATCTACAGCAGCGGAACTAGCTGCTTTGCGCGCTGAACTTTGTGTGGTCAATCGAGAACCACCGCAACAATGGTCAATTTTCAGCGACTCAAGGGCTGCCCTACAATCTGTGCTCTCAGCACTGCGTCGCTGCCCGTACGAACAGCTTCTTTTTCGAAATTCGATGCCTTCTCCACACTTTACTCGAGAAAGGGCATCATGTGACGCTTCAATGGCTGCCAAGTCACTGCGGCATCATAGGGAACGAACATGCCGATACTGCCGCGCGGGCAGCCCTTGAAGGAACACGAGTAGAAGCCATACCACTTTCGAGGATTGATGCTGCCAGTAATCTTCGACGACTTGCGCGTGAAATCACGTTTTCACTATGGTGCCCACCAAGCATCGATACGAATCGTCAACATCACCTGCCCTCTTTGATGGCTATCCGCATGCCCACTGGACTCGACCGAAGAGAAGCCACCCTTCTTCATCGCTTATAGCTAGGGTTGGCATTTACAAAATCTTACTCCTTTGTCATAGGAATGGCCGACAATGCTCTCTGCGATGCCTGTCATTGCGAAGAGACGCTACACCACATCCTGTGTGACTGTCCATTGTATGAAATCCAGAAGTACACATGGTCGCCGCCGTCTTAAAGTGTTATGTTGATGTTTACTTAGTTTTTGTATACTGAAATCTGAATTAATAGAGTCACGGAACATCGTCAGCTCCGACTAAAACATTTTCTTGTCTATGTGCCTAGCGTAAGACTGCTCGTTTAGTTACTATAACTGCAAAACACAAAGTTGAACAGCCCAACATAGCGGCAGTGAAACCTCTCCGTAAAATAGCGTATAGCGCCGTGGAATTGAGCGTAAATTTTGAGGTCAGAGATGTTCGTTCTTCATTTATCTAGGCTCATAATTGATCACTCTGTTCAAGTAGGGAACGATGATAAATAGACGGAACGCTAGTATATTTGCCTGCAAACGGCTTTTATGAATACTGCAATGGTCTTTTAGAGAATCATTGAAACGGCAAAAAAAAATGAAAGAACAAGAGCATGGACACAATTTGTGCTCGTATCGACGTTTATGGACAGATCCGAGCATGTGTCGTCGCACGCATGTCTGTTCTCCATCTTTCCCCGACCTTTAGAAATAAAACACTCTTGGACATACCTGCGGCAAGTCGAACTACAGCGATAGGTCGTATAAAACACCATGACTCTCACGGACAAACACGTCGTCGCCGACTCATTTCACGTACAAATACGAGATAAGCTGGACGTATGTGAGTCTCACAATAATCGCAAGGGAGTAAATAGCCCTATAAAGTTGTTTTAATCTAAAGGTGGATATCTACGGGCAATAAAGACGGGTGCTGTTTGCCGCGAGTCGCATTTTAAATGTGCGGTTTGATTAAAGCGGTTTGCCACACGAGCGACTGAAACGCGCACCCTTACACTGCTCTGCCAGTTTGGCAAGTTGTTCCTGATAAAGATCAGCTTAAAGCGAGCGAAATAAAGACAAACAAAAAATAGAGCACCCAAACGCCCACTGTTTACATGCAATACGACACGACTCACTGCCTTTTAGCTGTAGCAATATTTAACAAAAGTTGTTAGCGAAGGGTTGCGACTTTGTAAATTGATTCCTTCGTGGCCGATCTGCACAGCATTTTGCGTCTACTTCGCTCATCCTTTTATATGTTTCAGATATGTCACATGAAGCAAATTTTATATGCTAAGCAGGTCTTTGACTAGCCTGTGCAACGCTGTCCCTGTGTACACCCAGTGTTTCCCTGGCCGCAGGTGTTGGTGTGGTGTCAAGTAGGTAACGCCTTCGCTCACAGTGCGCGCGCGGTGACGTCATTCTCTTCCTACACTCTAAAAAAAGAGCGAGTAAAAGGGGTGTACTTTTGTCCCACAACAATATATCGTCATCTATATTACGTTCCATCTTTGCGCTATTGCCCCGCACCTGGTACATTCCAGCCACGATCGACATGCCCATTATCAGGCTTACATTGCATTCTCGATAGGAAAGTGGCCAGCCCTGGCTTTTTAAGAAAGGAAGCGCACGCAAGCCTGGTGACGATTATTGTTCTGGGACAAAAAGACACCCTTTTTACTCGATATTCTTTAGAGTGTTCACTCTAAAGAATATCGAGTAAAAAGGGTGTATTTTTCTCCCACAACATTAATCCGTCAAGCCTGATGACGATTATTGTTGGGGGACAAAAAGACACCCTTTTTACTCGATATTCTTTAGAGCGTAAACTCTAGAAAATATCGAGTAAAAAGGGTGTCTTTTTCTCCCACAACAATAATCCGTCAAGCCTGATGACGATTATTGTTGTGGGAGAAAAAGACACCCTTTTTACTAGATATTTTTTAGAGTGTACACTCTAAAAAATACCGAGTAAAAGGGTGTCTTTTTGTCCCCCAACAATAATCGTCATCAGGCTTGCGTGCGCTTCCTTTCTTGAAAAGTCGGCGCTGGCCACTTTCCTATCGAGAATGCAACGAAACCCTGATAATGGGCATGTTGATCGTGACCGGAATGTACCAGGCGCGGGGCGATAGCGCAAGGATGGAACGTAATATAGATGACGATATATTGTTGTGGGACAAAAGTACACCCTTTTTACTAGCTCTTTGTTTAGAGTGTAGAGTGTCACCGCTCGCCAGCGTCATCTCTCTCATTTCATCCTCTCCGCCGCTCGCAACGTTCGAGTGCCCATTGAGCGAGCAGTCTTTCTGCAATTAAACCTACGGGAAACAATCAGCATTCCGTGTTTTTGCATTTCAAACAAACGTTCACTCGAGTAAACGCTGCACCGAGTTTCGCTTCGAACCGTTCTTCCAGCACCCGTGTTGACGCCCGTTTGAACCGGGTCAATGCCGTGCGCACCGTTGCTGCTTCACATTCCATCAGGGTTCCCTTCAGTGAGATAGTCCGTATCTTTTAGGGGCGAAGCTCCTTATAGCGGCACCCGTTCGTCCCTCGTAGTCTGTAACAAGTATAACATTTGGCCTTCAAGGTGGTGCCGGTGAGAGACTTCTTCTGTGCGTTGTTGAACAATAAAAAATAGTGCTCAATGTACATGTCAATGGCTGCTAATGGGGAATGAGAGACAGGAATATTCGGCTTTTAGTTAACGCGCAGGCTGCGATCACCATTAGCAGCCATTGGCATGTACATTGAGCACTATCTGACTGAAAAAGTTTGCTACGTCATACTCGCTGAGCGTAACCTTCTTGGTTTTCGAAAGGTTTAGCGAGCGTTCGGCCGCAGTGCCATGAATACAGTGAACTAGTATATACCATGAACTTGAGGTGGTTAAAGGTGGGAAGTAGACCCGAAGCGCAAGCCGTAAGAAAATGTGCTTGTGCCACCTCTCGTTTAGTCCTTGGAATGTCCACTGGATGGCGGTGCTTCTATATGGGGAATATATGATGAAAAGATGCGAGATGGTGGTACTTGAGTTGAATAGATGGACGAACGGACACATAGACAGATGCATGGATGGACGCATGAACGGACGCAGGGGCGGCTGCATGGACGAACGCAGGGACGGACGCACGAACAGACGCACGCACGGACGGGCTGATGGACGCATGGACGGTCACATTGACGGACGCATGGACGGACGGAAGCAAGAATGAATGGACGGACGAATTCTTCGCCCCACTCTCCATCATTCACTCCATGGATATGCTGCCATTTTTTTATCTCTTTAAGAGTGATATTAAATAGGCTCTCCTAAAAATAATTAACGAGTTATCAGGTTCGACTATAGTCATTTGTTAATAATTTTTAGGGGGCCAGTTCTGTTCACTCAGTGTGTCAAAAAGAGGGATGTTTCTTAACAGCATTAGGCCTAATCGTGAGCGGCCCTTGCTTGCCTGAAAAATGCATCACAGTTATTTTGCGCAGATATAGGATGAAAAAAAAAAAACAACAGATGGCGACATTCGCATACAGCCAAATGCTCGCTTACGAATCCACGTGCAACTGCAAGTGCTGTTGAAAATAAATCCAAAATCGCTCATTTTGCTCCTCCATCGCAAGCGCCGTTGGGGCATCAACTGAAAGACGTCGGCAAATCTAAGCTCTGTATCACTTATATGATCAAGTCCCGCCCGCCATCAATAAAAATTTGTTTTCAACTGCAGCCATTGTGACAAGAAAGATTCTTAGAAAAAGATGAGCGCGCGTTTTTGAAAGGCGTATTTGCCGGGTTATACGACTATGTGAAAACGTCACCTCTGGCTTGTTGCGGCCGCTGATCGTCGAGTTGACGCACGGCGACCTCCGGCTTGACTACATTCGTTTTTTATACGAACGCCGTTCAGCATCTTGCGAGTAATTCCGGCACGTCACTCCAAGCGCGTTCTTTGCGGACAGGTTCTTATCGGGAGTGACGAAATTGAGCCATACAATCCCTCGTCAAGCCTAGCGTTTGAAGCAGAGGCTTTCAGGTGTATCACAATGAACGGATGGTGACATTTTGAAATTCCGGATTCAAGGCCACCTGACAAGCTTAAAAATCAAAACAACTAGAAAAGCTCCGCTGACTTTAAAATTACTTTTCACTTAGTTATCAGTTAGAAAATGTCATTTATGGAGCTTATGACAGCTCTTAGCATCGCTCATAATTATAGTAAAAAAACAGAAAAAAACTCCTTACGTCGCATGTAACGATCTCTGCATCTCCTATTGCAAGTACTATTTTCTTGTTTGGTCAACGTTAAGGGTCAGAAGGGCCCCACGACACAAAAACACATTTTTACATATTTTTATTTTTTTCTACGTTTATATCGCTATAACTGTTCCCTCGTTCAATCTGTCATACATTGTGGGGCTCATTAACTCGGAGATTGCGTCAACTCCCTCTGCACCCTCGCCCTCTCCTTCCTCATGGAGAGGGCACTGCACTGAGTCTATACACGCCATGCGCTGACGAGTTGTTTAACGCATTCGTGTGGCGAACGCTTCGGGGTGTCACGTCAACTCGCGTGACTCACTCGGCGCCCCGATTACCTGTCACCATCCATCCTCATTCGACCCATCTGCCGTAAACACTGTCTTAAACCAGAATCACGCTGTGTCTGACGGGACGTGCGCAATGCAAAGGGATACTGCTGCCGGTGGCGCAAAGATAAGAAATGGGTCAAAAAGTATCGAACACGCCTTCAAAAATTGTATGCGGGGAGCACTTAGGCGCGCTGATTGTCGTATGCTGACAACACTTAACGTAATGCAGCTAGAACCACGTATAAAATTGAAAAGACAGAGGAAGCAAGCGAGCAACAAACAAAAACACAAAGATGGGGAGAAAATTAGGAATAAATGTAAATAGAGAGCGGAAATAGGGCGGAAAAAGAACTGTGAAAGATATATAGAAGAGAGAAACAGACGAAGAAAAAAAGAGAAAACAAGAAAAAGAAAGAAGGCTTCTAACTTCCTTGAGGCTTGGCTACACTAGGACGAAGCTCTCTCTCTCTCTCTCTCTCTCTCTTTTAAGCGTGAATCACTTTTTAACGTCGACGCACAAAAGGTGAGTGCAGGTATAATGTTGCGGCTCACTCGTTAAAAAACGCTAATAAGCTTCAAATAATCAGTTTAGACGTGAGGAGTATTCGCCCATTATATATAATTTTAGTTGACTGCGCATATAATTTTAGTGAGCCGCGGCACATTCCGTGGCCGCCGCCTCCGCTCCCGAGAACGGGGCTTCTGATCTGCCGGATCGAGACACCTTGACAGACACGCAGCGACAACACAGACCACAATGGTCGTGGGGTGATCGTCTCATCACGTTCCGAGGTATTACGCAACACTACAGACTGGAAAGGCGAAAGTTCCCGCCACCGCATGACAAATTAAGCAGACATGATGCCGTAAGCTATCGCTTACTACAAACCCACTCTTACCCCAGCCCGGTCGTCTTACGCCACTGCTACCCGCACTTACACATTACCGATCTATGTAAAGCATGCGGGCACAGAGCAGCGCTGCGCCACATGCTCTGGGAATGCGCCGATAACAATGGTCGAGAAACGGCCGCCGTTCGCGATGCGCCTATGGCGGCTGCCAATACCAGGCAACAAGAAGCCTCGAGCTCACTCGTTTCCGCCGCCGTCCCGTCTGCGGGAGCCGCGGGGGACCTTCTCCGTCGGCGACGCCGCCGCTGGGAGGCGGCGCTCAGAAGCTCGGAGCTCAACGACCAGCTCTGGGCTGTCCGGCAGGCCGAAGATGCCGCCCGAGTTCAGGGACTCAGCGCCGCCATCTGAGGCCACCAAGACCAAGCTGCCGGCCAAGTTCTAATAAAGTTTCCTCTCTCTCTCTGACTGCGCAATAACACGCTGGTCACTTGATTAACCTAGGAGCATATCTTTACATTCGCATCGACATACCAGCTCCACTAGACATGTCATATATTCCGGAGCAGTTTCTCGTATTAACAATGTTGATTAGTATAGACATCTTTGTAATGGGCCTACACAATGTTCTTTGTGATTACCGAACAAAAATTTTGTTACTGGTAAACAGCATTGAAGTCCCCGAATTAATGGGAAGATTGCGTGGTATGCACGCCAATGCAGTCAAAACCTAGATTTTTTTTAATGATCGTTCGCCCGCTGCAGCCTTCTGTGCCTGCACTCAGTGTTTATATAATAATAATAATAATAATAATAATAATAATAATAATAATAATAATAATAATAATAATAATAATAATAATAATAATAATAATAATAATAATAATAATAATAATAATAATAATACCGGTTATTCTACATTCCAACACGATAATATGATTATGGGAGACGCCATAGTGTAGGGCTCTGGAAATTTCGGCCAACCTGTTCTCGTGCACTGACACTGCACAGTACACTGGCCTCTATGATTTCTCCTTAACCGAAATGTGAGTGCCACGGCCAGGATTGAACCCGCCATGTTTGGTTGAGCCGCCGGGCCCCGTGGGCACTGTTTCACTAAAGCGGAAAAGTTAGTTTTCTTTTTATCACAGCGTATAGGGCTATCTTGCTCTTGCCATATCGCCAAGTTGTTCTGCAGCGCACTTGGATGTCAAGCAAGCCGAGGAAGGCTTCGGCGGTGCTTCTACGAACGTACGTGCCGTCAAACCGCGATTGTGTCGCCATACGTGACCTCACAATCTTCCACGTCCCTATATACTCTCATCCACTGAACGTGGCTGCATGCCGCCCCTCTTTCGTTCGCCGACGATTGGGACGACGTCGACCGGCTCTCGGGCCACGGTGGCGCCGCGCCTGTTGAGTTTAGATAAGTGCGTAGTCCAATGACGGCACAGTCGGTGTTCGGTTGTGCTAGGAGAAGCGTGTATTCCCTGTCCTATACACGGAGAAATAAACACGAAGCTTGGATGATGGAGGTACATTATAACCTTGGTCGCGCATATCGACAAGCATCGGCATGTTCGGTGAGTGCCGGACATGTTGTGGTATGGTGTAAGAATGGCTAATAAAAAGAAAGATCAGCGAGAGAGGAGATTTCTGGCAGATTGTTGCTACCATGCATGCGCTGAAGAACGCTTCGATATTCGTGATACGGTGCAATTAAACGGCCTTTGGTTGAAAGCAACATGAATAAATGCGGTCGTGCAACGCACGCGGCTATGCAATCATTTGATCTTGATGCTTTCTTTCTTTCTTTCTTCTTTCTTTCTTTCTTTCTTTCCTTCCTTCTAACAGGCATGTCGTTGTTCTGGGCTTCCTTTCAAATCGCGGAGGTCCTCGCTGAGTTGAAATATCTGAGAAACTTGTTGAGCACTACCTAAACTTATAACAACTCTATCAATTCGAAGCGCAGCGCAATATGTTTGGGCTCTCTGGAAAAAGTCCTCGCAACTGTTAATCAGGATCGTGGACTCCAGCCTCATTCAAGAAAATCTCTTATTAACCTGAATCTTTTAAAAGACCCTCTGAGCATGCACGATGAACGCTGTGGTGTGCACGTGCGTCCCACGTGTCACCTCTTTTTCCTCGCTTCCTGTGATCCCTTTTTTTTTTTTACCCTGCCCTACCCCCCGTGGTGTTTAGCCAATCGGGTACAATATGATCAACGTCCCTGTCTTCCCCTTGCTGTCTTTCTTTTTTACGGCTGGGCGCTACGTGTAGCCTTCTCGTTGTCCGTGCTTTACTGGGACGTGCTCAGTTGTGGCGAATTGTGAAGTGATTGGAAGCTAAAGTGTGCCTCAAACGGGTGAGGTATTCCGAAATTCAATGTCGCGCCCATGCAAGAACTTTAAGTCAGGTGACGGAGTCATACACTCTGAGCGTGGTAATGCGATAGATACAATTTTGTGTTCCTATAATAAATGTTACCAAGTTTAGAGTATAAACTTTCTGAATTTCATAGCTGTAGGCGCAAAAAACTGCACCAAATTTAGGGTGCATGGTCGGCTAACAGCGCATGGCGAAGCAGAGTGCGACGTCACCTGATTTCAACGATACTGCAGGAGGGTTTTTAATATTATATGCGGCCTTTGTAGGTGCAGTGAGAATTACTTTACTTACATTAATTCTGCTGCGTGAGCCATTATCCATCATCCCTACAATCCTACTTTCCTCGAAGGCGATCGTGCATAGCCTTTTGAAAACGAAGTTAGAAGCGCAGTTGCATTTCGATATCGAACGGTTCGTGTAATCTGATTCGCTCTTTGATGCAGCCGCGATATGTTCCCAGGTAGCTTTCATAAGAGCATGCTCAGAGATTTTCCGTCTGTTTAAAGCTTTTTTCGGTGCACGCTGAAGAACAACACAATAATATCTAATTTGAGGAGTCGTGGAGGACTATAGGAAATAATGAACGCACGGCGACGGCCCTTGGTAGCCAAGATAGATTAAAAACAGCTTACCTGGATGGGCAAGCTGCACTTGCACTGTTTTATTCGAGATAGGCTTCTACTCGAGACAGCAGACTAGCGCGCTTACTGTTTTTTAACATCGCAAGATGGTACTCCTGAAGACCGAAGAGTATACGCTGACAATGCACTGCTAATAGGAACACATTTGATGACGTATTCAGTTTCAAAAATTTAACGGAAACTCGCAGCGCTTAGAAATACCAGAAGATACATTTTATTGATGTACGAGAATGCTGTAAGCCTGTGTGCTCTGATTTGAGTGCGCGTTAAGGAACCCCAGGCGATAGAAATATGTAAGCCCCACATATCAATCAATTTTATAGATTTCATGATAGCTGCAATTCGTCATGCGCAAGTTGGTTTGGATTCATAATAACGCTGAGGCAGCGCAGTCTACAAATACACAGAGAATGGGAAGTTGACATGCACAGCGCATGTATTTCATTATCACCACTTGTTTGTTCATTGTCTAGCGCTGTCTAAGCACAATTATTTTATACTATACTATCTGGAAGAACACATCCAAGCAACTAACGTAGTGAACGAATGAACTTCTTCTAGCATTTTTTTTTTTCGGCAGAGCATTCGATTTCTCGTCGTGTGAGAACGTGAGCAATAGGCGAAACGTATGGGCATATATCCACCGTAACGTTGATTTCTACGCACGCAAAATAATTTCTTGGCGTGTGTTAGCCATAAAGAGCACTAATATAAACGTGAAAGGGACATATACTTGAAAAAAAAAATGCTTTTTTATATTCTTATGAAGCATCACACTGTTCCGCTTCAGTGAAATAGATTTCAGGAGAAGGAAGAAATTATTAGCTTGAGGATTGACAAACTCCAGTCACGCATGGCTCATATTCCGCACAAGATTGGAATGGCCTTCCTCCTCACGTTGTACTGTGACCACTCCAGTATCATTAACATCAAAGAAGCGATCGAACATCCACCCCTTTAATCCGTTGTATTAGCCCAACCTGTCATAGAAAACACCTTCATTGGGGCCTTTGAGGTATTGTAAATAAATAAAGAAATAAACATTCACTATAAAGCTTGCAGAAAATCTTAAAATTTAATGTGTTTCAAGCGTGGAACTTAAGCCCGCCAACGCTAAAGTCCTACTCATGTCCATCAGTTTTTTTTATGACTGTAGTACTACCTCTGATTTACTTAAGTAATAAAAGTGTTACAAGAAACACGTTAGCGTTCGGATCATTCGTTATCTAAGTCGCTTTCATTAACCGGTCCAACTTATGTGCAACGCCAATGCAGCCCCAGTCATGGCGACGGCCACTCGTACAAAACGGTAAGCGTAATAAATGCCAGGCGTTTCTGTCAGCAATCGCTTACCAATGGGTCTTCATACACTTACAGGTCATAAACGCACTTTTGCATGACACTGGCACTCAAGCTATCTAGACAGCTCGTGTTCCCTGTAAGGGGGAACGCCGCATCGGCACGCCCTTTCGATCACCTTTATTGCTGTTCACAACGGGGCTGAGTTAACGCATCAGGTGCAAGGCAGGCTTTCCCCGTCCAACATTCAAAGCTCAGTAGTTCACAGGCAGTCCAGTCTCGTTGCGCTCACTTGAGCCCATTTGTACCCGTCGTCACCATATTTAATTGAATTTCTCCACACAAACTTCCCAACGCTGCCTGCAGCAGGCTTGCGGGCAAGCCGCTGCAATAGCACACATGCCTTGGAAATTCGGTTCACTTGGCTCGACCTACAGCAACGACAAATGGGGTGCAGTTCTGTGCAGCGCAAATCTTCCATACCAAATCGTGGCCGCTCAGTACGCCCGTGACAGGGCCATTAGGCAAGACCTGCCAGTCACCTCGAGGCAGTAGCTCAGATGCGTGGTGCAACTTCAGCGTCTACATTGGACTCTATAATAAAGTTCTACTCTCTCTCTGTCTCCATGTGAAGAATGAGAGCTGCGGGAAGGGACAGCAGTGCCTCTGGAGTGACGACCGAGCATGTGCGCTTTGTCAGCACTGCTTCACGCACGTACGCGAAAGAAACGCTTCAGCAGCGGTATCAATGGCCACGAACCCTTCCCCGTTCATCACATTGTTACGGAGAGTACTTGTTGAGTCTGCATTCTGGTCGAGCTAACACTGCAGTGGTAGAGTAACAATGTATTGAATTATAAAGGTACACTATGCTCCAATATGAGCACCTCTTGAATGACTAGCACGCGCTGTGTTGCCGAGCTTTCCTGACTCTAATTACCATAACCAAAACGGCGTGGGGCTGAGCGCCACTGGACGCCAGGACACGCATCTATAGAGTTCCCCGGTAGCCACCGGATGCGTGGACCTCACCTCCGGCCGAGAAAGTGGTGCCCAGTGTGTCGTGCTCCTTAACGCCTGTATAAAACACGTTGCCCGCTGCTCCTATAATTCATCAGGCCCACCAGTTGCGAGGGAAACGTGTCACCGAGGAACACGCGTGCTCCGATGCGTCACGGGTTTGTGAAGACTGGATGAAGGAGGAGCTGCTGAAGGACCCCCTCTGCTCGGGCATTCATGAAATGCGCAGAGCTCCCTCTCACTTCTCTATACCTCACAGTGTGCCTGCACTCGCATACGTGCTTTCATCAGAGCCCACGGTGCTCGCTCGGATTTTGAACGTGCGCTCAGCGGCAGACCCCTCAAAATGCTGCAACGGTGAGAGCTAGAGCGTTTGTAAAGTTACGCGGTTTCAGCGGGCACGCGTAGACGTTTCCACCACCACAGCATTGCATGCGTCGCGCGCTAGTCGATACGCAAGGGCGGCCGCTCGCGTGCCTCCGGATGTGTAGATCTGTTCTGACTAGTATGGAACATGTTGGATGGTTGAGAAGCGTACCGGGAGTGGCTGGCCGGAGCTTTGCAGTGATGATGCTTTAAAAAGCACGACATAATTAAGGTGACGGTGTCCTTCTGCTATGTCCAGTATGCTAAAGTGAACATCGCAAGGACCAAGTTGTTATTGAGACGACTTGAGAGACGTGGCGCAAGCTTAAAACAAGAAAAAGTCGCAGCTTTGCCGTAACGGCGAAGCAATGAACACAATAGCAACCGATTGGAAGTTCACACGCAGAATGGCAAGAAGATCGAAACGTGCCCCGCGTTTCTCACGCATAAGTAACGCACGAAACGTACTCACAGGTACAGATGACCGTGAATAAGCGTCTCAGTTGTTACTTCGCTGTGTCCGAAAAGCGCGCTCTTTTAGAGGCGAAGCTCCTTATAGCGACACCTATTCGTCCCTCGTAGCCATTGTATTATGTAACAAGTATGACATTTTGACCCCCAAGGTGGTGCCGGTGAGAGATTTCTTCTGTGCGTTGTTGAACATTGAAAAATAGTGCTCAATGTACATGCCAATGGCTGCTAATGGGAAATGAGAGACAGGAGCATTCGGCTTTAAGTTAACGCGCACGCTGCGATTCCCATTAGCAGCCTTTGGCATGTACATTGAGCACTATCTGACAAGAAAGGGTTGCTACGTTATACTCGCTGGGTGTAACCTCCTTAGTTTTAGAAAGGTTTAACGAGCATCTAGTCGCAGTGCCATGAATACAATAAACTAGTATATACCATGAATGAACTCGAGGTGGTTAAAGGTGGGAAGTAGATACGAAGCGCAAGCCGTAAGAAATTGTTTATGTGCCACCTCTCGTTTAGTCTTTGGAATGCCCTCTGGATGGCGGTGCTTCTATGTGGGGAATATATGATGAAAAGATGCGAGATGGTGGTACTTGGAGTGTTGAATAGATGGACGAACGGACACACAGACAGATGCATGCACGGACGCATGAACGGACGCAGGGGCGGATGCATGAACGAACGCAGGGACGGACGCACGAACAGACGCACGAACAGACGCACGTGCGGATGGGCGGATGGACGCATGGACGGTCACACAGACGGACTCCTGGACGGTCGGAAGCAAGAACGAATGGACGAACGAATGCTTCGCCCCACACTCCATCATTCACTCCGTGGATATGCGGCCAATTTTTTTGCAAACGGAGACTAAGCACGATTGCAGTGACCACAACTACAACAGAATCGTTCCTATGAAAGCTTCAGGGCAGCCAAGAGATAAGATGCTCCCAATCACGAGATAAGGGCGAACAAGTGTGCGTTCATGGGCTTTACGACCACCCACTCCCCTCCGCGAGGCAAAGTACGCGTGAAAGATAAGGACGCGCGCCGCCGCACGCTCTCGGGGCCATATTGCTGTTAATACTGAAAACGCGAAATTCCCCCTCCGAGATGATCATCAACAGCGGTAAGTGGTAGATATATATAGCTCGCCATTTGAGCGCTGAAGGACATACCTCTCCGTAGCTTAGTGGTTAACGCCTCGCGTTCATGAATCGGGGGTCCACGTTCGGTTCCGTGTGCCGGAGTCTTTTTTCAGAATTTTTTCTCTTTCTTGCGTTTCAATATATATATATAGATACGTATACATATATGGTGCATGACAACAATGCCGACGCTAGCGGCGAAATACAGCTGAGAGTGTCCATACAATTGCTATCGCAATAAAACGAAGAAGAGGCAGAAAGAGCGCCAACTGACAACCGGGTTGATTTTTTTGAAGCATTCGCGTTATGAAAGTTCTTGCAGCTTTTATAATTTTTTTATAGCAGACTTTTCATAGCGAATGCTTCAGGAAAACAATCTTGGTTGTTAATTTGCGTTCTTGATGTCTCTTCTTCGTTCTTCTTGTTTATAAGCTTGCGCCACGTCTTTCAAGTAACGATCAGCAACTATAGCCCAACATGGCGTATTGTTGAGACGACCATTCCTTTCGCCCGCGGGAGTCTGCGTACAAAAGACATCAATAGGTTCAGAACCGGTGAAATGACGGAAAATGACATCTCTTTACTATCACTTTGTTCCTTAATATTGTTGTTCCTCAAAGTTTTTTTACAGAACTGGTAAAACTATACACCATCAATTTCATGCGCAAGCTAATTTGCTTTCTACCCTATGTTAGAGCTGTGAAATACCTTTGCGTTAAGCAAATATGTGAACAGTTCAGCATATAAAGTGAAACATTATTTAAAAATTAAGCCTGTACCACTTTCTGCACAGGAGACTATCGCACCAACCACGAACACAAAAACATCTAAGCGCGCAAGAACAAAACAATACCAAACGCAAATTTGAAATAATAGTTTATGGCGTTTACTAAGCGAACCATTGCAACTTAAATAACTCCTATAAACTCGCAAAAGA
Source organism: Rhipicephalus microplus (assembly GCF_013339725.1). Taxonomy (NCBI): domain Eukaryota; kingdom Metazoa; phylum Arthropoda; class Arachnida; order Ixodida; family Ixodidae; genus Rhipicephalus; species Rhipicephalus microplus. The sequence goes on along the minus strand of NC_051170.1, from coordinate 119,454,538 downwards.
ATGACACTTTTCAATCATTCCAAGAACTAATATAAAGAAGAGATCCCGAAATTCATGACTAACTATAAAAAGTGTTGCGGTTCTTTTTAATGTCAGCAAAAACATGCAGATTTAGTAGCCTAATAACTAAGAAAGAAGAAAAAGCAAAATATGGTTATCTTCGCGCAAGAGCAATATTGCAACGGACGACTCAATAAGATAATAAATCAGGCTTCGGAATACCTTGCCCTGCATTTGACTGGTAATTTTTACTGCGCTTACCAGATTTTTTTCCTGTCTTTCTGGGAGAATTTATGGCAATAATGCTAGGTTTGCGGACGTTTAATAGTTCGATTCCAGTCGTAGCAATCATAACTGACAGATTATCTGTGTGCTCTTCTCAGTCCACATCAGGTGGCCTACCCATACTGAAACTTTTTAAATCACTGGTTCCCTGTCATCTCGAAACCATTAATTTATTGTGGGCACCAGGGCACGAATGTTTGTTGGTAAATTAAATGGCTGATTCTCTTGCGAAAGCATTACTTTCGGCACTGATCATTCCTATTTTCGGACTTATACAGAACACATTACGGTGGTGCACTTTCGCACGCTGGAAATCAAGAAAAATTTCATGAGACCCTGCACTAACGGCTTTTCCGGAGTGCAACCACGTGTTATTTTTCTGGCACAGCGATCTCTCTTCTGATTCAAAGATAATGAAAGTTGCTATCACAAAATTTTGTGTCCGCGTAAGCTTCCTCAATTTTTACTTGCATATATCAATTTTATTGAATTCGCCTATGCTCATTTACTGCAATCAAGATAACATGATTTGTCATTCTTTCTTATGTTGTCGCCGTCAGCATTTATTCATGAAAGGTATACTAGCACTAACTGTTCGAAAACTGGGCCTGCTATTATCAAAACCTGTTCTTTCATTTGGAAACTCCACACTGGGGTACAGCCACGGGGATGTTTTATTTATCGTTCAGGAATGCATCACTGCTAGTAAACGATTCTCTTGCTAAATGGTCTGTGCACTATATATATATATATATATATATATATATATATATATATATATATATATATATATATATATATATATATATATATATATATATATATATATATATATATATATATATATATCAAAATTCGTAATTATAACTTAATATCTTAATTAACCAACTAGTGCTCCAAGGAATGCAGCAATGCGGAAAGTATCGGGAAACTTTGCCTTATACTCGGCCAATCCCCTCTATTAGGTATAAGCCATGTTCCAAGGAAAACAACACCAACAAAGCCTTGCTGTGCAGGAAAACCCTCAGAAAGACTAACGTCCCCGTGAAGGGCAGCCAGCAGCAAGAACAGAAAAGAAAAGAAAGGATAGTTGTAGCACACATTCATTTCCCGGTCACGAAACGCAGCGCCGTTTCATTTCCGTGCGTCGTCGTTTTCCAGTGCGGATTAAATTTTGGGCTGCCCGCGAAAAAATGTTTAATCCTTCCATTATTCTAAGACACGGCAGTTGCGTACGCTAAGGAAAAGCCCTTCTAGGAGCCTTAGATAATAAAGGCATAAAAAGATCAAACATCAGAACGTAGAAAAAGAGAGAATCCAAGACGATGCCACCAAGTCACTAACATCTAGCTTCCCGGAAAAGCCGCAGCGAGATAAAGGATTGCTGACGGGCGTAATGGCTTCTCTGAATCATGCATAGGTTCATTTTGCGCCAAGTGCGGTCGATGAGCTGAGACCGAAAACCAATAAAGCGGCTTTTAAGTTAAAACAGAAAGATGGAAAAGGTAGTCGTAAAAAAAGTATATAGACAGAGATTCATGAATTAGAGACGCTAGCGCGCTTTCCCCTGGTATCCCTCACATGAGAGCTCAGCTCACCACGTGGATAATTAAACGCTAGCGCCGCGGGGTAGAGAAATACGGCGTTATCCCGGAGAGGACTTCAAAAGGACCGACAACTGACTTTTTTGGCCCAGTTTTTGCCGGCCCGACATGAAGCGCTTACCTTCGTATGGTGTTCGTAGCGGCATTAGGTAATCCTAAAAGCACATAGTTATTTCATAAGCCGTATTTTTCGACCTGAAAGGGTATGAACAGTGATGTCCCTTTTTGTCAGTAAAGCTGGGAATTGGATGCGATGCAGGTCGACCTTCTAGCGACTTTGGCATGTTTTCATTGTTCTGCATTCGCAGGAGTTTCAGTAGCTGTATACTTAACCACGGCTATTATGAGCTTTGCATTTGTTTTTGAAAATAACAAGGTCTTATAATGACACGTTGTGGCTTTATATAGCTTCCCTGTATTTGTACCACGTTGTGTGCGCATGCGCCAACTTGTGCCCAACGTTGTTGCGCCCGTGTCATGGTGGTCTAGGCCCCTCATCGTTACTCTCTCGACACACGAGCCAAGCCAAGTCACCAACAACATCACTGCAAATATGAGTGGCCGTGCCGAGTTGCAATACACGTCCCTTCTGAGACAAACTGTAGCTAGTAAAACCACGTCGCTCCAAAATGTTAGCGACCTGTAATGTGCTTGCACGGTTTCATGAGCCCGAATAAAACGTGCCCACTAGCATGCAATCATTACGTCAGCGAAGGTAGCGTCTCTTTATTGCACACAACTAACGCGGGCCAATATGCAAAATTTTATGTAGAAATATCTTTTACTATAGAGAACCAAATGATATTTCAATACTAACAAGAAAATTGTAAACAGCGTACACTAATCTACGATCTTTTGACAGGCTACATCGAATAATTTTAGTTTTTACCACTAGAGGCGCTGCAGGCCATTTTTCTGTTCTGGGCAGTCGTCGGTCCCTTTAAAGTAAATCTCAGCCCGTTCGCGAATTCCTCCAGGAACGCCGAAATGCTATTTTTCACCATTATTCCTGCGTGCTGCTCGGGGTTCGAATGCTACAATGGAATGCGGCTCTAATGTTGCGGCTTTATGAAACGTAGCCAGTGAAACAATTCTAGCGATAATGTGCGGTACGATGGCGCAAGTAGGCGTAAACATACAGCCACGCACGCGGTATTTCCTGTTGCGTGCATTATGTAATAACCGGCATTGTGCTATACTGGTATAAATTACGACATTTACGAATATGGTACACTCATTATCAGCCCACAGTTTATGCCGAATGCCTTTTTTCTTGGAAAAATACAGATTTTAACTGCAGTGCTTCGTATTTTCCATTAATTTGTTCGCTTGTGAGGCCTATAGAGCAACTCATCGGGTTTCACGCACCCGAAGAGCGATATCCTTACGAAGCTTGAGTGCACCGGCCTTTCGTATCTAGCGTCCTCCGACGTCTAACCAGTACAGCTCCCATGGCCGGTACTGAAACCACGACTTTCGTGTCGGTAGCAGAGTACTGTAACCCTTGTATTCAATTGTGACGGCCACGTATGAACACTCTGCTTCAGTTTGGCATACCTGTTGCTTTTTTTTTTGAAGGGGCATCTTCAGGTCACTGACAAGAACAATGAAACGTTTGAAGCGATATATGTGTCATGTCGCAATTGTTTTCTTTTTTCAAAACTCTTTATTTACGTGTACCCCGGAAATCTGATGATTGATATGTGGGGTTCAGTGTACCGAAACGATCATATGATTGTGAAAGACACCGTAGTGGAGGGATCCGGGAATTTCGACCACCTGAGGTTCTTTAATGTGCACCCAAATCTGAGCACACGGGCCTCAAACATATTCGCTTCATCCCCAAAATTCCCTTCAATCACTTGTGCAACTTCCTAATTAAAAAAAAACTTACGCGTTTTCTCCTTCGTTATTTCTCAACTAGGTGAATGATACGCAAAAAGCTAATCTTTTTTCTAAACAAGTGCTCCATCTTGAATATTGGAAATTGACAAATGAAATTCTTCTTGGGAAAACTGCGTTGGTTTATGTCCCCTCGTGAAATATATCGACCTGCTTTTACGAGCTGTTCGTGTCAACAGTGCAGTACGAGAAAAAGACAGGGAAATAGCTACATGCAGAAATTGAAAGACCGTGAACCAGCATGTCAAACATGATCTCCTAACCTGTAATGATAAAAACCAGAGTGCATGCAGTCACTGGAATGCCAAGTCGCGTTTGTGTCCATAAATGTTCAAAATCAATGCTTCTTATGTTCGCAAGCGAAACGGAGATGAACACACATTTGCGGTTCTCCATCGACGGTCGTAAACCAGAATGTCGTTGCTTATTGCGGCGCAGCAAACTGGCCCAACGAATCAAGAAATGTTGTGTGTACAGGCTGCGTGCTTTTCACGAGCGCACTGATGTGGCCACATCTGTATATGTTTGGCTCGGCTGATATGGAGCGTTCAGAAACAATTTTGCTTCGCTAGAGTGATTTGCTACTGCACCTCTTAAAATGTGTGACGATTAGACGCGACTACATCATTTGGCTGCGTAAGTAAACTGAAACGTCTCTACACTATTGGTGCTTAATAGAAAGGTAAAACGCAAGGTAAAAAAGACAATGCCATGATGATAACTTCCATCCTAAATAATTCGTCAAGATGAAGCTTGCTCTCAGCCCCGCCGCTGTGGTCTAGTGGCTAAGGCACTCGGCTGCTGACCCGCAGGTCGCGGGTTCGAATCCCAGCTGCGGCGGCTGCATTTCCGATGGAGGCGGAAATGTTGTAGGCCCGTGTACTCAGATTTGGGTGCACGTTAAAGAACCCCAGGTGGTCGAAATTTCCGGAGCCCTCCACTACGGCGTGTCTCATAATCATATAGTGGTTTTGGGACGTTAAACCCCACATTTCAATCAAAGCTTGCTCTCACGACGAGCTCTTCGTCTTTATTGGTTGCCTTGGGCGAAAGAACAGTAATGGGAGTCTTACGTATGCAGTGCCAAACAGTGTTACTAGATTTTTTATTTTCTTCCTTTGACACACGCAGGCCCAATTTTTAGACATGCCTGCCTCATCCCGAGCATCAAAAGACTGTGAAAGCAGTACATACTTCAGGAGGCACTCAACGGGCCCACATCGTTAAAATGCGCACGCACCACGAGCAGGAAGGGCAGACAGGTGAGTCATGCCTGACGGCAGCTTTTGTAAGCATCATTTGCCGGTCGATCACGGAACCCCAGATACACTCCAGCAGCTTTGTGAGCTGTATGGCTGGTTGTACGTGGCCAATTTTGACAACTTTGGGAACATTCCAATGTTTACAACGCGCAAGCGCAGCGTTCCAGTGTTTATAAAGCCTTGATACGTACTGCACAGTCTTCGCTCTGAATGTGTATCAGTACGGGATCTAAATTTTGAGTGTGTTTTGCGTGTACCACGCGCAATTAGCGTGCAGCAGGTCTTCGGCGATGAAAGGCTAACGTGCCTGTCGAGTGGCCTGCGCCGTTTCAAAGAAAGGAGACGGGCGTTGGCTTTGTTCCATTGTGTTTCCTGTATCTGTCATGTGACGACGTTTCCTTTATTACCACTGCTTTTTATGTTGAGGAAGTGAACCTCGTGAGTGCTTGTTCCTGCGTATAAGACGCCCGAGCCTATATTGTGTTCCATTCACGCGCGACACATCTGACACAACTTTCTGTCTGTACTGCATTGATCACGCCTATAATCTTGAAAACTGACAGGGGAGCTGTTATGATACAAAGGAGGAAGCTAATCGGCCTGCAGCGAAGTTCTTTACCACGTTTCTGCAACGCAAAGGCAAGCACCGTTACATTCCGAGTGTTTTAATGACATCTTTGAGAAATTAATCTTGACATCACGTGCGCCTCAGCGACTTCAGAAGCTCCAACCCATGCTTACATTTGTAGGAGCTCTGCTTGAGTTTCTGATTTCTTGAACATTCACATTTTTTATTCTTGTTCCGGCACCCCTGCTACGTAATGACCAGACTGCGAGAGTGATTTTGACAAGGCTATAAGTTACGCCACTGAAACGAACCGACTTCGTAATGCCTTGCCCGCTACGAAGCAAGCTTACTCGGATGACGCAGCATTTGTCAAGCTGCACTTGAAAATGAACCGTAACGGGCTCCTTATGTGCAGAACGTTAAGGCAATCGGACGGGAGCGCTTGTGTTGAGAAAATCTATGCGCCTCTAAAAACACCCAAGCCAATGCAAAACAAGAAGTCATGCGCCCTCGTTCTTGCTTTGTTTCTTCGATCCCTTGTCGGGGTAAGCAAAAAAAAAACAATACCTGCACAGTCGCCGAACTTGGGGTGCCCGAAAGAACTATAAGAACAAACAAACGAACGAGAAAAAGAGAAAAAAATGGCAGCATATCCACGGAGTGAATGATGGAGAGTGGGGCGAAGCATCCGTCCGTCCATTCGTTCTTGCTTCCGTTCGTTCATGCCTACGTCTGTGTGGCCGCCCGTGCGTCCATCCACCCGTCCGTGCGTGCATCTGTTCATGCGTCCGCACGTCTGCCTGTGCGTCCGTTCCTGCGTTCGTCCATGCATCCGCTTCTGCGTCCGTTCATGCGTCCATCCGTCCGTGCAGCCATCTGTCTGTCCGTCCATGCATCTGTCTGTGTGTCCGTTCGTCCACCTATTCAACACTCCAAGTACCACCATCTCGCATCTTTCCATCATATATTCCTCATATAGAAGCACCGCCATCCAGCGGACATTCCAAGGACAGAACGAAAGGAGGCACACGCACACTTTCTTACGGCTTGCGCTTCGTGTCTACTTCCCACCTTTAACCACCTCGAGTTTATGGTATATACTAGTTCACTGTATTCATGGCACTACAGCCCAACGCTCGCTAAACCATTCTAAAACCAAGGAGGTTACGCCCAGCGAGTATAACGTAGCAACCCTTTCTTGTCAGATAGTGCTAAATGTACATGCCAATGGCTGCTAAGGGGGAATGAGAGACAGGAGAATTCGGCTTTCAGTTCACGTGCATGCTGCGAATGTTTGTTGTTCAACAACGCACAGAAGAAATCTCCCACCGACCTCACCTTGGAGGTCAAAATGTAAGATTGGTTACACAGGGACGAACGGTTGCCGCTAAAAGAAGCTTCGCCCCTAAAAAACGAAGAAACGGGGAGAATAATGGTCTACTAGAGCTCAAGTTTTTTCTGACGGCTCCAATCATCAGTCGAAATATTGTACAATGACAATATTAGTAATTCAATACCATCTTTGGTTGGATACTATAGAAAAACGATAAATTATAACGTTTTTCTACATGATTGTACGACTTACGCTTGTGACACTGTCCAAGGGGGTATTCTCCTAGAAATAGCAGTGCTCGGCACATGTGTTTTGCCCATGTACAATTTATATATGCATATATATGCAACCGTACGCTAGAGTCTCTCTTAGTCAAGACTACTCCTTTGAAACAAGAGTTGATATTGAAGACTTCCCTCATGCGCAAGAGGTAATTGAAAAAGAAGTGATTATCACGAACAGGATAATCTGGGAATGGAGCCGCACGTAAGTTTATATATAAATTGCAAAGAATAGTTAGGATTTTCACCAAGAAATATCCTAGTCATGGCTGCCTGTGCAGTCAAAAAGGAATCAAGAAAAAAGAAAAACAAGGATGCACTGGTAAAAATTCAACCTTAAAAATTATCGCAGTAGGCATGTAATCGGTTTGAGATGCATTACATGCATCTGGCTCTAAGAACATTAGACACTGAAAGCAAGTGGGCTACTTATAGGAGCATGCATAGATGCATAATCATGCAAACATCACAGGTCGGTCCGGTTGTGAAAAAAAAAGGCCATTGTGACCTGTACGCTGCTTTGTGTGATGCTGTGGTGAGTCGTCAATGCCCGTCCTGAAGTCTGGATTAAAGGTAGAGAGAAAAAAAAGGGAGAGGGGGGTCGAAGTGGTCGGGTGATTGTGCTGGCCCCTCATCGCTCCCCGCATCCTTCCCTTTTTTCGACAGCTGCCGCCATTCAGGGTCCTCTCGTGATTGTGGCATGGCAGCAGCATTCTGAGCGAACGAGAGCCTGAAGGTTAAATTCCGCGGCTCGGGCTGGGCACCCACCGAAACGAGCACGGTATAAACGAGCCCCGTTTGCGATCACTCCCATCAATGGTGGTTGCGAAAACCACGCAGGTTCGTGTCCTCACCAAAAAGCTCGAAATGGGATTAGCCGGTAATGCACTATTTCGCATGAACACGCTGCTTCTATACCTTTACGACCTAGGAACGCCTTGAGTGAAATTTTGCCTCTAAGCAAGCGCAGCTAAACAGACACAAAAGCAAGAGACACTTAAACAGGACAGTTGTAACGTTCGTGCATGTTTTCAAGCGGTGTGGAACATCTTGTTTCACTGTGTCTTTCTTTTGTGTCTGTTCCCCTGCACTTGCTAACACGCAAAATTTCCCCACCATCAACTAGCCCAAATTTCTGCGTTGACTTTAGCGAACACGGCTGAACACACAGAACGCAAGCTGAAAAGTTGTTTGCATTGTAACGCCAAGTTAACGCTTATGATTTCTCTATGTCTGAAGTGCGGGCCTCGGTTTGCTCCGAAGTTGGTCTCGCGTTGGGTTTCTGGAAAACTGTGTGTCTATTCGAAGCAAACCGCCGCCTCTATCACCAAACAGGTCAGCATGATTCGCTGTTTTCAAGGCGCCTCAGCTGCTGCAAGTTTGTTCATGTGGCGCGCCCACCGCATGTGCTCGGAAGTGTATCATTTGTGTAAAAATATCGTTCGTGACTGTTGTGTGCCCTTGCAACGTGAACAACGTCGCTACGTCCTCTTTTCGACGCGGCTGGATAAAACAAAGTCAGCTTTTGTTGTTGGCTTGGATTCAACTATGGCTTTGCAGAAGGTCGTATATATGAACTTGTACTGAAAAACCACTTCATCAAAGTTTACATTTCGCTCTTATCCTATAAGCCTGTTTGTTTCTTTATTATCTCTGTTTATAGGTAACAGACAGCTCTGCTGGACGCATTGCAGTGAATAGCGTGAACCGACCCAGAATCATCGCATATAGAAATCACCTGTCATAGGCGGAGCAGCCTTCTCCGTTTTATTAAAGCCTCGCTGCCAAGACATGACCGATCGAGTTTTATAAATTTTACAGCCAGGAATGCAATTATTGAGCGGTTAATAACTCAGAGTTTGAGTTGAAAGTGAGCGTTCTTGGTTCAGCTTGCCACTTTGTGAATGCAGTGGCTTTTACCCCTGAAGTTTGCTGGGACGTGTACTGACGAGACGAAACGAACAAACTAGTGCAGCTTATTTAATTCGAAGAGAAGTTGTTTGAAAACCGGGTTCTTACGACGGTACTGAGACGAGTATACACGTCTTTGACAAGGGTGATGGAACGTGTAGGGGCTAGACTATGTTGAACAAGAAATTATAACCAACTGATAAGTGAACGTTTTTTAACACTGTAATAGAAACAAAACGAGATTGAAGAAAAAAGAAAAAGCCGCTTTGTTCGAGCGATGCGAAGCCTGGAGGAAGTACGGTTCTAGGCTGCCTTCGTTTTTCTCATCGATATTTATTTATTTGCTTTTTATTTATTTTTTCTTGTTTTCACTGTTTTTGTCTCTTGTACTGTTTTAAATTTTCTTGATATTTCGCCTTTGGTTCTCTGTTTGGTTTCCTTGCTTCCTTCCTATTTTTTTTGTTTCTATACGTGATTTGACTTAATGGTTACCTGGGTTATGCCGTGCGATGACAACATACGACAACCAGGGCCCCGTCAGGTGCTCCATGTTTCAAAAAGAAATAAAGAAAAAGTTCGCGCTTCCCGGACATCCGTGATGCACGGCTGCATGCCTGCGATTTATAGCGTTACGCTCATTTTGTGCGCCACCTTAGACACCGCAAACTGCTTTATAAATACAACTGTTTTGTTAGCTTCTTTTAGGCACCACTCACGACCAATTCTGGTTGTACGAAGCCCAATTTCACAACGTTCGAAACATTCGAATGTTAACAACGCTCAAACGCAGTGTTTTAGCGTTCATAAAGCTTTGGTCTGTACTGCACAGTCTTCCGTTTGAATGTGTATCAGTACAGAATCGTAACTTTGTGTTGCGCGCGGAGATGTGGCTGAGAGTCTTAAGTAGCCAGATCCCGTTCTTAAAGAGGCTTGTATGCCTGGTCACTGTTTTCGTTGAAGAAGTTGTGCTGGCGGCCGCACACCGAAGTCGTTGCTGCTAGTGACACTCAGTGCTCTGGACACCTCTAAGGCAGTTTTGTGGATTCTTATATTTTAGGACACCATATATGCTAACATTGCATGCTTGTGGAGAGCCATGCACTGACTTTTTGGGCTTTCTACAGCACTAAGTTGCCTTTTTTTTCTTCACCCGGGAAATCGGTAGTACAAGTGACGGAACAGTTCAGATTGGATAATATGGTTCAGTAAAACTTGCAGCTGGGCGAGTTTGCTTATATTGAAAGGTAAACTGGTGTGTGCAAATAGACAAGGGCACAGAAAAGATGGGACTGGGACGAACGCAAACTTTCAACTAATTTTTTTTTTCAGTTGAAAGTTTGCGCTTGACCCTGTCCCATCTTTTCTGTGTCCTTGTCTACTTGCGCACACCAGTTCACCTTGAATTTGAATAATACAGGCGCATTTACATTTATTTACCCGGCATGCTGTATGTTAGACCCAGTAAACAGCTAATGAGCCACCGAAGCCCTAAATGTGTGCAATCTTCTTATATTGCATTAGTAATGAGAGACGTATGTGGAGCTTGTGAAGAAAGTGCTAAATAATGGACATTATACATGAAAGAGAGAGAACGGGACCCCGGACCCTTATAAAAATGGCGTTTTTGGAGGCACGGTGTTCGTCGTGGCCCTTGTTACGCAACAAAACGTGATTTTTCAATTATACTTATAACATTGATTGCTATGATTATAATCGAGATCATGTGGAAACATTACGTTGCCTTTTTTATACCACTGACTATAATAATGGTTGGCTGGGTCCATTCATCTATGCGATAAAAATTAGTTAAGCCTGCGTCATCAATTCAGGCGCGAGATGACGTTCATTAATGTTAAGTCATTGAGTTGTGCAGTTATACAACATGGATGGTCATTATATATTACCTTGTCGACGGTACTGTACTTGGTACTTTTCACGTTTGGCAGCTACAACAGCGAAGCAATCGCGTGAGCTGAGCGTACGTAGATAGATATACACTGCACTGCCCAAACATCCCCCTGCAACACTAGCAAAAAACTCACGCAAACACGGAATGATGAACAAGATAAACCCCACTCACGTGCATCGGAGGCGTCTGTCGTGGAGACGAGGAGGGTGATAAGAAGGCCTAGAAAAATCCGAAATGACGTTATCCGAGGGACGAGCCGCCTTAGGCGGCGATCACTGTGGACTCCCATGGCTACCTAGCGATCATTCTACGGTTCTAGATAAACAAACACCGGGGTCGAACGATCACTCCTAGCGCATCATAACCCAGCGTCGTTCGCCGGGTGTAGCCTTCGCTGGTCGTTACACACTCTCTGTCCCGCCGAGCAGAACGAAGCAGAAGCGTCGTCCCCTGAGACCAACCATGCACCACACACAGAACGCACCACTTGGACGCCCTACGCACGCAGAGGAGAACGAGGAGTGACAATGCGTACGTCCGTACATAGCGCACCCACACGCGCCACGCGGAGTGAACCTCCTCGGCGATGTGAACGTATTGCGCGCTCTGCGCTGGAGTGCAGAGCCGGCAGAGCAACGCTCGTTCGGCCGCTGCTGCCGCCGTATAACGATGCCAGCGCCACCGCGAGTAGTGCGGCTGCTGCCGGCGGTCGTAAGGAGCTGTGAGGAGGGAAGCCCTGGAGTGGACGTTCACGCTGTAAACGCACGAAGCCCGAAGGTTGGTCGGTAACGAAGCTTGGCATATATTTCGGGGAGGGGGAAGGAAGGCCCATCGATACTTTGCGACCATGTGGGCGTTTGTACGCGTGCATGCAGACGCAAAATTTTAAATCTTGGGGAAGGGGGCAAAGTGATACATTCGAGGGCCCCTTCATCCCAACGCCTCACCCCCTTTTTGTCTACACGAATAGTCATTGAGCCTAGAGACCAGTGACCACGGTTTCCTTAGTGAAATCTCTGGATGAGGAATACCTGGAGAGGCCTATTTTTGCTTAGTGGATAGCCTGTAATTACACCTCAATGTCACGGGTTTGATACAGGTGGTGGCGCTCACAAATTGACGGAGGCGAAATGCTAAAGGTCCATGTTCTATGTAATGTCAGTGCACCAGATTGTCTAAATTTTCCAAGTACTCTACTACGGCGTCTATTATTTACGCCCTTAAAACCAATGTGTGGTTTTAAGGGCGTAAAACATATTATTATAGTTAGTTTGTAACGAGATAAAGAGTGAAGCAAGAGAAGGCGGGGTGGTCAACAGGGCGTAGGTTCGATCCAGTGTCCTGCTCCGAGGAAAGAGTTAAATATGTGAGAAGAGAGACAGAAAAAAAAAACAGAGATAAGAACAGAACCATACACACACTTCGGGGAGCACATCAAGTCTACAGGCGGTCGTACAGATCTGTTGACTTGAGTAATACACAAAAGGGGGCTGTCATCTGACCAATTTTTCACTATTTCACTAACAAATAGCTTATGAGTGACTATAATGTACACGATATAACGACGTTAGTGAGGAAGTGTAACACTACCGCTGAAGATTTCCATAAAGAGGGCAATAATAATGTTTGGTACCTTAAGAAAATAAAGAGAATTTATGATTACTAGGCTGTCTCAAGACTATTTGCAAGTGCGTTCACTAGGATCCAGTGGTGAGAAGAAATTGTGATGAGAATAAAGCAATTTGCAGAACAGTAAGAAGTGAAAACACTGACTGAAGGCAATACTAAATTCTGGCCAACAGTAGTTCAGGTGAAGATGCATTCTTGAAGCGGAGAAATCATGTAACAAGGAACATCATTGGAACAATAGAGGCACAATGAAAGATGACCGATAATCACAGTAGTAAGTGAATAACGTGAAATGAAATTGAACTAAATGGCCAAAGTACTTCAAACAGGCTGAATATCCAAGTGACACCTTATTTTCGTTCAGTCTGTCTGCACTCTGTGTTTGCATCGAGGGTTCTCCCTCACCAATAGAAACGGGCGCATTATAAATTTTGTTGGTATAAAACGAAATAAGCTCGTGCGAAGCACCTGTTTCGCGTGAGCTTATTTCATTGGTGGGGAAGATCAAGCTTGAGCGGAAGCTACTGAGAAAGGTCTTAGTCTTGTAGTGGACATAGCTTGAGAATGATGATCATGGTGATAATTATATGGACGCCGAAACCATTGGTGCATCCAACAGGAAAAGTTCGTGGTTCGTTCACTTCGCAACCAACGCGAATTTCCGCTCAAGTAGTCCCTAATACTTCTAATCCCACAGGTGACTGTGTAGGCCGCATTTCCAACTAGAATAGGCACACTCATTTGGAGGTTATGTGCCCAGACACAGTGACAACAGGGCCTTTTCGAACATTTGGGTCCTTCGAACTTTTGTTGTTCAGTGTATACATGCTGTGACAGCGTAGCTCTACAGAGGCAGACCTCAGAACTGCAGAATTACAAGCAATCCACACAGACAACATGCGCTGCTTGTTGAGCACATAACTCCACCGAAATTCAACACTCGTTACCATTCACCGTTGTCATGCATGCGAACTTGAAGTGATAATCAAGAAAACAGAACAATTTAATTTCAGAACCAGGCTGTCACAGACACTTGGGACCTGTTTATTCACCCACTTGCAATCGAAGGGTTCGGGAAGTGAGCGAGAAAGAGAGAGAGAGAGAGCATCGCTTTCTCTGAAGCGGCGGAGAGAAAGAAAAGCGTGAAGATTTATGGCGAGCCACTAATAAACTGGGTGACACCTTTCATTCTTATACGCCTCGAGAAGACCCAGAGGAGAGAGAGGCGGCAGATACAGAGGCGTTCAGCCCGTGCTCCGACGAGAAATGAGCTTTCCACGGGCGTCCAAAACAGAGACCTGTCGGTGGACGACGCGCCCAGCCACTGGGGTTTCGAAGCCGGATCGCGGCCATTCGAATTGCTGCTCGTGTAGATGAGCGAAACTGCTCAAACATGCCGGCTACTACGCGGCACGTTTTCCTGCTGTCGGCACCGCCAGTGTGTTACGATTGCGCCGGCCCCACGAAACACAGCTCAGTTCACAGTAGGGTCTCTCTACTGTGATTGAATTTTTTTGTTCCCCTTTAATGCCCCGGTGGGTGTCAATGGGTGACTGCTATTGTGAGCCACGTCGACCGTTTCCGTGTGCAACTTCACCCCACCTGCTTGGAACGCTCAACGGCTGCGCTTTCTGCGTAGTTTCCCAATTTTCAATTAGTTTTGTCGTTACATATATGCCCATGACGTACTAGACATCCATGGATGCGTAACTGGCGGGAAATATTGTTTCAAAACCACGTTTGATAGAAGAATAACTGCTTTTTAGATGCAAAGCAGCTTATAGCGAAGTTCAATTCGCTGTGTGGTGTGACCACCCTTACTTAGCATGCACAAGAGCAGGCCCAAGCACGGTCAGAATGCACTCACGCACTAGTACATTCGGGCCTGCGTAAGTGGCTGTGTAAGAGGCTATGGTTTCTCTCCCTTACACTGTTTAGAAATCCCGTGATTGCGTCGTCCAACAGGATTCTACAGATGCGCAATGAACCCACGTGCTCCCGCGTGGCGTGACGATGAATCCGCGTGACTTGCTCCAAGAAGAGTTTGGTACGACTGGAACTACAGTGGATTAGTAGTGTGCTCCACTTGCAAGGACGCGTTAACAACGGGCAGGTGCCTGGGATGAACAAAAGTTTCAGTCGACCCATGCGCTGCTTTGCGTGCTACTCATGGTTCCCTTTAGTGGCAGATGTAATTTTTTTCCGCTTCATTTTGCTCAGTGACGTTTCATCAATTCTGTTTTGACTCAGCACTGCAGCGCAGTGGCTACGGCGTTCTGCTTATGAACGTGAAATCACGGATTAAGATTCTGCGTTCAGACAGCGCTTTAAGATCAAGGCCTCTACTTCCGTACATTGTCCAGCTGGTGCATGCTAAGAGAAGCCCAATCATGCATGTTGTCGCAGTCCTAAGCGACAGCGCACAGGTGTTTGTTGGTGACTTTTTCAGCACTACATTCGGTTATGCTTAAACAAGCGTGATCGTCAAGAAAATTGGCTCGCATATGAATTAAAACATTCCGTAGAGACAGAATGGATAACGGAACATTGATATACCTAACCAATCCGCCTGTTCAACGTGTAACGTGATGTATGAACATTTAATTGAACGCAAAGCCTTAACTTGATTTTGCTCGCTTTCTAGCGATCGTCCCTTTCCAATTTTTGTGACTCTTGGCAAGAAATGTGCCGGGGCTGCTCAAATTTATTACCTCGTTCTCCTAATGATAAACTGCGAAATACTAGGCAACGTCCGAGCTGATGACGCTGCCAAAGCTGGAGATGACGCTTCGGCAGAAATCGTCGAGATACCTTTCTTGAGGCAAGACGCTGCAACGCTAGTGTCGGCACACGCTTGGCGCCTCTAGTGATCCCTCTAAGAGACTCTAGCCAGCAGTATGGGCCTCTGTACGTGATTGATTCATCCCTCATTTCAGTATGCCGTGAAACCTCAACAGACAAGATGAACATGTTTACATTCCATCCGGTTATACGTTGCATATACTAATACTTCAGGAACGAAATTGGACTGTCAGGCTGACCATTTTGTGTACAGGTTAACGTCCTAGAAGACATAAATGAAGTCCTCTTTGAGTGCACAATATACGCATCAGAGTGATTGTGTCTGAAGATGGTCTTAAATGTACAACAGGACACAAACCTGGAGTTGAAAAATATTCTAGGCTCATGGAAGAACAGCTCAAGTGCGTTAGATTCTACAAAAACGCTACCGACGTTTTTATGGGCCATAGACCTGAAAAAAATTGTTGTAAATAGTGCAGTGCATGTGAGAAACTCTATGTGTTGTGATTCCGTTATGCGTGTATGTGACTGTATCTGTTATGTGTTTATCAGGGTATATATCATAGGTATCACCCGGCACCAGTAAGTAGTCTGTCAGGTGAAAACTAGGTAAAGATTTCCAGCTCTCCATTAAAAGAATTCTCTCTCTCTCTCTCGATGTGCAAAGAAGCTGCCATACAAAAATCACGAGTTTTAACAAGAAATGTTTGCCCCCTATAACGAAAGAGCACTGTTGGAAATGATGAGTCGCCGCTAAATTCAAGCATGAAACTTTGCGTAATATATATTCGAGATCTCATGCACAGATGACAGAATTTGCAGGGTTTTTCATTACGGTGCTTCTATAACATATCTGTCTTTTCTTTTTGGCCCTGGGTCATAGGTTCATCCGCAATTTAGGGTGGTGCTCTTCTCGAAAATAACCGTTCGACGTTTTTTATTGAATGGTGCTAGAACCACCCCTAAGAGCTGTGGCCCCGCAGCTTCCACGTCTATGAGCACTTCTAGGGAGATGGCTACTGCTCAGTGCCCCAACCTCAGATGTGGGGACGCAAACAAGAAATGGGAGTACGCGCAGTATAAAGAGACGAGAAGACCCTTCCCAGACGGTCGTTCCCAACGGAGGCGTTGGGGAAGCGTAATGGCCCAAACTGCTGGGACGTATCCTTGTTGCAAGGTGCAGCAACGCAGTCAGCGCCCGAAGTGGCCCTATTTTCGCGCACGTTGTGAAGGCAAACTGGGACGTGGAACCGAGGGGTCGCTAGAAGCATGGAGTGAGTCACGCTTAGGCATTGCACATATGAGCGTTGGAGCTCACCAGGCGCATATTTGCACCTGGTGAGTTGAGAAGAAAGGTTCTGAATGACGCGTGTAGCCTTCTCACCTCCAGTGTATTTATTTATTTATTTATTATTTGTTTGTGAAATGCTTTATATGCCCATTGAGAACTATTGAGCAAAAGAGGGTGCCAGTATTTACTAAACAAAAATACAAACAGAAAGCAAAAGAAAAAAAAGGACATAAAACATCAATTACAGACAGTGAGCTGCAAGAGCGTTATACAATAATAAAACGGTAAGAAATTAGGTTGTCATGAAAAGCTTCAGGATTATAAATTAATGCAATGTGACTTGTAAGACAGTTACAAGTGCATTGACACTTGGTAGTGGTTCAAAGGAACGCGAAGTTTGATGGTGAAGCGTCTACCTAATCGATGAACGCACCGTGGTATGCTATTGGTGCATTGTGCGCATTGTTCCTTTCGAAGAAAACGGTCGATCTGGGAAGCACCAATGATCCTTTCAGGGCAGCCGCACTTCAACATGCTACCTTGGGTCAATTGTAGATGTGCTCTGTAACCCTGCTGCATAGCATTAGGCTGAGCCTTCGTTGCGACAACGTTCCAAGCCTTAAGTCGTCAAACAAGTTGTTTTATACTATGTGCATCTTATTTTGTGAAACTCTCCCTGAGAAATTCATCCCTTTTAAAGACGATAGCCTTTCTTGGGGACCTTCGACGCAAAAAATTTGTCGTGTCTGTCTGTAAATTTGTCTGTTTGTCCACTGTTACCGCGAACCGGTTACTGTAAACAGCACCAACCGATACCTTGAACGGCCGACCCCATCCGCAGCGCCCACCAATGTTGCTCAAGGATCAGCGTTCATACGTGTGCAATTGTCAATTAAAAAGCAGTCGTTGCGCATATCTGAGGTACCATAACAACACGATGTTTTGTATGTGTGCCTCTACACTAGAGAACGCACACACAAGTAAATCTAAGGACCGTAGCATTAAACACGCTGCACTGACAGTGCGACGTGGGGCTCGAAAAGGCAAGTTTTACCAACGCTTTGCTAAAACGACACGGTGGTGGCACCTGCCCGTCGCTTTGCATTCTACACCTTATCACCTCCGAGAATGCACGCAGGCGTTCCTTCGTTTTCGGAGATAACTGCTAGATGGCGCTCATGGCTAACGTGCCTCGATGCGCTCGTTCGCCTTCGCTGCACGCTCGAGGCACTCTAACGCAGCGCCTCCGGAACACCATTCACCGATTTTCATGCGCAGAACATCGAATAAATATTTTGTTCATTCTCTCCACACTCAAGACGATCGTCTTTCGACGACATTTGCAGATTAAATGCAGATACGGTGCCAATTTGTTTTTGATTGACGCCTTTGGGCACTATAGGTGCGATTTTGTTTGTTCTGAGGAATGTGTGACACCGCATAGGTAATATTGAAGAACACAGAATCAGCGCTTGTGCCAAACTTTTTGGACGCTACAGAGCTAACAATTGTCACAAAAGAAGGCAAAACACAATGCGGTGTAATTTTGGCAAAGAAGCTCAAAAGAAACGTAACGGTCCTGCCCTCCGGAAAAGAGCCATCCTGGCGACTCATGGGCAGGAGACAATAGAGGGATCGTAATACGGTTTTAGGCGGTCTATGTGGACGGTCTCATGTCCACGGCGTCGTTGATCATGGGGCTGCTCAAGCGGCTCCACGATGTAATTGACGGGTGAAGTTCGTTTAACCACAGGGTAAGGTCCATCATACTTGTACATCAGTTTCGTTGAGAGACCAGGGCTGGTTGAAGGGATGCGAAGCCAGACGAGGTCATCCGATGCATAAGAAGCCGGAGGCATCGGGCTATCGCGGTGGTGTTTCTGGCGTTGCTGTTCAGCACTTGTGAAGGAGCGGGCAAGCTGACGACACTCTTCCGCGTATTTAGCAGCTTGTGACATCGTCGTCGACTCAGCAACATCCGGGTGGTAAGGAAGGATGGTGTCTAGCGTGCAAGAGGGCTCGCGACCATAAAGGAGGAAATATGGTGAGAAACCAGTGATTGTCTGGACAGTAGTGTTATGCGCGTAGGTTACAAAAGGGAGAATACTGTCCCAATTGGTGTGATCGGTTGCGACGTACATCGACAGCATATCTCCTAATGTACGGTTGAATCTTTCTGTAATGCCATTTGTTTGAGGATGATACGCGGTGGCAGTGCGATGAATGACTTGGCATTCCTTGAGAAGCGATTCGACAGCGTCCGACAAAAACACACGCCCTCGGTCACTCAGGAGTTCACGTGGTGCACCGTGACGCAAAATGATCTGATGCAGTATGAAACGACCGACGTCGCTGGCTGACGCAGAAGAGAGTGGTGAAGTTTCTGCGTAGCGCGTAAGGTGATCGATAGCGACGATTACCCAGCGATTTCCAGCCGGTGTAATCGGAAGAGGTCCATACAGATCAATACCAACACGGTCAAACGGTCGGGCAGGACAAGGTAAGGGTTGTTGTAGTGGAGCTGGAGAAGTTGGAGTGGGATTCTTCCGGCGTTGACAAGCGAGACAGGAACGTACGTAGCGACGGACGAAGCGATACATTCCACGCCAGTAGTAGCGGTGGGACAGGCGGGTGTAGGTTTTTAACACTCCAGCATGGGCGCATTGTGGGTCGGCGTGAAAGGAGGCGCATATGTCTGAGCGGAGTTTTCTGGGAATGACTAGAAGCCATTGGCGTCCTTCGGAGAGATAATTGCGTCTGTATAGCAAACCATCTCTGATAACGAAGTGCTGTATTTGACGGCGCATACCTCTAGGGATATTTTGCGAGGGAGTTTGATTTAACAAGTTGATAAGTGAAGCGATCCAAGGATCTTTTCGTTGCTCCTGTCGCATGTCACTGACACTAAGTGCAGATACGTCGGGGGCAGGCGAAGACGGCGGCTTGTCACTACATCGTAGAGGTGATCGGGACAAGCGTCTGCGTCGGAATGTTTTCGGCCAGATCGGTAAACGACGTGGATGTCGTACTCTTGTAGCCGAAGCGCCCAACGGGCAAGCCGGCTGGTGGGATCTTTTAACGAGGAGAGCCAACATAATGCATGATGATCTGTAACCACGCTGAATGGGCGCCCGTAAAGATATGGTCGAAACTTGCCTATGGCCCATATGATGGCTAGACACTCTTTTTCGGTGACTGAATAGTTGGCTTCTGCTTTTGTGAGTGCACGGCTGGCGTAAGAGACGACGTACTCATCAAATCCAGGTTTACGCTGGGCGAGCACAGCACCGAGGCCAACTCCGCTAGCATCCGTGTGTATTTCCGTCGGCGCAAGAGGATCAAAATGTCGCAGTATAGGAGGTGACGTAAGAAGGTGGCGGAGTGTGGCAAATGCATCATCACAAGCTGACGACCAACTAGAAAGGTCTTTGTTGCCGGCAAGAAGGTCAGTCAAGGGCGATATGATGGAGGCGAAGTTGCGAATAAAACGACGAAAATATGAACATAAACCGAGGAAGCTGCGAAGTTCTTTTAAGGTCTTCGGCTTGGGAAATTCGGTAACGGCACGGAGTTTCGTCGGATCCGGAAGAATGCCATCTCTAGATACAACATGGCCCAAAATTAGGAGATGTCGAGCGCCGAAGCAGCACTTCTTCAAGTTGAGCTGTAGACCAGTGGCGGTGAGGCAAGTAAGCACTGTCTCGAGCCGCTGAAGGTGCGTTGAAAAGTCGGTTGAAAATATTACGACATCGTCTAAATAGCACAGACATGTCTGCCATTTCAGGCCACAGAGGATGTTGTCGATCATGCGCTCGAAAGTGACAGGCGCATTGCAGAGCCCAAATGGCATGACGTTAAATTCATATAAGCCATCAGGGGTAACAAAAGCCGTCTTGGGGCGATCAGCCTCAGCCATGGGAACCTGCCAATAACCTGAACGCAGATCTAGTGACGAGAAGAACTGCGCGCCTTGTAAGCAGTCAAGGGCATCGTCTATGCGAGGTAGCGGGTAAACATCTTTGCGCGTGATCTTATTCAACCGGCGGTAGTCGACGCAGAACCTTATTGAGCCATCCTTTTTCTTGACTAGAACAACTGGGGAGGCCCACGGGCTGTTAGAGGGTCAATAACACCTCGCTTCAACATGTCGTCAACTTGTTCCGCGATTATGCGACGCTCAGATGCCGATACGCGATACGGACGCTGACGTAAATGAGCGTGAAGGCCAGTGTAGATTTCGTGAGATACTGTGGAAGCACGGCCCAAAGTCAGTTGCTGGTGGTCGAAGCTGGCGCGGAAGCGCTCGAGGAGGGCGATGATGTCGGTGCGCTGCTGAGCCGTAAGGTTGGGGTCGATGCAGCGCGAAATTGCGTCGGTGAATGATGGGGAAGAGGATGACGCGCAGCAATCAACAGCATCAATAGGTAGCGTAGTCGAGTGGTCAGGAACTACACGTGCACTCGAGGGATCAATGTCATCGGCAAAGCCCAGACACTCTCCGCACAGTAACTTGGAAGGCGAGGGAAACGAATTTGATACATAAATTGCACTTGATCCATCGTGAATATTCAGAACGGCGAAATGAATCAGGAAGCACTTGCGGCGAACAGCGGTTTCAGAAGGCGTAAAAAGAACAGTTGAGCCACTAGAGATGTCACAGGAAAGCGGAACTAGGGCGGACGAGAACGGGGGTATCGAAGTGTCGGCGGCAACGAAAACTTTTGCATGTGAAAGGGACGAGTCGAGTGAAGCAGCGTCGCATAACGGCGCGAACTCCACTTCCGCGCGAGCACAGTCGATGACGGCATGATGAGTGCAGAGAAAGTCTCAGCCTAATATAATGTCATGGGAACACTGCGGGAGCACTACGAACTCGACGACATATATATTGTCAGCAATAATGACACGTGCTGTGCATGCAGCAAAAGGGCGAATTCGTTGCTCGCTCGCAGTGCTTAAAACGAAGTCGTGTAGAGGCATTGTGACTTTTTTTAGTCGACGGCAAAGTTTTTCAGTCATTACAGACACTGCGGCGCCAGTATCGACCAATGCAAAAACAGGCATACCTTCAACGGAGACAGCAACGACGTTGGACGGTGAAAAACAAGGTCTTGTGGAGTTCGAAAGATCCGCAGTTCTTGCCCCCGGAACCGCGGCTCCTAGTTTTCCTCAGGGACAGGGCGAGGTCGACGGAGCATAGGGGACAGGGAACGGCGTTGAGGTGAAGGCGACCAGTGTCTGTTGAAGTTCCGGCGAGGTGCAAATGTGTCCACGGTGGTAGTCTCGCCATATACAGCCGGCTCCGGTCGTGGGGGTAAATCATAATTGTTGGGCCTGACGTCGTCACGGAGGAAAAACTCACGCCGTCGACAAAATCGTGCCACGTGACCCGCAATTCCACAGGCGAAGCATATGGGGCGGTTGTCTTGAGTGCGCCAAGGGTTCCGAAAGCGTGGAGGTGGTGGTCGGGAGAAAGGACGGGCAGCCTGGTACGTAGGCTCAGTCGGTACGACAAAGGGACGCGGGGACGTAGGCGTTCGCGACAAAGAAAAGTGGCCGTTCGTGACAGGTGGACGTCGGGTTCCGTTCAGTGCTTCGGCATAGGTCAATGGAGCAGCCACAGGTGGTGCGTGAGCTGTTGGTAGCGCCTCGGACACTTGCTCCTGGACTACTCGCTGTATTGATGGCGCTAATGTAGATGGGACACCTTCGGAGGTATAAGGTACGAGGGACAACTGGCGTGCGACCTCCTCTCGTACAAATTGCTTGATCTCGAGAAGCAAAGTGGTGTGGTCTATAGCAGTGCCAGCCGACGTTAAAGCGGAGATTGTTGCACATGGCGCGGTGGCACGACGAGTGGTGTCACGCTGTTTCCAGAGCTCATCATAGCTCTGACACAGTTGGATCACTTCCGCTACCGTTTGCGGGCTTTTGGCGACAAGCATCTGAAATGCGTCGTCAGTCACGCCTTTCAAGATGTGTTTGATCTTCTCGGCTTCTGTCATGGCCGAGTTGACACGCCGGCAAAGGTCGACCACATCTTCGATATAACTGGTGTAATGCTCACCATTCTGCTGAGTCCTGGTAAGCAAGCGCTGTTCGGCCCGTAGTTTCCGAAGTGCTGGACGGCCAAACAAGTCCGCAAACGCCGTTCGGAAGGCCGACCAGGTGGGGAGGTCTCTCTCGTGATTACGGTACCACAGACTGGCGACGTCGGTCAAATAAAATTGGACGACAGTAAGCTTGTGTGCATCGTCCCACTTGTTGTGCTTGCTCACCCGGTCGTATTCGTCGAGCCAGTCTTCCGCGTCTTTGTCATCGGTTCCACTGAAGGTAGGTGGATCGCGTTGCCGAAAGGAGCCAAGACAGACAGGAGCTGCAGTAGTTTGAGTCGAGGCGGCCGCCTGCTGATCATCCGTGGACATCGTAGCAACTGGAGGCAACGTACGGTTTCGCAGTTCCAGGATTAGGCGTTACCCAGCACTCTCCACCAATTATAATGAGGCGTTTTAGAGTGGTATTCTTTTATAAAACAGGAGAGCGGTCACGACACGTCAAGTGGTAATGGCGGAACTAGCCTGAGTCCCCAGCCAACCAAAACGTCGTCTTCTTCACCGACTGAGTCATACCCCCTGCCCTTCTGAGTAGCATTCATCTTCTTCACTACAATATAATAAATGTGCTGGTTATTCAAAACAATTCAAATCATAGTAAAAAATGTCAGTCAAGGGGAATTTACCGAAATAATTTGAATATCGACAACTATGTACGAAGGTTTGTATTTACTTTTCAACACAATCTCTTGCCATTAGAAGGAATGCACGTTTGCTAATGCATGACTCACGATATTTTTTATTCCTCCGAGTGTACGTTTTTTAAACACACAACTTCTCGCGCCGACGAACATGCTAACAGAGAACTACAAATGCGCCATTGGCAAACGTGATTATCACTATATAACAGTATCGCTGGAAACTGCTAATAAGCGCAAAAGGCGTGAAAAGCGAGTAGACGAAAAAAGAAGACCGAAATCCGCCCATTATTTGCCAAACTGGCGACTGAGGCTTCAGCCGTCTTTCTCACTCTACCTTTATCTGAGAGGAATGCATCCATGTATTTCAACTGTGCGAAGAAAACAGCACGTTAGACACGTAGAACACGCACACACCGGAGCTTTGGGTGTGCGTGCTTTATGTGTCTAGCGTGTTCCCTTCGTCGCGCACTTCAAGCGTTTCTTTCAAAATCTATCAACAGACTGGCCAAAGAACATGCATTACTGTAGGATGTACTCGGTTGATTGTTTTTTGAACGTTAATCGACATTTTTCATTGGTGTTACTCATTTTTCATTTTAGGGTGGCACATTCATCGTTTTATTCTGTGCCTGTTCAGTGTTTTTGTATATTTTGTTTATTTCTACATTTACAACTTTATCAAAGAACATCGTACTAACACTTGCTTTCTGTTAGGAAACCTCGGGCTTACTCGAATGACCCTGAGGCATCCATTGATGCGTAGGTATTAGTGCACGCATTGCACGCGCTCATATTTCATATAATTAACACTGAAAGTCTAAAGGAAACCTGTATGTCAAACAAGGGGCCCTTATGTTCAAAGACGAAGGTGTTACCGCTTCGGGCGTTACGTTTCACGGGCGATAACTTAGACAGATGACCCGTCAAACAAACTTCCTAATTGCTACCTCGACTAAACCCGTGCGCGCACTCGCACCCTCAAGCAGCACGAACCGACGACGAGTGGGTTGCGGGAAGGTAATCACACGATGAGCTTAGTCTCTGCGAATCGGTGCAGCTTTCCATCACTGGACGCAAATTGGAAGGCTTCATCTGGCTGTAACGAATGCATCGCACTCGGAAGCGAGTGTTAGGAATCGGAAGGTGTGATGCAAGTACGCTGAGTGTTGCTCTCTGTAATTTGCTCGGGTCCCTGTACATCACCGGTGACAGCTAACGGCTTGCAGGTACACGCTCCATTATGCGCGTTTCCGTGCGATCGATTATGCGCATGAGACAACGTGAATATTGTACGGATGATGCGAGAGCTCATATAGGAAGAGTTTCTATGAGTATACATAGAAGCAGGTCGAACTAACCTGGAGGCACCATGAGCAAGTTCCTGCTCCGTCGCTATGTCTGATGTTTCAGAGGCCGGTGTTTGGAGAGTTTGGATTAGGTTGAGCAAAGCACAGTATACAGACAAAGCATTTGTTAATGTAAGCAAAATTACATGACGAATGCACTTCGTCATTCAAGAGCCTGAAATGGGTTTGTTGGTTACTGGCTTTGCGGAAAATAGTTGTATCGGTGTATGATTAGACATGGAGACTGCGAAAACCACAGCTGATATTCGACGTTGGGCCTGGGTATTTATGCTGTGTCCTGGCATAACTGCGCGTTGAAAAAGTCGTGTCGTATAAATCACTGAAGTGATTTGGTGATTATAAAAACGATGGTAGCAAAGCTCTTTCGAAAGCTTAGGTATCTGTGTATTTATATATGAACGATTTAATTCTCCCTCCAGGGAATCATATATGAGATGTTGTCACCTAACATGAATATTGAGAGAAAAAAAAATCTTATTCTTGTTGTTATGAGAAAAGAAAATGCCCAAACAGGTACCCAAATGAGGTAAACAATTTATGAAGAAGCATTAAAGTTATGCCAGTTAAAATTTAGTGCCATGAGTACTGTAGCATTTGAACCTCCTTTAAATGGCACCCTTGCCTGATGAAGGTAATTTTGGCACACATGCACTCTATTACACGATGACACTTTCGGTTGGGGCAACATAAAACTGTGGAGTGAATTGAAACACATACTGCATTCATGTGTTGGCAACAGAACTTCCACCGTCATAATGCTCTAAATATTAGATATAATAACGTTAAGTACAGTTTTTTTTTCAAGTTTCCCAACTTCACTGCGTATCTTTTTCCGCAAGCAGTTTAAACTGGACTGGACTGGACGAAATAACGTGTTTCTAGGTTGTCTAACACAAAAGCACTGTGGATGCTTCTCTTAAATACGAGGCGCAGATCGCATATAAGTGAATGTGCTACAGTAGTTTCTGCAAAAAACAAAAACAAACCGTGAATGATACTTATGAGACCGAGAGCCTTACGTCTCCCGAAATACCGCATCTCGGTTTCAGACTGCCTCACACACCGGATGATTATATTATCTGCGATTTGAAGTCCCAAAGATACAATATCATTATGAGAGACGCGATTGTAGAGACTCTGCAATTCGGACCACCTGGTGCTCTTTAACATGCACCGACATCTCACAGTACACGAGTCTCTAGCTTGCATCGAAATGAGACCGCTGTGGCTGGGATCGAACGCGTAGCCTTCCGGTGAGCAGCCGAGCATCATAGCCACTGATCCACCTAGGCGAACGCCTCACCAGCATGAGATCGCAATTAAATTATCCAGGGTTATTGACATTTGTATCTGCTGTGAAGGAAGGAAGGAAGTAAGGAAGTAGAAAGGAAGTAAAAAAGGTAGTAAGGAAGGAAGTAAGGAAGAAAGTAAGGAAGGAAGGAAGTAAAGAAGGAAGTAAGTAAGGAAGTAAGGAAGGAAGTAAGGGAGTGAGGAAGGAAGGAAGAGAGTAAGGAAGTAAGGAAGAAAGGAAGAAAGGAAAATAACTTCATTTTTGTTTTGCAGAACGCGACTGTCTTTAAAGTCTTTAGGTCTTTGAAGCTGCTATATACAGGAAATAAAGACCACCAAGAAAAAAGCTTTGCATCAATTCATTGTTCAGGCGTGTTGATTGTTAAGTCATATGAATTTCACTGTTCGTGGAGCAAGCACCCTTATGATGTGCATCGCTACGCATACGTATCCTAACCAAAGCATTCCCGTTGACTTTCGGTAGGAGGTTGAATCACTCACTTCAGACCATGGTGTACTTGAGAATAAATTGGTCGAAAAGACTACTGTTCAAGTGTCAGAGAAAGGAATTGGCCATGGGCACGCTTCTTGGTTGCTATGTTATTCCCTGTTCTTGTTGCGATGGTGTTTTCCCCGCAGTAGTAGCCTTCATGAGGCGAAGCCACACACTAAAATGCATTGACAGGTGTAAAATTCTGCCTCATGTGAATTATTAGCGCAGCTGTTTTAGCGTGTGGCTGCCGCGGAGCTTGTCGTCTCGACTCGGTCGTTCCCGTCTTCTTGCGCTCTCTTCTTCATCATCGTCCTTTATCCTTCTCTGCACTACAGGTTCACTCGGTTTCATCCCTGCTCATTCTGCCGGTTACGACGACGGCGACACCGCTCAACCCAGGGATGGGCCCCTATCAGATCCTCATTAAGACGTAGAAAACTAGATGCAAACATTGGCACGTTCCACAACCAAAGAGTCGCAGATCGCAGATGATTATCGAAGAGTACTTCGACTACTGTGCATGTCCCACTTTCTCGAGCCCGTGTGCGACAGGCATGCCTAGTGCTATCACAAGAAGCGTGAGACGCTCGAGGCATTACAGGCACTTACAGGCATTATGCACTATTTTCTGGCTCTCATGAGAGAAAGCTCCTTGGAACAGCCTCTCTTTCGCCTCCTTTCGTCTTGGATCACTCTGATAGTTACGACGGCCGAGAGCGGTTATGCACTTTCAAATAAAATTTTGCTTATAGTGTATCAAGTAATCGTAAAAGAAGTTTCGCGCTCTACGAAGCAGCAAGAGGTCAGTGTTGTAAACTAAACAGAGAGCAAGCATACGCAAATAAATAGGCAAATAAACTGACAAAAAAGAAACGTGACAGTCATGTCCCAAAATATGACACAAACATGGTTGATCTCTCCGTCTTAGTAATCAGTATAACACTAAAACAAAAGGTCTCCTTACAGAAAAGTTTAGTGGCTACGGCAGATTGATATAAGAAAGCTTATTTAATGTTCGTTGGTTTTTGACAGGCAATTCAGGGACCACTTTTCATAAATGCATCAATGTCGATGCTTGACAATACATCTCCATCCTTGACCACCAACGTCCACTATTCATGATTGATTAGTGATTACACATTCCCTTGGGTCATTGACGCCCGTGGTAGCTGTAGAAGTTAACCAAAGAAAGCAGTGTGTCAGGCAGAGGAGCGCGACTAATTGTATGCCAAACTTTAGCTATGATCTCCTAGTAGAGGCATGTTAGATTTATTGAGCACCACTTCCCGATTAAAGGGAAACGCAAGGCGCATTTCTCTTTGCCGGCCAGCCCTAATTTTTCGCGTGGTGAGCGTAAATGCTGAACGCGAAGTTACATCCAGGCGAACCAAGTCGATTGCTGTATGCGTTGCAGAACTATTCTTTGTATGGATGGATGCGTAAAGCCATACCGGTGCTTTGGGTAAGGTTGCCACCTGGCAGTGTGTTCAGGCGTTGCCAAAGTCGCACTTCTATCGGAAAGGAACCGAACAGGACGGACGCGTAAAAACGACACGTTGAAGGAACAAATCCTGGATTCCACGGCCACGATGCCTTATTACACTTTACCAAGAGTACTGTGAAAAGGCAGTGGTAGATAAAAAAAAAGGGGGGGGGGGGGGTAAAGTCTCAATGAATGAGGCCATGGCGCAGAGGATAGCGTGGCCGGCAGCTGTTTTCGTCATCCAAGAGGTCTTTGGTTCGACTTCCGTTGACGAAACATTTAAATACGAAGCATTTCTTTGCATACTGCAGACGCTTTGAGCGACTATTTGCGTATCTATCTATCTAGCCGCTTACGTCTCCATGCTCTCATACTCACCTACTTACCTTGGAGTAAACCAAAATCGGGGTAAAGTGAGGTAAAATGCGACAAAATTTAAAAAATCGGGAATATTTATTTTTATTTCACTTCTGATGGTTAATCACCAATGCGGAAACTTTCCCTTTGGTACAAGTTATGTGTTACGTAAGTATTGCCATGTTTACTGCATTCATAAATATAGTTTAAAATTAAAGAGCAAATACTCCGAATGTCTCATTTTGCCCCAATATGCGGGCCAAACGAGATGCTGCATGTGGCAAATTGAGACAGTGGGAAAAAATTCATTCCTTCAATTTTAGTCGTAAAAAGACTTAAAATTACTGTACGGGCCTTTCAACAGTCTTAACGAGCCCTGTTGTTCGACACCACGCATTGAATTTAGACAGAAGGTGGTGTTGTACTCCAAAACTCCTTGTGGTATAAACACCACCAGTCTTTCTTTGTAATGATGTTGTCTTTTGGTGAACGCCAGTACTTCCTTGGATTATTCACCAATTGGAGGCTAGATGTGCTTTGACGTAAATTCTTCGTCTCTTCTTGCTGTTTCGATGCAGAACTGCTGAGGCGTTTGCTGGCTTTTAACTTTGGCTGCCAGGATGTGTGAGGCAATAAATTTAAAGCTGTGCTATATTCAGTTTTTGTAGCGCTTTTTTTCAATTAGGGCATTAAATAAACGTCGTTAAAACTCAATCCCAAGACATGTTTGTGAATGACTTGGATATTCCACCATTTTTATGAGTCGCTTTAGGAGTGATGTACTGAACAGCAATTAGTGCTTTTTCAAGTCGTTTCATTCCTAGGAAGACTTATATAATATTCTCTTGTATGTGCAAACCTTCTTAAAGAAAGAAATATAATATGTATTAGGTGTAAGGTATGGTTCAAATAATAAGACATTACTTCAGGCAGTTAAATGCTTTTTTGTTGAGTTTTGCTCCTCTCAAATTCCAGAATTTGAAAATGTTCCCGCTTTGTCCTCAGGCACCAAACCAACTAATTTTTTTGCGTTACATAGCTCGTAGCCTAAAGTAATAAAATTAATATTTACGTTGGTGTACTGACAGTATCTTCATGCACGGATTCAAAAATTTGGTCCAGCAGAATTTGGTCCCTTTTTGATGGGTCACACTGGCAGCAGTGGCATAGTCCCGTACGAACGTTGTTAGTGCGGGAAAAAGTAGAAACGGTAAAAAGCAGACACATAAAGTAGCAGACAAGCACCGGCACTTATGGCTGGAAAGGAGAAACAAAGAAAAGGTTAAACCTGTGCGGGAGGCGCACCGCACTCACAGCGAAAGCTAGACGAGCGGCTTTTCAGGGCCTTTTCTAAACACTCATTGGGTAACTGTTGCAAACACACTTGTTTACTACCCACTACAGCATCAATAATATGAGGAAGAGCTTTATTCGAGACGAGCTCGAGCTGGAACACAGTGATGATGGTATCTACAAATGAGGAAATTATACAAATGATAATGACACTTCCAATCAATAAGGAAGAGTTGGTGAATGCGGTCACACTAATTCCCCGTCATGCTGAAAGCGGCCTCCTGGCCCCGCGAGAGACAATATTAAGAATTGCGTCGGGTATACAGCTTCAGTCGAAAAACGTACAAAATTTCTGTCCCACGGCAACGTTAGTCGGAGGGAGTTTTAGGCGGTAAGATACGGTAATTAACAGGACACGTTTGTTCAATCACTATATAACGTCCTGTAAAACGACTGAGAAATTTTTCACATAATTTTTCACATATACAAACGCTAAAAACAGAAAACACGATGTCACCTTGAGAGCGAAAGGTGACATCGTACCGTCGGAATGCAGACAAGAGCATCGCCTACACGCATGCACTGATCCGTTATTACGAAGCACATCACGATCAACAACTATCCCAAAATATCAATGCAGTCAACCATTTTTTAGCACACTCTATGCACAGATGACCGCATCGGATGCTCAAGCCCCCGCCGGGTAATGGAGAGACGCCTCTATGTCGCAACCACCGGGTGGCCACGCCGTAAACGTCTTCAGCAGTAGTTCCGTAAGTGAAAAATGAAGACATCCCGTAAGAGACGGTTTCACTCGGGAGAGAGTGTGAGTCGGCACTGAGGAAAACGGTCTGGGGTAGGGTGGGAAGAAAAGGCCCGAGGAAAGAACAGGAAAAAACAGCGGGTGTTCATGGCATGTATACGGGTGCGACACTGTGGCGCCGCAATTTTCACTCCCCTCGTTTGTCTCCGTGATTTCAAAACGTTACCAACGCTACGCTTCTGGTGAATTCCATACTGCTGTGTGCTGCTCGGGCCATCCATCTCGAAAGAAAGCGTCGCTTTTATTGTAATCACCCAGTAAGATGTACAAGAACAAAGAAGTCCCTTGGGGAGGAGGAGAGATATAGATGTGAAGAGTGGGAAGAAGCAGAAGGCGCAATGCTTTAGCAGAGGTAATGGCAAAGTCTTTGAAAAATCAAAAGGAAAGGGACATTGCTCTTTCCAATGGTAAATGTAGAAAATAATAAAAAAAGACAGTCTGCTGGTCGGCATGACTTAAATGAAAACTAAGTAAATAGATAGACGATGGCGTAGAGAGGCTACGCAGATGAGCTTTTCATTCTCGAGTAATGGTACTCTGAAGCGCAATACAAAGATCCCTGGTTGGCTCTGTAAAACTGTCCCGAAGGCAAATGTACTTCTAAGAAAAGGCACGGTAACGACGAGAAAGAGAAGCTGAAAGAAGAAGTAGCTAGCAGAGAGGAATAAGACAAGCGGAATCTAGAAAGACGAGTAGTTCATTGAAGAAGGAAGTGAAGTGTATTTAAAAGAAGTGCCGCTATGGTAGGCAGCGGAAAAGCAGCGCAAGCAGTCGTGCGACGGTGGCATTTGGTGCTTGCTCTTTTGTTCTCGAGGTGAATACCTCCCTAACAGATTCTTGAAAAAAAAAGCGGTGCTAGCACTTTTTTGAAGCACACTCGTTGAATAAGACCTAGGACAGCAACCGCACATAAGTTGCTGATTTCCGCTCTTTCAAGAGGATGATGTATCTTTGCGTTTTCTTTTTTCTTATTACTGATACCCTATTACAGTTCTTCTTTTACTCGAGGTTGTCCTGTCGTGGTACGTTCCCTCTCAATGACTTGCGAGCTCCGCAAAGACTGCCCGAGCCAAAAAGGACCTGCGGCGCCTCTCAAAACATTTCTTTTTTCCTGCTGTGTTGAATCGGAGCTGACAGTCTGCAAACTAGCCTCAGCTCCGCTGCCTCGAAATGAATTGACGAGAAGAAAGAAGCGCGGGGTGGAAAGGATGCGTAAATAAGAAAAGAGAGTGATAGGAACATGTGTGCGTGGAGAAGGAAGAGGAAGAACGTAATGCTGTGTTAAGAAAACATATGATAGCTCGAGGGAGCCGAGCCCAGATGCACAAAAGAAAGATCTAGTGTGGAAAAAGGCGTTGCTAATCTTACAGCCGTGAGGTGCTCATTACTAGGCCGATAGCAGAGTGGCGTGCTCCATGGAAGACAAAGGACCCTCGACGTGCATTTTCGGGTTGTACTCTTCGAATGCTTGCTGTGCGAGATTTTTGTTGTTGTTGTGATGGCACTGCATTTTGTTTTTCAGACACAATTTTTATCGTAGCGACCATGTTGCGCGACACAATTTAGTGGGGCTCTTGAGAATAGAATACAGAGTGGCTCCTCCGGTACGGAAAAGGGGCTTCCATGCAAGAACAGGGGAGATGATCGCGAACTCCATCAACACTTGCGCTAAATGGCTCTCTATAAACTGCCTGAATAGAAACAGCAGGATATGCTTTAGACAGGGGCCGGTGTGTTTTAATTCGAAACAGTCGGAAACCAATAAGCAATAACGGCCTTCCAAAAACCTTTCCTCTCCAAACTTCAACATTACTCTTCGTCGTTGCGTGGTTGAAGTGTTCGCTGATGTAAACTTGAAAGAGGGAAGGTGGAATGAAAAAAAAAAGCACCCCTAGAAAGAAGGCACTTCTTTCGTGGCGTATCAAGCATCTAAACGAGGCGAAATATGCGACCATTTGAAGGGTGAAAGCTTATTACACTAATGGCTCAAGCTTCGTTATTGCTTCCTTCCCTTTTAGAAAGGTTATGTAGCCGCTCAGGACATATTGAGTTTTTTTGCCTCAAGGGCAACGAGAAGTACCAGTGAAAAAGAAAACATACGCAGTTGTACTCAACGAGCTCTAGAAAGTACGGAACAGCCATTCCCCCTTTTTTTCTGCAACGCACTAAAAAAGCGTGTGTTGGGTGCTATAGTTGGTAAGTTTTATTACGTGAACTTAGATCGCGCTTCAGACGAGACACCAGAGTGTAAACAGGACGAAAGCAAACCTTTACTGCAGCAAAGGCAACCGAGTTATTTGAGCGCCACTAACGTCTATGGACAAGCGCATTCAGGCGTTCAAAACGTGCAGCCAACTCGACGTCGAGGGCGCGAAAGAAAACCCTCAATTGTGATGCACTGGCGCTCTCTTCCCTACTGCGTGCTTACCCCTCTCTTTCAATCACTTCTCCTTATCCTTATTTCATTTTCACATCCAGTTGCTAAACTATTCTCTGGACAGTTATGCTATTGTGCTATGGTCCCGTACTTGTCTTCTTAACATCCCTTTGTCGCCCCGTTACTAATCCATTTCATATATGCCTGTGTTTTACGTGCGTTTCTCTGAATGGCGCTACGTATGAAAATATGTCATGCTATACCTTCTCCCTTCTTCCGATCTCTCCTCGTCACCCTCGCCTACTTTTCATACGTTCTTGTAGTGTTGGCTATGTTACACATGGTTTTGCATGTGAAACGCTGAGTGACGACATGAGATGATAGCATACTTCCTTCCTGCTTTCCTTCTGCTTCACTCTCTCTTCCCTCCCACCCCTTTCATATAAATACCCATGGAATAGATACGTATGTAGAAGTGGCTGTGCCAAACATGATTCTGCCAGCTTAACACCATAGATGACTACGCAATGCTTTGCCCTCTCCCCTGTTCCTTTCCGTATTCCTTACCCACGCTTTCTTTTCCCTCCCCGTCACTATTGACGGCTCTGATAACACTTTTCTCGGCCTGCACGACGTCATGTATGAGTCTGCCGTGCTTTACCAACGCCTTCCCTCCATTTGGATTCTCATTGTCCTCGTATCGCTCCTCATCACCCTAGCTTCCCCGTTGCTTTGTATGGCGATGCTTTTTGAGAGATTTGCCTTCCCAATGCCACACAAGGCTTAGCTATGAATGACCCTCTACTTTCCTTCTTTCTATCCTCTTCACCCTCACACCACTCCTTCATACTTTTTTTTTTTCCTGCCTCTTGCCACTCATGGTTATGATCTACATATCTGCGTATCGTGACGCTATGGTGACGTTGTAGCGCCCCAGCATGCGACGCCCGTCGTCTTTCTGCCACGCGGCGGGTGCACCGCGTTATTTAAAACAAGGAAAAAAAAACATTCCAAAGCTCAATGCTGTCAGGACCGAATCTTCCTGTGTTAAATAGAATATAAAAATACAGCTTACGATGACAGCACATCCTCCTCCTCCTCTCTTCAACATCTTCCTCACCCTCACATCGCCCTTCCTCAGCTTCCACATCACTTTCTGTTACCTGCTCCTGGCTAGATATGGCTATGCTATATGTGTTTTTGCCTGCGTTACACCAATCGACGAGAGCACGCGACAGCTTACAAGAGCACCTTTTCCAAAGGACTCCGCTGTTAGATATCTGCGCTCCGAGACACGGCCGTCCAATTTGAGTGGTTTAACTACTGGACGCCAGCCGTATCAGATAAATCGAGATGCAATCACCGTGTTTTTAACACGAAAAATTCAGCCTGGAGTGACGGGAGGGTTCGCAGCGCTGTCGGTAAATCACTTAGCTTCAACTTTGACCGCGAACATGCCTAACCAGAGTGTTCTCTCCTTGTGCAGTCAAGCCATGATATATATATATATATATATATATATATATATATATATATATATATATATATATATATATATATATATATATATATATATATATATATATTCAGAGACAAAGGAATGATGTCAAAGAGATTCGCAGCTTTTCAAGGAATAGACATAGTGTGATCTTTAAAAGACTCTCTATGGCAAACGTGCTCAGTGCATGTTAAAAAATTGGGGCACTAAGAGACAGAAAGAAAGCATGGGAAAAATATGAAAGTTGAATATACTGTCGTCCTGTTTGCTACTGGGCATGGGTTTTAAGAGAATGGAAAGTAAAAAGCAGGAAATAAGGAAAGGGTGAGCACCGCGTGCGGGCAGAAGGACGCCCAGAGGAGTATTGCTTGTTGCTGGGGCTGTTTTTTAGTTTGTTTAGTGGTATGCTCTAATATTATTAGCATATGTGTGCCGCAAACGGGCAACATATTATCTCATTGTTTCCAAGTACATCAACGAAAGGCTATACTTACACGAAATAATTGATTTATATATTTAGAGTTACAATTCGGCCAGCACGTGGTACTATTTCACTATAGCAAGAGTTTCAGAGAATTTTCAGAATGTTCTTGTTATATGAACGATAGGCTTCAAGAAATTCATAAACTAAACTCAGAAGTGTCATTAGGCATGGTCTATGACATCCGCTTAGATTCTAAACCTGCTTCTCCAGCCCTGATAATCCCCACTATGGGCGCGCAAAGAGAAAGAAAGATAGGAAGAGAACAGCCAAGAAGTTACATAAAATAGTTCACCCTTTATACGCAAGCGGTGAATATAACCTCAAACTGAAGTTGCAGCTTTGGGGGAGAAACAAGTGGAAGAGCTAGTGGTTTGGTACCTATATCTCATCTCTGTTCACATACCACGGTAAACTTTGCACTGTTTTTCGTTACATTAGCAGCAACCGGGTTCTAAGGATCATTTCGTAAGCCTGCATTTTCGATAGCAAAGTACGTTTGTGGCATGGGCATTCGCTGGGCCAAATCAACGCCTTCATGAATGAAAAAGAAAAAAACGAGATACCAGTGGATACGCACACAAACTTTGGTTCCTCATTCGGAATTGCTCACGAGTAGATCTTTGAACGTCTGTATTGTGACCGATTGACCAAGGAAAAAAACCAGAAGCGAAACATGAACAGGGGTTGTGGATTGTCAAATAATACTGTTCTCTCCCTTATGAAACCATTTTGCGGTCACGTTTTTTTCCTCCCATAGCGTGGTGCTGCACCATACGTTTAGGCTGCCGCCTCTACGTGCTGCGTTGGATTTGCCAGTATAAGCAAGCGCAGCAGCGTAAAACCCGGTGGAGTGCATAAATCTCACTCTTTAGAATCCATCCTGCAAAAATCTAGCTTCTCCTTAAGCGAATGCACCCACTCCATCCTAATTGAAAAGATCGAAAAAAGGTACATCAATAAGTTCACGCGATGCTGCGTTTAAGCAATGGCTCTCTCAATGCAGGGCCTACCACAAGCCGCAGTTTCGCACTCTCCCTTCATTGTTGTATAGCATGTTTTTTTGTATTTCCTCTTGTTTTTTTTTTCGCTAAGCAAGCGAAAGCGGTGTGAACAGTGTTTTGAGAGCAATGCCGCGTTTTTCGTTCTCACTATTAACGCGCACTGCCTAGAACTATTTTCCTTCTCAAACTCAGTATTTTCCTCTTCGTTTGCGAGAGGCACTCACAACAAAGCCAATGCCATGAACGCTTCTTTCGTCCTCGCGATTTAGAGGCCTGGGAGCTTTCGTTCCCCGAAAATTATATATGCAATAAAGGTAAGGCATAACGCCCTGTATATATAAGTGAAAGAAAAAAAAAACTACTACAGAGAGCAGCTCGAAACGCATTTACATATACTTGGGTACATTTATTGTTTGGACTTTGCTTCCCAAATATTTGGGAGCTAGCGGCATCCGCTTTCATTTTAGCCCAAGCACCGTACTCGGGAATGCTATGGTGGGGGAGATAGCTTGCGAATGAGCCTTCCGAATTTCTCTCTCATGCCCTTTGATTATGCGTGGCGATAATCCTCTTGATTGTTCCTAATGTGTTAATTTGTTTGTTTGCGTTTTGACTACGTCATTTTAAACCAATAAAAAAGAAAGGATTTTGTAAATGTTGAAACCCATACTAACGCTTTATATAGCATAGCCGTGATTGGAATTGCGGACATAAAGTAGGTTCCACCATAGCCATACAATTGTCTTTGTTTTCGTTTGGTTCACGCAGCAAGTAGTGCATCTAAAGATTCGAGAAGTGCGCGTTATTAAGTAGGCGCAAGTTTAGTCCCATTGCGCCTAATATACGTAAACAGTGTGGTAGTTACACTGAACATTGAAGTGCATAGAGAAAGAGCGCATTATTTTTTATTACGATACAAGTTATGTGAACAGTCTCGGCAGATTCTTGCCGCAGTCGTCGTCGTAATGCACTGAATGTATATGTATATTAATAAAAAAGACACAAGGAAAAAGAAATTGAAAAGCAAAACATCACAGCATATCCACAGAGTGAGTGATGATGAGTGGGGCGAAGCTTTGGAGGGTTTTATTGTTAAACCGCAAATCGTCGGTTCGTCCACCCGTCTATCTGTCTGTCTGTGTCTCTGTCTGTTTAGCTATCTGTCATTTCAACAACAATTCAACAATGTGCCGTGCATTTCCAGGCCTTATAACGGTAAACTTGAGTGTGTTTTATCTCACTCAATCACGACTGATCTTCATTTTAGCGGCCCCGACTCTACCTTCATGCGTTTTCTTTAAATTTGAAAACTGCCCTTGAGACGTGCAGGAAGGTGTAGGCCCTTTCTGTATCTAATATTGATGTGTAACGAAAAAAAAAGCAGTGGGCACACCTTGCATTAGACGCCAAGGCATTTGAAGAGACGCAGAAAGGTAACTCCATGAGCAGCAGTGTATATATATATATACATATACATAGAAGGGCGACGGATTCTGCTTTTTTTACACCACTTCAAGCGCATTGCTCAAGCACGAAGAGGCAACCGTTGTGACAGTTGTTAGTTGCGTTATGCTTCAGAGTCCTTCTCTATGCTTCTCTGGAGCGCTGCAAGTATCGATGTGCTTGTCATCCTTTGTGTGACAGACAGACAGACAGACAGACAGACAGACAGACAGACAGACAGACAGACAGACAGACAGACAGACAGACAGACAGACAGACAGACAGACAGACAGACAGACACAGACAGACAGACAGATAGACAGGCAGGCAGGCGGGCGGGCGCGTGGGCGGGCGGGCAGGCAGGCATTTTTAATGAGGCCCTGAGATGCTTCTTCGCTCTTTTACGGGCCCTCGGGACCACTGTTGACTGGATATTCAGTGCCGTACTTGCAATTAAATTCTTCCCAGTCCTGTTCGCTAGTGTGATGTGTCCCGATTACGAAGGACACTGCCAGAGCATGTGCACTAGAGTGCTGAACGCCTCTCCGCAATCCGGACACTGTCGCTCAATATCACTGCTAATCCGACTAAGCAAGGCTCTCGAGGGATATGACTTCGTTTGAAGCATACTAAGGGTGATTGCTTGGGAGCTACATAGTTTTGGGTGTGGAGACTGCAAGCGCCTGTGTTCCTCTATATATTGAGAGGCAATATTGTGGTGGTTTAATAAGAGATTTCTCTGCTCAACCTCATTCTCGCGCATTACGGTGAGAAACCTCATTGGGGTTCTGATGACCCGGCAGCACGTCGTTGCCCATGTGTGACATTTCTAATTCTTGCTATCGCCTTGATTCTCTCAACCGTCAGGTAAAATCATGACCTCGTTTTAACCTTCTACTGGTGGCAGGTATTGCGAAGCGATGATACCAAACAGTGGGGATACGAATCTTGCCCTTCGGATATCATTTCTGGAGATGTTGCTCAGATATTAGAACTATGGGCAATGTCTAGAGCTTGATTAGCGATGATATCTTTCTGCTAAATGAGCAAAGCATTTTGCTCATAGGTGCCGTACACCGACGGCTCCCCACCGTACTCTATCTTAGAAAGGCTAGCAAATATCTTAGAAAGACTAGCAAATAAATAAATAAATATTGGGTTAAGAAAACAACGTTATTCAAGTGCCTTTAGCCTTTGTCTTTTTCTTCCTGAAGAAGCCTCAGGAAGTATGCAAAAGCTGCTCTTCCACCTAAAATAAACAGAAGATTGCTGTTTTTACACACTGGATTTTACACACAGTAATGTCCTACACTGCAGTGTAATAATAGATACGGCTATGTTCATATTTTATCCTAGCGCCTAGTTCATCAACAAAGAACTACTACTTGGAATGGTTGTTATAGTTTGATAAACTACAGATTGTATTAGCAACTACTGTATGATGCCTACTGAGCAGTTAATCATCAGTTATCGAAAAAAAGATGAAGAGGGGGTGAAAATATTTTGACATCTTACAGCATTGTGTGTGAGAATACTCAGAGCAGTGTATGTATGTGTACAACGTGAATAAATACAACTCGTATGTCTTTAAGGACATGACTTCATATAAAGTTTCAATACAGGGATACAATAAATCTTTCTGCAAATCAGACAAACTAGATGATTATGCTTTACTTTCTGGCTCAAAAGATATTGCTATTATGACAAATAAAAAAATCTAATCTTTATCTTATTCAAAGCATATGTTTTTAGTTCAGACTTATGACATCGTATTAAAAGTTAATACATTTTACACAAATAAGGCTATCTATCAAGATGGCATAACTTAACAACATAAAATATAGAAAGAAAGGAAAACGAAGGCTACACATTCAACTCAACGTACGCAACGGGGAAAGCACCACTGAGAAGGAAAAGTGAAGCATAAATAGATAAATCGTATGGTATTGTTGCGCCATTTTTATGTTTTGCTTTCCCAGACGTAATGGATCAACTGGTTCTAAATGATATTCATCTTCATTACCTTGAAAGTCAGGCGGGCAGTGCTTATTATAATATGGCGGTGTCTCACTACGTACCAATCTGTTGCTATTGGTTGAATCGTTCTCACAAAAGGTTGATGGAGAGCGGCACCGAGATTGAGTGAGATTACACCCCACCCTCTTCTTTGGCCTGCTCGGTGATCCAATCCCGTTCGTCTTCTCTCATGCTTCCATTTTTGTCCTCGAGAAACGGTGTCTACAAAAAGCATCTGCGAGCTTTATACGCCACACTACCCGAACGGCGGGAACCCATGCGCTCTTTGAGCCAAACGAATGACCCTTCCTATAGGGACGTGTCTGTTTTGTGGACATCATCAGAGTTTCGTACCATTTGGCTAAGAATGTTGTACCTAGAGGGAAAAAACAGCAGCACAAGAGAATGTGAGCTCTTGATCGCAATACCTAGGTGATGCCGCTTCAGTAATATAAAAAGAAGACAAATTAAAACAGGCTATACGTGGCGGTATTTTTACTACTTCGTAACACTGATATCGGGGCAATTCGATAACTTCGTATTGAGACCAGCGTCAAAGCTTGGCCCTCTCTCTCTCTCTCTCTCTCTTCGTTCATCAGTGTTGCAAAAATCACTTTTTGGAGAGTGAGAACATTATAGCGCTTCTTGCAACCCCACTGAGGGGATAGGATAAGGGTAACTCTCCCTACCCATAAGAACAACAACAAAAGTGTACCTTCTGATGATGCAATGTAGGGTGGCACCGAGGCGGCCTGCTGCCATGCGGCTTTGGCTGTATAGCCATTGCAAGCATTCAGAGCTAGGCTCAGTGTCATTGCTAACACACCTTCTGTCTCCAGCACGTTCAACGTTGGCAAAATAACGTCGGAGTGAAAACGGGCGTAGGGATCAGCGTTCTGTCGATTACCGCCACCATCATCAACGAGAAGGCGATCTCTTGGAAGGAGATAGCCTTGCTGTTGCAGGCAGGCAGCACCGATGAGTTTCCTCAAGGCGCATCACTGTATACACTTATTGCAACCACTTGGGCTTTAACATAGATATGTCCATCAACGACTCAATGAGAATGTTTTTCCTTCGCTTTGGTTTACGTTTTACTAACTGAAGATTGCCCCCCCCCCGTTTTTAACCAAAATGAAATACTCAGATAATTGTACCCGAAGAAGTTTCTCAGAAGTTTCGTCAAGCGAAATTCACCGTTGGCGTCAGTCTATTATACAAGGTTTTGTCCGGGCACTGTGGTTTCATCATTTTATTTTTCAAAGCGAATCGCTGATAACGAAGTTGTCGTTTTTGTTGTATATAACTTGTATCATAGATTCAATGAGAATAAAAGCTTGAAATATTGAATGACGCGCACCTGATCATCTTGTAGCTCGATTTTTCAAAAGCAAGCACCCAGAATTTGCGTAAATCGGCGAAATACAGAGTGCGAATGCACGATAAAATGCTTAGGCCACTTGGCGGTCTCCAGTAACATTTACTGCGGTCTCCTGATATACTTATGTGAGTAAGAGTGAAGGCTCCAGATGAGAAGTATTAAATGCCTTTTTGCTCTTTTTTGCTTGTTTTAATTCGACACTTCAGTTTCAAAGCCCTCAAGTAGGAATTTTTTCGGAAGGTAGCAATCGCTGAAGGCCATCACTATTTTGGATAAATGCCCCAATTTATTTTTTTATTTTGGGTATAGTACCCCCTTCGTCAGAGTTATTTTTTAAAGAGGCGGAGTGCTGGTCCCCAAGACCCTCTCCCTTTTGGCTATGGGCTTGCATATTCATTCTTCGTTACGTGACAAAACAAACTGATGCAGTTTTTGTTTCGTTGGTGTTTAATTGATAGCCGGTGCATATATAATAACGCGAGGCGGAGTTTCGCCTCAGTGGAATTATTATGAAGAGGTTCAAGCTGCGATGCACTTTAAAAAGCAAAGAACTGCATCTTCATGTATACGAGTCTCTTCAAGGGCAGCCGTGAGCTTCAAGGGGCAGCCGTGGTGATCATTGTATTCTCGCCAAAGAATCAGAGGATCCAAAAACTGGGCTGCCGAGAAGTGTTTAGAGAAGGATGTGTCAGCTCTGCTAATCATAAACGTCGGGAAGGGGATAAGCATGCAGTGTTTTTGCACTCGCTGTTCTTGCCCTTCGTACCCGCTTTCAGTTTCCTATGGCATGTAAAAAGGTTGGTTTATGTCAACTAACGTCGTCGGCTCTTGGTTAGTCTGGCTGCTGCCTTTTCTTATTTTTAGTCAACTGATGGCAAGTAGTGAGAGGTGCCCCCTTTCTGTGGCACATAACCACTTTTATGATGGACCATGACTACATGACACACTGCGAAGATAATAGACGGCAATAAAGCGATACCCTAATGTCACCCTGTGGTTATCACGTCATGATTGCATCCCAAATATTGTGGTCATTGTGTCGAAAGACGCCAGCACGGGAATATAACTTAATAATGGGCCATTACTACATGATACACTGTGATGATTACAGATTCCAACAAGCCGAGCCCCTAACATCATTTGCGACTAAGAGAGTTAACGTGTCTCTTTATGGAGATCAAATTGCCACGTTCCATTTCCCAAGTTTTTTTTTTTGTTATCGCCCCGCCGCGGTGGTCTAGTGGCTAAGGTACTCGGCTGCTGACCCGCAGGTCGCGGGTTCGATTCCCGGCTGTGGCGGCTGCATTTCCGATGGAGGCGGAAATGTTGTAGGCCCGTGTACTCAGATTTGGGTGCACGTTAAAGAACCCCAGGTGGTCAAAATTTCCGGAGCCCTCCACTACGGCGTCTCTCATAATCAAATGGTGGTTTTGGGACGTTAAACCCCACAAATCAATCAAGTTTTTGTTATCGTCCGAAAACACCGCACGATTCTCAGCGCAAACCGCGCCTGCAGTTTTCTAGAAGGTTCCGGACTGTAGTAGATCATTTCGATAAGATCACGCCCACTGTGCGAACGGTACAGATTGTTCTGGAAGCTACGCCACCGCCAGCGATAACGCTAGAACATTCGATGACAAGAGTATAAATGCCGACGCGCTTCGCCGCTTGTCAGTTGTTGTTGATCGAAGGCCGACGCTCCGTTCGCCGCTATCAGTCCGAGACTGCTATCTGTGCGAGACTGCTGCTGTAATTGGACTTTCAGTTTTACCGGGCACAGGTTCGCCCAAATAAACAGTTAAATCCTAACATGAAGTCTCCTGTCTTCGGCCACGTCACGACCCCGTGACAATATACGCTGCAATTCAGAAATTGATGTAAAAAGTAACATTTATTTTTTTACTTAAGAGTATTTTTTTCACTTAAGACAGTGCTGCATAATGTGAACAGTGATGCCGAGAAATCTTTCGTTCACTCCCGTGCTCCTCAACTGCTTTTAGAGCATCTAACTAACGACAATTACCCTTTGGTTCATCATAATGGGTTCACAATTGTGTTTCATCTGCGGTGCAGATTTGAAGTCAGGTCACCTTCCCGACTAGGCTATAAAACATTAAAGATCGCTGCTTAGTATCACATTCATAAAACCTTCAACGCATGCAGGTATATTTAGTGGCAACCTACTGCAGCTTTTTTGTCTTACTTTTATGTATGTGTTCGTGATAGCGAACCCATGAAAAAAAAATCGTCTTAACCACCTTGAGCGATGGAAAGCGATAACATATATACCTTACTCTTTGGACATGCAATGCAGTGCATCTTTCGGAATAAAAGTTGTTTATTTTGTTTTGATGGACAAATTAAGGGCAACATGCAGCAATGCAAAAATCTCGTTGTCGCGCTGGCGTTTCGCAAAGAAACCGCACTTATCTGGGCCCAGAGCAGGTTATTACCGGTATTGCCTGGTGAGCTGCTATGTTACGCCCCATTAAACGACCGTTATAGCCACCATGGTGTAAGCACTGTTTGCACGATTCGTTGTCGTTTACTCTCGGGCTTTTACAGAAAAAATAATTATTTTTCCTGAGAGAGAAACTTATTTATTGATTCAATCCGGCAAAACAGGGGAGGGGATAGGGATGGAGACACTTGCTTGCCCGCTTGGCCTACGGAGGCGGGGGAGAAGCAGTTCTTTTATGCTGCGTGCGCTTTAGTGTTTGACGTTCTAGCACGTACGTTTTTGAAAACTCAACTAATCATAACAACATAAGTGGGGCATAACGTCCAAAAACCACCGTATGGTTCTGGAAATTTCGACCATCTGGTGTCCTTTAACGCGCCCTGCCACTTCACAATACATGGGCCTCAATCATTTCGCCTTCCATCAAAAAGCGACCACCGCGACTGGAGTCTCACTCACTGGTTCTGCAGCTGAGCACTCAATGGTTCAGCAGCCGAGCACTCACTGGTTCAGCAGCCGCACTCAATGGTTCAGCAGCCGAGCATGCACCTAGCCACTGATCCTCCGAGGCGGACACACTCAACTAAGTCATCGTGCTTTAAAAAATGATATGACAGGGTAAATGAGTATAGCGCCCGCGGGAAGTATTTAATAATAGCATTCAAATTATACCACAAAGTTAATGTCGACGGCAATAACTTGAGTACCTTTCACGCAGTATTACTTTGGAACTGAAGTAACTTGTTCGGGCTGAGCCGACGACGTGGAGGTGAGGCTAGGCCTCTTGGCCCCCACGAGGGAGCGGCCTCGACATTGCTCTAAAAGACTAGTGTTTCTCAGACCCAATCAAGTTTTCAGCCTCTCTGTATATAATATAATAAAGCAGTGCTTATGTACCAATAAATGTCTTTGCTCGGGATAGATAACGGCAGCTCTTGCTTTCGCCTTATTCAAATAGGGTGTTTTATCTTATCACGTCACAGATAAGGCTGTATAACCCTGACATCTCAAAAATCAGTGACTTCAAAAGTCAGCATGACGAAGTTTCTCGATGCGTTCTACGCGAAAGATTCATTCCCCTCTTCCGTT
This sequence comes from Rhipicephalus microplus, assembly GCF_013339725.1. Taxonomy (NCBI): domain Eukaryota; kingdom Metazoa; phylum Arthropoda; class Arachnida; order Ixodida; family Ixodidae; genus Rhipicephalus; species Rhipicephalus microplus. The sequence continues at coordinate 119,410,151 of NC_051170.1, read as the reverse complement.
TTGACCAAACTGATGCGTGTTTTTCTTTTATGTATTGAACGCATGTTTGATTTATTGAATGAGGTTTGGGCTCGTTGCTTCGAATGCATTGCCTTGTGACCAGATGTTGGTATAGAAGCTAATCAGTTTTCTGAATCACCACGCTATTATGAACTTTGCAAATTTATTCGGAATTTACTGTCCTCGGCATTTCTAGAAAAATCCGATTGAAAAATATTAGGAATTTGTTGATTCATGTCAACAAATTGTGTCAGAAAGAAGTTGAGAATCCATAGAAATAATATTGAAACACACGTTCACCAGCAGTGAAAATTGTCGAATGATTCTGAACTGAAAAAACAAAACAGCGTTCGGCCGTACATTTTAGAAGCGAGCATAGCACTATCTTTTCAAGTGGAGTTTGGATGGTGCAAACACGTCAGAAACGCTTGTATTTACACCTAGCTGAGTCTGAGGGGGGATGATTTTTCCCTCACAACTAACGATGCGCATGCCGACACCGAGACCTATGCTGGTGTTTCTGTGAAACAAGATCTCAACGCGGTTTTGCATTAAAAGTAATGCTTCTCTGAATAAAGGAATAATTTGTTATAAATAATCTTACGTCTTGCTCTGCGCAAATTCGCCTGCAAAAAAAGACTGAAGCGGTTTTGAGTGTCGTAATAAATTTTACTACTATTTCTTCCATCAAGGCATTCTCAAGTGCGCAGGAAAATCTGTCGACGATTTCGGAGTGATACGCTTCGAATGTGCGACCAGGCTTGCAATCAAAAGTTTTTTGGAGCGTGTTAAGTTCCACCTTAATTTGGAAGACTGTAACTTTTGCAAGAAAAAGCACATGCATATTTTTATGTGTAAAACTAGTACTTTAGCAGATGCGGAGAAGCTTTTTGACTAGCGCGTGTAACGCTGTCCATCCGTGCGTCTGTGCACTCATCGCAACGTAGTCCCGTCACTGCAGATGTTGGACTGGTGCCAAGTAGGCTACACCGTAGCTGCGTGCTGACGTCATGCTCCCTTTGCAGTGCGCAGAGACGTCACTCTCTCCTTTGACTGCCACATGCTCGCCGCAGCACCGACAGCTACCCTCCTCGTCCATTCGCCGGCAACACCAGCCGCTACCAGGTGGTAGGAGAAAAGTGGAGAGAGTAACGCGCAGCTTTCGGAGAGTGGGAAGGAGGAGAGTTGCGCATGCCTAGTGTGAGTGCGGACGCCGACGACAACGCGGGAGATAACCCGACGACAACCGACAACGCCAATGACACTCATATTATAAGATTCTTTGCATATACAATCACGGCATATTTCCCAAGCGAACGATGATGATGGGCGATGAAGTGGGATCGTTCAGTGATACTGCAAATTACCCTTGACGTAGACCACTCACGAATGCAATTGTGTGATGAAGCGGGGCACACTTATATACAAGGTTTATGGGGCATAAATGGTAAGTTGTGCTGAGTTGTGAATTTCATTTTACCTTCAATACTACAGTTTCGTTGAATTGATCAAATGTAGCCTGAAATTTCGCAAAGACGTTGACCTAAACCTGCAGTGTGTCCTTTCTCACTTGTAGCACGCGTGGGTGTGTGCGTGGATCTGAGTTCGCGGACGCTTCAGCAGATCCTTGCCCAAGGTCAGCAGGCTCTCAATCATGTGAAGATCAGTGGCGTGTCAGGACGCAACTCTTCTGTCACCATGATCATCCCCACATCCATCGTCGTCAGCGTCGTCATCGTTATGATATGTAGTGGGTAGCTTGCGTGTGCCCGTCTAGTGTACACAACGCCAACTCCAGGGGACAATCCTCGACCATAAGGAGCTTCGTCTCTGAATATTTTTTTCGCCAGGAGTCATACCTACGACTCATATCTTTGCAGGACGAGGCGTGACCCGACTTGGTCACACAGCGTACGTTCTTCATATCACTATTTACAGACATGTTTTACTATCGGAGTTAATCAGAGCCTGGTGCCTTCAGCATGTTATTGATTTCACCACCGAAATGGGTATAATGCATGTTCTTTTTATATTAGTAAGAGCTCTCTAAGCCTGAGCCTCTGAGAGTATTAAGGAAAGACACGTCGTTGGCTTTTAACAAAGCCCACAGAAAAAGTTTAATTTAAAAGTAAAGACACGAACGTCCCTACAAAACCGAAACACTTAAGAAAAAGTTGACTGCACGCGGTGAAACATTTTTAATTACAAGCAGAACAGCAATTTAGTTAATAAAATAAACTAATTGAGACTCATTGAGAAATAGGGTCAACATGGCCAGGAAGCAGGGCGAATTGCTCAGGCTCCTAGTCCGATGGCTGTTGCTCTCCTGTCAGTACCGAAGTCCGCAGACCCTAAGCAGGAGTTCAGTACCAGATGGCTACGGTCTCCTTGAGTTGAAATGTGACGGCAGGAGGCGCCGGCCGGTTGAACTTTTCGCGGCACTGGTTCGACACCCGACTCTTCATTTTCGGCGCCTGATCTGGTGACAACTTTCTACTCGCCACGTCCTCTTCGAACTCGCCAGCTCTTCTCTGTCTCAGGATCTCTATCCAGCTTCAGCCCACTTGAGCCGTCCAGGCTGGAGACTGCTACACCAGCGCGATGGCACGTGATTGGCCCTCTCTTCTTTTATATTTTTACCGTTGTGCCACCTGTCCTTGTGCGCGCCGCTCTTCAACGCCGTCGTTCTCGTTAAAGCAGAAGAGTGCGTGCACTCCATCAGGTCTTGCTCTTTGTGACGCGCACTTTTCAAAGGCACACAGATAAAAAGAACACCACACTCATCACAGCTTTTCACCTAGAAAAACTGCCGCTTGGCGCGCAAACTATTTCACCGCCTCACTCCACACACCTATCAATTTCTATGGACCGATTTCAGGCACACTTATAGCGTACAAAGTATACAACTCTTAACAAAACAAACAGTTTGACATGTGTCGCAGGGTAATGATAGGGTGAAGAGCACAGTTAAGAACAGCTTGAATTTCTACGGTCACTGCACTGTGCTAGTGCAATCTTAGTCACGGAATATTTGTACACTTTAGCTCATATATTGTGCCTTCACAACAATTGAACTGTAGTTTATTACTGTAGGGAGGTTATTACACGGCTACACACACTACTGTGCTCTAAAAAATCCACAAAGTACAATGAATAATAAAAAAAATATAGTCCGCTTATAGCTCAACAATTGCTTAGGCTGTACAAGCAACAAACTACCAACAAGCTATTTACATCACAGAACTTCCAATACCATATATTTCTCAGTAACATGACAATTCACCTCAAATCAAAGTACACACTCACGGCAGCTATCTATAAAAGATATTTCCGATGTCCGAAATCATGATCCAGAAACAGAAACCGGTTTCAAACTTTATGTTCACTTTATGGCGTCCAACACAGAATCAGCGTCAAGTTTTTTTTTTTTCATACAGCAAAACAACCCAGACGTTTGAAAGGAACATTGACTCGACGTCTCTTTGTACATCTGCATGTTGCTGCTTGAACGCCCAGTTGATTTCTGAATTGAACAACGACCGAGAGTCAACTGGTGGCGTCGACTTCAAGCTCCGCGCATCAGAGGCGTTCGAGAGCGCATATGGCATCCAAGTGCGGCACACCAAATTCTCATTTATGTTCCGCTATCTGGGTCAAACAGTACTTTATGCATCCACTTACTCTGAAACTTCTAGTCATGTATCTCTGTAGCGCAATGAATGCGCACATGCTGTTGCTAGCAAAATTTTCCTAGGGGCAGCCCGACAAGGCTTGGTGACAATTTAGGGATGGAGGGACCCTCTTCTCAATTACAACGACACGTTTCGTCACTATAAAAACTTCTGTCGCACTCACAGCGCCCCACCGCCATCTTTCAAGCAAGAGGAGGCAGTAGCGTTACGCCAGCTACAGAGTATATCTTTCCCCAATCTAGTATTTTAAGTGAAACAGGTCAGTCTGCCGAGTCTTATTTTTGCTGACGATGATCTTAGGTGGATTTTCATTGCGAAGTATTCAACAGAAGGAGGAGGAGGGAGGAGGAAGGGTAGAAATGAAAGGCGCACGTCTGGTCAACCAGACGCACGTCCGGTTTGCTACCCTGCACTGGGGGAAGTGGTGAGGGAATTAAAGGAGAAGAGAGAAAGAAGTGAAGAGCAACGAGTGTGTAGATGTGACCTTGTCCATTGCACGCTTACAAGCGGTCACGTAGTCCGGTAGTATTTAAAAAACTTAGCAATGCCCGCGTCGCTTTGCTGGCTTGTGACGCGTAGAGCCATGAACCAAGGATCTTCCGCCATTCCCATGCGAAAGGAATACGCCTTCGTAAAAGCTACTCCTAACCACAGGCGGCACAGTAAAGTTGCATCCTGGCGGGAGAGATCCGATAGAACTTGAAGCTTTCTCGATGGGTCCAACTTGTGTAGGCGGCGGTTCCCGAGACTGGGGTCACTCAGCCAAGTTTCCGACATGGTGTTAGCGAACGAGTGAAGGCCCTTTGCAGCGTCGGCTCTCGACAATGGAATTGGGGTTGTCTGGACGTCTGCGTGGGCGGATCGGGCAGCATTATCAGCAAGGTCGTTACCGACAATACCACAACGTCCCGGTAACCATTGGAACACCACGTCATGTCCTTTCGATAAAACTTCGTGAAGCACTTCTCTTATTTCATTCACTAGTTGTTGATGCACCCTTTGTCGTAAAGCTGATTGCAAGCTCTCAAGGGATGCCTTGGAGTCGCAGAACACAGCCCATTTTCGAGGCCGGGCTTCTGCGATATAAAGTATAGCAGCGCGTAAGGCGGCAAGCTCCGCTGCTGTGGATTTTGTCCTATGCGACAAATTGAACTTTATAGCGACCTGGTACGTCGAAATGACAACAGCACCTGTGGAGCTGTCAGCCGAGTCCAATTCATCGGTGTAAATGTGGGTCCTCTGGCCGTATTGTTCGTTGAGCAGCGACAATGTCACCTGTCGTATGACCACTGTTGAATGACGGCTCTTGTTCGTTATTCCCCGAATAGTGAGGCACACCTGTGGTTGTTGTAGGCACCACGGAGGTGACGCTGGTCTTATTGCTGGAGTGAAGCGAAAAGGAAGGCATTCTCTATGGGCAGAAATAATCTTTGAAAACATCGCTTGTGGTCTTTGGAGTGGCAACACTGCAACATGGTGACCAGGAACTCAGCAGAGGTGTCTTATGGGGGCTCTCAAATTCTGAGTGGTGATGTTTGTTTGAATAGGATGCTCTCTTGCGATCATGATTGTCCCGTAGGTTGAGGTGCATCGCGGCAATCCTAAGCACACGCGTAGTGCTTGTCCTTGCAGACTTTTGAGAGTGCGGATGTTCATCTTGCACGTACTTGCCAGTAACGGTAAGCTGTAGCGCAAAAATCGCAGAAACAGTGCCCTGTTTAGCTGCATCTTTTACCTTATCGATGTGCCCCAAGATTTTCCGCATAGGAAACGCATTATATGGACAATGGAAGTTAGCATTCTGTTCAGGTAATTGCAGTGGGCACTCCACGAAAGGTCCCTGTCCATAAACACACACCGGAAGTGATGGTTCTTCTGGTATGGAATATTTTGTCCATTGATGGTAACGGGGTATCGTGTCATGGCTCTGCAAGTCACGACCAATGCACATTTCTTCGCTGAGACGGAAAGACCTTGCTTGCGGAGATATGAGCATGTCAGGGTGGCAGCCTGCTGGACTCTTGCACGTACTTGTAGATGAGTTACAGCCGAAGTCCATAGACAAATATCGTCAGCATATCTGGATATGAAGGTAGCACGTGGCCAAATTTCACGAAGGCCTACCATCAATTCAACAGAAATGTTGTTGACTAACAAGAAAATTGATGAAAATGGCGAATCATCTATAATCAATAAGGTCAATAATTCTATCATATTGTAGCAATTAAAAATGAACAGCTATTATTATGAGGGTGTTGTAGATGTATGGCTTTTTTTCACATTCCTCATCAAATATCAGCCATTAAATCATTCTGTCTTTCCTAAGGATCCCTATATGATAAATACAAAATGATGGACATTTTCAAAAGCGTTGTGTTCTCTGCAATGATTGCGACTTCGTGTGTTTGTTTATGTTACCCCCGTCCATATTTCTCTAGCTTTCTCAGCCTCTAAGATTCGAACTTCTCTATCCCCTTTCATTGTACAGGGTAGTCAAACTGTTTTTCTAGACCGGTTAACATAGTTTCCACTTTTTTCTGTTCCTTCCTTCATTGCCCGTGTTTGCTCACTGATGTGTCTTCCGAGAATAACTCGACTTTACGCCGTAATTTATTCTGGAAGCGGGCCCATTCATTCATTTCTTTGTTCGTGCCGTCATGATGGAAACAAGACGCATTTTCTACGGATGTTGTTTCGACATCGCAGATGTCGTAAAGGCGAACGTGCCTGATGAAAGAAAAGCACATAAGATTGTGTGTGTGTGTGCTCTGAGACAGGGCTCATAGGGAAGTGTCTGTGAAGAAAGTCGCCTCTTTTCTTGTCACTGATGGCTTTTATAACGTCAAGAGCAACGCACCGCCGTTAGCGAAGCACTTCAGGTGAGAAGTGAAAGCTGCGCGTTCTGCGATGAAACAAGAAATGTGTATTAAATTACGTGTAAGCACGTTGTCTCGGGGGCCTTAGAGCAGTTTCGCGCATTCGCGCTTTATTCGCTGCACTTCGTTCGGTCTAAAGGCGGATGCGGCGATGGATTCGTTTGCGCCTTTCGAAATGCTCCATCCAGCTGACTTCATTGCGAGAGGTCAACAGCAGACATTCCTTTTTCTTGAAATACGCCGGGTTGGCTGGTGTGTGAAGTGAGAAGATGAAATGACAAAGGTGCCATGCAAAAAAAAAAACAAGTAAAATAAGAAGGGGCGCGAGCACCAACCATCTTTTTGTTTTCTCGAAACGCTCCGGAACTTGACTCATGATCAGTAACAGTACTTCACATTACCGGCTGTCTCTTGAATCTAGGTTTGATGTTTATTGAAGGAACAATAAAAATACGGTCTGTTGGTACATATTTTTGCTGCCATTCACCCTTCCTTCAGATTCGTAGAGTTGGTGTCTTTAGAGAAGCCGGAAAAAATAAGTTTTTCTATAAGGCCAATAACTATTTCTCCCCGAATCCCATTTAATAATTTCTGCTCTTGAAGTGCTGATCGCGGTGTATGACAGCATGAGGAGGTAACCATATGGCTCCGTAGTTACACAAAATGACGCACTAAGTTGACATGTCTGAATCATTTCCGACCACGTTTTGTGAAAGCTGGTATCGGGTGATGTACAATCTTTGCGCGGGACAATGTAGTCGAACCGTAAGTGTCGGTGCCAGTTCGAAGCCAGTAAACTATTCGAGGTTCTTTGTTTTGTGCCTCTGAGGGCCTTAAGACTTCAATGAAATAAAGTTTGTGTATGAAGTTGTGAATCCTCTGTCTGAATTCAGTTCAGTCCACAAAGTCCAAGCGACAGAAATAGACGTGACAAAAAAAAATAGTAGAGGTTTGCTAGCAGCAATATACGGTCGCTCCACTCACCCACTCACTCATTCACTCACTCACTCACTCACTCACTTTTCCTTCTGCGAGAAAATAAAACGATGCCCTGGCAGTTTACAGCAGCGCGGGCTGACAAAAGATAGAATAAGAAACGGAGCAATATTCCACGGCCATCGTCGCAAGTGATGAAGCAGGAAGCAAGGAAAGAACAACAAGAGTGTCACTCATGTGTGCAGAGCCCAATCTTCACGAAGCAGGGTAAAGACCCTGGAGGGCGTGTGCAGAGGTGAGCCCGAAGAGCTCTTCGTCCCTACAGCCCTCTAATGAGATTACAACAGGATACGGGTGCACACAAGCGGGCAAGGGAGATTCCTACCGGCAATCTCTGTGGGAACAACGCCAGCGGTGGAAACGCGGGGCACGAATCGAGGCCCATGACTCGGCACCCACCTGCGCCTGAGCGTATCGCAGTGCTCTTCTCTCGGTGTGTCTAGAGAAGGCTCGCATGCTGTTACCAATGGGGTCGTAAAAAGTCCATGCTCGTAAAGTCATTGCGTGGGCATTTTTACTTGGAATCACTTGTGCTTTAATCAGACTTCGTTATTATAAAGGCTTCATGTGCGTATATTCCATTTAGCCACGTTGAGCGCAACCAACCATTTCACGAATGATTCGCCCAAGACACACAGCAACCTGCAATGATGATAATTAACTGACAGCCAATGATCTCACGGAATGTATAGGATATGTTAAGTAAGCTATTTTATTTATTGCAAAGATAAAAGTCGACGGAAAGATAACTTGTAGCTACTGGTGGGATTCAAACCTGCGACCTTCGGACAACGCACCCGATGCTCCACCACTGAGCTGCGGAGGCGGTCATCCTTCCGTGCAATTTATGTATCTAAATGGGTATTTAAACGTAGTAGTGTCAGTCACCGCCACTTGTCGCCCTTACGGAGAGTTTTAAACACTCTTTTAGCCTGATAGCGTAATGTAGCACGTGATCCTAATATGAGCTGGCAGCTGACCAATATACCCCTCTCATGCTACCGGAAGGCACCAAGTGTGCCGGAACGAGACCATGGCTATGAATGAAGAAAAGAAGTGTAAATTTACTTGCTCATTTTTGTTTTTCAATAAAACAACTGCTGACTCTGGCACTTAGCCGATGTCGGTTAATTTATTTTAGTTCGGAGAAGTCGTTATAGTGAAAAAAATGGTATACACTAGGGTTTAACAAAAGAGAACAAAAGAGCTCAAACGCATAAGGAATAATAAGAAAGAACTACGAAATATATGATTAGAAAGAAAAAATATGTTCAGACTTTTCGTATTCCTTCACCAACCGTCACATAAGTCCAATATTAGGGGTGATTCAAACGTTTTTTTCACTAATTGAAAAATATGCTGACAGATTTTGGAACACAAGTACAGCTATATTGGGTGCGGAGGGAAACAAGGATGGGAGGAAAAAGAAAACTTTCTGGATGTCCTGAATGTAGGGAACTGATCATGACCTAAAGACAACAAAAAGCAAAAGCGTATCTCTTTTTCCTCAAGCCAAAATGAAGTCTTAATTTTTAGCGCTCAAGAAGTTCTGTTTTTTGAAGCTGATGCCCCGGGGATTCAACTCCCGAATTTCGCGGTGAGCTCTTCATGCTGAGACTTAGCTGTATACTTGGTGGAGCTTATGAAAGCTCGAAAAAGAGCAACAAAAAAAAAAGCGCGCATTTTCCCGAGGTAACAATAAAGTGATTAAACGGGCTGCTAAATAATATGCTTGCTCCTTCCCGTATCTCAGTAGAAACAGGCGACTGCCACTGCTGTAACCATGGCAACGCCGGGCAAAAGCAGGAATGAACAAATACTCGTGAATAGAAAGGGAAACAGGAGATGAGTGAAAGTTATCCAATTCGCAAGGATATAAACTGAAAAGACCATGACAAGGTAAGATTGAATTTGGCTCCTGTTACAGAGGTGTTAAATGTTCTGTTGCGCAGAATCACTGGAGCGACATTGGTTGTGAGCTTTTCCAACTGCAGCTTTGCGTGGTGTCTGAGTGAACGCTTTAAAATAGCTCATTTCGTGATGCTTTTGCTTTCAGCTTTTTTATACTTACGTGAAAGTCTTCAAAGCGATGGTTCGTACAATAATGGGTGCCTGAACGGGACTGGTAAATGAACTATGTTTTGTTTTTGCTTACCCGATGCGGCGATCAAGCCGCAGTGCCTCACTGTTGTCTGGGAAGTCCTGCAATCTAACCTCGGCAGCGGCAGCTGCTTTTAGATAAAAGTAGAACGCCAGAAGCCACACGCTTACAATAATGAGTACGTTGAAATTGGCGATAAAAATTTCCGTAGCCTTCAACCACAGCGTGTTTCAGAATTGTGTATTCCGTAGCGATATTTTCACTTGTGAACAGATTAAACGGGAGGATAAATTGTCGTGGCCTCTTCCAACTAACTAAAGTGGATTTATGTGGTTTCTATATAAAATTTTGCAGTAGTATATATCGCTTTCACTTCGTTAACACTAAGATTGATGTTCTAAAGGGTTGGGTACTCCTCAAGCTGTTCGCAAACAGCTTTTAATCTCCGATCTTCAAATTGTAGTTTAAAGCACTCAAGATAGCTAACAATCAGCTTTAATAGTTACATTCAGTGGTACTTACGTATTAACTTGAAGTTGTGAAGCGTGCTCATTTACAAACTCAGCGAGTTTCCCTTGGCGAACACTAGTGAAACGGCTAAGCTGGTATAATACAAAAAGCCGTCCCTTTTTCAAACAGTTCAGCTAGTTGAGTGAAGTGTGATTTGAAGATATTGGAGACCAATGAATTGGGTGAGTGAAGTGGAAAGAGTGGCGGGAGTAGTATAACGGGCGTAGTGGTGAGTTTTGGGAGTATCTGTTGCAGGGCGGGAGACGCAACCCTTGTACGTGGTATGATTTAGCCACTTTCTGCTGCATATACCCACTTACGGTGCACCACGGTTTCGGGACGCCAAAGGCTACATTAGGAATGGCTTCACTGCTACAGAACTTATACATTGATCTGTCATCGGAAACACTGAACAGCGGAGCTGGAGGAACCCAGTATAATGTAGCACCAAATGAGAAAACGTTTCGATTATACCCTGGACGTCGGAATTTGTATGACGTAATCGTGTTTCAAGTTTGGGCGTAATTCATGAAAAGGATTCTCAAGCTTCGAACGAGGTCAATAAGTTCATCCTGAGAGACGTTGTCTAAAATCTCGCAATCCTATCAGCGGCAAAATGTTGTGAAGTGAGTGCTCCGTTACCCACGTTAAGCCGGCAGCCGAAATCTTGTTTCATTATCTTTAGTGTGATCAATAAAATTTTCTGAAACTTCGTATGCTAGCCTATGACAACTACAGGTGACAACGTATTTCATTTTCATTTAGCCTAGTCTATCTAAGACACAATAGACGCCTTCAAAATCTATGTCACTGCAGTATTTGGTGCGGGAATCTCAACGTGACGTCCCCACCAGCATTTTTTTTTTCGTGCGTCTTCTTACTTACTAAGCGTCGTGTCGTGATGAGAGTGCTGTTTTCGGGATTGTGAAACAGTGTTCTACATATATGTTGAAAATAGTTTTACTCTGTGGTATCCCTTTAATGTGAACATTACGTGTTTTTTAAAAAGCTTTGGTCATCAACTACAACCGTATGTCTGCAACATGCATTTATTTATATATTTATTTATTTACATTGCCTTCAGGGCCCATAAAGGCGTTACAGAGAGGTGGGTAATATAACAAAAATGCAGCAACAACAGAACACAATAATACAACCAATTAACTAGAATACATGTTCAAACAATATTCAGTTATTAGAGGCTTAAGATATGATCGGTTAGTGCAGTCTTGAAGAATGACACGTCCTCAATGGAGGCGATGGAGGGGGGAAGGTGGTTCCACTCGGCACTGGTCTTTGGCAGAAAGGAGTCTGAAAAAACGTTAGTACGGAAGAAAGGAATAAAAACTTTATACTGATGATCAAGACGGGACAATTTGTATGAAGGTTGCGAGATGAGTTCCTGTTTATTTGAATTATTTTGGTAAAGGATTTTATGAAAAAGGCATAGACGAGAAATTTTTCTTCGAATTTGCAAAACAATTATTCCAAAGTTTGATTTCATTAGTGAAACGCTAGATGTGCGGGTATAGTTTGAATTATTGAAATGTGCTGACCAATTTTAAACCGGCTCAATGATTGCTGATAATGTTTTTTCACCGGAGTCCCACACAGATGACGCGTACTCAAGCTTAGGTCTAATTAGCGTTTTGTACAGCATTAATTTTAAATGAGAGGGGGCTTTAGAAAAATTTCTGCGTAGGTAGCTGAGGGATCTGTTGGAATTGTTAGTGATGTATTCGATGTGCGCATGCCAAGAAAGATTATTGGTTAGAGGAATTCCGAGATATTTATATGAGGTTACGTAATCAAGATTGATGTTATTTATAGTATAGCCGAAAGAAGTGGATGAGCCAGAGCGACGCGAAAAAGACATGATTTTGCATTTAATGGTATTTAGGAACATTAGCCATTGTGAGCACCACTTAGATATGTTATCTAGGTCTGACTGAAGAATAACGTTATCATGCTGATCAGTTATTTCACGGTATAGAACACAATCGTCGGCAAACAGTTTTATAGAGCTATTAATAACAGTAGGTAAGTCATTGATATAAATTAAAAATAGCAATGGGCCCAAGACGGAGCCTTGAGGAACACCTGACTTTACGTGACAGCGCGGGGATGCAGCATCATTAGCGGTTACAAATTGAGTACGGTTAGTTAGAAAGAATTCTATCCAACTGAAGATGTTAGGATCAATATTAAGAGTACTCAGCTTAAGAAGTAGTAAGCGATGAGACACCTTGTCAAAAGCTTTAGCAAAATCTAAGAAAATATAATCAATAACTTGGCCTTTGTCTAAAGAGGAAGGAATGCTATGTATAAACGATATTAGTTATGTTTCGCAGGAGTAGTTCTTGCGAAACCTATGCTGAAATGAAGTGAAGAAAGAGTTTGACTCAAAAAATGAAACGAGATTAGAAAATACGATATGTTCAAGGATTGCGCAAGGTACGCTGGTAAGTGAAATGGGTCTGTAATTGAGAGGAGAATGCGGGTTACCTGATTTCAACAGCGGTACCACCTTCCCCACCTTCCAATCTGCGGGCAAAGTCGAGCACTCAATAGACTGGGTGAAAAGGTACATAAATAATACAGAGGAGTACACAGCAGTATTTCTCAGAAATTTCGAATTAATTTCGTCCACTCCACAGGAAGAGGATAGTTTTAAACTATGAATTAACTTTAAAATCCCCGCAAAATCGACAACAAGTGGATCCACGGGAAAAAAAATCTTTTTTGCGCATGTACGGGGCTGTGTCAGCACAGCAGTCAGAAAATGACTTTGCAAAGGTGTCATTTAGAACCGTGCAAAATTCTTCATTGCTCATGGTGCAACCACCAGTATCTGTAAGAGATATGTTATTTTTCTTTTTTATTTGACTAGTGCTCCGAAATTTCGATGGATTAGTAGAAAGAAGGGAAGGTAGATATGTATTAAAAAAGACGAGCTTTGCTTCTCTTAACGCGATGCGATATGCATGCAGTGTGTTTGCGTAATCCTTCCAACGAGTAGATGTTTGACAGCGTTTCGCAAGACGAAAAGTGCATTTTTTCTTGTTTGATAATCTTTTTAGTGTCGTTTAAAACCAAGGGGAGCGTTTTTTTCCGGAAAGCCTGCGCAGTGGAATATATTTAGCGACAAGTGACGTGGCTTTGTTCCTAAATAGTGTCCAATTATCTTCTACAGTAGGGCTAAAAAATTCTGGCATGAACTCGTCAATGAATAATGCAAGCTCAGTATTGATTGCTGTGTATTCGCCTCTTGCATAATCTCTGATAAATTTTGGATTGCTTTTCTGACATGTAACACGGCCCTTTATTAAAAAAATAGTAAAAAACAATGATCGCTTATTTCGGGTAAACTAGTTAATGAATGCACTAAATTAGGATTACTGACAAGGACCAGGTCAAGTGTGTTCGATGAAGTAGTGCCAGTTCTAGTAGGCCCAGATACAAGTTACGCAAGATTGAAATTTAAGCACTAGTTAATAAAAGATTGACTTTCAGCGGACGAGCCAAAAATGGAGGGAAATTGCGAAACCCAACTTATTCTAGGAAAGTTAAAATCTCTCAGAAGAAGCAACGGAGAGTGAGGAAATTCTGAGACGAGAAATTAAGAACGTTATGCAGCTCATCGCAAAAAGTAGTTGGTGCATTTGGCGGCCGATAACAAGCACAGATCAATGTGTTATGATGATTTATGACATCACGCACACAAACCAACTCTAAGGACGTTGTAAGTGCAATCCTAGCAGACACTATATTGTCGGCAACGGCAATTAGAACGCCACCAGCCGGTTTTAAATCGCGGTCACGACGGAAGACAAGAATTATGTCGCAGTGAAACAGCTCCTCATTATAAATTTTATTGGTCAACCAGGTCTCAGTCAATGCAACCACGTCAGCAGCGCATAAATCAATAATACGTGTTAGAGCGTCGCGTTTATTGATTAAACTGCGCACATTTGACAATTAAAATGATAAGCCTTCAAAAGACTGGCTTTGTTGCTGATGCCTAACATCTGTTAGGAAAAAGACACATCAGGACGGTGGTTTGTAGCGGCAGACGACAGTTCAGCAGTACTGGCGGCATTGCCCAAATGCAGTTCACAGACACTGTCGGTATCAGGGGAGTAAATGTAGCATTTTTTGTTCATATACTGCTTGTTGTATATACTTCACAGTGAAAAGTTCGCCGCTTTTCTTGCCAAAATCGTACAATTTTGTCGTGACAGTTCTGGTTGCCTTACAAAAGTCTTCACTAACGGAGACACCACTTGTTTTTAACTTGTTTTTGGAAGACATAATCATTTCTCTTAGTTTACAGGATGAAAACCGGACAATAACAGGTCTGGACTTATTAGGAACAAAGCGGCCAAGCCTGTGCGCCCGGGAAATGCGATCATCGCTGCTATCTAGGTTCAGGCTTAAAGCTGAATTTAATATCGAGCAAACTTTTTCTTCTGACTGTGCCCAAGCTTCAGCAGCGGCATCTACTACGGCGTGAAATATTAAATTTTCTCGACGTGACCGGTCTTCAAATTCATTAAGCCGTTCGTTCAGTACGGCCATTTGAGGCACGAGACTTTCTCCCTGTTGCCCCTCTGACGATCGAAAGCTTTGTTCAACTGCCGAGAGCCTATTGTCGATATCGGCGATTTGTTGCTCCATTGAATACTGAGCCTCTTGGACTTCACTCAAGGCAGACATCACTTCTTCATGTTTGGAATCAAATTTGTCGTGCAGTGATTTAACGAGCTGTAGCAATTCTTTGTTAGGATCGTCTTTGGGGGAGGCCAGGGTTTAGCTCTACGTCGCCGGACATGAATAGCAACTTAGCGATAAACACACATTCACATGTTCATCGAAACAACGTTTGTGGGCCTGGAAGCACTAGCAGCAAAACATTGCTTGACTTTTTACAGTGAAGTTGAGGTGCTCTACTCACCTGCACACAAAAACAGAACGGTGTTTGAAACATGTTGACGGCTGTAGTGCTTGCATTCCCGCTGAAGTGGCGTAAGCCATTTCAGCTGCTTTTAAGGCTTGCCGATGTTGATGCGTCTGTTGATTTGGTTGCCAGGAATGACAGCGCTGCGGTGAGACGCGGCCAGCTTGCGCGAAATGTCTCGGTGGCCTCACAGCGGAACGGGTGCTTGTTCAGCCGGTTGGGCGAGTTGATGCCTCCGTCATTTGCTGCCGGGATCGCCAGCACTTGCGCTTGCGCAGAACCAGTGAGGCTGTTCCGCGCGGCGAATACGATGAAAATCTGCACCAAAAACGGAACGGTGTTTGAAACATGTTGACGGCTGTAGTGCTTCCATTCCCACTGAATTGAGGGGACACTGGTCGCATTGAAGACTACAAACGAAGCCTCGAAGAATGGCGGTGAGACAAAGGAAAAATGGCCTTTGGCACTACTATTCGTCCATGTCATTCGATGTATCTTCTTTCCAGTTCCTTTCTCCAGTCTTTAGAACGAATAAGTCATGCTAACCTATGCGTTCGAAACAGTTCAGATTACACTTCTGCCAAATTTCACTAAAGCGTGTTCCTTCAAGTTTTTTTCTCTACTGCGAATGCTGGCCACCACAAAGAGTTAAAGAGATAGATTGAGGTGAGTTTCCCCTATTTTGTGCGGTCCATGAAGAGCCAAAAATTACAGTCCAAGAGTATCGTCAGATTTAGGACCTGACAGCAGTCTTCAGTTGGCGCCGTGGTTTCTGGTTCACGCCAAATCGTATCGTTAACACGTGCTTGATGATATTGTTACGGTGCATCATCGACAGGAGCAAGCGTGGCACTTAGCGAAGATGAAGAAGACGCCTGTGCGTTAGGCGCTTGCACGAGAGGCAACTCAGACATCTTGTTCGGCTGCCGACTCTCGGTGGACGCTGTCCTGTAAGCCAAGACCTCGCTCCGTCACATTTGGTGGAGGTGCTGGGTAACCGCCTCGCAACGGAACTTCGCAGCGGCCGACGTTTGAAGGGTCATTCCACAACGATGACGGAGAGTACGGCGTCTGCATCTGCTCCTGGTGTTCCTGCGGCCGGAAATGATGCGGTAACTACATCTCCTTCTGCGACCACAACCTTTGTGCTCGAACCCCCGCGGGATCCTGGCACGTTCAGCGGTTCCGGCGATCCAGATGAAGTTGACGTTGAAGATTGGCTGGCAGAGTACGAACGTGTGAGTACTCTATACCGATGGGGCCCGACTCTTATGCTGGCAAACCTGTTATTCTATTTTAGGGGAACCGCCAAATCGTGGTATGAGAACCATGAAACAGAACTTGTGAGTTGGGCAGTGTGCAGGGAGAAAATGCTAGACCTGTTCGGAAAGCCGATTGGAAGAAAAATGGCCGCGAACAAAATGCTCGCGTCTCGGAGCAGACCTCGACCGAGTCTTACGTCTCCTATATAGAAGATGTGTTGTCGTTGTGTCGCAAAGCCAATGCCGATATGCCGGAGGCTGACAAGGTCGGGCATATTCTTAAGGGGATTGCGGATAACGCATTCAACCTCCTCATCTGCAAAAATTTTTCTACAGTGGACGCCATTATAAAAGAATGTCGGCGCTTTGAGCAAGCGAAGAGCCGGCAGATTAACAGCGTGTTCACCCGCCTTCCGAATACGGCTGCAACATCATCTTGCGAAGACCGTGCAAGAACACAGCCACCACCTCTAGATTCATCGGATCACGTGACCCGAATTGTACGGCGCGAACTTGAAGCCATTGCCTCTGCTCCGGCTCACACCGCTGCAAGTGACACCACCCCACTCACTGCTAACATGGTTCAAGCCATCGTCCGCCAAGAACTCGCCAGCATAGGTATTCCCTCGGTGTGCGCTTTGCCCAGCCCGCAGCGAGCTTCATGGCGTCCACCCTCGTCCTATCGCGAGCAGCAGTTCACGGCCCGATCTCGCGACCCTGCGGCGTGGAGAACCGTCGACAATCGACCAATTTGTTTTCATTGCCACCGTATCGGTCATGTCGTCCGTTACTGCAATTACCGCTGGTCCTCGCCACCTCGGACTTCATCTCAACCTCACTACCGACAGGACAGCACCCGCTTCGCGTCTGCCGTGCAGCCTTCTCCGCAAAACAACTACAGAAGGTTCAACAGCCGATCTCCGTCACCGCATGGTCATCAGTCGCGTTCGCCTCCAGGACGTCGCCAGTCGTCTCGCTCACCGCAGACTCGCAGGCCGTCATCTCCATTCAAGCCCGCTCCTGCCTACCCGGAAAACTAAACGGTGCAGCGCCCGGAGGTGACGCTGCATCTTCGACTCCCTCCACAAATCCTCTCTTGACGCTTCCGACGAGACAAAATTTGTTAGACGTTGCCGTTGACGGTGTGCCTATTTCTGCCCTTATAAATACGGGAGCGCACATTTCTGTAATGAGTGCGAACCTTCGCCGACGCCTACATAAAGTGCTCACGCCTGCCGCTTCCCACAAACTTCGTGTCGCTGAAGGAGGACCCCTGATGTTCAAGGGATGTGCACGCCCCGTGTGTCCATTGCTGGTCATCCTACATTAGTTCAGTTTGCCGTCATTGAAGTGTGTCCTCATGACCTAATACTTGGTTTGGACTTCCTGTCACGTCATTATGCGCTCATTGATTGTGCCACTGGTGCTCTTCAGCTTGAACTGCCGCAGTTTGCCGATTTTCTAGCAGACTATTCTCCCCGTTTACGCTCTCGTCACCACGTTCGCTTGCCTCCGCAAGCTGCTACATATGTCACTTTGTCGTGCTCACGTCATGTTCCCGACGGTGACAACCTCGTCACTCCTATAGTCGACGTACTGATGGCCCGAGACATCGCCCTTGCTCACACTGTTGTCGCCGTCGCTAATAATACAGTGGTTATACCACTACTCAACGTGAGTCTCTTGACTCAAGTTATTCCGCAAGACATGTCTTTGGCCACCCTATCTCCACTTGACAGCTGCAACGTTACTGGTTTGGACACCGATACTACATCCCCCTGTCTTGGCCGCAATTACACTCTGCCTGCAGATGACATTAACAAGATGATTGCTCCCGACCTCACTGCAGTGCAAGCTGCCAGCCTCCGTAGTCTGCTAACATCATATAGAGACGTTTTCGACTTTGACCACCGCCCTCTCAGCCAAACAACTGCAGTGACTCACCGGATCAACACTGGTAATGCCAGTCCTATACGGCGGCGTCCATATCGCGTATCTCACAAGGAACGCCAAGTAGTTCAAAATGAAGTGGATAAAATGATTACTAAAGACGTAATAGAACCCTCATCCAGCCCCTGGGCCTCCCCAGTCGTGCTCGTTCAGAAGAAAGATGGCAGCTGGCGCTTTTGCGTGGACTATCGCCATTTAAACAAAGTGACCCACAAAGATGTCTACCCTTTGCCTCGGATTGATGACGTCCTCGATTGCCTCCATGGTGCCCAATACTTTTTGTCCATCGACCTTCGATCCGGCTATTGGCAAATTACCGTCGACCCCATGGATCGTGCAAAAACCGCTTTCGTTACGCCCGACGGCCTCTACCAGTTCAAAGTCATGCCGTTTGGACTGTGTAATGCGCCGGAAACTTTCGAGTGCATGATGGACTCCCTTCTCCGAGGATATAAGTGGTCCATCTGCTTATGTTATTTCGACGATGTCATCGTCTTTTCGCCCACCTTTGACAGCCATATAACACGTCTGTCAGCTGTTCTGGATGTTTTTTGAAGAGCTGCTCTCCAGCTCAATTCTGCAAAATGCCATTGCGGACGTCGCCAAATCACCATACTCGGCCACCTTGTCAGTGCCGATGGTGTTCAACCAGATCCCGAAAAGGTGCGAGCAGTACAACAATTTACTGAACCACGCTCAACCAAGGACGTCCGAAGTTTTGTAGGGCTATGTTCCTATTTTCGTCGATTTGTCCGCAACTTCGCCGACATCGCTCGACCGCTTACTGATCTCTTAAAGAAGGACGTTCCCTTCGCATGGGGTATAGAGCAAGCGGACGCCTTTCCGGCTCTTATCCATCTGCTGACTACGCCACCAGTACTAGCCCATTTCGACCCAGCATCACCTACAAAGCTTCGGACCGATGCCAGTGGCCATGGAATTGGAGCGGTTCTTGGCCAACGACAGCACGGGAAGGACAGCGTGATTGCTTTCGCCAGTCGTCTTCTTTCACCTGCCGAACGGAAGTTCTCCATCACTGAGCGTGAATGCCTAGCTTTAGTGTGGGCCGTGGCGAAATTCAGGCCTTACCTGTATGGCCGAACATTTTGCCGTTGTTACGGACCATCACGCTCTTTGCTGGCTGTCATCGCTAAAGGACCCATCTGGACGTCTTGGTCACTGGGCGCTCCGTCTGCAAGAATACTCATTCGTGGTCCACTACAAGTCGGGACGCCTCCACACAGACGCAGACTGTTTGTCACGTAATCCGGTTGAAACGCCCGACTTGACAGACCTTGATTCAGACCCCTGCGTTCTCTCCATCCACGCTTTGGGTGATATCTCCACCGAACAACGACGTGACCCGTCGTTACTCTCCATTATCGAGCGTCTGACCTCTGCTCCGACAGACCCTTCCGTTCGCCTGTTCGAACTGCACGACAACATTCTGTACCGTCGCAGCTTCAACGCTGATGGCCCGGAATTACTACTTGTGCTTGCCCATCACCTGCGTACCAGCGTTCTCGAACAACTACATGACGTACCTACAGCCGGTCACCTAGGCGTCTCTCGTACCTACGATCGTGTGCGACGTCGCTTTTTCTGGCCCGGACTGTATCGTTCTGTGGTTCGCTACGTCACTGCTTGCGACCGCTGCCAACGCCGCAAGCGCCCCTCTGTGCTACCGTCTGGCCTCCTACAGCCCATTGACATACCAACGGAACCATTCTTCCGTGTTGGCCTTGACCTGTTGGGCCCGTTTCCTACGTCCACCTCCGGAAATAAATGGGTTGCAGTCGCCACAGACTACGCCACACGCTTTGCCATCACTAAAGCACTCCCGACAAGCTGTTCCACTGACGTCGCTGACTTTCTCTTGTATGAAGTCATTCTTCATCACGGCGCTCCGCGGCAGCTGCTTACTGATCGAGGAAGGTACTTTCTTTCACGTGTTGTGGATGATATTCTCCGGGCCTGCTCCACTGAGCACAAGCTTACCACCGCTTATCATCCACAGACAAATGGATTGACCGAGCGTCTGAACCGAACGCTGACGCAGATGCTGCCAATGTACGTTTCGCCAGATCACCGTGACAGGGACAAAGCAATCCCCTTTGTCACGTTCGCGTACAATTCTTCACGGCACGACACAGCTAGTTATTCGCCGTTTTATTTGCTATTTGGCCGACATCCAGCATTACCATTTGACACGCTCCTTCCTTCGGCTGCCCCCTTGTCTACTGAGTACGCCAGCGATGTCGTTTCTCGAGCCCATGCAGCCCGTCAGCTTGCCCGTGATCGGCTGCACTTGTCGCAAGCGCAGCAAAAAGACCGCTATGACAGTCGCCACCAAAGCGTGCACTTCTCGCCGGGGTCTCTGGTACTTCTCTGGACACCAAACCGCCAAGTCGGCTTATCAGAGAAGCTACTATCACACTACCATGGCCCCTACAAAGTGTTACGACAACTTAGTGACGTGAGCTACGAGATCGCATCCCTAAACAATGCCTTTTCGACCACCTCCCTCCAGACAGACGTTGTACACGTTTCCAGACTGAAACCGTATCACCCTCCTCGTTCGTCGCCGCCGTACTAAGCGCCGTGACGGCGCTTCCGCCGCAGGGGAGTGATGTTACGGTGCATCATCGACAGGAGCAAGCGTGGCACTTAGCGAAGATGAAGAAGACGCCTGTGCGTTAGGCGCTTGCACGAGAGGCAACTCAGACATCTTGTTCGGCTGCCGACTCTCGGTGGACGCTGTCCTGTAAGCCAAGACCTCGCTCCGTCACAATATATACGGATGATTTAGTTGTACATTGATTGATTGATTGATATGTGGGGTTTAACGTCCCAAAACCACCATATGATTATGAGAGACGCCGTAGTGAAGGGCTCCAGAAATTTTGACCACCTGGGGTTCTTTAACGTTCACCCAAATCTCAGCACACGGGCCTACAACATTTCCGCCTCCATCGGAAATGCAGCCGCCGCAGCCGGGATTCGAACCCGCGACCTGCGGGTCAGCAGCCGAGTACCTTAGCCACTAGACCACCGCGGTGGGGCGATTTAGTTGTACAGCATGGAAAAGTATGCCAAAATGCCCCCAGAGATGTTGTCCGTTGGAAGAGCACTCTCACCGGCTACATGAAGTTGTTGAAGCCCATGAATGTGCTGGTCAGCATATGATGCGAAAATGTCTCCACAGGCGTTGGTTAAGATACATATGTTTACCTTTTTTTACCATGCGGGTCCACGAAGCTCTGTCTAAAGCGTTTCAGTGTTTTTGAATGAATCATTGAGTGGAAGGGCGCAATATGTGTATGATTCTGCCTAGTGGCGCTCTAATTAATTCAAGATTAATTACAATTCTCGCCCGACAGCTATTTCTTCTGAAATAGACTTCACCCTACACGTTCCGCAAGCCTTGACGTTATATCACAAGATAAAACTTATGCTCTAAGCGTTAAATTACCTTTCAAATAGATCTGCTGACCATTCACGGTGCTGCTTACTCGCTTTTCTTTTTTATTTCATAGTGTTTCCCCACGTGAAGTAAAGGCTTCAAACAAGCAAAGGGAGATAGAGTGAGGTTATACTGACCGTCCAGGAAGAATGTAGCAGTATTTCGTAGTACAGTAAATGTAAACATGCATGTAGTGTACCAGTGTACCAGAAAAATACGAATGCGTATATAGATGAGTAAGGGGAAACGTATCGAGGCAGATAGGGACGCAAAGGAAAACATGTGTGGAATTTTTGAAACTACTATAAATTCGAGACTAGTGGTCCCTGGTGACCCGACCTAATAACGAATTAGAAGGGAAAAAATTGACATCGTTTCTGCATGTTAATCTGAAAATCTCGTAGAAAGACGATAGTCTTGCGTGTGGAGAGAGTGAACAAAACATTTACTTGACGTTCTGCGCAAGAAAATTGGTGAATGGTATTCTGGAGGCACTGCGTTTTAGAGTGTCTCGAGCATGCAGCGCAGGCGAACGAACGCATCTAGTCACGTCATACGTGAGACATGAGCGCCACCTGGCAGTTTTCCTTTTTTGGAAAACGAAGCGCGCGGCTCTGAGACACGCCCGTCTCAGTAGTGATAAGGTGTAGAACGCAAGGCGACGGGTAGGTACCACCACCGTGTCATCTTAGCAAAGCGTTGGAAACATTCGCCTTTTTGTGCAAGTGTTCCATGGTCAGTGCAGCGTGATAAACGCTACGGTCCTTAGAATTGCTTATGGATGCCTTTTCTAGTAAAAGACGCACATGCAGAATATATAGGTGTTGTTATGGTGCCTCAGATATGCGCAATAATTGCTTTTTCATTGACAATCACACAAGTATGAATGCTGAATCTTGAGCAACATTGGTGGGTGCTGCGGATGGGGTCGGCCGTTTGGGGTGTCACCTGGTGATGTTTAGGGTAGCCGATTCGCGCTAAGGGTGGACAAACATACAAATGTACCGACAGACAAACAGACAGACCAAAATTTTTGCGTCGAAGGTCCCCAGAAAAGACTATCGTATTTAAGAGAGCTCTATTAATCTTCGAACAGTGAGCTGATAGATACACGACGCGTGATATTCAATAGCTTACAGGATACCTGTTCAACCTGTTCATATCAGCCCTTATGACTGTAGGCACGCCTCGTCTACCACCTTGATACACGAGGCATGCTACAATGTATATGGTACAGTTGAACTGTAGAAAAGACTTCTACATTTGAGCGCCTGTTTTTGTTTTTCAGACATATTATTATGAAATTTGATAGTCAAGTTATCTTTGCGTTTACTGTTTTTTCTTCACATTCATGTCGCATTTACATGTAATATGATCCCTATACTTTCCTTGGCATGATTATGCGTTAGATCTCAGTAGCTTGAGCTGTAAGCACAACTTTACAATTTGTACATTTTTGGAAAACAGTTTTTACTGATAATGACAACCGCACGGACCCAATATGCATTACCGCTTAATGACCGTAGATCTCAAAAAAAACGCCCGTCTATTATTTATTTAATTAGAGATAGAGGCGGGTGCGGCAGTGGTGAGTCGGCTTTCTCAGCCAAGCTTAAAACTTTTTATTTTAAGTATACGACTAATGCGATGTATACTTGAGTGTTGTGCCCACTCGGATTGTATAAAATTTTTTACTGAAGTTAGCGACGTCATGAATAACGAGGAAAATGAAAAAAGTACCCTTAATAAATATCGAAGACAAGCTGTGTGGTGAAGGTGTGGACGAATTTGCATATTGAAGCGGCCAAATCGCAGTGTAGCTTGATAGCAGTCTGTCTCACACGACTGAAGTTTCGTTTAATTGTGATGGCTCTGTGTGTTTTGCTACACAGCGGGGTGTTATTCAGGCCGTTCTTTTGGAAGTTCTCTGTTCTCCTAATTACTTTCTAGTGCATTACGGTTGATTGAACTGAGTAAGGCTCGTAATCACCGTTTCTTGGCTTCGTCTGTCGGTAATTATGGTCTCGCTTAAGGGATTGCTGCAAGTAATTACCTGAAACTTGATACGTCAGGCTGTTGAACCGAAGGTAATTATCTCAGTTTTTCGCAAATGGTCTTTACAGTACCTGTATTTTTCGGGAAGTATTTCTCGCCTACATAGTTTGTCGAGACATTATTGAGAAAATTTTAATTGGACATGCACTTGCTTTCGAGGCTGCATTATAATAGCTTGCGTTTCACGAAAGCCTATTCAAAATGCAAAAATCTTCATATTTTTTTTTTTGCTTCGTTTGCTTTGTCACGGATATTTGCTCGACTTTCTTGCAAGCCGAAATTCGTAAAGCGTAATTTTTTGCTGCAATACCAAGAGTGAAAAGAGAGATTTCGAAGAGAAGCATGCCTTTTTAGAAAGTGCGTATTTCTTATAGAGCAAAATTATATGTAGCAAAACCCATTTACACAAATGTCCCGATTTAACGAAAAAAACTTACGTTTGCCGATAGGTTTTTATTGGGTTAATTGGAATCAACTCGTTTTAATTAAGGTTCATTGACAGTAAACTCGATAAACAAAGTTCTGCCAGAAATAAATCAGCATAAATGCAGTGATTTCTTTCCAATTTTTACCCAGACAGCGTTTCTTCGTACATGCGCTGTAACGCAGTTGCGCTAAAACATCGAGCAAGCTATAGCAATGGCACTAGTTTTATTTAACGAGGCTTCATGCCGTGGTAGGTGGCACTTTAACATATCAAACGGCTGGGTGGCACTAGCTTGTTGCCCATAAAATACTCCAACGTTAGTATGTTGGTTGTTTCGTTATTTATTGATTTTATGCGGCGGATGACTGTGACCACCAACTCGGACCTCTTCTTGGTCTGGCTGCTAGACCTGCTCTCTGTTTGCTCGTGGCATGTTTATTTGTTGTGTTTGAATAATCGGCAGCATGTCGGAGCCTCTCGTGTCTGTGTACATCACCAGTATTGACCAGTTGTGGGAGCAATTCCTTCTCGGGCTGCACTCTCAGACTTTCCGCACAAAACAGGTGTCCATACGTGGCAAACAAAATGACATGGTTGCGTTCAGGGTATGCTACGTTTGAATTTTAGATTCCAGAGGCCAGAGAAATTATTTCTGCAATTTTACAAATTTGCTGATATAGCAAAATACTTTGAGTGCCCCGTCCTATCGTTCAATCGCTTTTCAATTTTATACGTTGCAGAACCTCGATGAAACATTCATTGTTAACAATGTTAGCCAAGGAGACTAGCAAATCTGTAAGGCGATGGTGTAACCCGTAAGTTGGGAGTGATTACGGGTGAGTTAAAGGAATTATATAAATATAGATATATAAATATATATATATATATATATATATATATATATATATATATATATATATATATATCAGGGCGGGGGGGCGAAACTGGGTGAGCATTGCAAATAGCCATGTAGATCCTCCTTGAGAACGGTAACGACGGGAGCGTTCATTTCGACAGTTTCGTAGGCCATGGCCTGGCTTTCGCACATTCTTGAATACTTTTTTATGTTATAAGCTTTCTTATGTTATAAGTGTACATATCAGGAGAGCCATTGCTTTCCTCACGTGCACAAAATATACGGTGTGTCCTAGCTACCTCTACGAAGTCCAGACTTTGGTCGAATCTGTCGAAATAAACGCTTCCGTTGTTACCGTTCTCACGGAGGATCTAATTGGACTACTTATACATCCCATCACTTGCATTTTGGAAGTACCACGTTCATTTGGCAGTTGTTAGTAACTGCAATTTACACAACCCTAACCGTCTTTGAGCATCGGTGGAATCTGACTCACTTTTGGAAACTGGCTGCATGACTTGTGATTATTGTCTTTTTTTTAAGAACGGCGCCTCTCTTTGACATCAATTGTTGAAGTACATCCTTGAACACTTACTTTTTTTATTTTTTTATTGATATGATGTATAAGGAGATGTTGGCGCACCATTATGGCGCCGGCTACTCCTTAGCCGTTGAATAAAACTTGAACACGTATCTTGAAGCAAAACATACAAAGCAGTGCATGGAAAATAGAAAACTCAGGCACAGATATGCAAAGACACACTTATACGCACATATCACAATGGTAAGTAAATGTTCGAAAGTCAATGTAAGAAGTCTCTGGAAATGTCCCTCGTTAATATTCGGTCCACCAGCACAAAACAGCAAAGCACACGTCTGGTCTTTATAAATATGCATTCGCTCGTATGTACACAAAAGTCGAAACGTCATTCGTTTCACAACACACACGTGATGGGTGTCACATGATACGGTACATATTAAGTACATGTGTTACAAATGAAAGTTTGTTCCTAGTTAATACTTGTCAGCAATCCCGCTGTCTTGTAAAAAACGTGTTAATGCTTTTAAAGCGTGGGACTGTAAAACTGCAGTTGGCCACGGGCCCAGAAGTTTTTTCATGTTAAATGGTCTGTGGTCCAATGCGAACAGTTTGCTTTTAAGACGACGTCTCGGCGTGTCATGATGTGGACAGTCTATGAGAAGGTGACAGACGTCTTTATCTATAAATCCACATTCGCAATCGAGAGTTTCAGCTCTGCCGATTTTGTGCAAAAAATGTTTTGTGTATGCGGTGCCTAGCCTCAATCGGTGAAGTAGAGTTTCCATCCTTCTATCTAATGCCAGCGTAATTTTGAATTCAATAAATGGATCGATATCATATAAATCGCAGCTCTTTGTACTTTGGTCAAACCAAGCAGTTTTGCACATTCTGAAAGTTGTTTTCTTTATAATACTACGCAATTCATTTTTCGAAATTGGTAAAGCAAAAGTAACGTATTTACGATGTGCTTGTCATGCTGCTTCATCGGCAGCTGTGTTTCCAGGAATGTTGCAATGGCCAGGTATCCACTGGAATTTGATCTCATGTTGCGCATTATTTGCTTTGGTGAGCTCCTTCAGCGTTTCGTATGTCATACTATCACTTATTACTGTCCTGTTTGTACTGGAGAGTGATCGTAATGCGGCCTGTGAGTCACTGAAAAGTACCCATTTTCTAGCGTCTGCTACCGAGTTTATGAACTTTAGAGCATACAGAATAGCGAAGAGCTCAGATGTAGTAGATGACGTCATGCGACATAATTTAAACGATTCTTGAATATTGAGCTGTGGTATGATAAATGCCGATGTTGAAGACGTTGTAGTACTTGAGCCATCTGTGTAAATATGTATGTACCCTGGATACCGCATGTGTATCTGATAAAGCACTAGTTGTTGAGCAGCTTGGATGAACATGTGTCTCTTTCTGATAATGCCATCCACTGAGAATTCAATGCTTGATATAACAAGCAGCCATGGAGGATAGTTCATTTCAGAGCTCCAAAATTCATGTCTGGGTAGTATATGTACATTACTCTGTACATCGTTGTGAGCATTGCTTTTATCTCTTAGTAAAATCTCCAGTGCCAATGGGTGGTCCCTGTGTTGCGCATGTAAGCGAAAAAAATGGCGGCATATTTCAATTGTTCTCATGACTGGAAAGGGTGGTTGTCGAGTCTCTGCTATGACAAGGCTGCTGGAAGTAGCTCGTGGAACACCTATGCAGACGCGCAGTTCCCTGGCTAATAGTCTTTGAAGTCGCTCCTCTGAAGTGCGGGAAAAGCCGTGTAACACTGCTGCAGAATATGCAACTTTTTGTCGTATTAAAGCATTGTGAACAGCGAGCATGGATGATACAGATCCGCCCCATGATGTCCCAGCAATTCTGCGGAGTATATTCACTAGCTTATTCACCTCGTTTTCGAGTTTCTTTATGTGAGGTGCCCATCATAGCTGCCTATCAAGTATTACTCTGAGAAACTTATGCTGTGTCACAATCATTAGTGGTTCTTCTTCTAAATTGAGATTGAAGTTTTTAACTTCTTACGGGTGAAGGGCAATACAGCTGTTTTTGCATGCGATAGAATCATTCCTCTTTCTTTTAAAAAGTTGTTGATAATATTTATTCCGTTTTGCAATGCATTCTGAATTAACCGTATGTCCGTGCCAGATGCCCAAATGCACACATAATCTGCATATAAGGAGTATTTCAACCTTGGAAGGCAGTCTTTTAGCTAAATCAGCCATAACACAGTTGAAAAGAAGAGCGCTAAGTAAGCTTCCTTGTGGCACTCCCTGCCTGACGTCGTGTTCTGCACTTTTTCCTTCGCTCGTCTGAATGAATATTTTACGACCTAATAAAAATTTGGATACCCACCGCAAAGACCTGCCGGACAGTCCGTGTTCCAACATACTCAGCAGAACATGAGTGTGACTGACTGTGTCAAATGCCCTTTTGATGTTCAAGAACACTGCGACCGTCAAACTACCACAGGCACGTTCATGCTCCACATAGGTTACTAAGTCCAGTATTGCATCCATTGTGCATCTCTGTTTCCTAAAACCTGTCAAGTGTTTGGAGAATACACCAGTTCTGTTGCACCACCATTGAAGTCGCGCATCAATCATTTTTTCCATTACCTTACATAAACAGCTTGTCAGACTGATTGCACGGAAGGATTGAAGATTCAAGGGTGTCTTAGCCGGTTTTAAGATCGGAATGATGCGAGCAGACTTCCAAGACTCGGGTACAATTTCTTGCGTCCATACATCATTGTAAATATCTAAGAGAATAGTTGTGCCTGTGGGCCCAAGGTTCTTTAGCATATTGTACGTAATGCCGTCCGGTCCAGAGGCCGATTTCTGACGACATGATGCTATAGCACAATGCAGCTCCCTTAACGTAAATACAGGGTCTAGTTGAGGATGCTTGGCCCAAAAGCAAGCATTAATTTTCTGACTGGCTAAAGCGACAGAATTATCAAATAAGGCACATTGTGATGCGGCGGGCCTACTGATAAGTTGACAAAATTCATCTGCTACCACAGCTCCCGGTTTGTCCAAGGCTACAGCAAGAGCACGAAATGGGAAGCTCTGTGATACAGGGCCACTAAGCGCTCGAATTACAAGCCAAATTTTTGGAACAGGTGTGTGGCGAGAGAGCGTGCCACAGAAATCACGCCAGCGTCGTTTACCTAAATTTTCTAGCCGTCTGCGCATTACACTGTGGATTTTCTGTGCATTTTTGTATGCTTCTAAACTTCCGCTGCGTCGATATGCCCTTTCTGAACGTCGTCTGATGGCTCTTAGATGTTCATACTCTCCATCGACTGCAGCATAGTCTTTTGGAATCGGGACTTTCTTTGTACATTTATTCGCATTATCTTGCAGAAATTCAGTAAAGCTTTCAACTGTCGTGAGTTCACTATTTTGGTTTGTTAGGTGGTGCCCAAAAGCTTTCCTGTTCGTCAGTTTGCTGTAGCGTCTGGTGTCATCTTTTCGCAAGTAGGGGTGATTTATTAGAATGGAAAAATGGTCACTCCCACGTGTTTCTACATCCGTTGTCCATACCACACCATTCACTAGATCTTGGGAACACAAGGTTACATCGATGCAACTAGAGTAGTTATGCCCTCGGAGAAATATTGGGGAGCCGTCATTTAAAATTGTCAAATTGCATTTGTCTGCGGCACACTCAACAATGTTTCTACGTGCATCACATCGATCACTACCCCAGATTATGTTGTGCGCATTAAAGTCTCCGCATATAAACGTATATGAATTAGAAATGTTGAAGATATTTGATAGCTCTTCCACCGAAATGCGGCTTGAAGGTTGTAGGTAAAAATTTATCACTGTATAGCACTGCTCATCAAAGGATACTTTGCAAGCGACGAATTCCGGGAAGTCCGAATCACTTGAGTGAACTTGATGAGAAGGTAGGTCCTTTCTGACGCACAAATGTACTCTGCTAGGACCACTTCGCCGAGATGCCTTATATATCACGTAGTTGGAGAGGCGGAAATCATCATTCATTCCTGCCTCTTGGATGCAAAGTATTG
Organism: Rhipicephalus microplus; assembly: GCF_013339725.1. Classification (NCBI taxonomy): domain Eukaryota; kingdom Metazoa; phylum Arthropoda; class Arachnida; order Ixodida; family Ixodidae; genus Rhipicephalus; species Rhipicephalus microplus. The sequence goes on along the minus strand of NC_051170.1, from coordinate 119,380,408 downwards.
GAAAATTATACTGCAGAAGGAGTTTACGGAAGTCAGCACACTTCCTTCGAAGACCATTGGCATTCCACTGGTATATGGAGACATCTTTGTAGCGCTTATTCATATGTTACTTGTCGCAGGTTTGACCCGGACTGTTGACACAGTAGTGCTTCCAGAGGCAGCAGGGCTTTTACTTCTGGCAGGTTGTTTGCTTCCGGTAGAGCAGACAGGATTGCCTTAAGTGCTGCGAAAAGCATTGGCAGAATAAATTGCATGACTGATGCAGAGGCACGGTCTCCATTGAATGGTTGATTTTCTGAGGCCTGTTGAGAATGACGTGACGTTTCGATGTTGTAGTTGGGGCGAACACTGGCACTGTCGGTTTTGCTACTTTCTGGCAGAGGTCCCGTGGGCGTTCGCAGCTTTGACGCGTAGGTTGGTTTACTTGAAGGTACTTCTCGTGAGTGGTCTCTCGAGTGTGCTCTTGGCGGCTCTCTTGGCGGTTCTCTTGGCGTGCTTGTCGGCTGTTGTTGCGGTGGCCGCTGAGGTGGATCACGTACAGGTTGAACAATCTCAAGGTTTGGAGATGGTTCATTGGGGCGCGGTTTTCTTCCATGGATGAGCTCATGCCGACGCATTTTCGCAGCAGCTTTACTTTGCGGGCAGCCTGAATATGAGGCAGTTTGCACACTTAGGCTGAAGAACAGACTTGCACTCCTTATGATGGTGTTCTTCTGAGCAAATCTTACACCGGCGTGTGTTACGGCAACTTTTCGCCATGTGTCCGAATCGCTGGCAGTTATAGCACCAAAGTGCTGGACCAAGATATTCTTCCACTGGGTGACTTGTGAATCCTAAGTAGATTCTTCCTGGAATCGGGCGATCATCGCGAAAAGTCAGGATCACTGAGTGAAGTGGACGCGTCGTTACTCCTCCATCTTCCTGGCGGTAGTATTTTATTTGCCGTCGCGCCGATATAACCCCTGCATGTCTCAAGTACTCTAGGAGTTGTTCATCTGAATACTGCAGTGGAACATGTTTTACTTTCCCAACGTTCCGAGTGTATGACTCTGGGATGAAAGGCTTAACTTCCAGGCCACCTACATTTGAAAGCATCAGAAGACGCTTGGCTGAACTTATGGAAGCAACGCTGACACTGAAGCTTCCTTCTCTGGTCGTTCTGAATGACTGCACTTTTTCTTTAGCAGCGGAAACTACTTCAGCTGACACTCGATTGGGGTTCACTTTCCAGAAGCTAGCACCTTCAGCTGTTGAACGAAAGACGACTGGGATACCCTCTGCTCGTTTCTTTTTATAAGTAACCAACGTAAATGGTTCATCTTCGCCCATGTCTTCTTCATCACTTAAGTAATAAGTTGACGTTTTATCGTCTAGAGGATCCTCTTCTAAGCGAGGCTTCTTGCTCTTAGCTTCATCGTCTTCCATTGCTGCTGTGCTCGCTGGAGCCATTTCGCGGTTGTGAATTTGCAAACATGCCGGCTTTAAGATGCTTGGGCGCACCTGTAAGCCCCTAGGCTTTTCATTGTATCCTGCAGTATCACTGATGTGGTTTAACGCACTTGGACGAGCATAAGGCTCGTGGCAATGGCTACCACCACCGTAGTGGTCGCGTACTAGCCAAGTCTTTGATAAAGGAACCTCGCACCTGTAGGGCGCCGAGCCCTCGAAGTCTTCACCCGGCGTCCTGTTGGCACACCGCGAAGAAAGGGATGTCAGCGTAATAGTCCAAGAAAAGAGCAGAAATTGAACAGAACTTAGAAACAGCGACTGAACAGATCCAGCGACTGGACAGATCCACTTCTTCTTCTTTTTCCCTTGAACACTTACTGTTGATATAAGTCAACTAAATATACATATTCCGAGAACCATCGCTATGTTCACGTGCAACCATCTCCAGCCAGAATATAAGAATATGGCAACGCCCTCCATGACGATGTGAGGTAATTCGTGTTACCTACATCTAATGCAAGGCGTACGTCAAATTATACTTCCTGTTCTGTATAATCACACTAACTAGGCACGAATGACTAGCAAAGCCATAGGTACTTTTTGCAACACAAACACAGAATATTGTTCTTTCATACCAGCATTATCGAACAATTGAGAAGAGTTTTAGGTGACAAAGTTTCAATATATAGTCACTACCCCTTTTCAATTCTTTCGCAGCTCACCTGCGTCGGGATAGGAAACCCTAGTCATCTGATGCTCCGAACAACGTTCCTTCTGCACATGCTGATATGCCAGTGCCCTAATTAATCTTGCAGCATTTTTCATATGTTCACGTTCTGCCGCTAATTGTGCGTAACTTTACCTGATTTGCAGTGTTCCCTTCTCTTATACACGTTTCAGTTTTGATTTGCGTCATAGAATATAGATTTTATCAAATGCGAAGGATTTCAATGCGCACTGCAAGCCCTTGTGATGTCTGTCTGTCTATCTATCTATCTATCTATATCTATCTATCTATCTATCTATCTATCTATCTATCTATCTATCTATCTATCTATCTATCTATCTATCTATCTATCTATCTATCTATCTATCTATCTATCTATCTATCTATCTATCTATCTATCTATCTATCTATCTATCTATCTATCTATCTATCTATCTATCTATCTATCTATCTATCTATCTATCTATCTTATATCTATCCTATCTATCTATCTATCTATCTATCTATCTATCTATCTATCTATCTATCTATCTATAAGCCTCCTACGTCTGGGGTGCTTTCATGATAGCTCCTTTATCTTTGGGTAAACAAAAAGTAACAGATTTGCCGCAAAGGCGAAGCAATGAATGCGATAGCATCAAATCGGAAGGCCAAACGCGGAATGGCGGGCAGATCAAAACGTGCCGAGCGTTTCTAACGCACAATTCACGCACGAAGCGTGCTCTCAGATACAGATGAGCGCGAATAAGCGTATCGGTTGTTACTTCGCTGAGTCTGAAAAGCGTTCTCGTTTCGCAAACAATGACTATGCAACAATTGCAGTGACCTTGCTACTCCCGGTAACAAAAACAGAATCATTACGGTAAAAGCCGAAGACCAGCTAGGATGTACGCTCCTCCCCACCGCGAGGAAAAGGCGCACGAGTGAGTGTCGAGCCACTACTGATCGCGGGGCAAAAAACGCGTGGGAGATGACAGCGTGCGCCGCCGCGTCGTGACAATGTTGCTACGCGCGCTCATTGCGACATCTTGCTGGTAATGCTGAAAACATTCTATTCCCCCCCCCCCCCCCCCTGCCCCAGAGATACCCATCTGCAAGAATAAATGGTAGATATAAATAGGTTGCCACTTGAATCTTGAAGAACGTGCTCGTCGGTGGCTCAATGGTTAACACCTTGTACTCACGATTCCGTGCGCCGAAGTAGTTTGCTGGATTTTTTCTGTTTTGCATTTTCATGTATGCAAATAAGTATACATAAACGGTGAATGACCGCGACGCCCAAGTCAACGGCGACGCCGACGCTGGTGGCGAAATCCTGCCGAGAGTGTCCATATAATTGGCCTGAGAAGGGAAGATGGTTTGAAGAATAGGAATTGCTGCCCAAGACATGAATAACGTCACAATGCCTTCGTGCAAGTCGTCAAATATTTTTTGCCATACAGTGGCACATATCGCGAGAAGGTATATGCCACAGGTGATCGACTCTACATACGCACCCAACCGGCGGTGGCCGGCAACCGGCAGGGGTTGCCGGCCTCACGGGCAACCACCACCGGTAACGCACTCCCTCACCAGAGAAGGATTGGCCACCCTGGTGCAGTATCTGGCCACCACCTCTCCCATGCATACGTCAATTAACTTACGGCCCTCAATCCCCAGCAGCTGTGAAGTAACTGACCACGGTGGTGGTCAGATCTGCAACGCAGCAGAGTGGCTAAGAATCTCTGGATCTGGACAGGCCGCCATTGGAACCTGAACTTGGCAACGTTTAACGCTAGAACCTTATCTAGTGAGGAAAGTGTATTAGTACTATTAGAGGAGCAAGAGGTTGGTAAATGGGATATAATAGGGCTCAGTGAGGTTAGGAGAACAGATGAGGCCTATACGGTGCTACAGAATGGGCACGTCCTTTGCTTTTGGGGCTTGGCTGACAGAAGAGAACTCGTAGTGGGGTTCCTAATTCACAGAAACATAGCTGGCAACATAGAGGAATACTATAGCAATATAGAAAGGGTGGTAGGTATAAAGATTAAACTGAATAAGAGATACAAGATGAAGCTGATACAGGCTTACGCGCCTACATCCAGCCATGATAACGCTTCAGTTGGAAGCTTCTATGAAGACTTGGAATCGGCAATGAGTAAGGTAAAAACACAGTATACTATACTGATGGTCGACTTTATTGCAAAGGTAGGAAAGAAGCAGGATGAAGACCAGGCAGTAGGAGATTATGGCATCGGAACTAGAAACGCCAGAGGAGAGCTACTAGTAGAATTCGCAGAACGCAATAATTTACGGATTTTGAATACCTTCTACCGAAAACGAGGAAACCGCAAGTGGACATGAAGGAGCCCTAATGGCGAAAATAAGAACGAAATAGACTTTATAACAAGTGCACACCCAGGCATCGTGCAGGATGTGGAAGTGGTTGGCAAGGTACGATGCAGGGACCATAGAAGGGTACGGTCTCGAATTCGCCTAGACTTGAGAAAGGAGCGGCAGAAAATGATACGCAAGAAGCCAGTCAATGAGCTAGCACTTAGAGGGAAAGTACGGGAATTCAGAGTCTCGCTTCAGAACAGGTACTTGGCTCTTAGTGAGGAAACCAACCTTAGCGTAGATACAATGAACGATAATCTGACGAGTATCATTACGGAGTGTGCAGTGGAAGTTGGAGGCAGGGTAGTTAGACAGCACACTGGCAAGCTTTCCCAGGAAACAAAGAATCTCATTAAGAAGCGTCAAATTATGTAAGTCTCAAGTACAACAGACAAAATAGAACAGGCAGAGCTTTCGAATTTGATTAATAGGCATAAGGTATGCGATGTAAGAAGGTATAACATGGAGAGAATTGAACACGCTCTGAAAAACGGAGGAAGCGTCAAAGCAGTGAAAAGGAAACTTGGGATAGGCTACAATCGAATGTATGCACTTGGGGACAAAGAAGGCAAAATGACTACCTGTATGAATAGGATAGTTAAAATAGCGGAGAAGGTTTATAGCGATCTGTAGAGTAGCCGGGACAACCACGACCTTAATACTATAAGAACTACCAGTAACCCAGATGACACCCCACCAGTAATGATAGAAAAAGTCAGAAAAACTCTGGAGAGCATGCAAGGAGGCAAAGCTGCTGGTGAGGATCAGGTAACATCAGATCTGCTGAAAGATGGAGGAGAGATTATGTTAGGAAAACTAGCCACCCTGTTTACGAGGTGTCTCCTGATGGGAAGAGCACCAGAGTCTTGGAAGAACGCTAACATCATCTTACTACATAAGAAAGGAGATGACAAGGACTTGAAGAATTACAGGCCGATCAGCTTGCTCTCTGTAGTATACAAGCGATTTACAAAGGTAATTGCTAACATAGTAAAGAAAACATCAGAATTCAATCAACCAAAGGAACAAGCAGGATTTCGAACAGGCTACTCAACAATCGACCACAATCATACTATCAATCAGGTAATAGAGAAATGCTCAGAATATAACCAACCACTATGCACAGCCTTAATAGGTTACGAGGAGGCGTTTGATTCAGTAGAAAGATCAGCCGTCATGCAGACTCAGCGGAATCAGGGTGTCGATGAAGTATATATAACCATCCTGGAAGAAATCTACAGTGGATCAACTGCTACCATAGTGCTTCAAAAAACAGAATACTAATAAACTAGGGTGTAAGGCAGGCGGACACAATCTCCCCAATGCTATTTACCGCGCGATTACCATAGGTTTTCAGAAGCCTAGAATGGGAAGAGTTAGGGGTAAGATTTAATGGAGAGTACCTTAGTAACCTGCGCTTCGTCGATGATATTGCATTGCTGAGTAACTCAGGGGACGAATTGCAACTCAACCCCGCCGCGGTGGTTTAGTGGCTAAGGTACTCGGCTGCTGACCCGCAGGTCGCGGGTTCAATTCCCGGCTGCGGCGGCTGCATTTCCGATGGAGGCGGAAATGTTGGAGGCCCATGTGCTCAGATTTGGGTGCACGTTAAAGAACCCCATGTGGTCGAAATTTCCGGAGCCCTCCATTACGGCATCTCTCCTAATCAAATGGTGGTTTTGGGACGTCAAACCCCAGAAATCAATCTATCGAATTGCTACTCATGATTACGGAGTTAGTCAATGAGAGCAGAAAGGTAGGTCTTAAAATTAATCTGCAGAAAACGAAAGTAATGTACAACAACCTCGAAAGAAAGCAGCGCTTAGAGATAGGTAATAGTGCACTTGAAGTTGTAAACGACTATGTATACAGGTAATCACCGTGGAGCCGAACCACAAGATTGAAGTAACTAGAAGAATAAGAATGGGGTGGCGTACATTTGGCAAGAACTCTCAAATCATGACAAGTAGTTTGCCACTATCCCTCAAGAGGAAGGTATATAACAGCAGCATCGTGCTGGTACTTAGCTATGGAGCAGAAACCTGGAGAATTACAAAGAGGGTTCAGCTGAAATTGAGGACGACGCAGCGAGCAATGGAAAGAAAAATGGTAGGTGTAACCTTAAAGGACATGAAGAGAGCGGAATGGATGAGGGAACAGACGGCGGTTAAGGATATCATAGTTGAAATCAAGAAGAGGAAATGGACATAGGCCGGGCATGTAGCGCGTAGAAATGATACCCGCTGGTCACTAAGGGTAACTAACTGCATTCCCATGGGCATTCCCAGAGAAGGCAAGCGGGTTAGGGGGAGACAGAAGGTTAGGTGCACAGATGAGATTAGGAAGTTTGCGGGTATAAATTGGCAGCAACAAGCACAGGACCGGGTTAACTGGCGGAAGAAGGGAGAGAACTTTGTCCTGCAATGGACGTAGTCAGGCTGACGATGATGAATGATGTTCCACCCAAAACAGTGCGAGCACATATGGGTAATCTATCTATCTATCTATCTATCTATCTATCTATCTATCTATCTATCTATCTATCTATCTATCTATCTATCTATCTATCTATCTATCTATCTATCTATCTATCTATCTATCTTATCTATCTATCTATCTATCTATCTATCTATCTATCTATCTGTCTGTCTGTCTATCTATCTATCTATCTATCTATCTATCTATCTATCTATCTATCTATCTATCTATCTATCTATCTATCTATTTGCACCTGGGTGATCTCGTGACCATCCCCTTAGCATAGATTAAACGAAATTGTGTGACGAATATTACTCGTATTTCATGACATGAACGATGTCTCAATCCCGTCGCGTATGCCATGAAACCAATTTTGCTAAACGTGTCACTAATGCCCGTGGGCGGCTAGATGCCACAGGTGTTAGAGTATAGGCCACAGCTGATTGAACGTTTCTATCAAATCATGAACGGCAACTAGAGACATGAGTAATCTGAATGCGTGGGCGTTAAGAAAAAGCTGACATCTGCAACGTTGACCTGACGAATGCAAAAAAAAACAGGGTCGCTGCAGGAAGGGAGCGCCAGCATCCTGCATGGCAATCGATTATTCACAGAACGATGCCAGGTCTCGGAACTACTTTTCATATAGACCCTAGTGTTCATGGAACGCTCATTTATTTGTTGTACTAGATATCCAATTTTTAAACATTAGTGGAAAGCCGTCAGGTCAGGAGAACGTAATGTTTTTTTTTTTTCGTGGCGCCCACTGAAGTTGAATCACGTACCAGTGTTCAGGGCTACCATCCTTACGAGCACCAGCGCTTCATAACAGCTTTTTTCCCCTCTGGTGCTGCAAATACTCATGTTCTTGTTAACTTCGTTGTGCAAGTGCAAATAACTCGTTATATAAACATGTATGACTGCCTAACATATGTCCGGATGTGCAACATTTGTAAGTATATTTAGCGGCATTTCATAAGGTGTCACTAAATAAAAAAATACAACATGGTAAAGTTCCCTCTATATGCTTCCCTTAATGTCAATTCCCAACCTACGTTAGATCTGCTATTTCTTTTGAATTTGAAGCCCAGTATCAGTGCCGAAATAGTTGTATAATGAAATTGTGTGATGTGTGTCGGGTTTAACGTCCCAAAACCACTATATGATTATGAGAGACACCGTAGTGGAGGGCTCCGGAAATTTAGACCACCTGGGGTTCTTTAACGTGCACCCAAATCTGAGCACACGGGCCTACAACATTTCCGCCTCCATCGGAAATGCAGCCGCACAGCCGGGATTCGAACCCGCGCCCTGCGGGTCAGCAGCCGAGTACCTTAGCCACTAGACCACCGCAGCGGGGCAATATATATATATATATATATATATATATATATATATATATATATATATATATATATATATATATATATATATATATATATATTGTGGGCATTTGTTATGCACTGCTTCTCATATATGCATTATCATAATCGTCATCATCCGTATGTGTCCCTGTCCTCATCTTCATTGGGTGTCACCACAATCATCACCGGGTGTGTGCATACTCGGTCTCAGACTGCCCGTTCGCTGCTGAGCCCTTGGCTGAAGAAACGCTGTCTCAACCCAGACGTCATACGTGGTGGAGGTGCTGAGTATTTGGTAGCGGGCAGTGCGAAAGGGCGTCGGCTTCTTGTTGTTTTCTACCTGACTTGTAATTTATATCGAAGTCATACTCCTGTAAACGTAGAATCCGCCTATCCAAGCGTCCAGACAAGTTCTTCAACGTGGAAAGCCACCATATAGCGTGTTTTTCCGTAACGATCGTGAAATGATGGCCGTGGAGAAAGGGACGGAACTTTTGCACTGACCCGACCACAATCAAGCACTCCTGCTCAGTTATGGTATAGTTCTTCTCTGTCGCGGTTAGTGCTCTACTGGCATATGCAACTACTCTTTTTTGTGAAGAGGTGTCGCGTTGAAACAGAATGGCACCTATACATCGGCCACTAGCGTCCATATGTAGGAGGGTCGGTGCGGCCTCATCAAAGTGGCGGAGTACAAGATCGGACGTGAGGGCACACTTTAATAGGTCGAATGCCGTTTGACATTCTGTTGACCACAAAAAAGGGCATGTCGTAAGCAAGAAGCTGGTGCAGTAGAGCCGCTACTGATGCGAAGTTTTGTATAAAACAGCGAGAGTATGAGGTGAGACCAAGAAAACTTCGCAACTCCTTCGGCCTTTCGATAGAGTTGCGAAGCTCCTTCGGTCATTCAATGGATGCATTGGGTATAGATGCTTGCGAGTGATCTTGTTGAGCGCCCTGTAATCAACGGAAAAGCGCACGGAGCCATCCTTCTTACGAACCAGAATCACAGGTGACGACCAAGGGCTAGAAGAGTGCGAATTACCTCTCGTTTGGTCATGTCAGCTACGTTTTCTTTGATAATTTTTCTCTCAGCAGGAGGCACGTGGTAGGGCCGATGGTGCACAACGGATGTTCCGACTGTGTGGATTCGATGCGTTGTAGTAGTAGTGTGGCCCAACGTCGAGGAGTAAACATGCGTGTTTTAAACTTGCGTGTTTCTTTAACAAAGCAAGTAGCTGTTGCGTCTGTGAAGGTGTCAAGTCGTCGCTACTGGCTGCAGTAAAGGCGGAAGAAGAAGCAGGCTCACCCCTAGGGCTGTCATTGGGGGAGAAAGCATGAAGTGGCACGACGCACGCAGGCTCAGAATCTGTCACGTAGGCCACCGTGGTGTTTTGAGGAACTAGAATTTTTTCGGATGTTGTATTTACAGCAGTGACAAGTGCGGAACCATTGAGAAACCGAACTACACTAGAAGCGAGAATAATGCTTTTACCGACGCAACTAAATGATGGTGAGACCAAGACGTCGCCATGGTCAGTATCCTTGGAGGTAATAGTTACAATTCACTCTTGACCTTGTGGTGATTCGGTATCTTCCGCAGCTGTCAAACAAAGTGGCTTCTGAGGGTCGTCGCTGAGCGTGCAGTCCGTGTCAGTAAGGTGGACGACGCATTAGCCTCAGCAAACAGCCGCGGAGGCAGAAGAAAGAAAATCCCACCCTAACATTAATTAGCGAGAGCAGTCAGTTAGGTTGGCGAACTGAATGTGGTGTCGGTTACCATCAATAAAAACGCGGGCTGTACAGATAGCGGAAGGGCGAACGGTATACCCCTGGGCAGCAACCAACGTGGTTCCGTCGTAAGGGGTCATCACTTTTTTTCAGAAGTTGGCCTAAATCAACAAGCATAACAGAAAATGCCACACGCGTGTTTACCAGAGCATTCACGTACACTCCTTCCACTAACACCGAAATTATGTTGCATGGGCCTGGTGGAGGAATATCAGTCCTAATTCGGAATGCACTTTTTCCTCTAGAAACTGCATCACTTAGTTTTCCGAATGACTGGCAGTGACGAATGAGGCAGGCCGAAGTGGGGAGGAAGAGCGGCGTAGAGCGGCATTTGGAGTTCCGGTTGTTCCGAGGTGCACTCGATGTGGGCGGAGAGGGAGACCGGTGTGGAGGTGATGAATAGCTTCTACTGGCCTGGTATTTCTACTAGCATCACAAGCTACGTCGGTTCTTGTGTCCCGTGCCAGCGTCGTAAAATCTAGACAACTGCACCGGCCGGGCCTCTGCAACCAATTCCGTGCCCCAAAACACCACTTGAGGTTGTAGGTACGACCTTTACGGCTCCCTTCCCGTCACGTCTACTGGCAAACGATGGATAGTGACCACCGTCGACCACTTGACACGCTACGTGGAGACAACGTTCGTATCAACTGCCCCTGCTTCGGAAGTTGCCGACTTCGTTCTGCACGCCATCATTCTGCGCCACGGCGCCCCTCGTGTATTGCTGAGCGACCGTAGGAGGGTGTTCCTGTCAGAAGTGCTAAATGAAGTATTACGCGCCTCTGGAATAACACACAAGACAGCCTCAAGCTACCACCCTCAGACCGATGGTTTTACCAAGAGGTTTCACCATACTCTTGGTGATATGATAGCCGTCTACATCAGTTCAGATCACAAAAGCTGGGATACTCTCCTACCATTCTTCACCTTTGCCTACAACACAGCCGTTCAGCGAACCACCGGTTATTCACCGTTCTACCTCGTTTATGGACGTTCTCCTACTTTCTTCTTCGACGTTTTTTTTTTCAGCAGTGACGTCAACTCCTCTCCGTCTTCCAGGGAGTAATACATTTCAAGACTAGCCTGGTGTCACGATCGTGCTCGCATCAACACGGAAGCGCGACAGCAAGATCGAAAAGTTATTTATGACGCATCCCATCCCCTTGTATTCTTCCGACCTGGTGACGAGGTGCTGCTGTTCACACCTATTCGAACACCTGGTCTGTGTGACAAGTTTCAGTCACACTGCATTGGACTTTACATAGTTATTGAACAGACTTAGCCCGTTAGTTATCGTGTGACCCCACTTGTCGTCCCAATAGACCACTGTCACCACACCACAGAGATCGTGCACGTGTCTCGCATGAAGCCTTTCATGTGACGTTCTCTGCCACGTTGACTTGCTACGGCCAGGTTGGCCGCTTCGATGGGGGGGGGGGGGGGGAGGGATAGTGTGGGCCTTTGTTATGCGCTTCTTCTCATATATGCATTATCATAATCATCATGATCCGTCTGGGTCCCTGTCCTCATCTCTCACCTTCAGTGGGTGTCACCGCCATCATCAGCGGGTGTGTGCGCGCTCGGTCTCAAACTGCCCGTTCGCTGCTGAGCGCTTGGCTGAATTAACGCTGTCTGAACCCAGACGTTACAGTTACAACACACACACACACACACACACACACACACACACACACACACACACATATATATATATATATATATATATATATATATATATATATATATATATATATATACATGTGTCAATGTCAGTCCATATTGAGTTTTGATTTATTTATTTTTTTAAGTTTTTGCACCGTGAGCTGGCTAACGGGAATTATGGCACCTGCTAGGTTTTCGCGCCTGACCGAGCGCCGATAAATGAGTGCACCTAACCGATGAATATCTAAAGTGTGTTTGTGTAGAGGCCTAAACCTCGCGGGGCATTTCATAAGGGGCTTGCGTAAATTTGGGATGGCTTCCTGTGCCACAATCTGAAAGAGGCCAGTGGCAGCACTGTCAAGCTGTTCTCCACTACTCCCCAGCTTAGCCTTCGCCGAGGGTTCCTCGAAACCCTGACGAGGTGCCTTTCAGGACAAAGGCCTTTTCCATTTCGCCCAGGGTGTATGAGCGACTTGTGGAGAGCAGGGGGAGATAAATGACAGAGTCAGAGCTCGGTCCGAGAAATTGGGTGGATATTTATTTAGGCAGGAGCCTGATGGGAACGGCAGCACCGGCAGCTGCGATAAAGAGGCAGATAATAGATGGGGAGAACAATAAGAAAAGTAAGATGAAGATTGTCCGAAAGTGTATGTACATAAAAAAAAGCGTCTTCCACCTGGTGACCATAAAAACCGCAATCGAATATTGACCACTGAAAAGGGAACCAGATAGCCGAAAAGAAAACTTAAGTTATTGTGTAGGGACAGAAGGGAAAAATAAGGAAACAACAACAGGCCGAAAGAATAAGAGTTCAAAGGGGGAGCAGTGAGGCGAGCCCGTAGGAAACGCGCAAGATTAGGAAAAGCCACGGCCTCAGTTCACTACTTTATGGGTGACGCCCCAAGATAGGAGGCTGGCAGGCGTGGCGGCACCTTAGAGACCCATAAAGAAAATAATGCCACGACCTCCCGTTCTTTTGCAAGTTTGATCGCGAAGCCGCCGATGTTTCCGCGAGCATTTCCTGCATTTGATGGTGGCGTTGCTTACGATGCAAGACGCAATGTCAGTCAGGAGAGAAGGATTCTCACAAAACGATCGTGCAGGCCGAAAACAATGAGGGCTGTTTACTGCTTTTATGGTTCGCCATCCGGCGTCTACAGCAGATGCAGTGCGAGTGCATAGGAACATAGCGCAATATCTGTGAACAACGAACAGCTAAACAGAATTAAGATTGTTGGCCAGTGCAACCAAATAAAAGGTCACAACATCGTAAGACACAGACATGTAACAACCCGTCAATCGAAACATAAGCCAGAACACAAGGTTAAGAAGAACAAGATAAATTGCAGTTACCCAGAACAAAACAGGAGGCCACGACACTATACAAGTGGTGTTGACTTGTTCGCGGCGTTTTTATTGTCGACACGGCGTTAGCAAGTGGGAACGTTCGGTTTTGCGGGATGGTTCAGTGCTCTCCCATAGTTGAGTACGAAGTACTCGAAATCGTTAACCACCTCTTCTAAACACACGTCGGTTTTGCGGGACGGCTCAGTGCTCTCCCATAGATGAGTACGAAGTACTCGAAATTGTTAAACATGGTTTCTAAACACAGGCACATGGGCGACCATCACCGATGCAAGGTATATCCACCAGTACTCCCATAATAACCGTCATTTTAGGGATTCTGGTTTGAGGCCCACGGGATGGCTTTATGCTCTCCCATAGTAGAGTACTGCGTACTCTAATCGTCAACGCTTTTTCTAAAGACACATGGGACGCCCTATTTGAACCCCATATAGTAAAGTACCAAGTACTATAAATTGTTAACCACGTTTTCTAATAGGAACAAATAAGCGTCATTTCCATTTTATTGGAGTGTTAGTTGACCTTAACGACTTGTTTCGAGACTTTAAAAAGTAAGTATGCCATTATATTTTTAAATTGACACGCATTCGAAGTATGATAACCATTATGGAATAAAATCACAGCATATCCCGAAATCACATCATGATGAATGGGGCGAAGCGTCCGTACATCTGCCCCCTGTTTTTCTGTCTGTCTGTGCTTCTCTCTGTCCGTCGTCAATTCGTGCTTCCATCCGTGCAGCCGATCCGTCTGTCTGTCTTTTCTGTCCGTCCACCCGTCGCATCCTAACAAACTAAAGCACGCGTCAGACGGACGGACGCTTCGCCCCACTCATAATTATTCACTCCGCGGGTATGCTGGCTATGCAGGTTGGACAGCACGACCGACAAATTGATGCTATAAGAGCTATTGGTCCCTAAAGTTGGGAGTCTCTGCAGACGTTTAGGGCAGGTTACGTCTCGTGGAAAACTAAAATTGAAAACACAATGTGCCTACTGCAAGAGCAAATTTTATGCGAACTCTTTCGCTGTAAAGGAGATGGCAACCACCAAGCACAAAAAGTCATCTGAACCTCGCTGCAGCTGCCAATATAGGAAACTCCACTTTTCAGGCCGCAACCAAGATTTCCTGTGCCAAAGTGAACCTGGTCTCTGCTTGTTCATAATAGAATAACACAACCTTCCTTATCGTTGACCAGCTCGGTAGGCCCCCAGGGTAAAATTTCGGCGCCTTCGTAATGCGGGAAAGGTGTGGCGTATGGTGCAGGAAAAGCGTGGCGTAAGGAATATTTACCCATTCTAGTACACTCTTTCCAGACCACACGTTCCTATGCTTCACGTCAGAAAGTAGCACTAAATATTATTTTCATATTCGGACTGTTGACTTCACTACCCACCACAGAATGTAATATAAATATTGCTTAAAAGTTATTTCATTAGACGAAAAGCTAAAAAATTCAGAGAAAAATTATCATTATTATTATCATGATTATGATCATCATCAAGTAGTGACTTTTCGCTAAAGCTGGTGAAATTCTGGGCTCGTCTTGGTGGCTTTGCCACCCCCCACCCCCGTGAAAAAATCTAACAGCACTGCAACATCAAAAAAAGCTAGCCTGGAGGTAAAGGTGCAGAAAGCTGGGGCTAAACACCACAATCGTTGTTTAACAAAGTAGAGACTCATTTACGTGCGAGAATCAGCAACGTCACGGTTGATTTACGGTAACATCGAACGATCTCCAGTTCTTCGCCTTGTCGTCATGATTGCATGAATTCGTGGAGATGCGTGCATTTTTTAGAAGTTTAACTTTCAATCGCCGTCAGCTTCTACTACATACTTGTTCACAAGTACGAATAAAAAGTGGTGGGCACTTGAGCTTCGCCTTTAAGAGTAGATTGCTACAGCTTATTCATGATTTGTGCGCATTGGCCTCACAATCACTAGCCTGCCTTTGGTTTTCGGTGCATGCCACAACGATTCCGTAAGGAAACAAATGACTGCACGCATACCAGTGACCGTTTAAAGCTGTCCTAAAGCACCACGCAAGTACAGCTTCATGTACTTGCACATTCTATAATTTTTTTCTTTTGCGAATATACGAACGTTGCATTAGGCTTGCAAAAGGCAACACGCAAATCTACGCGGCCGCTCACTTTGTTGATGCTTTTGCGCCAGATGATTAGACATCTCAGACGAGTTTGCAGTAGGTGGACCTTTAAGATGCCCTGTCGTTATACAGTTGACATGTTTTGACGCCTGACGCAATACTACACTTCTGCCACGCAATTTTAGATGCGCGAAGGAAATTCCTTTCACTAAATGACGATCATACCTTCATGAATATTATCATAAATAAGTACTCTCGTAGAAATATACTGTTCCTTCCTAGGCAGTTTCATGCAAATCGTGGCTGTGTGGCAGAACACCTGCTTGACACGCAGACGGCCTGACTTTGATTCTCATCGGTACCACAGATTTCAATTTTTTTTATGTAATTTGCATCTTTCAGTTTATCGGCCACGGACAACACGATAATTCTTTATTCACGACGAAGAACCCTGCCACCGATATTTTTCTGAAACGAACTTGCTAAGCGCTTTCGCTTTAAAATACACGGAACACTAAGCTAAGCTCCAGCCTCTGTTATGCTTTCCATTACATCTCTTTCATAAAACTATGGATGACGAAACGCTTCGAAAACCTCCGACAAGTCCATCTTACCATAAGTTAACGTGAAGTTCCCAACCACCGTCAATTGTTCTCGTGTAAGTGTATATAGCGTACATGTCTTAAAATCCCCTAAAACTATCCACACAGATGTTCTGAGTGAAGAATAGCCAAGGGGGACAGATCATTTAAGCTCCTTTCCTCATCTGTTGTAACACTTCTGAAGCATTTTTTTTCTCGCAATTTCTTCCGTGGAGGTGAGCTTACCACGCAGACAGTCCGGGAGGACGACGGATCCTACTACGAGACGTGGCTGACAGGATCCGTTTGTCTTCAACTCTCTATATCCTCCGTGAGCTCTACCAAACTTTCGATCTCCTGATACGGTGTTGGGGGTGTCTGCTTCAACGTCGGCTTCTCCCTAAATCTCTATAGATCTAGATCATGTATTTCTCGGTGTCCCAAGGGCGTTCATGTATCGCGGTGGTCTGCAGCTGCTGTCGGAGTAAAGGACGTGTCGAAATCGTAGGACTTGTCAGAAGAGACACAATCAATACGATGAAAAAGTAACTCTAATTTTTTGATTGATTTAAACAAGTCCCTCAATATAAAACGCTGGCAATGTTGCCTGAAATTTGAGCCGGCTAGTTTAAGAGAGGTTCATATGAGTTTCTTTTCATATGTGGCTCTCTGGTATCATGCTGATGACGACAAACTATGCTTCCGCTTATCTGTCAGCGGGTACCTCATAAATTTGAACGTAAAATAATAACTTGGTTCAGAAAAGACACCACTGTTAGAAATACTCAATTCACAAAAACGTGTCCTTCAGCTTTTTGTGACGCGGGCATTGATCACGATTATTTATTAACGGGAAATTGAGACTGATAGGCTCTGTAGTGTAAAGTCAGCCGCGACCTCTTAATGGAAGTCCATGCTGTGGAACGGTAGCCATAGATGCTTACTTCATATTAAGAAACGTTGCAATATAACTCCTTCTTGCTTTGCTGGCATGCCAATACTACATAAGCCCACGAAAACTACAAAGCCGACCTAACAAACCTGTTCTATTTATCACAAGTCATCTGCTGTAAAGATGGAAAATGTAAAACTGGCTCTGCAGACAAATGACGCATTCTTTACGCAACGATTAGTTGACTAGTGCCATTTTATTAACTCCAACAATTGCTACACGCAGAAGCCGTCAGAGCTCTGTCTTCACATATTAGCTAGTCCCGTAATGCTATTCCTACTCAAGTTTTTGTACCTCATAGTGGATAATAAAATTAAAATAGATTCAAATGCCTACATTTCCTACAACAACGGAAAAACCCGTCATAAGCATTACCTCGCTCTTCTATACTTTTTCTCCAACCATGCGTTTAGTTTCTCAATATTTCCATAGGCTGTTCGGTAGTGGAATGCCTTATATCGCAAACGGTGGTCACACAGCCCGCTGTGTAAAACTTTGAGAAACTTGCTGGCCAAGCCGTGCTATCGGCGACACGTAAGCAACGCTACAACTATTGCATTTATCATTATTTTTATGAGCTGTGTGTTTGATGTTGGTGATGAAGTGTTGAAAAACCTGATGAAGTTATTATTGTTTTTCATATGTTTGCCTTCCTTTCTGAGTCATGTTCTATTGCTCCGCTTTTTGCCAAAATGAAGCAGTGCTACAGCACTACCTTTTTGCCCTTTCGACATATAGGTCGACAATGAGTATAACGCCTTAATGCTGTCATTCTAACCCGGTAGGTCCAATGCGAACTTTTATGTACGTATCAATATGTATGTATTTTTGTGAACCCACTCCTGTGAGAATCTCTGACGGGATTGGCAGTAACCTTAAACAAATGGATAAATAAATGTTGACACATGCAACAGCGAAGAAATTGGGCGAGGAAAAAATGGAGGCTATAATTTATTCAAGAAGAGCCAGTGTTTCTATCGGCGGGAATATTACGACCTTCCAGCAGCAAGGTTTGCGGAACATGCAATGTTCTAGTTACACAGATACACAGGCACGTTTTTCGGGGACGCAAGCTCGAAGTTCATGTTCCGTCGTGTACTTCGTATTTGAACTCACAGAGTAACTTGCTTCATTTGATGCATTAGGCACTCAGAGAGCAAAAATCAGTCCTTGTTGTGGAATAAATGTCCCGTAAGCTTTTGCTTTCGGGTGTGGGCTTTACTGAACCAATAAACAAGTGCATCCCTTACAGAAATGCCATACATGGCCCATATATAAGTTATATGTGGCCACATATAAGTATATATGGCAGCATATGTGGCCACATATAAGCATATATGGCAGCATATGTGGCCACATATAAGCATATATGTCAGCATATGTGGCTTCTATTTACCATATATGGATGTATATCTGGCGGAGTCGGTTCATGTATAGGGTTATATACAGCCATATATGACGCGGTTGGCCCATATAAGGAGTCAAATCCGGCCTTAATAAGACACGGCCACACCATATATAACATATCAAGTGGATCCTTATATGTGGAAGTGCTCTTTTATTTGGGATGAACCACGTATATATTTAGCACCGTGATCACACTTTTATGCGGATTGTAATATATAACAATTTGTACACAAAGCTGACCTGCTTATTTTTCATAACAATACGAGTATTATATGTATATGTTGTTTCTGCCATGCAAAAAAATCCGAAATTTCATGTCAGCTTTGTGTACGTGATAGTTGCAACTCAGTTGAATGCATATATGCATGCATTCGTGTAATTAGACTCGTACATTTTTCATGGCATTTAGGTTTGAAACAATAAGTTGCAATTAATACGACGTAAATAATGTACACAAGAGCAGACATGTTTTACGAGGAAGGAATCATGCCAAGTCACAAAACGTATTGAAGCTTCCGAACCTCGCTATTATTATAGAGCAATCCTATATAGTATTATGTAAAGACAAAATGCATCCAACGTATATTGTTCACATTAATGCATTGTTTAAAGTGGCTGCAAGAAATAGTAATTTCAATGCACTTTTAGCTTCCACATCGGTGGACAAAATTTCTGATTATTTGAAAGTTTTGATGGCTAAATGCTCCCTTAATATAACAAGATTTCTATGAATCCTGCTGACCCGTCATCTGCGATTGCTTTCAGCAGCCATTTGCTATAATTGTAGGCGCAGTGCAATGTTTAAGGGAGTATTTTCAAAAACAAAAAGAACTTACGTGAATGCAACTTGCTGGCACTATTACGATTACATTCAAGATGGAAGTTGTACTAATTTATTGCAAAAATACATCTTTCGTTAACTTTGGCTACGTGTAATATTCCTGGCTGTGCACATATAAATTTATCGAAAATTTTATGATTGCACAAGTGAACAATTATTTTGTGTAATGTTTGCAAGTGTCAAATAAACCTCACGTCATAGACATGTACGTTAAGAAAGGTGCAACTGACTCACACGTGATACATGTTTAATGGACCATGTAATGAAATGCTGAAGCTTTATAGCAACATTTAACGTAGGCTGCCGAATTCACAAAACTTCTATTTTGTGTGGGTGTGTCATTAGTTGGTCGAGGTCACTAAAGCGCACGTTCCACCATCAGGATTAGCCTAAACATTGCCTTGAGAATACAATTAGTATAAAAAATTTTTTGCGGGCTGGCGTGATACCTAAGCCAAACTCTACATTATGTAAACAGCCCCTTGCTGTGCAGGCGCGTAACGATTCAAACTGCTTGCGAACATATCCTTTCAACACCAACACGGTAGTGCACTTACTTATAAGATATGTATGCCGGTACATACCCACCAAACTGCGCAATTGCACACTCGCATATAGAGATTCATGGGCACCCAGACACTAGCATTTCGTTCAATGTGGCCAGATATTTTCGGCCATGTCAGAATGATATGAGTGTATTATTATTATTATTATTATTATTAATGTTGTTGTTGTTGTTGCATCTCGCAAAACGTCCAACGTTTCAAATCCATATGCTGTCAATACTGTGTCGTTATGTAAGTTTTATGAGATCAGTTATCTTGGTGTTCTTTTTGATAGCATGCTGAATTTTTTCTACTTGCATTAAATGTGCTGCCATGCGAGGCCTTCATTCTCTTCCTGTTGGCTCAACATCTCGCGAGAATCCAGTTCTCCTACAGCCTTCTACAATTTGTACACCGTGATATGCCGTGCTCAACTTGAGTACATATGCATATCTGATTTGGAATGGCCTCGCTAAATCCAGCAGTAGCGCCACTGAGTGAGTCCAGAAAAGTTTCATAAGCATTTACCCCCATCGTTTCACTAGAATACTTTTAACACTGCTGGAATATTATATTTGCCATCAGTTAACGGCCGGCGAAATCACGCTGAGCTGTTATTTCTTTACAAGCTAGTTCAGGGTGAGATATTCTGCCCTTCTCGGTTGTAATAATTTTGAAACTTTGCGTAAGTTATCGAGAGACAATCGACCATTGCATGTACCTACCAGCTTCTTTCAACACTTTATCCTTTACAGAATACCGAGTCTCTCTAACGTCAACTTTCTTGATTCGTTATGTTTTTCATAGTCTACAGTCATTTTTTGTCAGTGAGGGCTGCCCTGTCCTAACATAGATTTGCTTATGCACAGATTCTTCCCTTTTCTGTCTTTCAGGAAGCATTCTGCACGGTTGTTTATATTCCACATTATTTTTCAGTTCCATTCCACGAATATCTACTCTTTTATTTGTTGTTCCTATTGTGCATTAATTTTTTTCGACTGCTAGTTTTTGCTCTTTTCATTGATTTGCTTTTCTGTGGACAGTCTGTTATGTAATGTTTATTTTTGGTTTATTTTCGCGCGCACCAGCACGAAAAACCCTGTGGTTGTTCTTGGATACGTTAAAAATGATTGATTGATTATTGGTTGATTGAATATTATTATTATCCTTATAAATCCTTGCGAAATAAGATGAAAGTTTGGCGGAAACGCGTCTTCGTAGCCAGCGTACAAGAAGCAGTGATTTTAGCTCCACGGAATGCCTGTCTCAAAGGTCCTCCACATGCAGCTTTTTCGGCTCGTGGGAGTAAGTTGAAGTCCATTGTCCGAAAAAAGTCGCCTGACTGCATTGGTTGCAAGGGGTGCGCACAGTAAAAAAAAATACAAAAAAGGGCGCCCATCGGATGGATGGACAATTCGGAGAACGTTGTTCGAAGAAGCGCACGTAGGTGCTCTGCAGCCCTGCCGTGGCCTGCACCAGTCTGTCGACACAGCAGGAAAGAGAGTGCCGCGGCCCATTTCAAGTAACGACGAAGAAAATAGTTTGCACAAACATTCAGTCGTATGGTAATAACATTGCGTGAATAATTGTTAAAAAATGAAACGTCGTTCGCCAATAAGCTCAGGAAAATATAGTTCTAGTGAAAAGTGCGTAAACCATTGATCTCAAGGAGTAATGTAATGTTCATTGTGATGTTCATTGTCAAGCCTGCATGCACTGTATCCATCCGCGCCATTGTTGCTTTTTTTTGCTCGCCGGAGTCATGGGTGCCGTGCTGATCGAGTTTGTTATTTTCATTCCTTTTGCTCTTATTTCGTGTTCAACTACTGCTCCAATTTACACAAGATAATCGCGCAGCTCTTAGGAATCTACTTCGCTGTACATGGCAAAATTGTGGACGGACGTGGAAGTGTTTTTGTGTGCGTGTGCGTCTGTACGCTGCTGGATTGGCGATCGTCAACTTTTCATGCGAGAAAAAAAATGGATACCCCTGCTTGCGGGCAAGCGTTCCTTCAAAACATTTTCCTAAAACAGTACGAATGGACGTGGTGGCTTTAAAGTGTGAATTGGTTATCAGGATTAACAGGCTCCTTGAAAGACAAGTCTCGGTTAAATGTAACGTAAGTTCATCCTTTTCATTACCTTCGCACGTTGTTCATAAATATTATGATAACTCGAAAACATAGTGCATTGCATGCTTGCTGAGTAAATAACTTCATGCTAATCGTGGTTACGTCATTAGGCTGTTTTGTTTAAGCGATACGACTACACTTTCTTTTTTTTTTCACTTGATCCAGACAGTGCTCTATTTAATAAAAAAATCTACGCCAGGAAAATGTTGGTTTCGTGTCATTGTACTTTTCATAAATATATTGATGTAAAAATACTTGTGTTGTATTTTTCTCATTTTAACGCTTGAGGAAAAACCAAGGATAAATTACAACTTGCGCAATTACAAATAAAAAAGAGTTGCATATCTCCAACTCCAAGGGTGTCATGAGATATATGAGCCCAAGTTTGAATTTGTCTTGCGTTTGAATTTACCTTTCTTCGTCTACGTTCCACTTGTTTTTATATCTACGTGTGTTCTGATAAGGAAACGCAGTTAAAATTTTGTTGCTAGTTTGATTCTTCAAAACAGTGTGCTATGTCACGGATTCAAATGGAAAAACTTAAGAATAGCCCGTAATTTTGTTTCCGTCATCTACAATCAGGGTGATCTAAGTGTAAATTTGACTGGAATGCGTACATCACAGGCGACATTATATTTACTGATGTCGCAACATCGCGTGGTTAGCTTGAGGAACTGCGCGTACCCGCATACATAGTTACACAAAATAATGTGATGTCATGTTTTAATCCGTGAGCACTGTGGATAGTTTTACGCAAGCCGACAAATAAACTGGTATGATGCATTAGGGCTTGCTACTGTGTGAAAAAACTGGGGGACCGTTAAGCTCCGTTTTTCATAGTTGAACGTGATAGCAGTATCGATCCTGTTTCTTGTGCGTAATTCAATCACTTAATGCATACTCTTTATTGCATGATGCTACTTGAACAATTTTAATTGTGGAATAGTACTGTGTAATTGAGAAGGTTGAAAGTGTCTCAATGAAGGTTTCGCACATGGCAGCATTTTGTGTAAAAAAGGGGTAACATAGTTTAAAGAACGAGAAATATTATGTAATTACTGAGTTGCGCGAAAAAATTGAACTACAAAAGGAAGACACCTAGACGCAGCACACACTGACAACTGAAACTTTGTTGGAGAAAACAGACATACGTATATATGCGGTTACGAGAACACGTGCGGTGAAAGAAAAGGATTAGATGAGCAGACAGATTGTAAAAAAGATGCGCTTCCAGGAAAGCTACCTCAGTAGCTGTCACACAGGCCCCGTTAATTAGGAAGGCGATCGCCGGGCTAATTCCAAGGGCCGAAGTATCGGCCCCCCGAACCGCACCACGAAAGCGTGGACAATTTAGAAGTGGTCCCTATTGGCGCGCCAGCGGACGCCGTCTGTGGCCCAAAGAACAAGTCAGAGCCGAGAGTTGATAAACAAACAAAATCATATTCTCAATAATGGCAGATCAAAAACAACACACAAGAATGCACACTCCACAATAGTTGCATACAATATGTCACCAATCAAACAACGTACTACACAGTACAATTAGCCACACTCGAAACAACGGACACAGACAACAATACGCACCACAATGTAGTCGCATGCATTGAACAACCAAGACACTTAAAGACTAAAGTGATAAAAAAACCCGTTCAGTCCAAAGTTCTTGGAACAAAAGTCTGGATGATACTCTTCCGAGAATCACTCACTCAAAGTCCAGCGTTATTGTCGATGCGCTGCCCCTGAAGTTTCTCTTCCAGGGAACCTCGCGTGTTCAGTTGGCCTCTCTCCAAGCTTCCAACTTCTTCACCGGAAACCTGTCGGCTTCACACACGCAGTTGTTGCCACGCGTCTTCGCTCGATAGCAGTAGACACACGCTCTTGCCTGTAGCTCGAGCCTTCACCCCTCAGGTGGAAATCCTCTTCTTCTCCTGCTTTGTCGCTACGGACAAAACCTTCGCCGACTACACGGCGGAATCCCTACGCGCTCTGGCGCTAACTTCCGTCTTCTCCTCCGAAGTTTCTCTTACAGGAAACCTCACGTCTTCTCCTGCTT
This sequence comes from Rhipicephalus microplus, assembly GCF_013339725.1. NCBI lineage: Eukaryota > Metazoa > Arthropoda > Arachnida > Ixodida > Ixodidae > Rhipicephalus > Rhipicephalus microplus. The sequence goes on along the minus strand of NC_051170.1, from coordinate 119,356,575 downwards.
TGTCCCTACGGACAAAACCTTCGCCGACTACACGGCGGGATACCCTACGCGCTTTGGCGCTAACTTCCGTCTTCTCCTCCGAAGTTTCTCTTCCAGGACACCTCACGTCTTCTCCTGCTTTGTTCCTACGGACAAAACCTTCGCCGACTACACGGCGGGATACCCTACGCGCTCTGGCACTAACTTCCGTCTTCTCCTGCTCTCTAGTCTCGGCTGCTCAATTAAATACCTTCCGCGCGAGATTCCAGAAGGTTCTCGTCATTTCGTCGGCGCGATACGCAGCGAAGGCTGGGGAGAGGGCGGAACGGTTGGGATGCCCTCCGCGGCGGATGACTCAACTCGGTATGACCACGCCCCTTTCCTTCTAGAAAAATTGAGTGCTTGCTCGGCCGCCGCCGTTGCGGGGTGAGGAGGTTCGTCGGCGAAGCCACGCTTCCGCGGGGAGAGGGAGCGTGCCCGGGGAGCTTGTTTTTTTTTATTTTTCTTTTATCGTTGAGCTCGCGGCGTCACTATGGCGTTTCGTCGCGAAGAGTTGGCGGCGCGCTCTTTTTGAGCGCTCGTTCTGTGACAGTAGCAAGCAACATAAGTGAGAGTTACGTGACACATGAATCCCCAGCTTTGTTTATGAAATACGCCTCTCCTATTTTCCGCGCTATACCCTGTCACTGAATTTAGCGTTAACTACCGTATTCCAAACAAGGTCGCGCAGCCATACTCTCTACAATGTGATGATTGGTTAGAGAATGGTTGTTCCTTAGAGAAGCTTTGTGATCTACAATTATATAAATGAATTCTAAATAATACTTCCCACACGACAGCGAGTGCCGTCCACCACACGATGTCCACACTCTGAAACAAAATGATCAGATGTCTGCTCATCTAATAATTTTTTTCCACCTCACGTGTTCTCGAAACCGCATACATATGTCTGTTTTCTTCAATAAAGTTGCAGTTGTTAGTGTGCGCTGTGTCCAGGTGTCTTCCTTTCGCACTTCAAATTTTTTCGCGTAACTAAGTTAAGATGAAGTACCAACTCGCCCAGCAGAACGCGCTTCTCAATATAATGTGCGTAAAATGTTTTAGAACTTCATGCACCCACTACGCAGTCGTGAGGGAATACGCGCAGTAACGTGTGTGTTTTTGTAATGGTTGGCTGTCTTTAGACTGTGAAGTCACGTTGGTAATACCGTGTTGTGATGCCCAATGACAATGCACGCTTGTATCATGCAATATAGCTGCGATAATAAATGTTGTGTTGTGAAACATGTATGCAGGATACATGTATTTGTTAAGCATGAGAGCCATTTTCCTTGCATTTACAACAAGAGGAAGTTATTCATGCTTTATTGCCAAGCAGATGCATAGCTGTGTGGTAGAGCACTTGCATTTCATGCAAATTGCCCGCATGATTTCAATCATAACTCAAACCCGAAAATTTATAATATTTGTTTTATTTGCATTCTCTCAATTTTCGATCATTGACAAGACGATTTTTCACGGAGAGCCACCAATGCCTACGCCAGAATTTCTGCAGATTGAGCTCTTTACCACTGTTACGGTAATGATGCATTATTGGCAGAATGGAAAGTGGATCACGTTTACAAAGTACATTTTTAGTGTCCCGTTGGAAAGAATTATTGCTAAATGCCTCCGTTCCCACGCGCACAGAGACCTACAGACACCAGTTTTAGCAGTCGTTATATAGGCCATTAGTCACAATACTTGTACATAACAAGCTTGCATACCAATCACTTTTGACCGAACTCCTTAAAAGTTGATTATCAACTAATCTAAGTTATTCAATGCACACGCAGTTCATTCGGTCAACAGCAAGTCAATATTTCGTTTTGACTGACTATGGACGCTTCATTGACACGCGAGAAAAGTTTTAAACAAACACACTGTGAAAAATATCTTTACGAAACTCAAATTGGGTTCTTTTATGCTATTTATTTTTGTCAAGTCGGAATTGATGAAGCGGAATATTTACTTGCACAGTACTATGCCTCAGACCGTTTTGACCATAGGTTCAAGATAAGAAAAATCGCATGCAAGACTGACGTGTTTCAAAATGATTTTTTACCAAGAAAATTACAAGATGGAACACACTGCCTTCCAGCATTGCTTCTACACTCTCAAATATTTGTTTTATTCCATGTTAGAATTAGTGCATTGCATTTTTGGGGTGTGTCACATTTTTCTATTTATATATAAATTTCTTTTGCAGATTGTGATTCAAGTGACTTTGATTATTTGTTTGGCTGACTATGTATTTTTTGTATTCTAATTTTCGTAAACGCTCCACCACGGTAATGCCAATTGGTGCTGGGGGTAATAAAATAAATAGATAAATAAAAAAGTGTCGATAAGTTAGCAATAAATTTAAGCACAAAGATTGTATCACTTCAGGAAAAGTGGACTAACAGTGACATGTGCCCACCGCAAACTTTAAATATGATGCCAAGTTACATTTTTAGCAATTAGTTATTGAGAATAACTCGAGATATAATGAGGATAACCTAATTAAACAAGACTGTTCAGGGGGTATGTACTGCCTTTATTTTGGAGATGACGGTGACTGCATGCAGACCTTTCAACAAACAGCTATATTTCTAGCTGAAGAATGAGTTGAGCAGCTATATTTTTTGCCGGCGACACAAGCTGAACTAGTATAGATTAATCATCTGAATGGCTTTATATAAAGGTATCCATATAAGGCCATATATGAAAGCATCCATATAAGACCTTATATGGATGCTTCTATATATAGCCATATATGGCCATATACAGCAACACCCGTATATGGGTATATAAGGCCCATATATGGCTATATCGGGGATTGGGCATATCAGGTTATATAGCGCCCATATATGGGAATTCCATATCAAGCCAGATGTGCCCAATTCCTGATGTAGCCATATATGGGGATTTTTATATAGGTCCATATATAAGATTTTTGTAAGGGATGCTTTTTTGCCGCAATACGTCAGCGTTGCGCGTCCCCACGTTTGCTCAGTGGTGTCAGCTTGAAAACATTAATTCCTTATTTGTTTCACTATCATGTGTGACGCCAATGGCAGAATCGCCAATGCACAGACGCGGCGCACCGCGTCGAGGAACTGCAGTGCATTGCAAGTGAATGCGTTACGTCATACCTTTAGTAGATGAATGTTGTCATGTGATCTATAACCATGGCAGCAAGCTCTGCTCACCTTTTGAATGCCCGGCCCCAAACATGACGATGCCAACACATTCCAACATCCATATAAAAATAAATAACGTCGGAACACTAGACAAAATCAATATCGGAAATGAACATGTGCAACAAAAAACTTTGCACGACTCTTTTGGTAGGACAAACTTTTTGTGCAAGACACTGCTGAGCACACACCTACTCGGGTCGCAGAAGCTCGCGAAGCTTGTTTCCTAGCCCCGCTTCTGTCTCTTATCCCCCCTATTTGCGCATCCGCCATGCCCTACCATTCACGGAAACGCTCAGAATGTTGTACAAAGGCAGCCTCTCTTTTGCATACAAACACACTCCGCTTACTTCTCATGCAGAAACGGCTGAACACTGGGGAGGGACGGGAAAAGATGTTAATCATATTTCCGCACGCTGGTTGGACATTTTCTCATTTTGTGCCATTTTTTTGCATAAAACTGAAGTTTTTCAAGCATCCGTGCCACCGAGGGGGCGGCTTTGGGGTAACTTTCGAACCCTGTTTTTACTCCGGAGAGTGTACGGCTATCATCTGGCAGTGCTCAACATGCCTACTTTACGGCGAAGTGTGGCGACCACCCCTCCGATAAGCGGTAATCATGCCACGGGAGGTTTATGTAAAGTTGTCGCGTGAAGCGGCAAATTTTTTAAAGAGTGAGTGGCTCGTGTTCTTGCTCAACAAACTGCCCGTACTGAAGTTGTACGCATGAAAGTTTTGTGGCCTGACTGTGTGACATCAGTAACAATGAGGCTAGCGCAACTTTTTCATCAATGTTTTAAAGCGCAGACTCTAGGCCAACGGGCAGCAAACAATATGTTTTCCTTCCCTGTTAGCAGACGTGCCTGTATTGCCATTCTTAGACTCCCTTTCATTGTCTGGAATTATCCACAGTTCACGTTGCCACGCACGCATATGTAGGCCAGGAAAATTTGGTTCTCAAGTTCAGGAGAACCCTCACTTCCGGTGCGTGGTGTGCGCGTGTGTGTTCAAAAAGAAAAAGAAAGGGAGAGACAGACATAGGCGAATCGAGAGAAAGGCGTGCATGCTCGATCTCTCAAGCAGACAAAGTAGCACATAAATTTTTAATGACGTTATTTTGATGCTTATTTCGGCGTTAATATGGCGCTTCCATTGCCTCAAAGGCCAGACTGCCGAATGAGGTCAAGTGCATAATGCCCACAAAGTATGTTATCCTCCTTATACAACTACTACTACTACTACTATTGCTACTATTACTACTACTACTACTACTACTACTACTACTATTACTACTACTGCTGCTAGTATTAATGAAGCCTGTGTATGCATGGTGATATTTAGCACAAAAGCGTTACCGTTCGAATACGTATTGCCATTACCTTGAGTCTCCGGTATGAATAGCTGCTGCAAAGCCATCATGTACGTCGTAAGTGAGCAGAATCATAGAGAAGGCCGTGGTGGACATTTACTGGTCACCTTAATGCTCCACAGCTCTAGTGGCTTCGACATCTCAAGTGCAGCCTCTGTGTCCTTATTTGCTGAAGAACCATGTTTTGCATTGATATGCATATCAGCACCACGTATGACTAGCGTTTTACTGCACTCTGGGTCTACTTTTGTGAGAGCTTGTTTCTTTTTATTCTTATTTTTTGGGTGCCCCAAAACTCCCATTTTCAGGCACATTTTTTTTGACGACAGTGTGTTACTTCATTCCCATGGCACTTGTAATTGAAAAGGGGCGCGAATACATTGCAGAGCGCTTTTCTACTACAAAATAAAAGAAAGATGCTGCAATGAACGTACTGCTGTATACACATCGCAGTTTACGACAGTTCACTGCCAAGAAATGAGAGTGTCGTATGGAAACTGTAACATGTGGTCCTCTCCTTGTGTACGTCGTTGATGGTTTAGTTTCATTTTTTCTTTTTGTTATCTCGTTAAAGGACTGTAGCCTCAATTGGAAAGGAAGTGTAAAGTGTGGGATAAAAGAAATAGTAAGTTCTCAAATAATCGCGGAAAATTTTAAAACAGGAGTACTGTAAGCGTGGTTGCATTGAAGCAAGAAAGCTCAATTCTGAAATTGCTATATAACATTATTTGTGGTACTTCTGAAGTTGAGAAACCTTCATCACTAATATTTTGCTGGTGTTTTTTTTAAATAAACCAGGTCTTAAAATCTGAACATTGTCGGGAAGCATGTGCTCCAATAAAATATAATGCCTAGTCTTAAAATGCGCACAGCCTGTGTCTAAGGTACCCACTTTCGTATTAGCGCTATGTTGCACTTGCCAACTGTTTTGGCAAAGTGATGAAGGCGATGATTTTGACTGAACTGGAGTGGCACCTGGAAGACCACGAAATATACCTTGATGCTTTGATGGGCTTTGGGAGTGGATGGTATGCTATTAATAACGTTATTGACCTAGTCTCGTCTGTGCAACATAAAAAAATAGCCTGAAACGATTATCTCCGGCGTCGTTCTTGGACGTGAAAGGTGCATATAGTAATGTATTGCATGAAGCCATTCTGAATGTTTTGAAAAATGTTGGATTAGGGGGTCGGGTTTACCAATGAATCAACAACTATTTGAAGGGCAGAACCTTATTTGTGCAGACTGAGGATGGCACAACAGCCTATCGTTGCATCCGTGGAGATGTGCATGAAGGTTGTGTTCTTAGCCCCCGACTTCTCAGTCGGGCACTCCTCGGCCTGGTTGACGTACTTCTACGATCAGTCTATCAATATATGCAGATGACGTCTGTATCTAAGCGTCAGATGTAATGCTCCTTCATTACCGTGCTACGCTTGAGATAGCGGCTACATTGGCGACAAAGTACCTTGAAGGACAGAGAACTAGGGCTGTCATGAAAGAAGTACTCGCCTATAGCAGTCACGCGTAAGGTGGTGGGCCCGTATGTTATTAAAATTAACAGACACATGGTCAACTACATGAAGACCCAGCGATTCCTTGGAGTCATAGTTGATCCCGACTTCTCCCGGAGCCCTCACATCGCCTTCATGAAAACGAAGCTCATCATAATCACCCACGTACTCAGGTCTTTTGCTGGAAAAACGTGAGGTGCATCTTTACGATTGACGCTTCAACTCTACACTGTTCTGTTTCTCAGTTTTATGTGGTACAGCTTACACGTGCTATGCGGAATCCGAAGAACAAACAGGAGTGTCTTCTAGTCGATTCTGGCCCAAGCACTGCGATTATGCCTTGACCTTCCGAGGTGTGGATCAACAGCAGCGACAGTCGCCATTGCACCTGGTTATTCAATCAACACATACATCCGTGTAGACGCTTTGAGAATGCACTTGAGACATTTGACTCAGATTACATCGCATCACCTCGTCTCACTTCGAACTTTTAGGCCCCACTCAGCGTTCAGCGCAACTGCTGCTCCGCATTGCGCAGTGCTTCCATTTCGCTCCACGTATGCAGCACGGCCGTTGTTACCATTGTGGTGCCTAAATCTACTCAAAGCTTTTCTTACCATTCCTGGCATCCAAAATATAAAAAAATAGTCGTGGCGTCTAGCTCTGAAACAGGCCACATTTCTGTTCCTGCACGAGAAGCCCAACATACGCCTTCACAAGTGCACGACTGGTGCATGGAGGTAATAAAAGGTGGAAGTAGTTCTTAAATGTCGTACTGGGCCAATAAAAACAATTTTTAAGATCACGAAAACACGCGGAAGTTATTATCAAGAGTGATAACTGCTTTGTGAACTTTTCGACTTCTTTACATGGAGCTAGGACGTTATAGATCACAAACCTAAAATTAAAATAAGTGGTCGTTGTGGTTTTGAAAGTCAAGCATTGCAAATGAGTGACTCGTACTCTTTTTCGAACAAGCCGCCGGAAGCGGGATTGAATCCCGGCTGTGGCGGCTGCGTTTTCGGTGGAGGTGAAAATGCTGTAGGGCTGTGAGTTCAAATTTGCGTGCAGATGAAAGAACGCCAGGTGGTCGAAATTTCACGAGCCCTCCACTATGGCGTCTTTCATAATCATACGGTGGTTCTGTGTCGTAAAATCCAACATATAAATCAATCATCTATCTCTTTATAGAATCAGAAAAGAGAAGAAAATCTACAGAATTGTTAATTGAGGTTTCCTATCCAAATGTATACTAGTGATGGACATACGTTGGCCGAACGTACAATTGGTTTCCGGAGTAGTGACAGCAATAAAATTCAGGTTGTAGAGTGGTCGCCGAAGTTTCAGTGAAATCGGACCGTATGCTGCAGTGTTCCGTAGCATCTCGACAAGCGAGCTATAACAATATGATGGAAGCATTGAAAAGGCCGCTAAAATTCTCGATGCTTGCAATAAAATCTTTCACGTAAGCGCAGTGAATTTTCAGCGTTATGGCAAACGCAGTATCACAGTTTTCTTATCGGTTCAGAAGAACTTCAACTGCACCAAGGAAGTTAACCACCGCCGCTCTATGACCATGGACACAGGATGAAACACAGTGCAGCATCACAATTCCATATTCATCTAAACACCCGGACCATATACTGCAAGGTGCGTCACTAGAGGGCTGACGTGACCACAAACCGACCAGATTTCAATTTTTCTACGATTCAGTCAATTGATACAAAGCTGTAACAGCATTCCTGGTCACTAAAACTTGAGTACCAGCAATATAAAATAGCTACTGAGTGTATCTTAAACAGGCCATTCTGTACGACGACTGTCCGTTACTGGAACACAATTATTCTTTGTTGCTAATATCTTTGAAAGGGCCCGTTACGCAAGCAACAACCTATGCCCGCAACACCATGGACTTTACTGAAGCTACCGATGCAACTGTCAAAAATGCGGCATAGCGCTAACATACAGAAACAATGAAAAAACAACAGGCCACGCATTAGCTTTCAACTCTAAGTTGAAAGTTACAGCTTGTCTTGTTGTCTCTTCCTTGTTCATGTTTGTCAGCGCTATGTCACATTTAGACCCATATATCCAACTAGACCAAAACACCATTTTCATGCAACTGTGCAGCGCAATACCCCACACTGCATCACCATCATGGTTGGCTCAAAGACAGAGGAAACAGCTGCAATCTTACATACTTCCTTGATATCATCATCATCATCATCAGCCTGACTACGTCCACTGCAGGACAAAGGCCTCTCCCATGTTCCGCCATTTAACCCGGTCCTGTGCTTGCTGCTGCCAATTTATACCCGCAAACTTCTTAATCTCATCTGCCCACCTAACCTTCTGTCTCCCCCTAACTCGCTTCCTTTCTCTGGGAATCCAGTTAGTTACCCTTAATGACCAGCGGTTATCCTGTCTACGCGCTACATGCCCGGCCCATGTCCATTTCCTCTTCTTTATTTCAACTATGATATCCTTAACCCCCGTTTGTCCCCTAATCCACTCTGCTCTCTTCTTGTCCCTTAAAGTTACACCTACCATTTTTCTTTCCATTGCTCGCTGCGTCATCCTCAATTTAAGCTGAACCCTCTTTGTAAGTCTCCAGGTTTCTGCTCCGTAGCTAAGTACCGGCAAGATACAGCTCTTATATACCTTCCTCTTGAGGGATACTGGCAATCTACCTGTCATAATTTGAGAGTGCTTGCCGAATGTGCTCCACCCAATTCTTTTTCTTCTAGTTACTTCAATGTCGTGGTTCGGCTCTGCAGTTATTACCTGCCCTAAGTAGACATAGTCTATTACAACTTCAAGTGCACTATTACCTATCTCTAAGCGCTGCTCCTTTCTGAGGTTGTTCTACATTACTTTCGTTTTCTGCAGATTAATTTTAGGACCCACCTTTCTACTCTCTTTGTCTAACTCCGTAATCATGAATTGCAATTCGTCCCCTGAGTTACTCAGCAATGCAATACCATCGGCGAAGCGCAGGTTACTAAGGTACTCTCCATTAGCTATTATTCCTAACTGTTCCCATTCTAGGCTTCTGAAAACCTCCTGTAAGCACGCGGTAAATAGCATTGGGGAGATTGTGTCCCCCTGCCTTACACCTTTCTTGATTGGTATTTTGTTGCTTTCTTTATGAAACACTGTGGTAGCAGTTGATCCCCTGTAGATTTCTTCCAGAATGTTTATATATACTTCATCTACGCTCCGATTCCACAGTGTCTGCATGACGGCTGATATTTCTACTGAATCAAACGCCTTCTCGTAATCTATGAAGGCTATGCATAGTGGTTGGCTATACTTTGAGCATTTCTCTATTACCTGATTGATTGTGTGAGTGTAGCCAATTGTTGAGTAGCCTGTTCGATATCCTGCTTGTTCCTTTGGTTGATTGAATTCTAATGTTTTCTTTACTCTGTTAGCAATTACCTTTGTAAATAGCTTGTATACTACAGAGAGCGAGCTGATCGGCCTGTACTTCTTCAAGTACTTGTCATCTCCTTTCTTATGTATTAAGATGATGTTAGCGTTCTTCCAAGACTTTGGTACCCTTCCCGTCCGGAGACACCTCGTAAACAGGGTGGCTAGTTTTTCTTACACAATCTGTCCTCCATCTTTCAGCAGGTCTGATGTTACCTGATCTTCACCAGCAGCTTTGCCTCTTTGCATGCTCTCCAAAGCTTTTCTGACTTCTTCTATCATTACTGGTGGGGTGTCATCTGGGTTACTGCTAGTTCTTATAGTATTTAGGTCATGGTTGTCTCAGCTACTGTACAGATCTGTGTAAAACTCCTCCGCTATTTTGACTATCCTATCATATTGGTAGTTATTTTGCCTTCTTTGTCCCTTAGTGCATAGATCCGACTTTTGCCTATCCCAAGTTTCCTCTTCACTGCTTTGACGCTTCCTCCGTTTTTCAGAGCGTGTTCAATTTTCTCTATGTTATACCTTCTCACATCGCATACTTTACGTCTAATAATCAACTTCGAAAGCTCTGCCAGTTCTATTTTGTCTGTTGTACTTGACACTTTCATGACTTGACGCTTCTTCATTAGGTTCTTCGTTTCCTGGGAAAGCTTGCCAGTGTCCTGTCTAACTACCCTGCCTTCAACTTCCACTGCACACCGTAATAATACTCGTCAGATTATCATTCATTGTATCTACGCTAAGGTTGGTTTCCTCACTAAGAGCCGAGAACCTGTTCTGCAGTGACACTATGAATTCCTGTACTTTCCCTCTCAGTGCTAGCTCATTGATTGGCTTCTTGCGTATCAGCTTCTGTCGTTCCTTCTTCAAGTCTAGGCGAATTCGAGACCGTACCATTCTATGGTCACTGCATCGTACCTTGCCAACCACTTCCACATCCTGCACGATTCCTTGGTGTGCAGTTATTATAAAGTCTATTTCGTTCTTATTTTTGCCATTAGGGCTCCTCCATGTCCACTTGCGGTTTTCCCGTTTTCGGTAGAAGGTATTCAGAATCCGCAAATTATTGCGTTCTGCGAATTCTACTAGTAGCTCTCCTCTAGCGTTTCTAGTACCCATGCCATAATCTTCTACTGCCTGGTCTCCAGCCTGTTTCTGCCCTACCTTTGCATTAAAGTCGCCCATCACTATAGTATACTGTGTTTTTACCTTACTCATTTCCGATTCTAAGTCTTCATAGAAGCTTTCAACTGAAGCGTCATCATGGCTGGATGTAGGCGCGTAAGCCTGTACTACCTTCATCTTGGATCTTTTATTCAGTTTAATTACAATACCTACCACCCTTTCATTAATGCTATAATATTCCTCTATGTTGCCAGCTATGTTTCTGTGAATTAGGAACCCCACTCCCAGTTCTCTTCTGTCTTCCAAGCCCCGATAGCAAAGGACGTGCCCATTCTGTAGCACAGTAGAGGCCTCATCTGTCCTCCTAACCTCACTGAGCCCTATTATATCCAATTTAACACCTTTTAGCTCCTCGAATGGTACAGCTAGACTTCCCTCACTAGATAAGGTTCTAGCGTTAAATGTTGCCAAGTTCAGGTTCCAAAGGCGGCCTGTCCGGATCCAGAGATTCTTAGCACCCTCTGCTGCGTTGCAGATCTGACCGCCGCCGTGGTCAGTTGCTTCGCAGCTGCTGGGGCCTTAGGGCCGTGAGTTATTTGACGTATGCAGGTGGGAGTTAGTGGCAAGATACTGCACCAGGGTGGCCAATCTTTCTCTGGTGCGGGAGTGCGTTCCCGGCGGTGGTTACCGGTGAAGCCGCACCCCAGGCCTTTTAATGCAGTTCCATCAACACGCAGATTTTTTTTTTTAAATCTGGTTGGGAACTGCGCGGCACCGGGATTTGAGCCACGGACCTTTTGCATGTGAGGCGGATGCTCTAACCACTTCGCCATCGCCGCACCACTTCCTTCCTTGATATAAATTTCTGGAAAGTGTCTGTTTTCTTGTGCACTTACGGACACGAACCAATTGTCCTAAGGCAAATTGTGCACAAGCTACTGGGTGCCTCATAACCTTATCAGGGTTCTAGAGCTTAAGACCCCAGCACTGATTGGTACAACCCTCATGTCGTTCGTTGTGATGCGAGAAAAAGAGAGCGAACTTGTAAAAGACAAGCGTTTCAAATTTATTCATTCTTGTAAACTATAAAAAACATAGTTACATGCGTACTGTTTTTTAGGAAGCCGTACGCGTCGGCAAAGCCAGCCGTGCAATTTCACAAAAAATATGTTTTTCGAAGCCATAAATAATCTTACTTAATAAAATTACACATCAAAACTGACATTCTCGTTGGCAGGAGTGAACCGATAATGGCCGACTCGACCTACCGCTGTCTGTACCCCATCCTAAGTCAAAAGATTCTCCCATTTCGTGTCGGAATCCCAAAATCTAAAGAATAGTGCGTGACGGCTCGATACTTCTTTGGCAGCTGCCTGCCTCCAGAGTGCTTCGATTTGCAGTTCGATAACCTTTTCTCCTCACCTCAGTGAAATGGTATATATGCACGCCTTGTGAGGCTACACGCTCGGGCCACCATCACGGTGGGTGACTTGTGTTTCGTTTCACCTTAACGTTTTACCCAGGCAAATATGGTAGCAAGAATAGCTCAGTATTTGCTCGTTCACAATAAAGTCCTTCTTTTACTTCTTGTTTGTCTGTGATATTGATATACAATACATCAACTGGAAGCAACCCACTGCAGTTAGCATGAGGAAAGCTGGGGATATAGGGGCATGCTATAGAAACCAAGCCTCGGAAGGGAAGGGCGTGGCGTGGAAATGTACAAAAAGGAAGGCAAACGAAAAGCATTTCAAAGGAAAAGAGAGATGAAGATTGCAGTCATGCGGATAATTGAAAATGGCGGTGAACTCTGACTCCCCTTTGTGCATTCAAACATTAACTCTGATTCTATTTTTAGCGGAAAGGTTAATTCAGACGTAACTTGGTGGGGCTGCTTTCTTTTTGTTTCGCAATGCAACGGTCCTCTAGTATAGTATAGTCACTCTATAGCATGTACCTGTATTTCAAAGCAAGTCGACAGTTTTCGCACTATTACTCCGTGGGGACTAGAGGCATTGGTGTTTTTCTACATGAAAAATAATGGACCACATACAGGTGATAGAACAGTTGCTGCAGCGAACTGCGCGGCATTCCGAACCAGCACAACACTGCTAATGCAGTCATGGTCAGTGATTCAGGGGTAGTGGCTCACATGACGAAAAACGGAAAGCCCCACACTCACAGGTTTTTTTTTTATTTTTTAGTGGTCGAACATGCGTGAGACCATGTATCACTTCAGAAAATTGTCAGTATTCATGAAAGCGTTGATAAAGATATATTGGACTTCTTTTTTTCAAGTGACTCGACAGTATAACGCATTTCGAGAAGTGGTGGCGAAAGGCTAATTGCACACTCCGGTGATCCTATTGACCATGATTGTCGGGCAGCTAAATGATAAAATAAGAAGTTCATGTGGGAATTAGTGATGAGGAACGAAATGAAGTCAAACGACAGTTAAAGATTGATTCCCAACGTGTGTTGAGATGACCTGCATAACTTTTTCTGGACAAAAAGTAGGTCGACCGTATTTGGAAGAATAAAAGAAGAGCCTTCCACGAGGTTACCATTTAAAAGTGGTAATCAGAATGCAATGAAGGCTCTGTAAATTGTAACCTTGACACATTTTGGTTCTTGCACGATGTTCAGCTTATGGTTCACGAGCTTCTATGTGTAAATGAGTTTAAAAACTTGACGAAATTCTTACGACTGTTTCAACATAATTGATTTCGCATGGAGGAGAAGGTGTAATAATGTAGTGAAACGTTTGACGCACGGACGGACGGACGAGCGCAGGGATAGACGCACAGAGGAATGAATGGACGCATGGACGGACGCATGGATGGACGCATGGACGGACGCATGGATGGATGCATGGATGAACGGAAGTGCCGACAGACTGACGGATGCTTCGCCCCACTCATCATCATTCACTCTGGATTTGCTGCGATTTCTTTCGAAAGACACTATGGACTGTGGTTGAATGTGGGTCAATTCTTTGTGGCATCGTGAACTTGTTCAAGGCGTGATTTTTTGTCGACGTGGCCTTATTAGCTGTGATGACCACGTGATGGCTTTATGCTCTCCCACAGTATAGTACCGACTACTCTAAATTCTTAACAACTTTAATACCCCCGTCCCCCTGTTTCAGGGCGTACTCGGGCTGGTGCACGCCCATCATGGCGAGCCAGCCACCAAAGAAGGCGTTAGCCTTCGATGTCGTCATCCCGGAGAGGGCACTTTCTGAAGACGTTGTTGACGCGACATCTTCAATAGTAGAAATCAAAGAAGTATGCTGTGTTCAGCCCTTTGGAGCCGGAACTACGAAGCTACCGGCAACAGTGAGAACCACACTGGCCAATATGTGGATGGCCTCCCAACCTGACAAATCATTGAGAGCGCGGCGCCATCGTGCCCTGGTCCTTAAGTAACACAAGTCACACGTTCTCTTTCTGCCACGCCGCGTTCCGCCAGCGACGCGCAGGCCAGGCATTGTCTCCCTACAGGAAGTGCTCCACATTACGAGAGGACTTGTGGGGTCGTCTCTAACGTACGCGGTACGTGCGCATCGATATCAAATCGTCGTCCGCTGTGCCAGACTGCCTGAGCAGGACAGCTCATGGAGTGGACCTGCGACTAACAAAGGTATTCAGGTGTTTGCCAGCGTGTGTGGGAAATTGACCACTCAGAACGAACTGCACCACGCGGTTTGGGGGGAGGTGCAGCCTTTATGGCCACGACGGCAAGGATTCCTTTCGTGCGGTCGTTGTGAATACCTACATGCCACCGTCACTTGCACTATCCGAAAGTCTTACTCAGAATTGTGACTCTAAGGGCTTCCCACCACTTCAACCCAAGTCCAGCTGGCTTCGGAAATACGTGATGTCCCACCACCACATGTCCCAGGCCACGCACAAGAGGGAAACACATGGGACGTGGCGCCACATCCAAGGCCCGCTGCGTTCATGGATAGCCCATACCCGGCCAACACTTGTTCACCTGATGATCTGGTCTGCGTCTTGCCCCCACATCCAGTACACGACACTTCGAAATCTTAACTACGCAGATATTGCGCACCTGGTGGACACATTCAATGAGCATAGGCAGAACGGCACGCTAGCCCAAGCATTGTGACGTGCGGAAATTTCTCTCATCCCAAAAATGCGGAAACCCATCTCCGGCAAAAATTTGCGGCCATTTTTTCTTACATCATGTATTGGTAATGTGAATGAACACGTTATCCTGTGGTGCTTTCAGCCATTTTTGGAGGGCCAGTTTTTCTGCATATAGTGTATTTAGGGCACTATATAAAGTTTTAATAACAACATAGTTTATATACACGAAAGGTGTTTTTTTCAAAGTACAAAAAGGCATCGATCTTTGCTGACTTGGCCATGGTCAGCTGCGACCATTCGAGTTATGAATTCATCCGGAGTGAGGGCGTGATTTTGGCTGTGCTCATGTAGCAGCTTTGTAATGCTGGTCCATACATCAATTCCTCGTGCTCTGGTATGTTCAAGACCTGAGAGATCGACTTGGATGGGTATGCCACATAAAGCAAATAGAGAGTGTTGTCTGTCAACGACTCTTCAGAATATCACGGCTTAACCTGTCGTTAAACATGCAAAGAAGCCCTAAAAATACTCTTATGATCAAACACGCCCCGTCTAGTGGTAAGAATTTGTTTGAACATAGTTATGCGGCGCTAAGCCCCTGTCCATATCGAGACCGGCAATTGAGGATTCCTATGCAAAGCAATAACACAGGAGACAAGTTCACAAACCCACTCATTCACTGCCAGTTGTTCTATTCGAGTAGTGATCAGTTAGGTAACTTACAAAGCTTTGACAAGGGCGCAAAACAGTGTACCCAAGCGCTTATGCAAGCGTATTCCGCTGCCTACAGGGCACTGTTGTCACCGTAGGCCGATAATAAAATCCATACCCTCTGTGAAATTTGTAAATACGTTACAGACGCTTAGCCAATGTGGTGCATGACGGTGAAGGCTTGCGACAGGAAACAAAGAGAGAGGCAGCGGTGGCGCATACCGAACAAAGAATATTGAACAGCCCTTTCGTCAACCTGTTAACTGTATATAATTTATTTCTGAGATAAGGTGTTAGATCAAGCGAGTGGTGAATTATTCAATGCAAACACAAAAAAATACAAGGATGGTGCTATGACAGTTCTCTAGAATAGAGTAGAAAGAGAAGCAGATCGCAGGAAAGACGGAGCACTCGCATCGAGGCAAGGTTGCGAACCTATACATGGAAACAAACGCGAATGGAAAGTGGGCAAATGCGAGTAGCAACAAGAACAATGTTAGGTTTGGCCTGGAGATTCGTCTCTCAATCCCTTCGGCGCCCAGTCTGAAAGACGCTGTCGAAGATTTGAGCTATTATCCAGACCAAGCAGCAAGCAAAGGCAAGTTCCCGTCCTTGAAATGCGGACCATTTTGTCGTCCCTTCAAGCAGCAGCATGACTGATTGATGGCCTCGGCGACTCATCGGGCGATAGGAAAGCTGGCGTGAGCGGCGCCAGAGCTGACGGTGGAGCGGCGTTTCTTTAATACTCAGTCAAGTAGCCGACCGGCCGACTGCCTATGCCCGCCAGGCATTGTCCCTGCTGGCCAGAAAAAAATACGTCGTGTCGCCGCGACGCCACGACGAAAGAGGGCAACAGGGACGGCGTCTTCCTGAAAGAGACCGCGATGGCCACCGCATATCGCCCCGCTAATTGGGCGAGCTGTGCGGTGGACCCTTTGAAGTATGCGGCCAGGATCGTGGGAACTCTCGACTAACGGCACACACGACGAGGAGGAGCCCTGCTGGCGCCACCACAGTGCAGTGTTCACGTGGACCGTGCATGCTGGCTGCCCTCACCTGTGATTGCGTGATTGGTGTTCGACTCGGAGAGGAGGACCCAGAAAGGGCATAAAACGACGCCGCAGAGTGCTGGACGTCGCTCTGAACTATGTAACGTTCAACCACCACGCTCGTGGTTTGTGAAACCACTAACCTTTCTTTTCTGTAAATATGTGTAAATAATGTCATAAACCATGTTCTGTTTCTCGTATCCTCCAGCGATCCTCTTCCTTCCCATCACTTACAACTGGTGGCAGCGGTGGGATGCCATCAGCGACCTTCCTCCCTTCAACCTTTACAACTGGTATGTGCGGTGGGATGCCATCACCTGCAACTTCTTCCTTCTCATCTCATACAACAAGCAATCCACTTTACGAAAATCAATAGTTCTCATCTGATATTTCGCCCTTTTTTTGCATTTGTTCTTTTAGTTTCGTACAGTATTTTTCAGTTATTCGTCGCCGCCAACCTGGCTCGTCTATGTCTCGCAGACTGTCACAAACGAAGAGGCAAGTGTAAGAGCAGGGCTTGAGCTTTGACGGGGTGCGGAAGTGAGATGTAAAGCCGGAAATGAAAGAAGCGTTTCGCTTTTGAGCTTTATTGATGGTGCAATAATTCTTGGGAAGGAAAAATAAAGGAGAAAAGCTGGTGGCAGTGTTTGGTGCGCGCTTGTTCTTTCGGCTCCCGGAGAGCCTCCTGGGGAGTCGGGGGAACGTCGAGCTGTGTCAGAGCAATCAAGACTCGGGGATCCCTGACAAGGCGGCGTGCGCGCGTCGCTAAGGGATGCCGGTGAGCTCCAGCTGTGGGCGCCGGAAACCGGGAGACTGCGACTTATAATGTATGATGGCCTTGTGGTTATGTATGTGGCCGAGCCAGCTCACTGGGGTTTCAATGACGCTTCGCAAACGAGCAGGGAAGTGAGCAGCGGATGCACCTCGTCTAATCGATTCTTGGAAATGGTATGGTCACAATGCACAGAAAGTACAGCAAGATGCCTCGATCAGCACCGCGTCTCACTGCGCCAAATGAAAGTTGTAAAAGCGGAGGCTGCGTTATGCTTATCCAAAAGCTACACAAAGCAAGGTAGAAAAAGTAGTTAGTTTAAAAGTTCACTTGAGCGATCTGCACATTGTCGGCTGTGTTATATAGGAACAAAAACAGCCAGCAAACAAGGAGCACAACAAAGCCAATAACTCTTGTATTTGTTTGTTAGAACTATGATAATATATTTCATTGTGGAAGCCGCTTAAAGTTCATTGCGGAATTTACATAGCCACGCTTGTGGGCAAGCTAACCCGTGTCGTCTAATTCACATTTGTCCCTGTTTGTTATCTGCGCTATTCCACAATGCGTTCGTAACAACTTGCAAAGCATTCATTACTACTGCTACCAAATATCTTCATGGCCCTCTGGTGCAAATATGCAGTCCGCCATCTATTCAACAAACTAATGAATCTGCATAGAGTGTGATAGAAAATAAACTAACAATATGCGACTGCAATGGTATACGCGGTTCTTGATTGAATTTGATTTCTGTCTCTCTTTGCTCATAGTGTAAAGTTATTCCTTCTCATTTGCCTATTTTCAGCATATGAGTACCTAAATGTTTTGCGTGAAAACAGCGAAGGAAGTGGACAAATAGAGGTAACACATAACACAAACGCTGACAACCAACTAGGGCATGTAGTCTCATGCAAGTTGAGGTCAGTGTCCATGTTTCTCATTAAGTCACTGTGAAAATAGAAACTAACAACTAGTTAGATTTATGATGTGACACACAGCCAGTATTACTAGGCAGACCTATTGAAACAAGTCTAGGTGATACATAATGGTGCTGTGTAGATAAGAGTAATAGGCAATATCATGGCGGGCTGCAGGTGTTGTGAGGGAAGCTTCGAATAACCTCAAACATTACGCATTGTGGCTGATCTTTCTGGTGTGTAAGACTATCTATATATTCACTGACTTTCGTGTATATGTATATGAAGTTGAGAGTAAACGTATTCAAAATTGGGAAGGATGTATAAGTAGAACAGAAAGTGGCTACTGCAATAATAAAGGAGCTTAAAGTCCGTAACAGGCAAGTCTAGCCAGATCATTTTTACAGGTGTCTCTCTCTCTCTCTCTGTAATGCTCACACCGAAAAGGAAATTTTGCGTTGCTGTTCTTGCTGGGCTCCGAACCTTGGGGGGCTTTAATAGAACCAAACTGAACACTACACCAAAAGGGTGTGGCTATTGTTCGCAGATCCCGTACGAAGGTGACAACGCCTTCATGAATCAGGAACTTTCAGGCGCTCCGTGGCTCGTCACTTTCTCACGGACGTTTCTGCGAAGCGGAGACACACTCGCCGCTTTTCGATCATTGCCCCTTTCCTGACAAAGGCCCGGAGTGCGCTCGGAGTTAATTATTCGTGATGTCGTTGGGCAAATTTGGACTCATTAGTGCGATTGAATGAACTTGCAATAACATGAAAGCCTGGCCTAATTTTTCTGTGTGTCGTCATCAACAAAGTAGAGCGTGAACAAGTGCACCCCAGGGGAAAACTACCTTTGTTATCCTTCCACCAGACCTGACTTCATGAGTGTCTATGAAGTACTAGCGCGAGTTTGTGTTCTGTATATTCTCACTAACTGTTCATTTTCTTTTCGTTCATTTTACAGTTGCTTCTTCTAATATTCCCCTTTATCCCCACACTCAAGTATGGTAGCCAACGAGCGTAGCTTGGTTAACTTTCCTGGATTTCTTCATAGTTTCTCTCTCTCTTGTTATGCTTGGAATTTCTCATAAGTCGCAATTATTTGTGCGATATATTCTACATATAATTTATTTTGATTATATGTTGAGGGCTTCATGTGGCAAGTGCGCGGAACCAACTTGCTTTGGAGCATTTGGTAGGTTCAACGAGTTCGTACGGTGTTTGAGTATTTCCCGTATTTTTCAGCAAAAATTGTTTTCAGGACTTTACAAATGTCGATCAAGTTCAGTCGATAAGAGATGTAGACCTCAACGTTAGTACCATATTTGAGGTAGAGTGAATATTCCAGCGTGTGCTACCATAAACAAACATCCTACATGTTGTTCCGTTCACATCGTATCATCTTTTACTCCGATAGCAGAGAGTTATGCAAATTCATACCACGCAAAGGCAAGCTCAACAACAAAAATTATTCAAGCAAGTAAGAAATACATGTGGCTTCATAGCCAACACCGAAGATATAGCATAATTCTAATTTGATAGAAAAATAGCCTGCTATGTTATGTGGTCACATCGCTGGGAGTTGTCCAGCGTTTAGCTTTGCCCCTAAGCAAGATCCGCACTGCAAGATATGTAGAAATGGCAATGAACAGTGGATGTTATCGTTAAATTGATAGAGGTGCTAGTTTGGTTCAGTGCTGATAATATGAGCTAATGAGAAATAAAGGATATATTTAAAACTTCGCACATAATGTTTCTTGGATGCATGCAGTGCAACTGATTTCACACCCTTTTGGAAGTTCTTTGTTTTCATAACCACCCATACCACACCTATTTTTTGGTAATAATATCCGAAGAAGTGTAGTTTTATCGGAACACATATGTTCAAAAACTACTTTCAAGGGTGTTTTCCTGAACGTTACGCCTATCATAATTTTCAGAGCATCAATACATATCACAAGTCAACGAATGCAATCAAACCGCACGGCAACTTTTCCATAAAAATATCGATCTTTTGACGTTTCTGCACATGTCACGTTTCATTCACTAAAATATGCTTTGTCTATGCCACATTTATTATACCGCCCGTTATTTGAATTATTCACAAAATCCTTTGCACGGTGAACAACTTAAAACATAGGTTAACTTTGTGTGATTATTAATAAATATATTTCGCCACCGCTCGTGTCAGTAATTCTCACTGAAACAACGGTAAAAGCTAATATGTTGCGCCGAAACACAACAATAAATGAATACACACTGTTTCCCACAGGCCATCACGCGCACTTCCTTAATTAAAACCGCACTGAGCTTTCCATATAAAAGCACCTGTGTTATTTACATTGAAATGCACATATTTTTTATAGCGAAGTACTTCGCATCAATGCAAAAGTCGCTGCCTTAATCAGTGAGTTATACCTAAATCTATGATCACGGATCAGCTGAAACTCACATTATGCAGCGTACTTACTACCATGGAACTAGGCATGTTTACACTGAAGTGGCTGAGGTCACTCTGCTGAAGCTGTCGGACACGCCTGGCAGGCCGGAGCAAAATTCAAGCGTGCACCCGCTAAGCACCACAAGTGAATACGTCCAAAGCAAATCATCACTCTGCAGCCAAATACTTTTTTTAATGGACGCTTGGGGGTTGTAAAATGTATGCGTGAACAAATACAGACACGCTAGTGCTCTGTGCCCGTGCTACAGGAGAAAACGCAGTTGACAAATGGTGGCATTGTAATTGACAGCGCTTACCGTTCGTTAAAATACACAAGGATATCGAACATTCATATGCTCACATGAAATTCACCACATCAAATAAAACAATCTTCTTTGCTTCTGCGTCTGTAAAAAAAATCATGATCCTTAGGATCTTATCGGCGACTACTGAATGGTATAATGCTATTTTATAGAAGCTAATAGCACAGCAGTGGCGTGGCCAGGGATTATGCAGGGAGATTTTAGGACCTCGGGCCAACTGCGCATTGCCATCGTCAACAGGCAGCTTTTGAATGGGGTGGTGACATGTCATGCGCACGTTTGCTGCAGGCGGACGTTGGAAAATCGTTTTACGATTCACTTGACTATTGGTCATCAATAACCAATAGAGATTTTGCCTATAACGCGTAATAGCACGCTTCAGCACGCTTCAGCACTTTTAATGAACGTGCTGAAGGCAGTGTAAATGGTTTGCCAGCGCTGTATTGACAATCTTCAAACCATTTATTCCACAATATATTGACTAGTTACAACCTATAATAATTGACGATTTCCCTAATAATGTTAATAGACATTGAATCAACATGCTAAAGACAGTATAAAAAGGTTTTCAGCACTGTATCGATCATCGTCAAACCATTTAACCAACAATCTATTGATCATTGGCCACCAATAACCAAAAGAAATATTCTTAGTATCGTTCGAAAGATTCTCGAAGAATAGTAAATACAAAGATGTTACGCCCTTTTGTAAGCCTATGGCCATCTATGTCTTCTGGCTCGTACTCCGCTTACAGTAACTCATTCCGTCCACCAAACCACCGTTATCCGACCTGCACCGAGTCTACAGCATTTACTGCTCCTGAGGACTACGGCCACCGTGCCCGTCGTCGCCACCGCCTCAAAGCCGCCCTTCTCGTTCAAACACGCGTCGCCGCTCTCCCTCGCCATCGTTCAACCGCCGCGCGTCCCCGGAAAACTAGGCTGCGCAGCTTCTGGAGGTGAAGCTGCCCTGTCGACCTTACCCAAAAATCCTCTGTTGCCCTTACGTTTGAACCGGAACAACCCTAGAAGTATATGTTGAGTGGTACACCTGTTGAAGCTTTGATAGATACGGGCGCTCACGTCTGTATTATGAGTTCGCGTTTTCGTCGTCGCATGAAGAAGGTCCTCACGCCCCCCTTGACCAGTGTCGTCCAAGTTGCAGATGGTGCAAAAGTCCCTGTCGTCGGTATATGCACAGCTCAACTTACCGTAGCCGGTCATCAAGTGGTCGTCCTTTTTACCGTGCTTGAAACATGTCCCCATGACCTCATACTAGGCCTCGATTTTCTTGCCGCCAATTCTGCTCTGATTGATTGCTCCGCTGGTGTGCTCCGCCTTGAACTGCCACAAATCAGTGCCGCCCCGTACCAACCTACATGCCGATTACAATGCAGCGATTTGTTCGCCTGCCCTCGAAAACTGTGACGTACGTCGATTTTCTGTGCTCACCAGCTGTGCCCGACGGTGACTATTACGCTACGCCTCTCACCGACGTACTCCTTGCGCACAATGTGCAGTGCCCTATACGGTGCTCAGCATCACAGATAACAAAACTTGTCTACCTCTTGTCAATTTCGGCTACATGAATTCATGTGCTTCACAAGGCATTTCTGTGGCCCACCTGTGTCCGTTGCTCGATTCACAAATTGAAGTGCTTGCCTTAGACACACTTGCTTCACCGCAGCGCACATCACTCGCAACACATTCGGGCAGCCGTCAAATTGTAGACATGATCGCCACAGATCTTCCGCCTCCGCAAGTTGAAGCCCTACAACATCTTCTCGAGGCCTACCAGGATATTTTCGATTTTGGTGACCGACCTCTTGGGCAGACGTCCTTTGTCCAGTATCGCGTACACAGACGAGATGCCAACCCTGTTCACCGCCGTTCCAACAGAGTGTCTGCGTTTGAGCGGAGCATCATTCAGAAGGAGGTGAAGAAGATGCGAGCGAAGGACATTATTGAACCATCCTCCAGTCCCTGGGCACCCCGGTGGTATTAGTTAAAAAGAGGATGGATCGTGGCGATTTTGTGTGGACTATCGCCACCTTAACAACATCACCAAGAAGACGCATACCCTCTGCCCCAAAGTGACGACGCCCTTGATTGCCTCCACGGTGCCGCCTACTTTTCTTCTATCGATCTTCGTTCTGGTTATTGGCAGATTGCCGTGGACCCCATGGACCAAGAGAAGACGGCTTTTGTAACACCCGATGGCCTCTACCAATTCAAAGTCATGCCTTTCGGCTTATGTAATGCCCCCGCCACCTTTGAACGAATGATGGACTCCCTGCTCTATGGATTCAAGTGGTCTACGTGTCTTTGTTATCTGGATGACGTGATTGTGTTTGCTCCCACTTTTGAAGCGCACCTTGAGAGACTGTCGAAAATTCTTGATGTATTCCGTCTCGCCGGCCTTCAGCTGAATTCATCTAAGTGCCGGTTTGGTCGCCGTCGCATTACAATACTTGGACATATTGTTGACGCTTACGGTGTACAGCCTGACCCAGAAAAAGTTCGAGCTGTGAAGGACTTTCCTGTGCCGAAAACCGCCAAAGATGTCCGCAGCTTTGTGGGGCTCTGCTCCTATTTTCGGCGGTTCATCAAGAACTTCGCGGAAATCGCTCGGCCCCTAACAGATTTACTCAAACCGGATGAGACGTTTACCTGGGGTCCCTCGCAAGCAGCAGCATTTTCCGACCTGACCACTTGGCTCACTTCTTCTCCTGTGCTGGCTCACTTCGACCCTACGGCACCGACGGAAGTGCGCACCGATGCCAGCGGTTACGGAATAGGCGCTGTGTTGGCTCAGCGACAACGTGGGCAGCATCGCGTGATAGCTTATGCCAGCAGGCTGCTGTCCACATCGGAGCGTAATTATTCCATCACAGAGCGCGAATGCCTAGCGCTGGTGTGGGCAGTCGCAAAATTTCGCCCTTACTTATACGGCCGACCATTTATAGTTCTTACCGACCACCACGCTCTCTGCTGGCTCGCCTCCCTCAAAGATCCCACAGGTCGTCTCGCCCGCTGGGCACTCCGCCTCCAGGAGTATTCTTACACCGTAGTGTACAAATCAGGAAAACTGCACAAAGATGTGGATTGTCTGTCACGCTACCCTGTGGCCGACTGCGATCCTACGAGCACTGATTCTGTGGGCTGCGTCCTTTCCACCTCCCAGCTGCTTCATCTCGGGGACGAGCAGCGTCGCGATCCGGATATCAGCCGCCTAATACAACAGCTCGAATCTTCACCGCAAGACGCTTCTGTTCGCATGTTTGCCTTAAAGGACCACACCTTATATCGGCGTAATTTATCGCCCCATGGTCACGACCTACTTCTGGTCATACCAAAGCACCTGCGTTCTACAGTCCTACGCGAGCTCCATGACGCGCCAACCGCGGGTCACCTTGGTGTCTCTCGCACATATGACCGTGTACGCCGCCGCTTCTACTGGCCTGGCCTTTCACGTTCTGTACGTCGCTATGTCAACGCTTGTGAAATTTGCCAGCGTCGCAAAAAGCCGTCGAGACTACCTTCCGGATATCTTCAGCCCATCGACATCCCATCGGAGCCATTCTTCCGTGTTGGTTTGGACCCTTCTCGGTCCCTTCCCAACATCCGCCTCCGGAAACAAGCGGGTCGCGGTGGCTACGGATTACGCGACCCGTTATGCAGTTACGCGAGCCATGCCAACAAGCTGCGCTACAGACGTCGCTGATTTTCTACTACGCGATCTCATTTTAGTGTATGGAGCCCCTCGTCAACTGCTGACAGACCGAGGCCGTACGTTCCTTTCGAAAGTGGTTGACGATATCCTGCGTTCCTGCTCTACCCAACATAAGCTCACGACATCGTACCACCCCCAGACAAACGGGCTTACAGAACGTTTAAACCGCACCTTGGACAGACATGCTATCGAAATACGTCTCGGCCGACCATCGTGATTGGGACCTTGCACTACCCTACGTGACGTTCGCATACAATTCCACCCGGCATGACACTGCCGGGTACTCGCCATTTTACCTTCTGTTTGGACGCGAACCAACATTGCCGTTGGATACCTTCCTGCCAGCCGCTGCGCAGTATACTCTGAATATGCACGCGACGCTATTACCCGAGCTGACCATGCTCGTCAGCTTGCCCGCAGCAGATTAATGGCGTCCCAAGACTCGCAGAAGCATCGTTACGACGAGCGGCATCGCGACGAAACACTTTCCAACAGGCTCCCTCGTTCTTCTTTGGTCCCCTACGCGACATGCAGGCCTGTCAGAAAAACTTCTCTCTCGTTTCACGGGCCCATACCGCGTGCTTAGACGAGTGACCGACACTACATATGAAATTGTCCCTTATAGTCCATCAACCTCTTCCGCTTTGCTGTCAAGGGACATCGTCCACGTATCAAGGCTCAAGCGTTACCACACTGCTCCTGCTGTGGCCCCGTAAACTCGCCGGGTCGGCGCTTTTGCCGCCGGGGGTCGTGTTACGTGATTTCGTCTGACTGAAAGAGGGCATAGTGGGGCATACCCAAGTAAGGTGCCTCGGACTGAGAGTAAAGAAGTGGACATTGTGAGTGAGCTGCGTTGTGGCTGCGGACCGATAACTGTTATTTTCCACGTAACAATATCTTGAGGGCTTCATGTGGCAAGTGCGCGGAACCAACTTGCTGCGGAGCATTTGGTAGGTTCAACGAGTTCGTACGGTGTTCGATTATTTCCCGTATTTTCCAGCAAAAATTGTTTTCAGGACTTTACAAATGTCGATCATGTTCAGTCGATAAGAGAAGTATAACTCAACGTTAGTACCATATTTGAGGTAGAGTGAATATTCGAGCGTGTGCTACCATAAACAAACATCCTACATGCTGTTCTGTTTACATCGTATCATCTTGTACTCCGATAGCAGAGAGTTACGCAAATTCATATCATGTAAAAGGCAAGCTCAGCAACAAAAAAATATTCAAGCAAGTAAGAAATACATGTAGCTTCATAGCCAACACCGAAGATATAGCATAATTCTAACTTGATAGAAAAATAGCGTGCTATGTTATGTGGTCACATCGCTGGGAGTTGTCCAGCGTTTAGCTTTACCCAAAAGCAAGATCTGCACTGCAAGATATGTAGAAATGGCAATGAACAGTGGATGTTATCGTTAAATTGATAAAGGTGCTAGTTTGGTTCAGTGCTGATATTATGAGCTAATGAGAAATAAAGAATATATTTAAAACTTCGCACATAATGTTTCTTGGATGCATGCAGTGCAAATGATTGCACACCCTTTTGGAAGTTTTTTTTTTTTCGTAACCACCCATCCCACACCTATTTTTTGGTAATAATATCCGAAGAAGTGTAGTTTTATCGGAACACATATGTTCAAAAACTACTTTCAAGGGTGTTTTCCTCAACGTTATGCCTATCATAATTTTCGAAGCATCAACACATATCACATGTCAACGAATGCAATCAAACCGCACGGCAACTTTTCCATAAAAATATCGATGTTTTGACGTTTCTGCACATGTCACGTTTCATTCACTGAAATATGCTTTTTCTATGCCCCATTTAATACACCGCCCGTTATTTGAATCATTCAGAAAATTGTTTACACAGTGAACAACGAACGTAAAGGATAGGTTAACTTCGTGCGATTATAAATAAATATATTTTGCGGCCGCTCGTGTCAATAATTCTCACTCAAACAACGGTAAAAGCAATTGTGTTGCACTTAAACACAACATTAAATGAATACACACTGTTTCCCACAGGCCATCACGCGCATTTACTTATTTAAACCAGACTGAGCTTTCTATATAAGGGCACCTGTGTTATTTACATTGAAATGCACATATTCTTTCACGGCGAAGTACTTCGCATCAATGCAAAAGTCGCTGCCTTAATCAGTGAGTTATGCTTAAATCTATGATCACGGATCAGCTCAAAGTGACATTATGCAGCGTACTTACTACCATGGAACTAGGCATGTTTACAATGAAGTGGCTGAGGTCACTCTGCTGAAGCTGTCGGACACGCCTGGCAGGCTGGAGCACAATTGAAGTGTGCACCCGCTAAGCACAACAAGTGAATACGTCCAAAGGAAATCATCACTCTGCAGCCACTTACTTTTTTTAATTAACGCTTGGGGGTTGTAAAATGTATGCGTGAACGAATACTGACACGCTTGTGCTCTGTGCCCGTGCTACAAGAGAAAACGCAGTTGACCAACGGTGGCATTGTAAGTGACAGCGCTTACTGTTGCGTTACAATACACAAGGATATCGAACAGGCATATGCTCTCATGAAATTCACCACATCAAATAAAGCAATCTTCTTTGCTTCTGCGTCTGTAAAAAATTATGATCCTTAGGATCTTATGAGCGATTACTGAATGGTATAATGCTATTTTATAGAAGCTTATAGCACAGCAGCGGCGTAGCCAGGGATTATGCAGGGAGATTTTAGGACCTCGGGCCAACTGCGCATTGCCATCGTCAACAGGCAGCCTTTGAATGGGGTGGTGACATGTCGTGCGCGCGTTTGCTGCAGGCGGACGTTGGCAAATCGTTTTACGATTCACTTGCTTTATCCTGGATCTGTACGTGTATGACTTCCACAGTGATGTATTTCGCGCGTACAGAAGTTGTAGTACGTGTCACTGCAATCTCCGAATCCGTGGCGCGTCGGCAAGTGCGGAGCAACGACTTCGGCGTGGCGCAGTGCGTCTTCTCTGTCAACGGCTTTCGTCGAAGCTTGTGCAAGCCGCAAGCTGAATGTTTCCGATCAAGCATTCAAGCAAGCGTACGCTGGGAGCTACATGCAGAACGCTCTTGGATTTAGTGCTATTGCTGAAAAGTTAAGCTTTCACGCTTGCGAACAACGAAAAGCTTGCGTCGCTCTGTGCATGCTGGCCTCCTCCCGATTTGGCCACGAGACTCCCGAATGTGGGCGAAATCTGGTAGTCCGGGCGTGGCCACAAACCACCCGAAATATGGCCCTCGCTACGTAAGGTAAACAACCATAACAAATGAGAAATTGCAAAATTTTTAAACCATGTTCTACGGTGTTCGCGGTAGTATCCTGATGTCGTGCGGAAAAACGTACTAAGATTAGAAAGGGGCAACTTGCTCTTTCCTTAGTTGTACGCGCTGTATAATTGCATGCACCAGTACGATGGCTGGCGTCTCAGAAATTTACTAGACATCTTTACTAGCTGCATGTGAGGTTACTCCATTACCTTGATCTTTACAAAAACTGTTTCAACCGTCAATAAATGCTTTTTTGGGAAAAGTCGATAGTACCTACCGACGGTAAATATAAGTCCTTAGACTGTTCTATATAACAGCTACCAACAATCCGTCGACTATTGGTCATCAATAACCAATAGAGATTTCGCCTATAACGCTTAATAGCACGCTTCAGCACGCTTCAGCACGCTTAATGAACGTGCTGAAGGCAGTGTAAATGGTTTGCCAGCACTGCATTGACAATCTTCAAACCATTTATTCCACAAAATATTGACTAGTTACAACCTATATTCATTAGCAATTTCCCTAATAACGGTATTAGACATTGAATCAACACGCTAAAGACAGTATAAAAAAAGTTTTCTGCACTGTATCGGCCATCGTCAAACCATTTAACCAACAATCTATTGACAATTGGCCATTGATAACCAAGAGAAAAATTCTTAGTAGCGTTCGAAATATTCTCGAAGAATAGTAAATACAAAGGTGTTACGCCCTTTTGTAAGCCTACGATATGCCTGTTAACAATGTTTAGATTACTATTGGTCCTTGAAGTAATATTGACGTATCGTGCCTAATGAGGATTATTTGTGCTTTAGAAGAAAAGTCGAATGCAAATGCAGGCACTTCTGCGCTGCATGGTTCAGTCATCTTTGTTTGCAGTAAAGGGTCTACACCTACACTTGGCTGCTTCAGAGTGATTTCAATCAGACAACACAGCTTGAAAGCTCCTGTAGAGTGAAATAAAGTTTTTAATATGTAGTTTGTTAAATCATCACGTGTTAGATGTTGTGTTAGCTACTGCAAAGCAATGTTTCATGTGTGCTGAAAACGTTAAAATATATGCACTGTGATGTCAAGAAATGTCCACAAAAAATTTATTTTAGGAGAGTGCCAGTACCTTTGAATACTCCTAAAGTAAATCAGCACCTGCAGTTAGTGACTGCTGTTCTGACTGATGTTAGCAGAGTTCCTGAGGAATATAAGAGAACACATTTTTAAAGTAAAACGTTTCTTTTTTGACACCATGTGTGATTGAATGTATAACTATGAGTGCACAGAAATTATAAGAAGGCATTTCATATGTAAACTGCCTACAGCATGGTAAAACAATAAATATAGTAAGGAAATAATCTTTCGTAGAAAGAAAAACTTATTATATTAGGCACATTATACTGGCGAGGGAAATCAAAGGTTAAAGAACTTATTCTATTTTCTCACAATAGGGTTTGTTAAGAACGCTAGTATTCAGCACTGAATTACTGTTGTCTGCAGAACTTCTATAGAACTTGTCACATTTAATCACACTTTAGTCGTTAAGAGTATAAGAGTTGGAATTCAAATAGCTAGAACACCCTCTATGGAGTCTAAACTCGGCTCCAAGTGATTTTAATATGCTTGGAATATTCGCGGAAAACTCGCCATTGATTCTGTGCACAATTGGCAACAAGAGGAATCAAATTTTTTTCCTCGATTGAACAAAAAACAAGTGTGAATTGTTTGGCACAGTGCACTGTATTGCAGGAACGGTATAAAGAAAAATAATGCGTATTTCTGTTTGTCACCAATAAATGTACTTTTTCTGAAAATTTTCTTTATCTTTTGACTTCCGCTGATACATCGGTGGTATCAAATTAGCCATTTGGAACCATAAAAAAATACGTTAGAAGCATTAAAACTGAAAAAAGATCATAGTAACACTGCAAACACAACTTAAAAATAAACGTAATTGCAATATAAGTATTTGTTGGTATTCATAGGGTGACCCTGCTCGTACAAAATGCTAAAATGCATGAACGCGAAGTTGCCCAAGGCTTACTTACCGTTCACTCTAACTGAGCATAGGCTTGTCGGCTACGAAAGAACAAGGTATGAGAAGAACCTGAAATTGGCAGTCGGACAATTATGTGACCATTCAAACACTTGCATATTACAAAATCACCGCTGTTCACAGTTGCCTGCACAATATATTTTGAGCTGCTCAGGTGACTTTGGTCACTTCGACAGCAAAGGGGTCAGAATTACCTTTCTCTATAGTACATTATTACTTAGAAGTCTGAAATACAGAGAGGAGTAATTAGCAATCGTTTCACGAGATGGAGCATATTGAAAAATATGCTCCCAACATACTGGAAGTTTCATAGTTTTGTGTGGGTATAATTAAAGTGCATGGCCAGCGTATCCAGTGGCCTCTGACTCCAGTGCAAAATGAAAAACAGGTATGCCGAGGAATAAAGAAAAAAAAACATGCTATGGCAGAACTTCTCCTAATATTATTGTCGAACATATGAATATTCCTTTGCCCTACTAGTGAGAACTAACAGACAACGATGCCATGGAAAGTATGGAGGATTTATTCATAGTGTAAATGTTTGGAACAAGTATGAAGGAGGCTACAGTAACGCCTCTTTTACCTCTCAAACACTCCTGTCACGGTACTATTGCTTAGCGGGGTGGTGTGCCCCTATAGAAGTGGTAGAGTGACGTAATACGTGGTTTCCGCGATTGGTCTCAGCGTAGCAGTGTTGCTATAATCGTCCCATTCAGTGCGCACTCAGTGCGTTCCGTTTGTCTTTTCTTTGCAATCTGGCTGCAGACATGCCGCTGGCTTTCGTCATGGAAATACATCCGCAATGTTTGAGTGGCATAAATAATTTTCGTCCTAAACAGGGAGTATTTAAACGTTGTGTGCACTTTCAAATGAGCAGCAGTTTCGTAATGTCTTGTGTTTCGCACAAGCGGGCCCGCTTTTTCCTCCTGTGGCTAATACGCTTTCGTATATGGAGCTTTGATCTTTACTTTTCACGAAGAATATTTATATATCAGCGAACAAGTGCAATCAATCCCGAAGTGTGACGGCTGAAATCTCGTGCGCGCCCTCCAGCCATATATACCTCAACAGGGAGCCAGCCATTTTTTTCTTTTGGGGTCATACAGAGCTTCGCACGGCGTTTAACAAATTTCTCTTTCATCACGCATGCATACGTTATCTAGGAAAACTTGGGAGCGTTAAGACAGAAAAAGTACATATATGTGAAAAAATATACATACGAATGCGTAATCGCAGAAGAGCTACCAAGAAAATGCAGGGACAGGAACATTACTGCGCCAGAGGTAACGTTGCTTAGAATAAATTTGCAGTGAAATGAGATGCGGAAAAAGTGTTTCCCTCACCAAAAGTGCCAGCACTGTAAACAGCGTGAAAAAGAAAAAGAGGAGAAGAAGGAAACTAAGTCGTTTCATGCGCATTTAAAATCACCGGAAATGGAAGAAACCGGAAATTAAAAAGAGGCGTACGTTTATGCGGTTTTCCGTGCAGCCGCACCCCCTGGTGTTGTAAATCCCACTGGGTGGTTCCATCAGGAGTAGTGGGCCAGTCAGTCATCGTCGTCTCAGTTTTGCATACGGACATGGCTTCGGGCTTCAGCGCGTGTGGGGCGGGTGTGTGCGCGCATAAAGGATCGTTGTCTTGCCTGGGCTACGATGCGTGCCAAGTCCCTTGGCACTGCAATATTACGCTGGCGTGCGCGCAGCCCGCGTCATTTCGCTCGGAGCAAACGAAAGGAATGTAGGGAATTCGAAAAAGTGGTTGCGTAGAACGGAGACATGTTGGGAGATAAATGGCGGAATCTTGATAATAAGGCAAGAATGACAATAAGGCAAGAACGTGTCTTGTGTGTTTGGCGGACGAAAACACTTCTATGGCTGGAGGTACAGTTTTGTCATTTGCCTTCAAAAGAGAATAGGTAAAAAAGCCAACATCACAGCAAATGCTTTTCTACTCTTTAAGGCAAATTTTTTTTGGGTGCTTTCCCTAACTTTTTCAGTACTGGTTGCCACTGCATTGTCAATTGTAAAACTCAGTACACCCTCTAAATTGGCCAGGAGGTCTGTGACAGAAGAGACACAAACTAGCGGCACAGTGAGATTACAAAAACAAGCACTATAATCTGTTTCACCCCATTGGTTGAGCACTACCAAAGCCAAGGGATGTAAGAAAGCCACAGGTTTGTGCAACGAGACGTAGTCTCACATAGAAGGACCTTGAAGTTGACAGGGTTGGCTAGAATCGGCGTTTTTTGGTGTGTATTACGCCACATCGATACATACTATGCATATTATTCTTCGCATTTATTGAATGCGAAGCATTTCTTGGCAAACTTCGGCGACTTTGAGCGCATCTATCTACCTAGTCACCTACGACTTTTTGCTCTCCTTTCCGTCTCTATAATGGTTTTAATACCAAAATTAGGAAGGCATAACATGACTATAAGGCAAAAATAACTGACTACTCATAACATAAAAATCATGACAAGTATGTCATGAATGTAATGATTTACATTTCATATTCTTGCTGCTCCTGCGGTGGTTTCGTTCACATGAGAGAGAGAGAGATGAAGATTCAAGGAAAGGCAGGGAGGTTAACCAGACGCACATCCGGTTTGCTACCCTGCAATGGGGAAGGGATGAAGGGGAGAAAAGAAGTTGCAGAGAAATGAGAAGATACACACAATCACGAGCACACTCGGGGAGCACACACAACCTACAGGCGGTCGCTCAGGTTTGTTGACTTTAAGTAAAGTAGCAGTGCTTTAGTCGCTTTCTGCGCAACTGAGGCAGATGCCCAAGGTCGTAGAATCTTCTGCACACAAAATCGTTCGGGGTCAAGTTGATTTAAAACCATCCGGAGCTGGCATCTCTGTGTGTCGTAGCAAGCGCAGCTGCACAGGACGTGTTTAATGGTCTCTTCAGCTCCACAGTAGTCGCATGTAGAAGTGTCTTCCATACCAATGCGAAAGGAGTACACCTTTGTGAAGGCAACACCCAACCAAATGCGGCATAACAGTGTCGCATCGAAGCGGGAAAGTTGTGATGGTAGCTTTATTTTGAGCGAAAGATCCAGTTCATAAAATTGACAGCTTTGGGAGCTGGTAGACGACCAGAACATGTGTGTAAGATCTCAAGCCAGCAGGTAAAGTTGTCTTGCTGCATCATTCCTTGATAGAGGAATCGGGACTACATGAGTTCCTTTATAGGCTGAGCGGGCTGCATCATCGACTAATTGATTTCCGGTAATACCGATATGTCCAGACAGCCATTGATATATAATATCATGCCCTCGTGCTAGAGCTTCATGATGGCAATGTCTATTTCTTGTACCAATAGTTCATGCCTCCTCCTACGCATGGCAGACTGCAAACTCTGAAGCGCTGCCTTCGAATCACAGAATATGACCCATTTTTCTGGACGTTCTTGAACGAGATATTGTAAAGCAGCCCTTATAGCAGCAAGCTCTGATGCCGTAGATGTAGTCATATGCGACAACTTCAATTTTATTGTCATTGCTGCAACCGGAATCACAGCGGCACCTGATGAGCTGCTGGACGAGACGGACCAGTCAGTGTATATCTGCGTTCGGTCCAAGTACAACTCATGTAATATTAGCAGTGTTGCTTGCTTCAATGCTACTCTGGAGTGATTGCTTTTCTTTTTGATACCCGGAATTTCTAGACGTACTTGTGGCTGGTCGAAGCACCACAAAGGACATGCAATTCTCGTAGCTGGCGTATATCTTGATGGAATGCTGTTTAGGTGCTTGACTATGACGTCTGAAAACGTAGCACGTGGTCTACCAGAGGGTAGAAGGGCCAAGTGGTGGTCGGGGACACGGCTAGCATGTCGAATGTGCGCTCTGAGGCAATCCACAACTCTATATGTCCTGACCGGATGGTCTTCGGCAAGCATGATTGTGGCATAAGTAGAAGCGCATCAGGTCAGTCCTAGGCAGATACGCAGTGCCTGACCCTGCAAACTCTCCAATGAATGAGTATTGGATTTGCAAGTGTTAGTCAGTACCGGCAAGCTGTAGCGCAATAGACCCAGAAATAGGGCCTTGTACATCTGTAGCATGGAGGCCTCAGAAGTTTCCCATGCTTTACCGCACATGAATTTCATTATATGCACAATAGATAGCAGTCTCTTCTTCAAGTACGCACAATGCGGGCTCCGTGAAAGACTTCTGTCGATTATTATGCCCAGGAAACGATGCGTCCATGCATATTTGACACTCTGCCCATTGATGTAAACAGGGTATGGTGTCATTGGTTTGCGTGTAAACGCCACCAACGCGCACTTCACAGTTGATATAGTTAGGCCTTGTTTCTGAAGGTAGGCTGTTGCGAGGTTTGCTGCCCGCTGTTTTCGTGCACGCACCTGAGGGCGAGTAACTGCAGCACTCCAGAGGCAAATATCATCGGCGTATATAGATAGGTACACCGACTTTGGCAGAACCTTCACCAGACCGATGAGGGCCACATTGAACAATGTGGGGCTTAAAACACCTCCCTGAGGTACTCCGCAGTAGGTGTAATGTTCAGCAGTTGTACCCTCATCTGTTTGCACAAAGAAACCTCTGCCAGTTATATAATATTTTATCCATTGAAACATTCGTCCACCAATGCCCATTGCTGCGAGAGAAGTGAGGATGGCCTCGTGAGCAACATTATGATATGCACCCTTCCCGTCAAGAAAGAGTGCCACTGATATGCGCTTGCAACTTTTTTTTGCTGAACAAATGTCGATAAGTCAAGGACACAGTCGATGGAGGAGCGGTCCCGACGAAAGCCTGCCATGCAAGAAGGGTATTTGATGTATCGTTCCAAGTACCACTTGAGACGAAATAGAACCATTGTTTCCATCACTTTTCCGAGGTAGCTTGCGAGGGCAATAGGGCGACACGCTGTCAAGTCAAATGGTGATATTCCCGATTTCAAAAGTGGTATTAATCGACTTATTTTCCATTCTCGGGGAACACTGCCGCTGAGCCAGGGGTTGTTGAAGCATGTTAAAAGTTCTTTTCTGGCTTTTTGTCCAAGGTGTCCCAACGCACTATAAATAATACCATCAGGACCTGGCGATGACATGCGCTTAGAAGCGACTAACGTACCTTCCAGTTCTTCCATGGTGAATGGAATGTCCATTTCTGGTAATCGCGTCTCAGGAACGATCACAGCGTCGATGCTCTCGTTCATAACATTCCCGGCAACTCTCGTGCAAAATTCTTCAGCCACCTCGAATTATGTTTTTCCATGATAGAGTGCCAAAGCTTTAAAAGGGTGCCGTTTTCGTGGAGAGGAGCGAAGACCACGAACTGTTCTCTAGATATATGACAGCGGTTTATGAGGGTCTAGAGATTTACAAAATGCATTCCAGTGGTCGCTCTCCAGCTTGTAAATGCGTCGTTGGTTGAATATTTTTCTGGGGACATCTTGCTTCCCTCAGATCGAAAATTGATCTTGTGCGTCTGTATCGTCGTTCAGCACGCCTTCGTATAACTCGTAATCTTTCCAGTTCGATGTCAAACTGTGTTATTTTAGACGAAAATGGCAATTTACACGTTCACATGACATTTTGTAAAACTGGTAAAATATGACACGACTGCATAGCAAACATAAGTGACAGATCATAACGTGAAAATCATGGTATGAATTTGATGATTTTCATGTTATGACTTGTCATGACTACACGCCGCGCTCATGGTGCGCTCGTGGTCGTTTCAATAGCTTCACATGTACCAAATTTGATTTTACGTGACGTCAATGAATGACGAATGAATAGGACAGGTGCGAAACATAAAAATCATGACATGAGTGTCATATAAAACATGACAACATACCGCGCTCATGATGCGCTCGCGAGCCGTTTGCAAGCTTCAAATATACCGAATTGGGTATTACGTGACGGGAACGGACGACGAAGGTAGACATCACGTCCGAACATGATAATCATGAAATGGGTGTCATGTAAAACACGACCACATGCTACGCTCATAGCGCGCTCGCAGCGTTTTGCCTGCTCCACATATACAAAAGTTGGTATCGCATGTCGTGAATAGAAGACGAATGTAAATGATACGTCTAAGCATGACAATCATGATATGCGTGTCATGTGAAACATCACTACACACTACGCTCATAGCGTGCTCGCGGCCATTTCGCTTGCTCCTCATACACCATATTTTGTATCAGGTGACGTAAACAGACGACGAAGGTAAATGACACGTCCAAACATGATAATCATGATACGCGTATCATCTATAACATGACTACATGCTACGCTCATGGCACGCTCGCGGCCATTGCACTAGCTGCACATATACCAAATTTGGTATCACATGACGTGAATAGACGACGAAGGTAAATGACACATACAAACATAATAATCACGGTATGCGTGTGGTGTAAAACATGACTACATGCTACGCTCATGGCGTCCTCGTGACCGTTTCGCTATCCCCACATATCACGTCACATAATACTACATTTGGTGTCACGTGACGTGAATAAACGACAAAGGTAAATGACGCCTTCAAACATGATAGCCATGACATAGAAGTTATGTACGGCATAATTTACGTCCACCTCGAAACCTTTTGCTGATTTAAAAAGATATCAACCTTCCTCTTCTGTGCTTCTCATATCATCGATTCCTACAGTAAGTGGGATCTGCCAATTTTTTTTATGTATTTAATTAGTTGTGTGGGTTACCGCCGATAACTGTGTTTACAAATCAGAATGTAAGCACCCATGCAGAAGTGACTGCCCGCTTCGATCCGGACTTGCTCCTGCTACACGACCACTGCACTGACAGCAGTAAACAAATGGCGAAGTTGTAGTGCATGATCATCATCATCATTTTCTCAATCACCGCGCCGCGCCTCTCGCGCAGCTGATGCGAGCTCGAGCTGCGCGAGGATTAGAACAAGCTAGCGCACTTGGTGTGTCGGACGTGGTCAGCCGCGCGGCTCCGCTTCAGGCATGGAATAAAGTGGCGAGAGAACGACACGACCACGTTGGCCGCCGTCCCGTCTTCCTCTCTCGCTACAAGGTCAATAATCGATTTGTTTCATCTAACTCCAGAACTAAAGCATCACGTGTGTTTTTGTCGATATTACCGAGATATGCTGCTTGCGTAGCTGTACCTGCTAAGCCTAACGCACTGAGGCACTGTTTACACTGCGTTTTCAAACCATGAACGCTGCATCTCTAAACATTGGACATGCAACCTCGCACAGCATTCCGTGCACGCAGGATTATCCTTCGGCGGAAAGAAAAAATCACAACATATTCACGGAGTGCATGATGATGAGTGGGGCGAAGCATCCGTAGTCTATCTGCGCTGCCATCCGTCTGTTTGCTGTTGCTTCCATCGATTCGTGCGTTGATCTGTGCGTCTGTCCGTTCGTTCTTGCTTCCGTTCGTCCCTGCGTTCAACCGCACGTGCAACCGTCCATCTATCCGTCCGTCCATTCGTCCGTCCATCTAGTGAACACTTCAAGTACTCCATTTCGCATTTCGGCAGCCCCAAAGAAACAAACTTTTGTACTGAGCAACAGGTAGTGCAGTAAACCTACTGTACAATGGCTAAATCAGTGACCGGTTTCGAAGCAGACACAAAAAAACTCTTTCATATTCTTAAAAAACCTGCACAGAGTTTAACTAAATGTAAAGTTTCAAAGGATTCCATTGCATGCGGTTATAGCGGGTAATGAGGATGCTGACAAACTTTCCGGGGTGCTTTGGAACTTAGGCCAGTGAATAAACCTCCCATAAACGATCGCGATCTTTTAGGAGTAGTTGTCTACAAACTTTTTCATTCTGCATAATGTAAACTTCACCAGCGAAGTGTCGCAAAAAGGTTAACTAGGTAAGAGTCTTCTTCGTAACATCGCATTCGGATGGGTTCGCATGACTACACCAGCATGACTTCAGAGACTTCAGAAAGACGATCAATGTTTCTTTGAAAAACCACATTTAGGTTCACCACACGACTGTGTAAATATACTGTGATTCAGCTTGGTCTCTCGGCGTTGAGGTAGGTTGTGTCGAGACTACACTTGAAGTTTTTCACTGTTACAGACGTCGTATGTTACTGGTATTGACTGATGAGGGACGCTTATGCAGGGTGCGGTGGGGTGATATGGGGGTGTGGTTCAACACCATATGCGGAATAGTTCAGATGCCAACGGATGGAGCATGGTTGCATCGCTCTGCAGGTATTGCCCGTGTGTCACTTTAAACAGCAGATTGTTTCATATGAACACAAAAGAGACAACTGGGCATAAAACCCGCCTGGAAATTGCACAAGGCTAAAACCACCCGTGACGTACAACATCCTTATTTTATTCCAAAATATTTCCGCGTTACTTCCACAAGCCACCATTCATGTGAATCCACGTCTCACTATGGGCTTGTATCTTAACCATTTTTGGGTTTTTATGTGAAAAACCATGATACACTCTATGACAAAAGTGTGTTAAAAGCGTGTGTGGTTCGTCCTTTTAGGGACTAATCGGGCTGCCACAACCATTAATCCCTTTAAAGACTAACGGCACCGGGTCTAACAGTTAGTCCCAACAGGTGAGCTCTAGGGGCTAACCTTTAGTCCTCACATTTACACCTTAGTGAGTAACCGTTAGCCCCACAATTCACCTCAAAAGACTTACATTTAGTCCTCACATTTGCACCTTCTAGGGCAACTGTTAATCCCCACATTTTTACCTTACCGGACAACCATTAGTCCTCCCAGTTGCGCCTTGCCGGACTGATGGCTGATCCACTCAAATACTCCAATCGGCTGAACTTTTTGTCCTCAGTTCAAACATTGTTTTTGTTTGTTTTCCACCAGGCGTAATACTTTTTCCACTTGTTTTTCTGCGCAGTGAGCCATAAATTGCGCAGAAAAGAGCATGCGATAAAGTATTTATCCACCTACGTGTAACTGCTTTCGCAGTCACAGCAACAACGAACGACCAAAGTGAGACATCGAAATCTTTTATTTTTCTACATACACATGACGTTTCTCCATTTTTCAAGTGAATTCATGGTTAAGTGTACAAGTCCACTCTCGTTGTCAAATATTGTTCACTCCTTGGGGAGCTCCTCCGACGGAAGTAATAGATGACAGACATTGCAGACGCCAGCACACACAACCTTCTGCCTGTTGTGTTCCCACGGCTGCACGTACTATAATATAGTAAAAATAGTCAGACACACGTGACAGAAGATGAAAATGCACGCACATGACAAGTACGTGCACGTTTATATGAAAACAAGCGTTAAAATATGACACACAGATAACTTTACCATCACATCTCACGCAGTCCTTCTGAAGCTGGTCTGACGAAAGAGATAGATGACAGGCTTCGCAGACTCCAGCGACACAATCTTCAGCACGGTGTGTGCCCACGGCTGCACAATAAGTGTATAAAATAGTGAGTCACATGTGACGGAGAATGAATACAAATGCATATGATAAATACGTACAAGGTGAAATGAAAACATACGTGAGATATGACATGCTAATCATTTCACCGTGATGTCACACATCGTCAGAGACACATTTCGATCCCCGTAGCGCAACCGCTTAGGAGCGGCGGCCGCAGCCACGACTCCGTCAACCACCGTGTCACTAACAAGTCGCGAGTCCTAAACGACGTCGTTCAGCTCGAGCAAGCGAACGGGAGACCAAATATGGTGCTGCATGCGGAGTGTCTGCCGCCAGCGAACTTCAAACGGGAGAGCGAGCGTACGCTTGGCCGCTGCCGCGAACAGCGCCGAGCTAGTTTGGAGCTAGCGCCGAAGAAATCGACGGTAATGCGGCCCTTTTCCACAAACTCGAGCGAGCGGAGCGCGCAAACGCGAGTCCGCCGCCGCGGCCAGCAGACGGCGCCGAGCTGCTTGCGACCGAATGGCGGGAAAGTCAACTGTAATGGCGACCAAATTTCAGTGACTTCCGACGCTTGCGAAAGCCACGCCAGCCCGTGCTGGTGCACTTACAGCGCGCGACATACTACAACCAAGCTCTTTACGAGAACCCGCAACTTGTTTTCGACGACTCCCAACACAGCGACGAGGGCTCAGCCCAATATCATCAGCCCGAAGCTCATCGCGGCGCGGAAGACAGGTGAGCACTCGATAAGCGAGCGTACTGGAGGCCGACGGCAATGGCGGTCAATTTGCAGGTGGTCGAAAAGCACAGGCGAACTGCAGACGCCGAAGCTGACCTTCGCGATGCATTTCGTGCGTGCGATATACAACACGACCGAGCCCGTTGCCGGCAAGCGCGATCCGTATCACACATGCGACAAGTAGAGTATAATAAAGAATGATATTACTTGCTTAGTAATCCAGCGCTGATTTCTGCGCTGAGTCGGACTGAAGTATATGTCCGATAGGCCTGCTGTCTTCTCGGCCACCATATTGGCCTTCCCAACTGTTGCTGTCGTGTGTTGGGCGTGACTATCTTGAAGCCAGAGATATACAGCGCGGCGTGGTGACCTGACGAGGCTTGCTCCAGACTTCATGGGTGCAGCGAAACGCTAAAGTAGCAGCCCACGTTCATCCAAGTGTACACACAAGCACCACGTGGTAATTCTTAGATCGTCGAATCCAGGCGGCTGTGGTCGAGCACTTCGAGTGCGACGCTACACGAACCGTAGCAGCAAAATACGGGGAAAGACTGAGCCAGCAGAAGAGGAGAAGCACATGTGTTCTGTGGAGAAGGAGGGTTGGTCACCTTGGCAACGCTTTTCGCGCTGCCTGCAATCGCCGGGCGGCTCATCCCTAGTGGAGCGTGTTTTGAGACTACGTGGTTTCGCGCGGCACGCTTCGCTCTTTGGTTACTCCTCAACGGTATATCCGTTCATCGCGCGCGCCTATTGTACTGCATTACTCCTTTTTCGGGTAATTTTGCCTTAGAGTGTATGTGTCGTAGGAACAATGTGTTGGAGAGCTGCCGAAATTTAGATCACCTAGAGTTCTTTATTGTGCCCCTATTTCAATTTGTATTGGCCGCAAACATATTCGCCTTTATTGAAAATGTGACCGCCGCAGTCGGGATTAAACCCATGGCTTTGGGGTGAGCAACCCAACACCGTAATGAATTGAGTTTTTAGAGCTGCAAGAACATACTGTGGGTTTACTATTTTTAGCCTCAGGTGTGGCGGCCCTTCATCTCGTCTATAGGCGGTCACACAAATAGGGGCCATGGAGATACTTCTCTCTTGTTGCCTCATGAGGGGGCCGGATCGTTCCCCTTATATTGACTTAATTGGGAAGGGGGTGCTGTGATGAACCTTAGTCCCTCCTCTTCCTGAAGAAGCACCCTGCGCACGCCTATCTTCTCGCCCGCACATTTCGTAGTGCTGCAAAATGACTGGATATTTTCACCGTTAGATGTACTTCGAAACCACACAGCTATTAGGCGAGGCAGGTATCAAACTTTTCTCTTATTAAAAAACATAAAAGCAAGGTTCCAACAAGATCATCTAGCAGATTTGATGATTTCGACAAACGCGAGACAAAATTGAGTCCACAATGTCACCCAATGTTATAGCCTTTGTTGATACTGACTACCTTAATCAGCGAGAATGTTAAGTTTCGGTATTGATAAAATCAGTTATGTCGCGGAAATAGTAGCACTATTAGAACAAGCGCTTTAAGTCCTCAAATGATCACTTTAGCTCCGCCTTGAAGAGTATAGCACGAAAGTGTTATAGAGCCCCGTTCTCCTCACTTTCTTAGGCACTAGCCTTTTTTGATTCTGAATCGACACTTCAACCGTGCTACAAAAAAAAAAATAGGAGATAGCAGCGTGTGCAGTAATGGGAGCTTCAAGTGATCCTAGACTGCCTACCGCAAGTACAGTTGCAGACTTCCCTTTAGCAGTAATTCTTTGCCAATCGATATCCACTAGGCACCCGTAGGTCAGCACACGTACCTGCACACTAAGTTTGTGCTGGTGGTAAGTGATCACTTCTGCCACGCAATATTCATGTGTTGAGCAGACTGCTTGGAGTACACGGCATTTTTACCGAATACTGTTTTCCGGGACAGCTCTAAGGAATGACATGACTCTGTGGTAGAATGCATGTTCGCTAGGCAGACCTGAACTTTATTTCATCTAGAACCAGTCTTTTCTTTATTTATTTTTCTCTTTTGCATTTATTATAGGTTTTCGCTCATGGGCACAATCTACGTCTCCGTCAACAACAATGACGCCGGCATTGATGCCTACCCGGTAAAGCCTGTGATATAAGCTTTTATTGCTGTCACTTTAAAATTTTCTTGTTTTTATGAGACCTGTTCACAAGTTTTTGCCTGTATTTTCCCAGTATTGTTCTCTTTTACTTATATGAGCACTCTTTTTTCTGTGCTGACTTTCGATTCAGAAGTTAACACTATATAATTTTGCTGATAACGTGATATATTACAATAACTTGGAAGTATTGAAGTGTTATTCTGGTCACCAGCCTGTTCTGCTCGAATTTTGTCCAAAAAGCACACGCCTTGGAGGTTCGGCTAAAGTAAAACTGAATTTTGCCGTAGAATAGGTTTAGAACGATTCAAGACGTTCAACGGGATCTTCAGCAAAACAGGAAATTATTAAAATGACACACAAGAATTGAAACTTTCTGTGAAAGTTGAAGGAGAAACAAAGGTAACTTGTTTTCAGATGGGAAGACGAAATGTCAGTAACAAGGAACACGGTGGGGAAAAGAAAATTAAACTCAGTGGCATTGAACGATTGAAGCCAGGCAATGATTTTTTTGGCTCTGATGGAGCACGAAAACAAGGCGAACAATGCGATACGGTAAGGACTTTTCAATAAAATAATAACAGAAAAAATGCCGGAATTCGGTTTGTTGTTGGAGCTGCCAAAAAGTCAACGAACGGTGCAATTCAAATCGTTCCTTGGAAGGCATCGGTTTACACAACGAAATTTGCTCTGCTAGTGTCATTGAGAAAAAAAATTGGCCCCGAATCTGCATGTTACACTGCAAACGTCGTCGAAGGACGATAGTCTTGCGTCTAGAGAGAGTGAACAAAACGTTTATTTGATGTTCTGCGCAAGATGACCAGGAGAATGGTATTCTGGAAGCGCTGCGTTAGAGGGCCTCAAGCATGTAGCGGATGTGAACGAGTGCATCGAAGCGCGTTAGACACGAGCGCCATCTCGCAGTTATCTTCGAAAACGAAGGCATGCGCGCCTACCGAGACAAATGCGTTCCTGTCTCGGAGGTCATAAGGTGTAGAACGCAAAGCGACGGGCAGGTGCCACCACCGTGTCATCTTAGCAAAGCGTTTCAAAACACTTACGTTTTTCAGCATCGCGTTGCACTGTCAGCGCAGCGTGATAAACGCTACGGTCCTTAGAGTTACTTGTGTGTGCCTTCTCTAGCATAAAGGCACACATAGAAAACATTGAAGTGTTGTTATAGTGCCTCAGATATGCGAAACAAGTGTTTTTTTAATTGATGGACGATGAAGCTTGAGCAATATTGGTGGGCGCTGCGAATGGGGTCGGCCGTATGGTGCCCTTTGACGTATCGTTAAGAGCATACAGACAAATGTACAGACAAACAGACCAAAATTTTTCCGTCGAATGTCCCCAAGAAAGGCTGTCGTCTTTAAAAAAATTGGCAGCACATCCATAGAGAAATAAAAAAAAAGTTAAGAGTGGACACTCCCGTAGACCCCAGCGGCCCAATCGACCCTAGCACACCTGGTGGTTGGTGAGAGCAAGTGGCGTGCGCTTCTTGTTTCGGTTTGACTGGCGCAAATTTTAAATTACTTTGCGTAACCGACATAACCGACGTTTGGCTATGACGAAAGTTCATGATTTTAGACCACTTTTCATCGCCCGAATGGATAGTTTTTGTAGATCGTTTTGATTTAGCGATTCCTTGTTTTGTTTTGTTCAGTGGTTCGTGCGAAATGGTCTTTACATAATTTTTATCTCGATTAAGTTATAATAAAAAGAGATGCAGGTAATGATAATTCACTACAGTTTTATTCATCGCGCTTGTGTTTTTCTTTGTGAACAAGTGATCAATGTATATATCAGTCAAAGAGACAGAGTATCCGCAATGTTTTATTCAAAGGCAAGGTAGAGTCTGAGAATATAAAAAGCACAATATGACAGAGGTAGACAACAAATGCATCTCGCCTTACAAACAAATTGTAACAAATATTGTAACAAATACAGAGAGAACACAGGCAACGCACACATCGCTAGAGTTGGCAGAAGCCGAGAAGCTGGTGAAGTATGACACACCGGGCCAGTGGGTAAATAAGGATCTATGGCAAAAACACAGCGCACAATGCTGATGAAGAAGGAAGAAGTGACATATAAACAGCAATGAAGCCGCGAATCACGCCTGGGGTTAACCGAAATAATGCATAGAAA
Organism: Rhipicephalus microplus; assembly: GCF_013339725.1. Taxonomy (NCBI): domain Eukaryota; kingdom Metazoa; phylum Arthropoda; class Arachnida; order Ixodida; family Ixodidae; genus Rhipicephalus; species Rhipicephalus microplus. The sequence continues at coordinate 119,312,116 of NC_051170.1, read as the reverse complement.
AAAAAAGCGCACAGAAACCACACGATACAATATAGCAGAAAGGCAAAGGTGCAGTGTGCTGGCTGTGCTTAAGAACAGCTAGCCCAAAATTAAAAAAAGCAGACTTGATGCCTGCTTATCCTCAGAAAGGTAGGGCTTTGCCGCTTGTTCACTACGTGAAAGACAATTTTTATGCTACAAAACTGGCAGGTCTTGTAGCTCTTCTTATGCGTCGCCTTCATCAAAAACTTAAGATCCCAAGTGATTTGCGCTGTGACGCTTGCGAGCTAAAATAGATTGTAGTCATCACTTATCCAGAATTGTGGACCTTAATTGGTGCTACGAGAGCGGTAATACAGGGCTAATAAATAGCAGAAGGAAACCACTTTGGCTCATTATTTTTCACAAAGGCTCCACATCGTACGTTATCACTCACAAGCTATATAAAAATAAAATGGCAGCGTCCGCAGCCCCATCAAACGCTACAAGTTTGGGTATTCTTTTGAAAATTTTGATGGGCGAGATGAGGAGGTTGATGAGAAGCTAAAATACGAAAAGCGTGATAACGTGAACCGTGCCCACTTCATACTGTATTCCTTACCCGCCCGAAGACATTTCAACAAGCGGTTTTGTTATCGATATATTACTTGAGCTGGAGAGATAAAGCATACACAGCGACCAAGCGACCCACAGTAAAGCGTACAGTTCACCCGCATTTGCTACAAAAATACAGACAGGATACCCTACATTCTTTTTAAGGTTATGCAAATCACTTCGAGCGAATACACAGTGTCCCTACTCCTCATAGCGGGTAACCAAAACAATGTATGCAACGAAGGAGTGGTTAGTCCAGTTGAACATAATATAAGCATATATGACCATAATGAAGTCTGCTGTAACGAAGTAATAACATAACAAAGCTATTGCAGTATTCGGCTCAACTCGAATACTTTAGTGTACACCCGCCGCTAATTGCCTACCTTTGAACTTGTCAAGCTGTATGCCTGAGATTGAAGACTAGAACCTAACCCTATCTAAGTTTCGGTTCACAAAACGCACATGCCAACATAAATGAACCCTGCAAAACATTTTCAGAAACTTCGCGCGACACCCAGCAGAGCAGAAATAAAAATCGCCAACACTTGACAGATGGTGATACAAAACATCGCACACTTTCAGGTGATGTGCAGTGGCCTCAATCATGGCAAGAAAGTGAGATTTAAGTTGTTGTACGTATGCAAAAGCTGCTTCTGATGGCGCAGTGAGATTCCCAAAAAGTTTGCTGGGGACGTGGTATGCTTTGAGCATTGTGAAATACTGGTGGGTACCCTTAAGCGTCTCACTGTCGCCTTTCAGTAACTCTGGGTAACTGCAACCGTCACATGCATTTCGAAGGAAGTGTTTGATGAGAAAACCAGCTACATAATATGCAGCGGAGTCATCAATAATATGGGAGTGAATGTTGGTCGCAAGTTCAAAGAGATCGTCTAGAGCGGGAAAATCGTCAGGCTGTGGCTGTGCACACTCCTCATTATCCACAAGAGACGCACTGGTGAGGGAGAATGGCGAGAGCTGCTCTTAGAGGTGGTCACAATCATCATCCTCGACATTTCCGTATTCTGACAGCTTGAAGAGTTTTCTTATGCAGGTGTGCTTCAGGCCACAAATAAATTGTGCAACATTGGGGTTGGTGTTGCAACCCTGTTTTTGCCTAATGTGGCCAAATATGATCTCCAGAGGATTCTGTTGAAGCCTGCGTGTTAACAGGTATTTAAAATTGTAATTTTTGGAGAGGTCGTCCCATAGTTGACAAATTGCCTGAATTGTAATTTGCCAACCTACGATGGTTTGTGGTTGACGTCTACCAACAAACTGCCATGATGCAATCCAGGGAAGCTGGCCTCGGAGGAAGTCAATCAGCTCTGAATCATTTTTCATGATTGCATGCCGCAGCTTTCGCGAAGCTCTTTTTTTACTCGAGCTGTTCAAGGCATCTAAAATCCTGTCCATACGATCACAAAATTGAGCTGTAGTGATGGCCGATGCAGGCAGCACCTTCGCATACACCATTGCCGTGATAGCAAACGAAACTGATGCACTGAGGACCTGAGTTGCTCTGCTGACCTTCATATCAGAAAAATGTTTCTGATGAACGTGCCGTTCAGTCAACTTTGGAGCCAATCACAACCGCAACTCATGTGAGGATTGGTAAAGGCTGACAATGTGCAACCAGTTAACGATGTCATCCCCAATGTATAACTTGTGTGCTTGGACATTATTGAGCGTTGTTTTAGTTAAATGCGGAACATCAAAAATGTAATACACCCACTCACCATTAACTTCAAAAAAAAAAGGCTTTGCTACAGTCACTCTTAGTTGGTTAGCGAGACTTACATTTGAACTGCCCTGGTCACAAATGACTGCTTTCACTGCGATATTAATGCTCCTAAGCTCCAAAATGAGTGACACCAGCAAGTTATGCATAACAGATGATGGTGTTGATGTGTGCCCTATAGTAAAAGCAACCGGTTGAACCCTCTTTCTCGAAACACCAACAAGAAGAAAAACCAGGGCTCGATCAGCGATGGTTGAAGTGCGATGAGTGCCATCATCTGTAAAACCCTGGACAACGTCTCTTGCAGCATCATAGTACAAATTCTTTTTGAGTGCTAGTTCGTCAAAAACTAAAGCGCACACTCGGTGCCGTTCATTCCAAGCTTGAGTATTTGTTGCAATGGAAGAAAGAATTCCTGGAATCATGCCTGGAGTCATCTTTACATTAGCTAGCCACCTCCTTAATGAACGCCGGGAGGGCAAAGAAAAATATGGAGCCAGAAATCGGTATGCTCGCGGACCTCGGAAGTTTAGGTGAAGAGCGAATTTCTCGAACCACACGGGAAACCACTTGCCCTTGCGTTTGGGCCTCAAGCGAACATGTGCAGAAAGAAGTTTAAAAACCTCCTCGGTGACGTGCGGTCGGATAACTCCAAGGGCCTTTAAAGTCGATGACGTTGCTTGGTGAGGATGTCTCCGCAGTCTTTTGATAGTTTTCCACTGTGCTGCTACTTTGGCTTGCAGATGTTTAATGGTTTGCTTGTACTTCATTGATGGAGATATTGTCGCTGGCACACAGGAACGCACTGCAATAAACAAAAAAATGGATGTAAAAGCGAAGAACAACTAATCCCATACCAGCACTTTCCTCGCTCTTTCAGACCCAAGGTGCACAACTTTCTGCGGTGCAAAGTTTTCGATTCCACTACCTAAAAACAAACCATTCGCAATGTTGACAATGCACAACAAAAAATGAAAATCACTGAGAGCCCACCCTTACATTTTGTAAGTGCACACGTAGTGTCCTTTTGAGGATAGTTTCCTCAGAATGTCCTAAACATAAAATAGAACATTAAAACAGCTGCAATAAAAGCATGGTCACCATTTTCTCTAGGGCACTCAGGCGTGGAGCTGTTGGCGGAGACGTCTTCTGGAGGGTCTTGTGAAGCTTGTTCAGTGCTTCGGACAGTGCTGTCGGAACAATCTTGCGAGCGGCCTGCGGATATCTCTATATCAATCCACTCTGGTGTTGAAGTGAACATACATCTTACCGGTCACACAAGTTCCTTTTGTGACAGCTGAACGACTGGTTAAGGTTTTCTCCGGCAAGACGAAGTCAGCAGAAGTTTTTTCACCAGCTACAAGGGAGCTGCCACCTGCAGAGGTTTGGTCAACAGTCTATTTGGGTAAAAAAAAAGAAATCGTGACACTGAACGCACCCTGCTCATCGGGGCACCTCATTGTGTTGGAGCCGCTTTTTGAAGCCTCTACCGCAGGTCCTGAAGAAATGAAATTACGACAATGTGTCAGTAAGAGGCTTAAAGTAACACAAACTGAAGCTCATCCGCACCTTGCAGTGCAGCTTCTGCAGCCATGTCACAGTCACTACTTGAAGCGACGCTCAGAGAACCTGCATATATGTGCAGTTAGTACAAGTTACAAAGCTTGTAGCATGGGGAAACTTAAACAGCTCTTTCAAACGCATAAATTGGTCGAACGTGGAAGAAAAGAGAAGGCACCAACTAGGAAACAAGTAATTTGTGATTTTTGGAATTATCAACAGTGCCAGCTTTCACTGATGAAAGGTATACGTACATGTGCACTCAGGCTTGAAGATAACGTGAAATATCCCTTTAAAGTCTTTCAAAACAAGTTGCGCAGGTCAAGAGCATCAAAAAACGAAAGAAATGTAAAGCTGCTGTTAGGAAGGTAATAGCCCACAATTCACTAAATTTAAGACTTTCCAAGTGTTACTTCTATAGTGAGGTTTCTCCATCGGCTACAAAGATCTTCGCGGTTAACTGTCGCCACTGATTCAATACAAGTGGTTGCTATGGCACATATTTGAGTTTCAGTCAATCACTTACATGGTGCAGCTGGTTGCACACTGGGAACAGCCATTCTTGTAAGCCTTGTGTGCCCAGGGTTCATGAAACTTTGAGCAGTAAAATGGTCGCTACAAACCCTTTACGTTGCGTACAATAGGCTGGCCGGCTTACTAAAAAGATTATCGCGTCCAGCATACTGCATCCATGCTTTCATCCTGCATTGGCAATGAACCATCAGCTGAAAGGGGAAGTGCTTGAATAGTGATTTTTGATTGTTACCCTCACTGAGCAAGTACGAACAGTAAGCCTAAAGACATGCAAACCATACAAAAGCTTTAACACACCTGCCGTCCCGTGGTATGCGGAAGAAACTCGTCCCAGGCTTCTTGTGGGTTCTGCCATTGTTGAAGCACCACGATACACAGCAGTACTGCCGTAGTTTGGACCGCCGGATGGCATGGCATCAGCGCGGTCTGAAAATGTTAGTAAGTGGATGCTTCGCTGTCAAATTAAGAAAAAGATATGTGCACGTCATAAGTGTACCAGCAAACCCCTTTGAATGATTAGCTAATCGATGCACAATACAAAACCAGTGATACATCTCTGACCCATAAAACTCTGACTTACAAAGATAGACGTCAAGACCACGTACAAAGATCTTCAGAAGTTTCCAGGCCGCTAGCCCTTGTAATGCAATGGTATCGCGGCCTGGAAACTTTAGAACACCTTCGTGCGTACGCAGTAACAGCAGTAAATTGGGAAGAAAAATCGTACTTGAAATTTGTGCGGTAAAATTATATTGGAAACGTCAAAAAAATTTGTTGGCAGCTTGCACTAGTGGCACAAGGCTAGCGAAGAAACAAAGATGATGGCCACTTGGCTAGTCCAGATTTGCTTCCGGCACACCAAGAATTATTCGTGTTCCGAGCCTTCGGGAAACGCGTCGTGAAGCATGCGAGGCCCAGCGAACGCTTCTCAATATTTTGCACCGAGCCACCGAGCCTATGACCTAGCTGCCCAGCAATGCTCAGCGCACAGACGCTCGCGTCCGTGGCAGACGCAGCACGTGTCGCCTCGGCTTGACGCCGTGCCGCCTTTGCTATACAGCATACGTTGCACAATGTTCCCGTCTAGCCGCCGCATAGAGCCGCAAACTTTCTTTTTAGCGAACCTCCCCGTCCTTACAAGCTTCAGAAAAAGGTTACAACTGCGTGAATGAGACAACACGTAAGAAACAAACTCGCACACACGAAGCGCAACGTGTGTGTGTGTGTGCATCTTTCTATGATTGTTGCATGGTGTCTTATTCTCTTATTCGCGCAGGTGTAACCGTTTTCTGAAAAAATGACCCAACAAGCCCAACAACATGTCATTCAACAAGCTTCGCTTAAAAACGTGCCTCACCTGTTATCTCACGCACGAAAACGCCGACGCAGCCGACGTTGACAAAAGCGACGAAAGCTTCCCGCTGTCAGTCATGCATGGGCTTGTCGCTGGGTGGATGGTGTTTATGACAGTACGGCTGAAGAAAAATAATCGCGTAAGGTGTGTTGAATAAATTGTTTTTATGTATAAAGAACATACCAGATTTGGGCGTATAATTATTATTTTGTAAAAACAATTCTGTTGCATTGATTATAACTGTTTTCTTTGCGCTTGCGCCCTCTGACGTTTGGTGAGAGCACTAGTTCGTTACGTAGTCGTGACGCACTTTCTGAGGCCAGGTTTCGCGGAGTGTCCTCTCTTGTCTCTTCCTTTCTCTATGGCATATCCACGGAGTGAATGAGGCATAGTGAGCTGAAGCACTCGTCCATCCATTTGTTCTTGCTTCCATCCGTCCATGCGTCCGTCTGGGTGACCTGCCATGTGCTCATCCGCCCGTCCGTGCGTGCGTCCATGCATCCGCCCCTGCGTCCGTTCATGCGTCCATCATGCATGTGTGTGTCCATTTGTCCATCTATTAAACACTTCAAGTACCACCATCTCGCATCTTTTCATCATATATTCCCCATACAGAAGCACCGCCTTCCAGCGGACATTCCAAGGACTAAACGAGAGGTGGCACACGCACACTTTCTTACGGCTTGCGCTTCGGGTCTACTTCCCACCTTTAACCACCTCGAGTTCATGGTATATACTAGTTAACTGTGTTCATGGCACGGTGGTCATACGCTCGCTAATCCTTTCTAAAACCTAGGAGGTTACGCCAAGAGAGTATAACGTAGCAACCTTTTCCTGTCAGATAGTGCTCAATGTACATGCCAATGGCTGGTAATGGGAAATAAGAGACAGGAGAATTCAGCTTTTACATTCTTACGGCTTGCGCTTCGTATCTACTTCCCACCTTTAACCACCTTGTGTTCATGGTGTATACTAGTTCACTGTATTCATTGTACTGCGGCTGAACGCTCGCTAAACCTTTCTAAAACTAAGAAGGTTACACCCGGAGTGTATAACGTAGCAACCCTTTCTTGTCAGATAGTGCTCAATGTACATGCCAATAGCTGCTAATGGGGATCGCAGCGTGCGCATTAACTAACAGCCGAATGCTGCTGTCTCTCATTCTCCATCATAGCCGCCACTGGCATGTACATTGAGCACTATTTTTTATTGTTCAACAACACACAGAAGAAATCTCCCAGAAGCACCACCTTGGAGGTCAAATTGTAACAATTGTTAGCAGTAGGAAGGTAGCAGCTCGTCTTTCCGGCGCATTGTCAGGCGGCGTGGGTGCTGTTACGCCTGCGAGTGCACACCGAACGTCCATGCCTCTGAAAAAGGCAATCTGTCTCAAGGCCAGCGCGCGAGCCCGCCTGACGCGAACAACAACTCAACGGCGTCATCACGCGCGATGCGCGACAGACCGGCGTCATCACGCGCTGGCGCTGGTCTGTCGCGCAACGCACTTGGAGCTGCCTCAGCCCACGAGCCCGTTAAAGCAATCGGCGCCTTTCAGTCTGGCGTCTTGCGCAATGCGCGGCGACGTCACTCGTCCTTGGCTGCAACCACGCGCAGCGGCTTCGAGTTTGATGAGCGTGACGCGGCCCAGCGGCGAGCCCCATTGGAGGATTCTGACCTCACGGCAGCGGCGCTTCTGCTGGGCCTTTGGTTACTCAAAGGATCCACCCGGTGCCTTAAAAACAGCCCTGCGACGCGCCGCCAGCAGTAGACCTATGTGTCAGAGAAGAGAGCTCGGCTCTTCGAGTCTCTAAGCTGTAGGCTCCAGTGCCGAATTTGTAACGCCTCTGTTTCCATGCTGTACTTAACATTGCTTCAGCTCAGCGTCGTCTCGTCCGCTCGTCTATCAGCTCTGCGCAGAAGCAGTCGCGAGCTGAGAAACCTACGCTACCAAACGGCTGGTGACCATGTAGGCGGAGATCAGGGCAGTGGCGCCTTCGGGACCATGTTAGCGTCTCGCCCAGCTTCTGTAACAATAATTGGGAGCTGCGGGATCGGCCGGCGTGAGCGACATCAATGCGGCGAGTGTCTGATGTTTTCCCCGCAGTTCACTAGACTACTTTAGCTCAGGTTATAGTAGTTTAGAGGTGCGGCGATGGCGTAGTGGTTAGAGCATCCGCCTCGCATGAAAGAGGTCCGTGGTTCAAATCCCGGTACCGCGCAGTTTCCAACCGGATTAAAAAAAATCCGCGTGTTAATGGAACTGCATTAAGAGGCCTGGGCTGCGGCCTCACCAGCAAACACCGCCGAGAACGCACTCCCTCACCAGAGAAGGATTGGCCACCCTGGTGCAGTATCTGGCCACTAGCTCCCACATGATTACGTCAAAAAACTCACGGCCCTCAGTCCCCAGCAGCTTGGAAGCAACTGACCACGGAGGCGGTCAGATCTGCAACGCAGCAGAGGGTGCTAAGAATCTCTGGATCCGGACAGGCCGCCATAGGAACCTGAACTTTGCAACGTTTAACGCTAGAACCTTATCTTGTGAGGGAAGTCTAGCTGTACTATTCGAGGAGCTAGAGAGTGTTAAATGGGATATAATAGGGCTCAGTGAGGTTAGGAGGACAGATGAGGCCTATACGGTGCTAAAGAATGGGCACGTCCTTTGCTACAGGGGCTTGGCAGACAGAAGAGAACTGGGAGTGGTGTTCCTAATTCAAGGAAACATAGCTGGCGACATAGAAGAATACTATAGCATTAATGAAAGGGTGGTAGGTATCGTAATTATACTGAATAAAAGATACAAGATGAAGGTTGTTCAGGCTTACGCGCCTACATCCAGCCATGATGACGCTTCAGTTGAAAGCTTCTATGAAGACCAGGAATCGGCAATGAGTAAAGTAAAAACACAGTATACTATAGTGATGGGCGACTTTAATGCAAAGGTAGGGAAGAAGCAGGCTGGAGACCAGGCAGTAGGAGATTATCGTATCGGTACTAGAAACGCCCGAGGAGAGCTACTAGTAGAATTCGCAAAACGCAATAATTTACGGATTTTGAATACCTTCTACCGAAAACGAGAAAACCGCAAGTGGACATGGAGGAGCCCTAATGGCGAAAATAAGAACGAAATAGACTTTATAATGAGTGCACACCCTGGAATCGTGCAGGATGTGGAAGTGATTGGCAAGGTACGATGCAGTGACCATAGAATGGTACGGTCTCGAATTCGCCTAGACTTGAAGAAGGAACGACAGAAACTGATACGCAAGAAGCCAATCAAGCAGCTAGCACTGAGAGGGAAAGTACAGGAATTCAGAGTGTCGCTGCAGAACAGGTACTCGGCTCTTAGTGAGGAAACCAACCTTAGCGTAGATACAATGAATGATAATCTGACGAGTAGCATTACCGAGTGTGCAGTGGCAGTTGGAGGCAGGGTAGTAACACAGGACACTGGAAAGCTTTCCCAGGAAACGAAGAACCTAATTAAGAAGCGTCAAATCTTGAAAGTGTCAAGTACAACAGACAAAATACAACTGGCAGAGCTTTCGAAGTTGATTAATAGACGTAAGGTAAGCGATGTAAGAAGGTATAACATGGAGAGAATTGAACACGCTCTGAAAAACGGAGGAAGTGTCAAAGCATTGAAGAGGAAACTTGGGATAGGCAAAAGTCGGATGTATGCACTAAGAGACAAAGAAGGCAAAATAACTACCAATGTGCATAGGATAGTTAAAATAGCAGAGGAGTTTTATAGAGATCGGTACAGTAGCCGAGACAACCACGACCTTAATACTATAAGAACTAGCAGTAACCCAGATGACACCCCACCAGTAATGATAGAAGAAGTCAGAAAAGCTTTGGAGAGCATGCAAAGAGGCAAAGCTGCTAGTGAGGATCAGGTAACATCAGATCTGCTGAAAGATGGAGGACAGATTGTGTTAGAAAAACTAGCCACCCTGTTTACGATGTGTCTCCTGACGGGAAGAGTACCAGAGTCTTGGAAGAACGCTAACATCATCTTAATACATAAGAAAGGAGATGACAAGGACTTGAAGAATTACAGGCCGATCAGCTTGCTCTCTGTAGTATACAAGCTATTTACAAAGGTAATTGCTAACAGAGTAAAGAAAACATTAGAATTCAATCAACCAAAGGAGCAAGCAGCATTTCGAACAGGCTACTCAACAATTGACCACATTCATACTATCAATCAGGTAATAGAGAAATGCTCAGAGTATAACCAACCACTATACATAGCCTTCATAGATTACGAGAAGGCGTTTGATTCAGGAGAAATATCAGCCGTCATGCAAACACTGCGGAATCAGGGCGTAGATGAAGTATATATAAACATTCTGGAAGAAATCTACAGGGGATCAACTGCTACCATAGTGCTTCATAAAGAAAGCAACAGAATACCAATCAAGAAGGGCGTAAGGCAGGGGTACACAATTTCCCCAATGCTATTTCCCGCGTGCTTATAGGAGGTTTTCAGAAGCCTAGAATGGGAACAGTTAGGGATAAGAGTCAATGGAGAATACCTTAGTAATCTGCGCTTCGCCGATGACATTGCATAGCTGCGTAACTCTGGGGACGAATTGCAACTCTTGATTACGGAGTTAGACAAGGAGAGCAGAAAGGTGGGTCTTAAAATTAATCTGCAGAAAACGAAAGTAATGTACAACAACCTCGGCAAGGAGCAGCGCTTCGAGATAGGTAATAGTGCACTTGAAGTTGTAAAAGACTATGTCTACTTAGGGCAGGTAATAACCGCAGAGCCGAACCACGAGATTGAAGTAACTAGAAGAATAAGAATGGGGTGGAGCGCATTCGGCAAGCACTCTCAAATTATGACAGGTAGATTGCTGCTATCCCTCAAGAGGAAAGTATATAACAGCTGTATCTTGCCAGTACTTAGCTACGGAGCAGAAACCTGGAGACTTACAAAGAGGGTTCAGCTTAAATTGAGGACGACGCAGCGAGCAATGGAAAGAAAAATGGTAGGTGTAACCTTAAGAGACAAGAAGAGAGCAGAGTGGATTAGGGAATAAACGGGGTTTAAGGATATCATAGCTGAAATCAAGAAGAAGAATTGGACATGGGCAGGGCATGTAGCCCATAGACAGGATAACCGCTGGTCATTAAGGGTAACTGACTGGATTCCCAGAGAAGGGAAGCGGGTTAGGGGGAGACAGAAGGTTAGGTGGGCAGATGAGATTAAGAAGTTTGCGAGTATAAATTGGCAGCAGCAAGCACAGGACCGGGTTAACTGGCGGAACATGGGAGAGGCCTTTGTCTTGCAGTGAACGTAGTCAGGCTGATGATGATGATGATGATGATGATAGTAGTTTAGAGAAGGGCTGTGTGAAGTATTGCTGAGTGAGCTTTGATCGTTTCAAGCCAAGTCAGAGCACTTTGAAACCAAAGTTAATTCTGAGGGTGTAAACACGGGAGTGTTGAAAATTGCTTGCGCGTCTTGCTAGTAGACTTATAGTGGGTACGGCAAGTAAATTCTTAACAGGGGCAAACAGCAAGAGGCTAGTGTGAACGACGGAGGACCTTAAAGCGAAAGAACTTATCGAATTTTGTGAGGAACTCGGCATTACTTTGAGCCGTGCGAAACGAAAGCAAGCAATCCTTGACATCATGAAGGATGAAGGATTGTCGGCTGAGGAAGTCGATATAGCCTGGGTAAGTATCAAAGCACGCCGCGAGGAGGCTGAAAGGCGCGAAGTAGAAGTTTGCGAACGCGAAGAAGCTGAAAGGCGAGAAGTTCGCGAACGTGAAGAAGCTGAAATGCTCGATCGTCGCGAGCGTAATGAGGCCGAGAGACAGGAGCACCTCGAATTGAAACAAATAGAATTGGCAATCCTACAGTGTTCGCAGGCGCCTAGCGTAGTTTCTACGACAGTTCAGGTCAGCGGTCAGAGAGTTCGCGACCAACTGCAACCATTCGTAGTAGGCGATGACATGGCGAAGTATCTCGTCAAGTTTGAACACGTCTGTGAGCGAAATGCTTTGGAGCGGTCTCTTTGGGCGCAAAACCTGTTAGCTCTTCTTCCCGCCGAAGTGTCCGACGTGATAACGGGCTTGTCGAGGAAAGCGTTTGAGAGCTATGACGAGGTTAAGGAAGTGCTCTTGAGACGTTACAAGTTGTCACCCGAGGCTTTCAGGGAAAGGTTCCGGTTTACTAAAAAGGGGAACGAGTCACACGTTGACTTGGCGTTTCGTCTTAAAGCCGATTTAATTGAATAGTTCAAGGGCGAAGGTGTTTATGACGATCGCGATAAAGTGGTGGAATGCATTGCATTGGAGCAATTCTACCACTGCCTCGAGGTGGATGTAAAGCTTTGGGTGCAGGAAAAACTTGGTGAAGTACAGCTAAAAAATGCAGCAGAGTTATCTGAGGAGTATTATACTCCCCGAAAATTGCATAGCAGGGTAGTGCGCGTTGAAAAGGATCAAAGGAAAGAGGGCCTTTCAAAGAAACCTGATCAACGGAAGCCGCTAATCTGCTACAACTGCAGAAAGGAAGGGCACATCGAGATAAACTGTAAGCAAACGTTTGCAACTATCCGAGAATTGGAAAACAAATGGAAAGCCACGTGATGGCTGCACAAGTGTTGTCGAAGGAGTACTACGACCAATCGGCGAAGAAGCGCGCGTTTGAAGTTGGTAGTCAGGTAATGCTGCTGCGGCCGTCCAAGAAGAACAAGCTTGAGGTTCATTGGGATGGGCCCGCCAAAGTAATATTGAAGCTTTCTGATACCACTTCTGAAGTGAAATTGGGAAGGCGGCTGAACAAAGTTTACCACAGTAACTTGATGAAACCATACGTTCAACGTCGAGCGGTCGTAAATCTGCTGTTGAATGCTTCAGAGGCAGAGGGAGCAGAAATTTTGAGTTCTAGTGATGTAATCGAAGGGGGATTGGAAGTAATCTTAGAGCAGTTGAACCTAGAGCCTAGGTTAAGGGAAGTCCAGAAAGAGGCCCTGAGAAGGATTGTTTGCGAGTGTGAATACGTGTTTTCGGACCGTCTCGGAAATACGACGGTGATGGAACACGATATCGAGCTAACTTGTGAGAAGCTAATCCGTAGCAAGCCATGTCATTGTTCCCCTGTGCAAAAGCAGATCATGAAAGAGGAGATAGAAAAAATGCTGGATATGGGAGTCATATTACTTGGCGAGAGTGACTATACATCGCCTTTGATATTGCTTCGAGTGCCAGGAAAAGATCCGAGGCCATGCATCGATTATCGGCGTCTCAATGCCATAGCTCGAGACAAAACTTACCCGATACCAAACCTAGAGAAAAGGGTAGAAACTGTGTCACAGTTCAGCTATATTTTCACGTTAGACCGCGTGCAAAGGTATTGGCAGGTCCCCCTTACGGAGCGTGCTAGCCACTATGCCATATTTGTTTTCCATTTGGAACGTATCGTCCACTTAAGCGGAGCTTTGGATTGAGAAATGCGCCCTTTTGTTTTTCAGGCTTAATGGACCGCGTTCCTAAAGGCCTCTTTGAGTGTGCTCTGCCGTATCTTGATAATGTCGTCATCTTCTCAAACAACTGGAAAGAACATGTCGAGCATTCACGCGTCATGCTGAACAGGTTGAGGGAAGCTGGTCTTACCGTGAAACCTACTAAATGTCACCTAGGGTGCGGTGAGGTGTCTTATCTGGGACACATAGTGGGGCGTAGACGTTCAGAAACTAAGGTATCCGCCATCACGAACTATCCCCGACCAAAGACAAAATATGAGATAAAGGCATTCTTGGGCCTAGCTGGATACTATCAGCATTACGTGCAAAACTACTAGCATTGCCAGCCCTCTAACTGACGCACTTCGGAAGTTCGAGCCAGTTAAAGTAATATGGGACTCAGAAAAGAAGAATGCGTTTTGCTAGCTGAAACAGGCCCTAAGCGAAAAGCATGTTCTCATGGCACTCGATTTCTCTAAGAGATTTGTGATTCAATGCGACGCGAGTGATCGCGGCATGGGAGCTATATTGTGCCAGGAAGACAGTGCTGGTAGCGAAAGACAAGTTTTGTATTTAAGTCAAAAATTCAGTGGCAGGGAAGAGGCATACAGTACCTCTGAAAATAAATGCGCTTGCCTCGTGTGGGCCGTTCAAAAGCTAGCCTGTTATGTCTCCGGTTCGAGGTTTGTGGTTGAAACGCACCACTGTCCTCTAACCTGGTTATATAACATGTCGCCCCAAAAGTAGCCGGTTACTGAGGTAGAGTATGATACTCCAACAGCACAAATTTGACGTTCGCTACAAAAAAGGAAAGCTAGACGCTAATCAGACGCATTGAGCCTTGTGTTTCAGTTAGTACCTTCTCTACTTTCTGGTTTCTTGCTGGCAATTTCGGGCAAAAATTTTGTCCTTATCACGGCCTTAGCTGAGTGCTCTCGTCAAGAGTGATCTCAAGGGGCCAAAATTATGTTGTTTTCTATTTCGTTACGTTGTTGTACGTGTGAAAATTTGAGTTCTCATTTTAAGAGTCTTGTGTCCCACATGTGCCTCTTGATGTAGAGGGAACGAAATTCCGATAGATACGTAGCTAGGTATATGTTGTACTTTACTTTGTCTGGTGTTCCGTCAGGTGACCGAGGGCACTTGCTTGTGTCGTGTGTTATCTGTTGTCGAGCCGTTCTTGACAAGTTGCAGAACGATCAACAAGTGCTGAGATCATACTTCGTCAGAAGAGACGAGCGAAGCTGTCCGGCAAGTTGTGGCGACAAGCTAGTGGAGCTGGAATTCGTCCTCAAGAATGGGATGTGTTCATGGAACGGAGTCTGGAGCTGCATTCTCCCCATGGCCCTGGAGGCGAACCTAGAGGGACCTGGCGAACGAGCGCGCCTGACATCCGAGCCACGTGGAAGCAGCTCGTCTTTCCGGTGCATTGTCAGGCGGCGTGGGTGCTGTTACGCCTGCGAGTCCACACCGAACGTCCGTGCCTCTGAAAAAGGCAATCTGTCTCAAGGCCAGCGCGCGAGCCCGCCTGACGCGAACAACAACTCAACGGCGTCATCACGCGCTGGCGCCAGTCTGTCGCACAACGCACTTCAAGCTGCCTCAGCCCACGAGCCCGTTGAAGCAATCGGCGCCTTCCAGTCTGGCGTCTTGCGCAATGCGCGGCGACGTCACTCGTCCTTGGCTGCAACCACGCGCAGCGGCTTCGAATTTGATGAGCGTGACGCAGCCCAGCAGCGAGCTCCATTGGAGGATTCTGACCTCACGGCAGCGGCGCTTCTGCTGGGCCTTTGGTTACTCAAAGCATCCACCCGGTGCCTTAAAAACAGCCCTGCGGCGCGTCGCCAGCAGTAGACCTATGTGTCAGAGAAGAAAGCTCGGCTCTTTGAGTCTCTAAGCTGTCGGCCCCAGTGCCGAATTTGTAACGCCTCTGTTTCTATGTTGTGCATAAACCTTGCTTTAACTCACCGTCGTCTCGTCAGCTTGTCTATCAGCTCTGCGCAGAAGCAGTCGCGAGCTGAGAAACCTACGCTACCAAACGGCTGGTGACCGTGTCGGTGGAGATCGGAGCAGTGGCGTCTTCGGGACCAAGTTGGCGTCGCCCGTCTTCGTAACATCCCCTAAAACAAAATGTCAACAAATATCCACGTCGCCCATTCACAAGAGCCGCTTGCAGATGCATTGGCTGTATGTAGAATGCGGTGCAAACAGCGGCTCTTGTCGCAAGTCATGTCGATGTGAGCACATTCATGGGGCACGAAGGTGCCTATACATCATCGCTGAGCGTGTAATCTCGTTACTCAATCGAGTGCGTCTACTGAAGGGTCTAATGCATCTTCGGACAATGCAAATCGCATAAATTGTAGGCCGTTTCAAGCCTACAAATCATTACAAAGCAAATCGCCGCAATTTCTTCCCCGTCGTTAGCCATAGAGCCAATGAGTGCAGAAGTTCACATACTGGCTAATAGCTGTGATGACTTATAAATGATTTGCAGTCTCCCACAAGGGTGGGGCTTTGAAATTGTGTAGATGTTCTAACTTATAGTGCTTCGGAATTTACTTTTAGACCTCGGAAACTGTTCTATCATCACAACGCCAGAACTCTTTCATAAGAGGTCTCCAATAAAAACCTCACATATTTGAATAAACATATAGTTAGTTGTCAAGAGCAATTTACAACCTTTATATGAATGGGTGAACTGAGATGCGACCACAAATATGCACCACTTATGTGAATTATTAACAATAAACTCACTGGCAATTGTACTCAAAAGCTAAATGTGTGCTCACATCAAAAAAATAGAAGTATTGATATCACCCTACTGCCAAAGTCTCATACAATGTATGTTACGTACTTTCAGCACCCACAACTATTCCTGGCATTTTTTCACAGTGCATTATTTTGCAAATTCAATTCTATCTATGGTAGTGCAATGCGAAAATGTATTGTTGGAATGTCGATGTAGGCAATAAATATCAAACCGTAATTCTTGGCAACGTAATACTGCAAAAGCGGCTTCATTTTTTTTAATTATAAATATCATATAATTTGTACAATCTTCCTGGTCCAGGCCACGACTGTATGCATCTTTTACTGCCACCAAGCTTGTTTCTTTTTTCGTTAGGTCAAGTTCGGTTGAAACGCTATAAATTCAGACGATCCCCAGAGCGCACTGAGCGCGAAGAAAAAGAGGAAAAATGGCGTTCGCAAGAAACAAAACGTTGCTGCGCTGCCCGCATCTCTGTCTTCACCAGTTACTGACCACGGTTTAGTCCATATGCAAACTCGGTGGTGTGCAGCTTCACTTCAACTTCATACATTGCGTTTGCAATTTCATAAAACTAAAACACGGCGAAAGCGATTGAAGATGAAGACCTTCTAGTTGTGGTTGGTGTGATAGTTTAAGGATTGTTTTCAACATCGTGATCAACGATCAGTTGCGGCACGCATTGCTTCGAAAAAATTATCATGTGCACGTGGTGGTAATGGCGGTAGGCAAAAATGGAGAACAGCAGAGCTTGTTTATAGTTAAGCAAACACGTGTCCTGCTTCATTGCCGTATAGAGAACATAGTCGCAGGATGACGAAAATCACGGCTTTCACCCTGCTGGCATGCAAAGAATGTGCGGAAATAAAGTATGCCTAAATATTGGAAGAGTAATAATGTTACAAGCATTTGTTTATTTTTTATAAATACTTGCATTATTTGGAAGTTTGATAAATCATACAGTTGATCAAGTCCTGTGAAATACGAATTATCAAGCTTAGCATTGTGTTTATAGAGCTGTTGTTGATTGCTTATCGTATATTTTTAATTATTATTACAATTGTGTTGCTGTCTGAATGTCCACATGTGATTTCGTGGTAAAGATTGGATAATATAGAGGTAACAAAAGAAAATCAAGCTGTCGCCTCAATAACGAAAGAAAGAAGAAATAAGGAAGAAAAATGCTAAGCCACTCGCCACTGTGTTTCAATATCGAGGCTTTGTAGCACACAGATTCGCGTATTTAGTTTATTCGTCCATATGTTTATTTTTATTGTGGAGTGTCTCGCGTGAGTTTATAGAAGAAAAATTAGCAATGAGTAAGCAAGCTTAAGAGAGCAGAAAATATCTGAGAATTTGGCACGGGATTAACTGAAGCTTAGCTAGGTGTATTGCCCCGACGCTTTTTCTTAGCAGGGATAACTGTAAATGAAAAAAAAAAGATTGCCCGCAGCTTCCCTCGGGGGAACACTGAGGAGGATGCGGAGCATATAATTGGTTAGCGGGGTGTTAAAGTGCGACTTACTTGGGTCGATGGCTAAATTGGTTAACGTGGTTGTGAAATGGGGTGTTAAATTGCGACTTACTTGGGTCGATGGCTAAATTGGTTAACGTGTTTGTAGGACGGGGTGTTAAATGAGTGAACACGTACACACGTATGCCAAAGGGTGGCGCTGGTCGAAGGGACGTCGATCATTGTGTTTGTGGATTCGTTGGCATTCATTTCACCGCGACCTTGGACGTCGACGCGCCGTACAAACCAACCGACGAGCGGCAACTGAGCGAGCGAGCGCCGACCTTGAGTATATATACAGCGCGATGGCGCATGCACTGTCAGCTGTTGAATGTTCTCGAAGCGCGACGGCGCATGCGCGTCCACTGGAGAATCAGGAGAATTGTAGAATGTTCTCGATGGGGAGAAGCGCGCGCGGCACAGATGGTGAGTGACGGTGCATGCGCGCGTCAGCTGTCGAATGTTCGAGAAGGGGGAGAAGCGCAACGGCGCATGCGCGCGCGTCAGCTGCAAATGTTCTCGAAGCGCGACAGCGCATGCGCGCGCGTCAGCTGCCGATGTTCTCGAAGCGTGACGGTGCATGCGCGCTTCATTATACACCTAGCGAATGTTCGTGAAGAGGAGAAGCGCACGCGGTGTGTAGAGGAGGAAGGGTGCACAGATGGTGGAGGAGTGAAGCGCGCGCGGTGTGTAGAGGAGGAAGGGATGCACAGATGGTGGAAGGAGAAGGAGGAAGCTTGCGGACGGCGCCGCACTACAAGCCTCGAGTATTAGATGCTCCGCATCTAAAAATGCTTAATACACGTTGTCAGAAACGGTGAAAGCGCCCAGGCAGCATTCGGCTTCCCTCCATATTTCACGAACCACTGGCGCGTAGATTTTTTCAAGTGCAGGGGCTCAGCGGCTGTGAAAGAGTGTGTCCGCCTGTCGATTGACAGCCGCAGGAGATTTCTGGAAGTCGTTACCCCACGGGGTTCTCAATGGTTTCCTCTCTGCATCGCAAGCAACGTATTTTTTTTTTGACCAAGCGCCCCTCGCTACGGGCTGCTATCTTTAACAGCAGCGGAATGGTGGAAGTCGAAAGAGTTGGTGCTCATTGACGAAGAATGTAGTGAATATTCCGTCTGTTGTTTATAGCTACGTGAAGCGAATAGGTGTGCCTTCCCCACACGTTCGTATTTTCGGGTAAAGTTATACACACTATATGGTATGTTTATCACGATGCATGGATGGGAAGTTAAAAGAGACAGTAAGATAATCCAGCCTAGGTTTTTTTAGTTTTTGAGGAATTGCAGAGCAACGCGGAGATGGACGACAGTGGAAACAATTCACGAAGCAGTGCAGTAGACCCCACCATTGGTCAGAAGGTGACAATGGGCACATGTTTTTTCCCGTTTTCCTAACTTCACCGTACGTGCGTTCCTCTGCGCTGCCGTGTGAGGTTACGTCCTACCAAGTAGCCCGTCAGTGGGACCAGGAGGAATAACATGAGCCTCTTATCCCGTATAAAAATGATTATGTCCGGACAATGTACCTCTGCCCAGCCGCGGTCGTTTAGTGGCGAAGGTACTCGGCTGCTGACCTGCAGGTCGCGGGATGAAATCCCGGCTGTGGCAGCTGCGTTTCCGATGGAGGCGGAAACGTTGTAGGCCAATGTGCTCAGATTTGGGCGCACGTTAAAGAACACTAGGTGGTCAAAATTTCCTGAGCCCTCTACTACGGCGTCTCTCATAATCATATGGTGGTTTTGAGACGTTAAATCCCACATATCAATCAATGTACCTCTCTTTTTACTACTAATGTACTACGTGATCGTTATGGTCCCTCTTCCTTTGTGTGACCTTTAGAACACTACTTTACGTTTACGAAACCTTTCCACTTCCTGTGGAATGATTCCTTCTTGTAACCTCTAGGATGTGTCCTTTATGTTTACTTCAGGATATGGGCTGGCAGCGAACCATATGTCACCAGCAAGTACACGTAAGTTCTTAAGTTCGTAACAAGTGGTAGTACGAAATCAGTTCTTGCAAGTGCCACGACCAGAGGGGCTATCTCAATGTGCTAAGCCTCACCCCCACCCTGTGTTCGTGTTGTAAGACACACACGCCCCCCCGCCGCCTCCGCACGCACACATACGCACGCAAAGGCACTCATACAACCCCCTATATATATATATATATATATATATATATATATATATATATATATATATATATATATATATATATATATATATATATATATATATATATATATATATATATATATATATATATATATATATATATAAGGGAAAGAAGTGTATACCTAAGGGCTCGTTTTTCCGTGTTTTAACACAATAATAATGAGATATAACAGACAGTAATGCCAAGGAATGTACAGGAGAAGTTATTAAAACCAATGGAATGTAAATAAGAAGAAAGAAAAGTGGATGAAAAAATTACCAACTGTGAGCAGGAATATATAAATATATATATATATCATTATCATCAGCCTGACTACATCCACTGCAGGACAAAGGCCTCTCCCATGTTCCACCAGTTAACCTGGTCCTGTGCTTGCTGCTGCCAATTTATACCCGCAAACTTCTTAATCTCGTCTGCCCGCCCAACCTTCTGTCTCCCCCTAACCCGCTTCCCATCTCTGGGAATCCAGTTAGTTACCCTTAATGACTAGCCGTTATCCTGTCAACGCGCTACATGCCCGGCCCATGTCCATTTCCTCTTCTTTATTTCAACGATGATATCCTTAACCCCCGTTTGTCCCCTAATCCACTCTGCTCTCTTCTTGTCTATTAAGGTTACACGTACCATTTTTCTTTCCATTGCTCGCTGCGTCGTCCTCAATTTAAGCTGAACCCTCTTTGTAAGTCTCCAGGTTTCTGCTCCGTAGCTGAGTACCGGCAAGATACAGCTGTTATATACGTTCCTCTTGAGGGATAGTGGCAATCTACCTGTCATAATTTGAGAGTGCTTGCCGAATGTACTCCACCCCATTCTTATTCTTCTAGTTACTTCAATCTCGTGGTTAGGCTCTGCGGTTATAATCTATATATTCTTATAATATATAATCTTATAATCTTATAATATATAGTCTTTTACAACTTCAAGTGCACTATTACCTATCTCGAAGCGCTGCTCCTTTCCAAGGTTGTTGTACATTACTTTCGTTTTCTGCAGATTAATTTTAAGACCCACCTTTCTGCTCTCCTTGTCTAACTCCGTAATCATGAGTTGCAATTCGTCCCCTGAGTTACTCAGCAATGCAATGTCATCGGCGAAGCACAGGTTACTAAGGTATTCTCCATTAACTCTTATCCCTAACTGTTCCCATTCTAGGCTTCTGAAAACCTCCTGTAAGCACGCGGTAAATAGCATTGGGGAGATTGTGTCCCCCTGCCTTACACCCTTCTTGATTGGTATTCTGTTGCTTTCTTTATGAAGCACTATGGTAGCAGTTTATCCCCTGTAGATTTCTTCCAGAATGTTTATATATACTTCATCTACGCCCTGATTCCGCAGTGTCTGCATGACAGCTGATATTTCTACAGAATCAAACGCCTTCTCGTAATCAATGAAGGCTATGTATAGTGGTTGGTTATACTCTGAGCATTTCTGTATTACCTGATTGATAGTATGAATGTGGTCAATTGTTGAGTAGCCTGTTCGAAATCCTGCTTGTTCCTTTGGCTGATTGAATTCTAATGTTTTTTTTTTACTCTGTTAGCAATTACCTTTGTAAATAGCTTGTATACTACAGAGAGCAAGCTGATCGGCCTGTAATTCTTCAAGTCCTTGTCATCTCCTTTCTTATGTATTAGGATGATGTTGGCGTTCTTCCAAGACTCTGGTACCCTTCCCGTCAGGAGACACCTCGTAAACAGGGTGGCTAGTTTTTCTAACACAATCTGTCCTCCATCTTTCAGCAGATCTGATGTTACCATATCCTCACCAGCAGCTTTGCCTCTTTGCATGCTCTCCAAAGCATTTCTGACTTCTTCTATCATTACTGGTGGGGTGTCATCTGGGTTACTGCTAGTTTTTATAGTATTAAGGTCGTGGTTGTCTCGGCTACTGTACAGATCTCTGTAAAACTCCTCCGCTATTTAAGCTATCCTATTCATATTGGTAATTATTTTGCCTTCTTTGTCCCTTAGTGCATACATCCGACTTTTGCCTATCCCAAGTTTCCTCTTCACTGCTTTGACGCTTCCTCCGTTTTTCAGAGTGTGTTCAATTCTCTCCATGTTATACCTTCTTACATCGCAGACTTTACGCCTATTAATCAACTTCGAAAGCTCTGCCAGTTCTATTTTGTCTGTTGTACTTGACACTTTCATGCTTTGACGCTTCTTAATTAGGTTCTTCGTTTCCTGGGAAAGTTTGCCAGTGTACTGTCTAACTACCCTGCCTCCAACTTCCACTGCACACTCCGTAATGGTACTCGTTAGATTATCATTCATTGTATCTACGCTAAGGTTGGTTTCCTCACTAAGAGCTGAGTACCTGTATATATATATATATATATATATATATATATATATATATATATATATATATATATATATATATATATATATATATATATATATATATATATATATATATATATATATACACCACACCAAATGCGTGGCAAACAGAAGTACATAAAGGACAACTATAATAAAGCCTCGATTTCCATATACGTCATGAACGCCCTTAGGACTAGCGTTGTTGGTCGAGCTGTCCTGGCCGTACTTTAATGTACCGTTAATTTTTAAAATCTTTCTAATCTTCAGGAGTGTTGACACGCTTAACCATTGCAGTAAATTGTGAACGCGCTGTGCAGCAGAGATAACAAGTCGGTCCCTTATACATTTGTCAACGACGACTCAAAGATGAAATCCTGCTCGTGTCAGTCACTTGTATTGATAACCCTCCCCCCGCCTTCCCTGGAGATTCCAGTGCCCTACGTAGTTTCGTCTTGCCTTGAAGCTTGGAGCACGGTGCAAGAATACTTTAGGTGAGCCAACACCGGGCCTATCCGCTGCCCGATAATGTTCTGCTTCGCTAAGTTTCGGGGAGTTGGCGCTACAAACTTTGCCCCGGCTTCACCTCCCCCCTCTGTGTAAGAAAGCCCCATGTTGTAGGAAAGTCGCGGTGCTCTTTTATCGTCGCCTCAACACCCTCGCCGCACCGTCAACCTCTTCCTTTATCACCCCGTCTTTCGCGGTGATGCTCTATGCGTGTCGCGTGGTTGATATTGCACAATTACCCGGTTTTCTCAGATTTGGAAACCTTCGCCTACGTGCCGATTGTTCTTCACGAAATTTGCCAGCAGCCCGCCACGGTCCTCAATACCGCGAGCCATCTATCGACACGTTGCAAACGAGAACATACTCGGTCCCTCTCCGCCAAACGCTCGCTTCCCGGGGTTTGCTCACCTAAAGTATTCTCTCACCGTGGCTTGGAGGCATTGAAAGCTTCCCGTCATGCTCTTGGTTCCGCAGTGCATCCAGGAGTGGCCCACCTATGGCCAAGCCCTGGTCACGTAATGACCAGGGCCAAGTGCAGTCTTTTTTCTTACTCTTGAAGCCGCGCACTGCCCGTGTTGCTAGCTGCCCTCCCAGTGGCATTGCCTGGGCGTTACGAAAGATGATGTCATGTCACACTTTGTGGTGCCATGATTTCTACTATTTTTTCGTGACTTGTACCTGATGAAACGGGTGTTCACTACCGAAGGCCAGATGTCTCGTTTAGGGACGAACTTGAGGCTTTCACCTTAAAATATATTACCTTATCACATGCACTGAAGTTCGAATACTCAGGACATACCAATAAACATGAACTACTCGAAATTTTTGAGGCCATAACCCTTTCTTCCTTTTTTTTTTCAGCACGCGCCGTCAGCAGATCGACGATACCACTGCCGCCGGACGGGGGTGAAAGAGAGACGGCTCGATGTCGCAACTGCTGGGCTGCCACGCTCTCAACGTCCTCGGCAAGTTCCGTGATTTAAAATGAGGACTACCCGTGCACTCGTGGCTTCACTCGCTGCACAGCGTCGGTCGGCACTCCGAGAGGTAAGGGAGAAGGAAGAGACCAGGGGAAGGTAAAGGAAGAAGAAACCGCGGGTGTTGTTTGTCTAGTGTCCGGGCTTGACACCCCTCCCCCTTGCGCCGAAATTTGACATATCCTGTTTTTTTCTCTCTGATTTAGCATAGGTTTGCAACTGTACACTTTTGTTCTCTTCTATACGGCTCTGCACTGCTTGATCCAACCGTTATGAAAAACAGCCTTGCTTTCCTCGTAAGGAGTCCAAGAACATGCAAATCCCGTGAAAGTGAGGGAGCTAGAGAAAGAAAATAAACAACGAGACAAACCTAGAAAATAGAAAGGAGTTGAAAGGCGAAGTGCCATAACAGTGGCACCCAATTAGTTCACTTTTTTTAATTTTTTTACTGAATCACTGTTACGCTAAAATGAGAAGAGTATGCGTTGAACAAAAAAATGCAGAGCACAGGTCACCATGCCTCAAAGACTGAAGGCAGGACAAAAAGCTAGACAACATAGGAGACAACGCAGACCGACTTTTCATTCTTCAGTAAGGGAACTCTGAAGCGAGGTAGAAAGAGTCGTGGCTGGCTCCGTACTACTGTCCCGAGGGTAAATAAACTTGTGAGAAACGGAACGGTGATGTCGAGAAAGAGAGGCTGAGAAAAATGCAGTGCGCGGCAGTAAGAGGATCGTAGTCGAAGGAGACAAGGAGTTGTGAATGGGAAGGAACAAGTGTTGAGAAAAGGACGAGCTGCCGTCCGCATGATGATTTTTCTACAAATACGTAAAAAAAGGGGCCGCGATGGCAGACAACGCAAAAGCAGTGCCATGATATGGTGACATTGCTCACTTCTACCATTTTCGAAGAAAAAAAAAACCTCATGGACATATAGAAACTTCGTCAGTGCTCTTTAGAGGCAAACTCGTGGAACAAGATGTGCGAGAGCAACCGTGAACAAGTGGCTGCTCTCTGCTATTCTCAGAAGATAATGTATACGTTTTTTTAACATTTATTGCTTTTCGTCTCAAATCATATATGTTCTTAATCTTTCACTCGAGCTCGTCGTCTCACGATGCATTGCTTTTCAAAGACTCACGAGCTCCGCGAAAACTGCGCGAGTCGAAAAAGACCTGCGGCGCCACTCACGTATTCTTTGCTGCTGTGCTCTCGAATCGGAGCTTGTTGTCGTTAAGGCCACGTCAGTTCAACTTGTAAGCAAGAAGCTGGATATAAAAATATAGAGCGGAAGAGTGGCCGAACAGAAAAAACTGAAAAGTACGGGGATGTGGGCGTGGTAAAGAAAAACAAAGAACATAATGCAGCGTTATGAAAACATACAATAGCACGAGGTAACGAACGTGAGCTTAGACGCACAAAAGCAAGATGTAGTGCGGGAAATAACTCGCCCAATCTGACAGTGGTGAGCCGTTCTTTACGAGGCTGATAGCGCAATGGCACGCTCGCAGAAAGACAAAGGACCATAGTCGTGCATATCTCGTAGTCGAGTTGCACTGTTCGCATGCTAGCTGCGAAGTTTTTATTTTCTACGGCACTGGATGTTGTTCTTTTCTTCAGAGGCAATTCCTCTTTTAGCGACCATGTTGCATGATACGATTCCATGGTAAAGGAATCCAGAACTCATCTTTCTCCTTGAGGGAAGATTGGCTTCCATGCTATAACAGTGCAAATGATCGCGAGGTCTAGTTTTACTTACGAGCACTTGCGCCAAATCGTTCACTCTAAACTGCCTCAGTGAAATCTGCGAACGTTACCTTAAGTGGGGGCGCGTGAGCATAACTCGAAACAGCCGGAAAACGATCAGCAATAACTGCTTCCGAAGAACCCTTCCCCTCCAGACTTCAACGTCTCGCGGGATTGATTGAAGTATGTGATGAAGCAGTTTGGAAAGAGAGAGAGAGAGAGTGCAAAAAAGTTACCAGAAAACGCTTCTCTCGGGACGAATCAAACACCCAAATGATAATAAATGGGGCCCCGGTCAACCAATGAAAGTTTATTTAACTAATGGCTCCAATGTATATATTGCTTCAACTGTGTTTGGAAAAGTACTGCGCATATTGCTTATATTGCAACTTAGGTAGAAAAAAAAATATTTTTATATGCCACCCATGTATTCGCGAAGCCCAGTCTGTTGATGCTAATTTGTTTATATATTGGGCCCCAGGCATAGGGGGGTATTTTAAAGTGATATAGCTCGGAGCTGTTTTTTCGTTCAATAAAGTAGTTAGACACCACTGATAGAAAAGAAAGGCTAACGGTTCTTTAGGTTCAGCAGCGTGATTCATCTTATACTGAGGGGGTCAAAAGAGCTCATTCCGTAGAGAAATGAAAATTGCATACGGAGTCTGCAACTGCAGATATTTGTAGAAAACTACCCTTCACGCTTTTTAGCTGTTTGCTGTTTGAAAGCATGCACTTTTAAATGAATAGTACTGATTATGAAGCCCAGTTTTTTCCCTAATTAGTGTTCACCGCCACATTTGAAGTCTTCCTCACGATTGTGATTGTAGCCGGAAGTGCCTGAAACCAAATCCATGCCAGAAGAGTTCGTTTGACTGCCTTATTAAACAACGGTAGGTTTTCGTGTCTCTACATGAAAAACACTACTCCAGTGGGGGAGGAACTCCATGCTTTGTGAGCACATGTAACGAAGCTCAAATTTTCGAGTGTCATGAGTGAAAACTTTTTAAGCGATTATGCAGAAAGCTGTGTTAGGTGAGACCCGAAGTTATTTACGTACATATCAATTAAAACTGGTGAACACAAATTTTATGTCATTCTCGGTGATTTATGGTGTAGGCTTCACAAACGGCGCGCATTACAATACGATGCACATTGAATGAACATTTATTAATGAGTGCTCTGAAAATTCTGCTTTGGTGGTATCAAAGTACGTTTCCTTAGTGGGCATACCTGTAAACGAATGGCGGTAATAGTTTCCGGAGAATTTTTATGTCCGCTATGAAATTTGCTTTTCCACTCGATCTTTGGAGAAGCAGCGTTGTGAGTGATGCATCATATGTGAAAAAAAAACTCGAGAAAAGGTTCTGGTTTTGATCAAAATATTTTTTCAACGTTTTTAGATCATTTTCCAGCACTTTTTCGTTCACTTCACAGTGCCGTGCTGTATACTATTTGCCTACAGCTTGTACGTCCCTTGCTCAATTTTCTGGCAGGCCAGCCCGTTAGCCAAAGAACCTAGCTTGATGCACAAATCACAACCTTAAGAATCCATTCATAAAAAATCAGCTACTCAACAAAGGCACCCATCGCCTTCAACCACACTCGTCAAACAAAAGAAAATTGAAACAACCGATATACATCTGCGTGGCGCTCCACCAAGCATACGCAGCTTTACGCACAGCCTACCACAAGCTGAAGTTTTGCACACTTCCTCTATAGTTGTATAGCATAGCTTTGTTTACTTGTTTGGTTGTTTTTTGTTTGTATGTTTGAATCATCAAGCCAATCTTTTCGCAGTGGAAACAGTGCGGGCAGGGTTTTGTGAACAGTACCGCATTTTATTGTTTTCGAAAGTGCCAAGCACTGCCCATGGCACCCCCCGTGTCCACGCTCCACTTTTAGATTTTTTTCTTCTTTACATTGAGTGGGGTGTTGATATAGAACAAAGGCTATCGATTTTTTTTCTTCATGGGTATTTATAAACCGCCCTAAACAAATATAAAGAATATAGGAGACGCTATGTGCGTAAGCAGGAGGTAATAGTACTGCAAGGAGCAGCAGAAAACGCATTTGCGGCTACGTGGCATCCTTTATTGCGCTACTTTATGAAGCTTTCGGAGCGGAGCACACCTCCGTTTTCATCCTTATTCAAGCACTGCACTTAGTGGTGGCAATTGTGTGTGGGATCCTATAAAGGCGTCCACTTCGCATACCCCAGTTATGCCCATGGGTTATGCGTAGCGATAAACTTCCCGGCGTGTTCGCAATACGTGTTTTGTTTCGCTTTTGTTTTGCTTTTTGTTTGCCCATCTCTTTTGAAATAGAGTGAAAGGACGCTCCGACGTATACCAATACCATTTTCGCATTAGTCATGAATTTATTATTGGACATGAAGTAGGTACTACGATAATCACTGCTTTGTCTGTTTTCTGCCTCCTACAACAAGTATCACGTTTCAAGATGTGGATGAGTATGTCACAAAAGTAGCGCTCAAAAAAGGGCGCGCCGCCAAATTCTCGCGACGAAGCGCCGAGAGGTGAACGATAAAAAAAGAAAACAAGCATCCAAAGACTCCCCGGGAGCGCGTCTCTCTCCCACGGAAGCGTAAGTTCGCCGCATCGGCGACCGAACAAGCCCCTCACGTAATACCAAGTTTTCTATATGCGAAGCGAGAGTAACGGCCGCGAGTGCATCACGAGCGTTAATGTTAATGATGTCCTCCATGACACGCCAGCCATACTTGTCATGTTTGCACCAGTCGTATACCTTCATCCTTCATTCACGTCACGCAACACCAAATTCGGTAGAAGCGAAGCTAGCAGAAGGTCTCCGAGCACACTGTGAGCGTATAGCTTGCATTCATGTTTTACATGACACCCTTGTCATGATTATCATATTTGGTCGTGTTATTTACCTTCGTCGTCCGTTCACGTCCCGTAACACCAGATTTGGTAGGTGTGGAGCTAGCAAAACGTCCACGAGCGCGCTATGAACGCACCATGTAGTCATGTTCTACATGACTCGCATTTCATAATTATCATGCTAGGACATGTTATTCACCTTCGTCGATTATTCACGTCACGTACTACTAACGTTGGTATATATGAAGCTAGCGAAATGGCAATGAGCATACCGTGCAGTAACGACTTACATGACATGCATGTCATGATTTCTACGATGGGGCTTTTCACCAATGTTCGCCATGCAGTCATGTTATACCATACCAGTTTTGCAATATGCCATTGTGAACAAAACCACCGCAAGAGCAGCCACATCATGATATGTAAGTTATGACACTCATGACGTCTCGCATCGGCATCGAGTATCGGCAAACGAGCAAGCCCTAGAGAGTTCTCGATGGAACGGGGCGTGGGGATGCCGGGTTGAGTCATCCGTCGCGGACGGCCCCCGTATCGTCTCGCCCTTTTCTCCAGCCTCCGCTGCGTATAGCGCCGACAAAATGATGAGAACTTTCTGGAATCTCGCGCGGAAGGTATTTAATCGAGCATCCGAGATGGGAGATCAGCAGAAGAAGGAAGTTAACGCCAGATTGCGGGGGGTATCCCGCCGCGGTTGTCGGTGAAGGTTTTGTCCTTAGTGAGAAAGCAGGAGAAGAAGAAAGTATGCGCCAGAGTGCGTAGCGTGTACTGCCTTGTGGGCGAAGCCGTTTGTCTTCCGTGACAAAGGAGGAGAAGAAGGAAGTAGAGAAGAAGAGTATTTCCACCTGAGGGGTGGTGACTAGAGCTTCAGGCAAGAGTGTATGTCTACCGCTATCGAGCGAAGACGCGTGGCAACAGCTGCGTGTGGGAAGCCGACGTGTTTCCGGTGAAGAAGTTTGAAGCTTGGAGAGCGGCCAAGTGAAAACGCGAGGTTTTCTGGAAGAGAAACTTCGGGGGCAGCGGAACGACAACAACGCTGTACTTTGAGTGAGTGATCCTCGGAAGAGTATCATTCAGACTTTTGTTCCAAGAACTTTGGACTGAATAAGTTTTCTAACTCTTTAGCCTTTAAGTGTTTTGGTTGTTCAATGCATGCGACTGCATTGTAGTGCGTATTGTTGTCTGTGTCCGTTGTCTCGAGTGTGGCTGATTGTACTGTGTAGTACATTGTTTGATTGGTGACATATTGTATTCAACTATTGTCGAATGTGAATACTTGTGTATCGTTTTGTTCTGCCATAATTAATAATATAATTTTGTTTTGTTATCAACTCTCGGCTCTGACTTGGCCACAGCTGGCGTCCGCTGGCGCGCCAAATAGGGCCACTTCTAAATTGTCCACGCTTTCGTGGTGCGGTGAGGGGGGCCGATGCTTTGGCCCTTGGAATTAGCCCGGCGATTGCCTCCCTAATTTACGGGACCTGTGACAGAGTACTACGCCATAACATGCGAAAAGTGCTCGTTTTTATGTAGAAGCACAATCGGTCTTCCTATAGTAAGAATTCCGTAGTTAGTCAGAATTCCGCAGTAAGACAAAACCTGAAAGAGCAGAGGAAAAGTTTATTATCAATATTATTATTATTATTATTAAAGACGATAATCTTTCTTGGAGACCTTCGACGCAAAAATTTTGGTCTGTCTGTCTCTACACTTGCCTGTCCACTCTCACGGTACTGGGTACGCTAAATGGCATCAGCTGCTGCCCTAAACGGCCAACCCCATCCGCAGCACCCACCAATGTTGCTCAAGCTTGAGCGTTCATACTTGTACAATTTTCAATTAAAAAGGAATTATTGCGCAAATCTGACGCACCATAAGAACACGTATATATTCCTTAATCTTGTCTTTTACTACAGAAGGCATACATAAGTGATTCAAAGGAGTGTAGAGTTTACCACGCTGCGCTGACCATGCAACACTTGCACGAAAAGGCGAGTGTTTCCAACGCTTTGCTAAGATGACGTGGCGGTGGCACCTACCTGTCGCCTTGCGTTCTACACCTTATGACCTCTGAGACGGGTACGCACGCCCATCTCAGAGCCGCGCGCTTCGTTGTGCAAGAAAACTGCCAGATGACACTCATGTCTCACATGTGATGTGACTTGATACGCTCGTTCGCCTCCGCTGCACGCTCGAGGCACTCTAATGCAGCGCCTCCAGAATACCATTCACAAATTTTCTTGTGCAGAAAAATCAAATAAATGTTTTGTTCACTCTCTCCACTCGCAAGACTATCGCTTTGCGAAGGCATGTGCAGATTGCGTGCAGATACTGGGCCAATTTATTATTATTATTATTATTATTATTATTATTATTATTATTATTAGTATTAGTATTATTATTATTAGTCGTTGCTAAACTTCAGCTTAGGAAAGTGATTACAAAACAATTATATAAAAGTGGCGATTAATGTCTCTTGGTTTTCATTAGTAATCCGAGAATGCCTCAAATTTCGCCGGGCTTACAACGAAAAATTGTAGGTCCGGTGACGGTGTGCTTGAATGTGCCTTCTTCTTTGTCTTAGTTATGAGTTATCGCTGGTATTCCCCGCGAAAAGGTGGTAAGGAACTTCACAGCACAAATAACACTAGCGGCACCAGCACATCGAATTCGGTGTCCTAGCTTTACGAAGCGTTGTCTTCTATGAAAGCATAGCGCCGATATTGATATTGTTACACGCAAGAAGTACACGAAAAGGTTGAAAAACAGGCGAGCCTGGATGGTTCGCGTTTACTTCCACAAGGGGTCTCGAGACAGCACACCCAACGTCGTCTTCCTTCTTCACCTTTTTTCTGAATGTTCATTCGCGCTGTATGCGCCGTGCATTGCAACCGCTCGTGACATTTCCCCGTTGGCAGACGAAGCCCGCCGGGCGAGTCACTCAGTGGTTCGTGCATTGCATAGCTTCATGCGAGCGACGTGCGCCACTTCTGTTTTAGCCGAGCGCCGTCCAGTGCTTGTGAGCCGTGCTATGCGGTAGTTGACCTCACTGAGGCGTTCGAGGATAACGTAGGGCCCGACATAGTGAGCGAGAAATTTCTGGTACAGGCCACGTTTCCGTAAAGGCGTCCAGAGCCACACCTGATCTCCAGGATTGAAGTGAACATGTCGGTGACGGTCGTCATAGCGGATCTTTGACCGGTCTTGCGAGGTGACGGTGCGTAGCCGAGCGAGGCGTCGCGCTTCTTCTGCTCTACAGAGAATCTCGTTGATCGGCTCACTGTGATGAGCAGAGTAGGGAAGCATAGTGTCAAGATTATAGCGTGGTGGACGAGCATAAAGGAGAAAGAAAGGTGAGTAACCAGTGGTCTCATGTCTTGCGGTGTTGAAAGCATAGGTGATGAAAGGCAAGATTGTGTCCCAGTTTTTGTGCGCGGAATCGATGTACATGGACAGCATGTTGGCAAGCGTTCGGTTCGTGCGTTCCACTAGACCATTAGTCTGTGGATGGTATGGAGTGGAATGGCGGAAGCTTGATGAGCACAGACGAAGGGTCTCTTCGACAACATCCGCGGTAAATTGCCGCCCACGGTCGCTGATTACGATGCGAGGAGGTCCGTGTCTGAGGATAACTTGAAACAGCAAGAAGATGGAAACGTCTTTTGCTGTGGCCGACGGCAGTGCTGCCGTCTCACAATAACGGGTTAAGTGGTCTACGCAAACGATGACCCAACGATTGCCGTCTGTGGATCGCGGAAAAGGGCCCAGAAGATCTATACCAACTTGCTCAAAGGGGGTGCTAGGAGGCGAAACAGGCTGAAGGCGACCAGACGGCGCGTCAGTTGGTCGCTTGTAACGCTGACATTGGGTGCAGCTGGCGACGTACCGTTCGGTATCATTGCGCATCCGGGGCCAATAAAAGCGTTCCTGAGCACGGTAGAGTGTTCTTGTGCATCCAAGATGTCCGGAAGTTGGTTCGTCGTGCATGGCAGATAATACGTGACTGCGAAGGCTCTTGGGGACAACCAAAAGGTAGCGCGCACCGGTAGCCGAGAAGTTCGTCTTATATAGGGCGCCGTCACGTAAGCGAAAACGATTGTCTGCAGCGGACTCCCGCGCGGCCGCGAATAGCGGCTGTAAGCTGTCGTCTTTCCTCTGCTCTGATATGAAGGTATCCATATCCGGAAATCCCGTGGACACAAAAGCGATGTATTCATCAAAGTTGTCCGCGTCACATTCAGTCGTTGGGAGTGGCAGGCGAGAGAGACAATCAGCATCAGCGTGTCGCCGGCCGCTCTTGTAGGAAACAACGAAATCATACTCCTGCAGACGGAGCGCCCAGCGTGCTAGTCGACCAGAGGGATCCCGAAGATTCACAAGCCAGCATAGAGAGTGATGATCCGTGACGACAGTAAAGGGGCGCCCGTAGAGATACGATCGAAACCGTTGCACAGCGAAGACGACCGCCAGACACTCTTGTTCGGTGACAGTGTAGTTGCGCTCGGGGCGACTCAATGAGCGGCTAGCGTACGATATCACATGCTCGCTGTCGCCGACACGCTGAACTAGTACGGCGCCAATGCCAACACCACTAGCATCGGTATGAACTTCTGTCGGTGATGACGGATTGAAGTGGCGAAGAATAGGCTGGGACGTCAACAGTAGCTTTAGCTGCCGAAACGATGAGTCGCATTCCGAGCTCCACTCGAAAGGAACACCTTTTTGGAGAAGGCATGTGAGCGGATGAGCTATGTCAGCAAATTTGGGAATGAAACGGCGAAAGTAGGAGCATAACCCTAAAAAACTTCGTAGCTGCTTCACAGAGCGAGGTGCCTCGAATGCCTCCACAGCTGTTGTCTTTT
Source organism: Rhipicephalus microplus (assembly GCF_013339725.1). Taxonomy (NCBI): domain Eukaryota; kingdom Metazoa; phylum Arthropoda; class Arachnida; order Ixodida; family Ixodidae; genus Rhipicephalus; species Rhipicephalus microplus. The sequence continues at coordinate 119,279,106 of NC_051170.1, read as the reverse complement.
GTGGATCTGGTCGTATACCTTCTTTGTCGATCAGGTGTCCCAGCACAAGTGTCTGTCGTTCACCAAAATGGCACTTTTTAGAATTAAGCACAAGGCCGGCCTTCCTCAAGCAGTTCAGTACCAAGTCCAGGCGCTCGTTATGCTCACGAAATGTTCGGCCGAAGATCACAACGTCGTCTAGGTAGCACATACAAACTTCCCACTTCAAACCGCGAAGTATAGTGTCCATGAACCTTTCAAACGTTGCGGGGGCGTTACAAAGCCCGAAAGGCATCACGTTGAATTCAAATAGTCCATCGGGCGTTACAAAAGCGGTCTTCTCTCTGTCATCCGGGTGCATAGGGATTTGCCAGTAACCTGATCGTAAATCCACAGAAGAGAAGTAAGAAGCCGCAAAGAGGCAATCGATGGCGTCGTCAATTCGTGGGAGTGGGTATACGTCTTTCCTAGTAACGGCATTTAGGCGACGGTAATCGACACAGAATCGCCACGTGCCGTCTTTCTTCTTCACCAGTATCACTGGAGCTGCCCAAGGGCTAGACGATTCCCGAATTACTCCTTTACCCATCATTTCTTCGACTTGAGCGCTGATGATCTTTCGCTCCGCAGAGGACACACGATAGGGTTTTTGACGAATCGGTTCAGCGGATCCTGTGTTGATGCGATGGCGAGTACGGGATGCAGGAATCGATGTGGGGCCGTCGTGCTGTGCAAAGTCGAATATTGAAGAGTGTTTCGAGAGCAGGGCCATCAAAACACGACGTTCATGGTCACTGAGCGATGTAGCTACCATTCCGAGCATGTGTTCGTTTGCGGTGTGCGAGACACTGGTTTGTGCTGTATCCGGTAGTTCTGTAAGCACTGCCATAGGTATAAATGACTCTCCCTGAAACGTAGCAAGTTTTAGGCCTTGAGACAGCACTACGGCTTCAGTGGAGCAATTTAGCGTCCATAGCCCTGCGCATCCATCGGTAACTGAAACCATACAATACGGAACCAACACATTTTTCTTAAGACAGTTTCTATGGACCGGTTCCACCGCAACATCGAACGAAGTACTAACAGAAGACGAACAAACAACAGGAACGCGCATCGCGGATAAAGCGGGCACAACAGTGTCTTCAGAAACACAAAACACACTCTCTTGCTGGGATGATTCTTCTAAGAGCGCAGAGGACACACTTCCGCAAATACTGAGTTCTCCTGTTCGGCAGTCAACATTGGCGCCACACAATTTCAAAAAGTCAATGCCGAGAATTACATCGTGTGTGGAACGCGGAAGCACGGTAAACTCAGTGTTAAAGGTTTGACCACCCAAGGAGACATCCACGTTACACACACCAACCGGGTATAATGAGTCCCCACTCACTCCACGAAAGCTTGCGCTGTGGTCCCAATGAAACATAACCTTGCGTCCCAGCAGATTTTTGAACACCACACTCATGACAGAAACAGTTGCTCCCGTGTCGACTAAAGCCATGGTAGAAACGCCATCAATAAGTACATTAACCTTATTCTTCAGCATGAAGATAGGTGGAGGTATCCGAGTCGGCAGCAAAGATTTTCCAGCGACCTCACCTCCATCGGCCGCGCTGGCTAGTTTCCCGGCGGTGGTGACGCGAAGCGGCGTCGAGGAGATGATGACGTCACACGCCGTCTGGGAGATGGAGATCGAGACGCTCGGAAAGCTGGTGGTGGTGTCAGAGTACGTTCGGAGGCAGGAGAGCGGTAACGGTTTCGATACCTTTCTTGTTCTCCAGAATAGCTGTCCAGAGGGAAGTGACGGCTTCTTTCTTCTCGGAAGTAGCCTTCAAAAGTGGTGTTTCCTGGCCTATTAGTGTCCATTGCACGACCACCGTGTTGCATAAACGATCCCGACTGTCCATTGCTGAATGCCCGACGTCGGTTACAATACCTAGCTATGTGGCCAGGCGTGCCACAGTTGTAACACACGGGCAGAGGGCGAACTTCCGGACGCTGATTGAAATATTCCACAGCGGCCACAGGCTGAGAGTAACTCATCCCCTCCCCTTGGATGTCGTAGGCAGTGCTGGGTCTTCGTGGGCGAACGTCGCGTGGATGCTGATCAAAACGCCGATCAATCGAGTCGTAATGGCGTTGTTCGGTCTGGCCATAATGCGGGTCGTGTCGGTAGCTGTTACAATCCGCAGCATTCACCGAATGCTGCCAAGTAGCCGGAGGAGATGCGCAGACGGCGTCTCGGAAAGCGACGGAGGCGCAACGCGGCACCGCATAACGCGTTTGTTCTTCGTGCCGCAGGAGCTCCTCACGGACAATCTGCCGAATGGTAGCTGAGAGGTCTGTCTGCGGACTCGCGTCAACGCTGGCCACAGTCGTGACATTGGCTAGCCGTCCAAACTTCGGCGTGATTCGGCGAGTTTTCAGCGCCTCGAATGTGCGGCAGTGCCGAATCACGTCTGATACGGTGTTCAGGTTGTCTTTTCCAATGAGGAAGTTATAGACGTCTTCCGCAATACCTTTTAAAAGGTGTCCCACTTTATCTTCCTCGGGCATTCGAGAGTCGATGGTCTTACACAGCTTGAGAACTTCTTCAATATATGTCGTGCAAGTCTCGCCGATCACCTGAGCTCTCTGAGCTAAAGCTGTTTCCGCTCGTTTCTTCTTAGTGTCCGAGTCGCTAAAGCACTTCTTCATTTCTTCAATAAGACTGCTCCATGTAGTAAGCGTGTCGGCGTGGTTTTCATACCAAACCAGGGCCGTGTCCGTCAAATAAAAAACGACATGCCTGAGCTGGCTGGCCGGGTTCCAGTTGTTGCATTGGCTTACCCTTTCGTAATGGGTCAGCCATTCATCGAAGTCTTCCCCTGGCTTTGCTGAGAACGGCCGTGGCTCTCGGTAATGCTGATACACGAGCGGTTGCAATGCACGGCGCATACAGCGCGAATGAACATTCAGAAAAAAGGTGAAGAAGGAAGACGACGTTGGGTGTGCTGTCTCGAGACCCCTTGTGGAAGTAAACGCGAACCATCCAGGCTCGCCTGTTTTTCAACCTTTTCGTGTACTTCTTGCGTGTAACATTTGGTGGAGCTGTGCTGGGTACCTCCCACGACCTACGACGGAGCCGTCAGCACCAGAACTTCGTAGAAGCCGTCGCCTTGCCGGACTTTCGCCATCGCGCCCCGACATGTCTCTGGAGCAAAATGACCCCCTCAGCAATGCCTCGGCAAGACCACCGCTCGTGACAATATTAAATGCGAGGAATTTCTTAGCGAGCTTCTTAGGCTACTTTGACCGTATCAGTCTATCCAGCCGCCTACAATTTTTAGCTCTCCTGACCTTTTCGATATTGGGATCTATAACAGTATAACATGAGTTATACCATGAGTGTATGAGTGTATGACGGCACAACATGAGTGTATGACGAGCGAAAGTGACTCATAACATGGAAATGATGAAAGACGTCATGTGTGTCATAACTTACATATCATGATGTGGCTGCTCTTGCGGTGGTTTTGTTCACAATGGCATATTGCAGAACTGGTATGGTATAACATGACTGCATGGCGAACACTGGTGAAAAGCCCCATCGTAGAAATCATGACATGCATGTCATGTAGGTCGTTACTGCACGGCATGCTCGTTCCCATTTCGCTAGCTTCATATATACCAACGTTAGTAGTATGTGACGTGAATGATCGACGAAGGTAAATAACATGTCCTAGCATGATAATTATGAAATGCGAGTCATGTAGAACATGACTACATGGTGCGTTCACAGCGCGCTCGTGGACGTTTTGCTAGCTTCACACCTACCAAATCTGGTGTTACGGGACGTGAACGGACGACGAAGGTAAATAACACGACCAAATATGATAATCATGACAAGGGTGTCATGTAAAACATGAATGCAAGCTACGCTCACAGTGTGCTCGGAGACCTCCTGCTAGCTTCGCCTCTACCAAATTTGGTGTGGCGTGACGTGAATGAATGATGAATGTATACTACTGGTGCAAACATGATAAGTATGGCTGGCGTGTCATGGAGGACATCATTACCCTTAACGCTCGTGATGCACTCGCGGCCGTTACACTCGCTTCACATATAGAAAACTTGGTATTACGTGAGGGGAATGAACGATGCAAGTAAACCAGACGTCCAAACATGATAATCATGATATGCGTGTCACGTTAGACATGACTACCAGCTACGCTCGTAACGCGATCGTAACCGTTTCACTAATCTCACATATACAAAATTTAGTATCACGTGACTTGAGTAGACGATGAAGGTAAATGACAAGTCCAACATGATAATCATGACATGGAAGTCATGTACGGCATAACACATTAACCTTCCTCATTCGTGCTTTGCATATCATCGATTTCCACTGTACGTCGGGTCTGCCAATTTTTGTTATTAGAAGCGTAACGGCACCTGTTCATTCCTCGTAGCCGTTGTAGTTTATAACAAGTATAACATTTCGACCTCCAACGTTGTGCCGGTGAGACATTTTTTATGTGCGTTGCTGAACAATAAAAAAATAGTGCTAAATGTACATGCCAATGGCTGCTGATGTAAAATGAGAGACAGGAGCATTCGGCTTTTAGTTAACGCACACGCTGCGATCCCCATTAGCAGCCATTGGCATGTACGTTGAGCACTATCTGACAAGAAAGGGTTGCTACATTATAATCGCTTGGTGTAACCTCCTTAGTTTTAGAAAGGTTTAGCGAGCGTTGAGCCGCAGGGCCATGAACACAATGAACTAGTATATACTGAGAATGAATTCGAGGTGGTTAAAGGGGGGAAGTAGATACGAAGCGCAAGCCGAAAAAAAGTAAAAGCCGAATTCTCCTGTCTCTCATAGATAGATAGATAGATAGATAGATAGATAGATAGATAGATAGATAGATAGATAGATAGATAGATAGATAGATAGATAGATAGATAGATTCTCAAAAAGCATCTATCTATCTGAACTATTACGTCTATCTAACGCATTACATCTATGATCTATCTGAAGCATTACGCCGAGAAATGCCTCGTATTTAAAGTTGACGTGTCTGCGTAGCCGTTGAGACAAGAAATACTTATATGGCCTAAACAGGCAGTTGTTGGTACTGTCTCGCGAGTCACCATGTATGCGCAATACGAAACCACCGTTTTATTGGTTACTTTGGCGGACTGGTTGATTTTCTGCCGAGATGTGGTTTTTTCCTAGGGAGTACGCTGAGAGGCCGAACATCACGCAGGTGCGCTTAGAAAAGCGTACTACGTCATCTCTCTTATTTTAATCTACTTGACAATATACAGGCGTACAGGGTAGACAGACATCATTCTTTTAATACCATTGCAATTACATTGCCAAGAAACGAAACTTTGATTTCGATAACCTGCGAGAATTCGGTTTCGCTCTATTTTCCGATTGAAGAATTAACTTTGTAAACTGTAATTTTACAAAGTACTTAATTGTTGATAAACGTCTTTCTTCACAACAGTAAACAACAGTAGCTGAATATTTATCTTAGAAAGATGGCTCCCTTTAGCCGATTTCATCATAGACAGGGTGTGGTTGCTGCTGGGAACAATAATGCTTGCGTAATGTTGCTGCTGGGCAAGCTGCCTTGCTTCCTCGGCGCGCTCAGTGAAGTCGGCGGTGTCTGTCTCTGAATCATTGCAATCGTAAGGCAGCATGGCGTCAAGCATTGTCGTAACTTCTCTGCCATGAATTAGCGCGAACAGCGTCATTTTTGTTGTTTCCTGGCGTGCCGTATTATACGCGAATGTGATGTACGGCAATATTCGGTCCCAATTCTTGTGTTCGACGTCGACGTACATGCAAGGCATGTCAGCGATTGCCTTGTTAAGTTGTTCTGTAAGCCCATTCGTTTGTGGGTGGTAAGCTGTCGTCTTCCTATGCGCTGTGCCACTGAGCGTAAGCACAGTGTGGAAAAGCTCGGCTGTAAACGCGGTACCTTTGTCTGTTATGACGACAGCTGGAGCACCATGTCTCAGGACAAAGTTCTCAATGAAGAACTGGGCCGCTTCAGCTGCAGTGCCACTCGCGATTGCCTTGGTCTCCGCGTATCGGGTGAGGTAGTCCGTCGCCACTATAACCCATTTGTTCCTGCTGTCCGATGTTGGGAATGGGCCCAGCAGATCCATTCCGATTTGAGAAAACGGGGTTTATGGCACGGGCACAGGATGTAATAGCCCAGCGGGTTTGGCAGGTGATACCTTGCGCCACTGACAGTCAATGCATGTTCGGACGAATGTTTTAACCTCTGCTGCGATTCTTGGCCAGTGATATTTTTCTTTGATTCGTGTCAGTGTTCTTGTGAAACTGAGGTGGCCCGCAGTGGCTTCGTCATGGCATGCTTTTAAAATTTCGCTGCGGAGAGCTCCAGGAACAACCAGCAGATAGCTTCTACCTGTTGATGAAAAGTTCTTTTGGTACAGAATTCCGTCCCGTAAACAGAATGACGATAAGTTCTTCGAAAACACTCTTGGTGCATTGGCGGCTCATCCGTTCAAGAATTCTATAAGCGGGTTGAGCTCCCGATCATCTTGTTGTTTCCGATAGATGATAGCTGCATCAACAACTCCTAGAAAACCTGGGAAATCATCATCTTCTATAGCCGGTGATTCAATCGGTGACCTTGACAGACAGTCGGCGTCTAAGTGTTGCCTTCCGGACTTGTAAACTACGGCCATGTCGTACTCTTGGTGCCGTAAGCTCCATCGTGCTAAACGTCCAAATGGGTCTTTCATGTTGATCAACCAACAAAAAGAGTGATGGTCGCTTACGACTTGGAAAGCGCGGCCATATAAGTACGGGCGGAACTTCGCAACTGCCCAAATGACGGTCAGACACTCCTTCTCCGTTGTTGAGTAGTTGGACTCGGCGCGTGTCAACGTTCTGATAGCGTAGGCAACCACTCTCTCCACACCATCTTGGCATCGGACAAGAACAGCATCTAGGCGCACATTGCTGGCGTCTGTATGGATGGCTGTTGGTGCATTTTCGTCGAAGTGAGCGAGGACAGGTGGAGTTTGTAGACGCTGTCGCAGCTCGTTGAACGAAGCTTCTTGCTCTTCACCCCATACAAATGCAATGTCTTTCCTTGTAAGGCGGGTGAGTGGAGAGGCGATGTGTGCAAAACCTGCTATAAATCGCCGGTAGTAGGCGCAGAGGCCCAGAAAACGCCTGACCGCTTTCTTATCAACAGGCCTTGCGAACTTTGCGACGGCTGCCGTTTTATCTGGGTCAGGCTTCACACCTTCGCGACTGATCACGTGTCTCAGGAACTAGAGTTCTTCGAAGCCGAAGTGGCATTTTTCCGGTTTGAGTATGAGTCCAGCGGACCGTATGGCTTGAAGGACTGACAGTAGCCGCTTTGGATGCTCTTCAAACGTGGCCGAAAAAACGATCACGTCGTCGAGGTACACAAGGCATGTTTTCCATTTAAGGCCGGACAGAATGGTATCCATTAGTCTCTGAAACGTGGCGGGAGCTGAGCATAGACCGAAAGGGAGGACTTTGAATTCATAAAGCCCGTCTGGCGTCACGAAGGCAGTCTTTTCTCGGTCGCGCTCATCTACTTCTATTTGCCAGTATCCACTTTTAAGGTCCATTGACGAGAAGTAGCGCGCATGCCGTAGCCTGTCCAAAGAGTCAACGATCCGTGGTAATGGATAAACGTCTTTTTTTGTAACATGGTTCAGCTTACGATAATCCATGCAGAAGCGCAAGCTGCCGTCTTTCTTTTTCACGAGTACTACTGGCGATGCCCAAGGACTCTTTGATGGTTGGATTACATCATCCTATAGCATCTTCTTGACTTGCTGCTGGATTACCTCACGTTCTTTCTGAGCGACGCGATATGTGTTCTGTCGGATCGGTCTTGCTGTGTCTTCCGTAATGATGCGATGCTTAGTCAGAGGCGTTGGACCCACTCGTGATGTCGATGAGAAGCAATCCTTGAATTGGTCGAGCGGCTCCATAAGACAGCATCTTTTAGTCAGTGTTAGGCTCGGACCGATATCAACTGGTGGTGTATGTGGAGGTGATTGAGCCGTGGCTTCATTTTGCATTAGAAGACAGTCGTTAGAGTAGTCGAGCTCTGCGAGGTACGCCACAGCCGTGTCTTTACAGATGTGCCGGCGCTCATTCGTTAAGTTGGTCAGGAGCACCTCTGCGCGCCCATCCACTAAGCTGACGATGCCGCGAGCGATGGCGATGTCTTGGCGAAAAAGAAGGGCAGTGATGCGTTCGGCTATGGCGTCTTCATTACAGTGCACGGCGCAACACACGGAAATAAGACTACACGACAGTCGTGGCACGCAGACGTCGTCGTCGACCACACGTAACACCCTGGGTTCTTCGTCTGGATCATGGGTCACATACTCATCAGCGGCGAATGGGATCACACCATCGCGTATGTTGACCACAGCACCGTACTCTCTTAAGAAGTCCATTCCCAGTATCATAGGTTTGCAGCACTCCGGCAGGATCAGAAATGTGGCTACAAAAGCCACATTCTCAATCGTGAGTCTTGCTGTACATTTTCCCGTGGGAGCCATTATCTGGCCTCCAGCATTTCGGATATAAGGGCCCGTCCATTCCATCCTGACTTTCTTGAGTTCGTCGGCCAATCGTTCCCTCATTATGGAAAAGTCTGCACCCGTATCGACTAAGGCCGTCACTTCAATGCCGTCAATCTTCACAGCGAGGTCCGCAGTCACAGTTCTCTCGGCGGAGTCTTTATTTTCGTCTCTCACGTGTTCCGGCAGCAGTGGGGGATTTTCGGCAATTCGACGGCTTGCAACCTTTCCCCCATAGGTCGCTGCTTTCAGTTTCCCCGCAGTGTGCTGGGAGACCGACCACTGACGGCGTCAGCAAAACTATTGCGGCCTGGTGAACCAAAGCGAGCCGGGAATGGTGAGCGCGTCCGGAAGGTAGAAGAGCCTTCCCGCCTGCCAGCCTGGTCGTCGTCGATGGGGGCACGGCTTTCGTCGAATTGTCGGCGCGTAGCTGTAGGTGCACTACCGCGGTATTCAGCTCAGAGATGTGGGCAAAAACAGTAAATGTGCCCTGGCTCTCCACAGTTGTAGCAGAGTGCTCAGCGATCCGCAGTGCGCGATATGTCGGTCTTCCGCATATAGGGTCGCCTGACAGAATCCTGCTGAGTCCAAGGTGCCACAGGATACGGTTCGAGGTACTGCGGCGTCGGCATGGGCGTGGGTCGACGAACAGCGTCTGCATAGCTGTATCCGTGCGGCTGGTAGGATACTTCTGGAGCCAATGGACGACGCACAGCGTCTGCATAGGTACACGAGTTTGGAGGGTGCGGTGGAGAGGAATATTGCTGAGGAGAGACAAACGCTTGTCGAAGTTCATGGCGAACGACTTCAGCGACGGAGGCTACCGTGGACTCCTGCTGCAGGGGCGCCTGTGACTGCAATGTGTATTTTGCGTTCTCCTTCGCGATCTCCTCATGCACGATCTGTCTAATCAGGTAGCGTAGAGAAAACTCGTCGTTTGCGGCAAGTGCGGCGGCGCCTGCAGCTGCGCCGGTGGCTGAGCGATCAGACTGTCGGTACCGTTGCTGCAGCGCACGCTCTATTGCGGTGGCCTCCCTGGTGAACTCGTCCACTGTTGTCGGCGGATTGCGCACAAGATCAACAAAAGTAGCTGCTCTTTGACGCCCCTCATGAGATGGCTTAGCTTTCGAGCCTCGGGCATGTTGGGGTCCGCGCGGTGGCACAGACGCACCATATCCTCAGTAAACATAGTGACGCTTTTATGCAGCGGTTGGGTGCGTCTTTCAAGAAGGCGTTGTTCCTTTTTGCGTCAGTCCGCGTTACCGAAGGTGTCAAGAAACCGACGGCAAAACTCCTCCCATGTCGTCAATGTTGCCTCCCGGTTTATAAACCACGTCTTCGCTCCGCTTCAAGGGCGTAGTATACGTGGAAGAGCTTTCCATCGAGACTGCAGTAGTTCAATTTAGCTACCCGTTCAAACTGCTCAAGCCAGTCTGGCGGATCTTCGTTCGGCCGGCCATGAAATGGTTCAGGAATGCGCATATTCTGGACCGTCACCTGTGCAGGACTCCTTGCCATTTTTTGAGTAAGGGGTGGCTGTCGGAAGTGTTGCTCTCTTTAAAATGCCAAATACTGGTTCAAGACCTTGAAGGCGACGGCTTGAGCGGTGCACAGGCGTCTCCACGCGTGGCTGTCTCGTAGGGCTGGACTCGGGGCTTCTCACAGGGGTGCCGATCATGAGGTGGTAGTACCCAGCACCTCCACCAGTGTCGCGGGTTATAAACTACAGGGGGTTTATTTAAAAACACGGACAGTGAAACTTGTAGAGACGCTCTCAGAAAAGGCCGCCAAGATTGTCGTCTTCTTCACTCGCCTGCGCTGCGCCTCTCGAGCAAATCCGCGTTCTTCGTTGTCGTCGCTATCTCGCCGCTAAATGCAGCTATGCACGCAGCAATATGATGAAAAGATGCGGGATGGCGGTACTTGGAGTGTTGAATAGATGGACGAACGGACACACAGACAGATGCATGAATGAATGCATGAACGGACGCAGGGGTGGATGCATAGACGAACGTAGGGACGGACGCACGAACAGACACACGCACAGACGGGTGAATGGACGCATGGACGGTCACACAGATGGACGCATGGACGGACGGAAGCAAGTACGAATGAACGGACGAATGCTTCGCCCCACTCTCCATCATTTACTCCATGGATATGCTGCCAATGTTTTTATTTTACACAGCACTTGTACTGCGGACTAAATGGGAATAAAATCTTCCAACATGGCACGGAGAGCACATTGGTGACAACATGCCTCAATTATTCAATAGCTAGCATTTAGAAATATGGCAGTTCAGTCGAATATAGTGCATTTGTGTACAATAACGTATGTTACGGCTATCAGAAGCATAAGTTTCGATGCGCGTGAAGGTGCACAGTGCAGGGGAGAAGTACTGAACTTCCATTTTTGTAACTTCACTTCCGTATCAGGTTGTAGTGCATGTTTGAGATGAGAGAAGCTAATGAACAAGCATCTTTTGCTCTACACGAATTTTGGAGCGACACCATGTCTATATATGCTCAACTGTGATGTAGTTTGACCTAAGGGGCATACTACGATCAACTAATATTTGCGTTGGTCATAACAGCACAACCGATTCTGAACGCAGGTACATGGATATGTTTCATTCACGTCTCTGCTCTCCAACTGAATTCAGAGCGTGGAACTAACGATAACTGCACAATTCGGCATCTTATTTTTTTTTCGTTAACGAGCTTTATTTTCCGCTCGTACACAAACTTCAGGTCACATTCCGAATACGGCCGAATAACAAAGGTGACCACTGAGTATGAAAATGTTCCATTTCTGTAAGTCGCCTATATCTACAAGGTACACATGGCTACAGAGTGCGACTTTATTTTTTTATGGTAGTGTTATGAAAAAAAAAACAGTATTAGCTACCTCGAGCTGTGGGAGAGTGCTATATCATTACTCTTTGTTGCGTGTATGTATGTGATGAAGCACATTTCTGGTAGTGCAAGCGTTGTATTTATATAAAATGGGCTTCTAAAGGTAAGAAAAACAGGAAAGGCAAAAAAATTTGGCAGATCACACGTACCTTGGGAATCGATGTTATGCGAGGTATGCGGATAGATAGAGCCAACCTTTATGCGGTGCTCACGATATGTAGAGTTGCATGCACAGACCTTAAACACGTGCTAATGTTTTATGCAACCAGTTCTTTACGGTTGCGTAACGATTACAACAGCAACATAAATATTAGCAACACCAGAAGGGGTAAGCCGATATGAAGGGCTGGTGCTCGTGAGGATGATAGCCCTGGAAACTGCCACATAGATCACCTGCAACGCGTGGCACCCAACTACACTTAACGTTAACCCCGAGGTGACGACTGCATCAACGGAGTAGATACGTATGGTTTATAAAATTGGGCAGCCAACACTGCAACCCCAACTGACCTTCCGCATCATTATGTTCTATTTAAAAAGTAATTTCGGGACTTGGTGCGGCTTGTGGTGGTAAACTTAATTTCCATGCAGAATGCTGTGTTCGAATCCAGCCTGGACCTTCACATGTATTCTTTGCTTTCGTCGGCTGAATGCTGCCGGTGTTAGCATTTTTTAAAACTCACGGAATAAAATTACCCGTGTCTCTAAGTGCCATTCATAGGTTAATAGAAACTGTCAATCACCTGTGGCCCATTTCCGAATACCGGCGGTACAAACCGGCCCACGGGTATGGGCCACACGTCTGGCGGAAATGACTTCACGGAATACGTGAAGGTATTGAGCGAATATTCTTGGCATGACCACGCTAGGCATATTTGTCAAATTATTTCAACCCCCACCCACCCTGCACATTTTTGTTCCTCCTATGTTAAGGGGAGGATCACGAGAGCAACCAGGTGTAAGTAAATAGATAGATAGATAGATAGATAGATAGATAGATAGATAGATAGATAGATAGATAGATAGATAGATAGATAGATAGATAGATAGACAGACAGATAGACAGATAGACAGATAGATAGATAGATAGATAGATGGATAGATAGATAGATAGATAGATAGATAGATAGATAGATAGATAGATAGATAGATAGATAGATAGATAGATAGATTCTCAAAAAGCATCTATCTATCTAAAGTATTACGTCTATCTAACGCATTACATCTATGATCTATCTGAAGAATTACACCGAGAAATGCCTCGTATTTAAAGTTGACGTGTCTGCGTAGTCGTTGGGACAAGAAATACTTATCTGGCCTAAACAGGCAGTTGGTGGTGCTGTCTCGCGAGTCACCATGTATGCGCAATACGAAACCACCGTTTTATTGGTTACATTGGCGGACTGGTTGAAAAAAAATGGTGATTTTCTGCCGAGAAGCGGTTTCTTCCTAGGGAGCACGCTGAAAGGCCGAACATCACGCAGGTGCGCTTAGAAAAGCGTACTACGTCATCACTCTTTTTTTAATCTACTTGACAATATACAGGCGTAGGGGGTAGACAGACGTCATTCTTTTAATACCTTTTCAATTATATTGCCAAGAAACGGAACTTTGATTTCGATAACCTGCGAGAATTCGGTTTCGCTCTATTTTACGATTGAAGAATTAACTTTGTAAACAGTAAGTTTAAAAAGTACTTAATTGTTGATAAACGTCTTTCTTCACAACAGTAAACAACAGTAGCTGAATATTTATCTTAGGAAGATGGCTCCCTTTAGCCGATTTCATCATAGCCAGGGTGTGGTTAATGTTGACGACAAAAAAAGTGTTACAGCAAGTATCGAAATGGCGAAGCTTTTTTGAAAGAAAGCTCGAGGTGATCTACATACAATTCACAAATATTTCTTTCCTTTCCTTCAATTACGCGAACATGGGTCTTTTTCATTTTATTTCTTAAAAGGCCATTCTTCGCAGACTATTCACTTGCATAGGTTTGCAGCCTGCGGTTCGTTCAGAACGTCATAATTCTACTTGGCGTAACAATCTTTCACGAATTTAGCGAAATAATTTGTAATATATTGTTCCAAAGGTGAGACGTATGTCCTTGACAGAAAGTGTCTGCTTGCTGATGTGTCCTACATGAGTCAGTTTTTTCCTCTAAAGCTTAGTTATTTCTTCCAAAAGCTAGCCCACTCTTTCTTTTTTCTATCATCGTGACAAAAAGAAACCCTTTGGGCTGTTAGTTTTTTGGAGCTCCGTGAAAGTCGTCACGTTCAAGTTGCCGACAGAAAGAAAAGCATGGAAGAGTGTGTGCCCAAAGACGGAGCCCATTTGGAAGGGCCTGTGAAGGACGGGGCCTCTTTTATCGAGGCTGAAACGCCAAGCACAACGCGCACCCGTTAGCGATGCAGTTCATGTGAGACCGAACGGCGGCAGACGCTACAATAAAACGAGATAACGTGGCAGACGTGTGTTACACTACGTGTAAGTGCGCTGCCTTGTCGCCTAAGGGTAGTTGCCCTCATTTGCGCTTGATTCGGTGTGCTTCGTTGTGGCTGTATACCCTGCTGCGACGATCATTCGTTCGCGCCCTTTCGGATGCTCCGTGCAGCTGATTTCATTACGAGAAGTCAGCAGCAGACACGCCTTTTGCTTGAAGGACTCTGTCAGATCGTCTTCACATACAAATAATAATGTCAATATTAGTGTGAGGATGGCTCTTGGCATTTTCCAAGAAAAAAACGGCGGTGACAATACATATTTTGTTTTTGTGCAGGAACTTAGCTGGTGCTTCAGGTGAGAAGACGTAACGACGCCGATGTTGCTGGAAAAACAAAACAAATACAAAATGAGACCGAACGTGCCCCGTCTTTTCTTATTTTTACTCAACACGGTTTGGAATTGCACACATGTGTATTACACACATGTGATTAGGAGCTGTCTTGCGCGTCAACGTTTTTTTTTATTTTGTTCAGGGCATAATGAAAAAAATTCTTTATTCCTAAATTAATTATACTCTTTTTCTTTCTGCCTCCTGCGCTTCATGCCGTAGGATTGATGCCGAACAAAACTAATTTACTCTTACTGCTGTCGTCCTGACGAGGCCTCCCTCAACGAAGTGCTAATCCCGTAACGATCGGCAGCAGCCGCTCGCCAACGCTCACTTTCCAGGCTCCCTGAATCCGCTGTATGACCTCAACCCTGGTCGAAGGCTTCGTCAGACGTACTCCGAAAGTGGTCCAACTTCTTCCAACAGTGCTCTCAAGCCAGCTACTTTTCACGCCGGTCTTGCTGGCGCACCAATGCCTTCAAAGACGGCCTGGGCGCAGTGATGATGTAGCATATCACCTTTTATGTTCTTTATTTATACTTACATTGTACACGCGGGGGATAAGATGAATATAATACAATGTAGCAGCTCACCTTCATCAAAGCTTCGGTGCCTTGCTCACTCGGCGCTCTGTCGATCCTGTAGACTAAGCCACTTGGGTTTTGCGATGACTATGTTGTGTTTGTTTTCAACATCCCCTCGGTGATACAAGTGCACGCTGGCAACGCGAAGGACGAGGCAGACTCTGGTTGAAGGCAGCGTTTATTGTCAGACCGTCCGATTGGCCTGCGCCCAAAGAACACTCCTCTCCGGCTTCCACCCTCGCGTTTTTTTATTGAAATAAAAATAAACGAAGGAGTTTTTGTCACCGTTACTTGGCGACGGCTGCCCCTTTCCACTTAATTTGTAGAAATAAAAATATTAAAAAATAGCATATATACATATATAGAGTCCTACATGGGTGGGAGCAAAAGTTCTCCTATATAGGCAGAACAAACACGTAGACCACACGCTCACTTCTAACTGTTGTCCGCTCGGTATTCGTTACAAATCTTCGTTTCTTCGAAGAACTGTTGCAGCACCTTCATTTCTTTGCCGTTTGTTTTGGATGGCCATGGACCTAGTATTTTATTCAACCCGAATGGTCGCTCAGGATCTAACCTATGCAGTTCTTGTTCTAGTCCCCTTCGGTGGTTGCCGTGTTTCGGACAGTAGAGCAAAAGGTGACAGATATCCTCGTCATCGTGGCCGCATGAACATGCTGACGATGTTGCACGTTCCTCCGCAATTAAAAATATTCATGAAAACAGTGTATACACTCCCCCTCTTCTTGCTCTCCGCAAAGAGGAAAGAAATTAATGGGACGCTCTCCTTCAGCTGCATCAGCCGCATTGATTACTATAGACGACGCACGTAACCCGATATTTGGCTTCTGCTGTTTGGTTGCCTTGGCCACATGGCCCCGACCGCGGCACTTGCCTGATCGTTTCGAAATGCGCTGCTGTGGTTAGCTTGCCCGACACAAACTATTGAAGCCACAATTCCGGAAAATCTTTCACCGCTTTGCCTTTCAATACGACCCTCTGCGGCGTGGGCTCTACTAATCCGCATCCTCTGCGGCCTAACAACTCGAAAACACTGCGAGCTGCTGCCCTCTGAAACATTCTCAGAAGCTCACGTACACTGAGACTGACTGGCTACATACAAATAATAACAATCAACTTCGATGGTTTCTGCGGAAGGATTATTTTATTATTCATCATTCCACAATTTAAATTTTTGCAGGGATACCTTGTTGAACGAAAGGTCTCACGGTAGACAGTCGTCTTTTGGGACGCACTTGTTGTCTCGTTTTCGGCGGTACAAATCGCCTTGACACCAACATCCAATGCTACAGTCTTTGGTACAGGATAAATGCCTTTTTTCGACGCCGCATTCGTTTTCACCACATGCTGGAGATCCGCTGACGCAGCCGAACGTCTCCCAAGGTTTGCAGCTTTTTTTGATCGCTTCTTCGTCTGCAAGTAAACGGGTGTTGGCGTTATCGTATGATATCCATTAAACTCTGGCAGCGCTGCTGCAGCTCATCGCATGGGTCACGTTTATTCTAATTAGTAGCGCTGGTCCTGGTAATGTTTCTGCTGCTTAGAGCGGTGCAGCTGTGTAAAGGGCCACCCCATCAAACAAGCTCGCCAATGCGTAGATCGTCCACGGCGATGGCATTTAGCTTTTCCGAATATCACTGCCCTGCGCCGTAGTATTCGAAAAACCCCTCATATCGAAAAACTATTTCCTTGACTCTTTGCTTCGCCTGACCAGAGCCCCTCCGTTCCTTCAATTCCAGCTAGATTCGCAAGATTCAGTCGTCCACCATGCTTTCTCCTCCCGCCCTTTCCTGTTCTCGCCCATCACCTTCACACTTGTTTCGCGGTCATGAGGCAGGAAACCCTTTATGTGGTGCATGATGTTTGAAATCATTCGAAGTAAGTTTCTGTTCAGTTGTGTGTAGGTCTGTGGAGTGGCGTGTTGCGTTCCTTTTGTTCACAACTCGTGTTGTTGCTTACGCCGGCTCTGTAAAGCTACGGTGTTTTGAAATAGCATGTCCCCATTCGTCGCGCTATGCGAGCAAGCAATGGGGAAGCGTCACTGCGACGCTGTTGCATGCGCCGAAATCAGGAAAGAACTTTGTGAAATGCCCGTGGTGTTGCTTTGAGCAAACAGAAGGAGCACGAAGGAACAAAACAGACAGACGTAAGGTATTAGAGGGGGAAGTAAGACTATCACATCTCCGTTGGAAGGGCTCAGAGGCACGTGTGACGGAAGCAGCCCTATACCTATCATGTATAGCGTGGAATCACGATAATTCCTGTACTAATGCGACCGACGTCACCACTTGAGGAGCGTTTGTTTGCGCTCTAATGAGAAAATAAAGTAAGGGCAGTCTGACCAATTACTTTCATGCGTCGTCACGCAAACAGTTCCATGTACGATTGAGCTCTACGATTGGTGCTTCGTCCTAGCAAACGGCACCTTGGCCCTGCGATCATACTGTACTGGCCACGTTGTAACATTTTCATTTTACAGTGCTTCCACCTGCCGTTCTGTTGAGTTCCAATCTGCCGGAACAATGAGTAGTGCGTGAACAAGAGCCTCAGAGGTATAGTGACCGCTCACTACTTATGTCACTAAAGACCTAAATGCTTCTCACTGTATAAGTAAAGTTTCACAATTCCAAAAACGCCACTCTTATCAAGACACGACGTTTGATAAGCGAGAAAAGCGCGCTAAAAAGAGGGTGGGCAAACACCCCTTATTGAAATTCCTGTACCATACACAGCAACGACATTTAATTTGAAGGCATCTGCTGGGTCCTACGTACCATATAGTCGACAAAGTTGAAGTATATTGTCATCGGTGAGTGGCATAGACTTAACATATGAAGTTTCAGAAAACAGCATTGAGCCAATGTCTCGAAAGTACGAAAAGTATATTATGGAATTTCTTACGTCACGTGCGGAGTTTATGGCGTGAAATTGAAAATTAAATCTCAGCTTGATCTTCTCCGCTAAAACGCTTCCGTTGTGACTGTTGTCAAAAAGGATCTACGTCACCATAAAGCATATATTGTAATGAGAGCAGTGGGCATGGCGCTTGAGTATAAAAAAGGAAGAAGACTTGCTGTGATCGCAGGCTTGTGTTCAAATAGCCCTTGCGCTAAATAAAGCTTTCGTTCGCCGAGTCAACTCCTGCTTGTTCAACAACCCGTTTGAAGTGGTGGAGGTGCTGGGTACATCTGGTCGTTATCCTGGGACTTCACAGCCGCACACTCCAACGACCTCCTACAATGACTAATCCGGGGCCATCTCAGGCCGCTACTCCAGCTTTGGCACCTGTGCCTGTCTTCTGCACTGGTGCTCTCCGGCAGTGCGACCCCCCCCCATATTTGGTGGCACAGAGGACCAAGATGTGGACAACTGGATTGCCGAGTATGAACTGGTGAGCGCATACAATAAGTGGAACGCAGCCGATAAGCTCACAAATGTGAGTTTTTACCTGACCGACGTGGCAAAACTATGGTACAAAAATCATCAAAGTGATTTCAGTACCTGGTCGGAATTGGCAAAAACCCTCTCGGAAGTCTTTGACCGTCCTGCTGTCCGCCGCCTTCGTGTTGAACAGCGCTTGCGGGGCAGAGTACAGAGAGCAGATGAAATTTTCACTAGCTACATCAAAGATGTGCTCTTTCTCTGCAAGCTCGTCGATTCGACTCTGGACGAGGCAGGCAAGGTCAAGAACATCATGAAAGGAATCGACGACGGTGCATTCCAAATGCTGGCTGCGAAGAGTCCCCAAATGGTCACCGAGGAGATTCAGCTCTGCCAAAGCTATGATGAGCTGCGTAGGCAGCGCGCTTTTACACGTTGTGCAGCTCAAGACACGGCGGACATCTCATCCCTCGACTATCGCCATGACACTGACCACCACTCTGCGTTGATGCCACTCATAAAGCAATTCATACGCGAGGAGGTCGCCCGGCAGCTATCTATAATCACAAGAACTACCGAGCCGATGGCACCCTTGTCGCCTTCGCTTCGCCAGGTTATTCAATCGCAAGTGTCTGAAGCATTGCCGCCAGCTCAGGCTCCACCAACTGTTACCGCACCACTAACGTATGCAGCCGCAGTTGCTCGGCCACATGCGCCAGCGTCTCCGGCCACCTACGAAGCTACTCGCCACGTTTATTCGTCGAAGCCACCTTCCCGCTCGCTGACCGTCCCGTCTCCGGCTGTATACGAAACAGCCCAGAACGTTTATATGACGCCGTCGCCTACACGACCATTTACGGTACCTTATTCAGTGAACAGTGCCCCTACCGTCAGCCAATGGCGCACTTCGGATAATCGGCCGATATGTTTTTCATGTGGCACCCCAGGCCACGTAGCTCGTTACTGCCGTCGTCGCAGCTTCGCTTCTCATGATATTACAGGGGCCTCACGTTACATGCCCACCATGCCCACTAAGCCGCTATATCCCGTTCCTGCCGATCCACCTCTAAACGTATGTCCCGGTCGCCGATCTTCCGGCTCAAGTCGTTCACCTTCTCCTCGTCGTCGATCTATTTCTCCAACGTTACGTCACAACAGCCCACCGCGAGGGGAAAACTGACGGGCGCAGTTCCGGTGGCAAGAACTGCGTTGGCAGCGCAAATTTCAAGACCTAACTGCTGTCCCCCGAACGAAATCGAACTCTATATTGATGGCATTAAGGTGCACGGACTTGTTGACACTGCAGCTGCCGTATCTGTAATTAGCGAAAAACTGTGCCGAAACTTGAAGAAAGTGACCACGCAACTTACCGACCTATCTTTGCAGACAGCTACGTCCCATCATATTCAGCCTTCAGCTTTGTGCACGGCACGAGTCGTCATTCAAGGTGCGATGTACGTCATCACATTTGTAGTTTCATCCCGTTCTTCGCATGACGTTATCCTTGGATGGGACTTTCTCTCGTCGAATTCTGCTTTGGTCGACTGTGCTCGTTCCGAACTCGCATTATCTGTGCCTTGGTATGACCTCGACGATGACGCTTCGTGCAGAGTGTTTGCTGATTCTGACGTTGACATTGCGCCTTTCTCAGCTGTTGTTGTCTCGGTGTCGTGTGCCTCCCCTCCGAAATCGCCTGTGTTGTTTATGCCGTCGGCCCCATCTGGGTGCCATCGAAATATTATGCTTCCGTTTGCCGTCGTCGTTTTTCGCAACGGTCACGCTGCCATTTATGCGTGCAATCCCTCGGACAGCCCGTCATCCCTACTACGTGGAGTATGCCTGGGAAGCTACGAACCTTACGAGTGCATTCTTCTGGCTACTATACCCGATTCTACCGTTTCGCTCCCTTTTTGTGTTGTCACTCCTACCAACACGCCTAATGATGTTCTCGACGTATTCTCGGATGCCATCGACTCTGAGCTCGCACCAACTCAGCGCGAAGAGATTATAAATCTTCTACTCCACTTTCGCTCTTCATTCGATCGTGACCAGTCAGGCTTAGGCCGAACCTCTGCGGTCGTTCACCGTATTGACACCGGTCAACAAGCCCCGCTAAGACAGCGTCCATACCTTGTGTCATCTGCTGAACGCCGTGTCATCAACGAACAAGTGGATGACATGCTGAAACGTGGAATCGTTGAGCCCTTCCACAGTCCTTGGGCTTCACCGATTGTTCTCGTCAAGAAAAAAGACGGATCCATCCAGTTCTGCCTTGACTACCTACGACTCAACAAGATAACGCGCAAAGACGTATACCCTCTGCCGCGCATCGATGATGCTCTGGACTGCCTACAAGGTGCAGAGTTCTTTTCTTCGTTAGATTTACGCTCCGGCTACTGGCAGGTGCCCATGGCAGAGGGTGACCGCACGAAGACAGCCTTTGTAACACCGGATGGACTATATGAATTCACCGTTATGCCCTTTGGCCTCTGCAATGCGCCTGCCAATTTCGAAAGGATGATGGATAGCATCTTGTGAGGTCTAAAATGGAAAGCGTGCCTCTGCTATTTGGACGACATTGTGGTATTTTCAAGTGACTTTGCGACCCACCTCTGCCACCTCGAGCAAGTTCTTACGTGCCTTTCCACGGCGGGACTTCAACTTAACTTGAAAAAATGCCACTTCGGTGCTCGCAAGCTTGTCATTCTCGTCCATGTAGTTTCTAAGGACGGCATTATCCTGGACCCTACGAACCTAATGCAGTCGCGGCGTTCCCAAAGCCAACCACCATCAAAGAACTTCGAAGCTTCATCAGCCTGTTATCTTACTTCCGGCGCTACGTCCGCAATTTCGCCTCCATTATCGCCCCCTTGACCAATCTTCTTGCCGGAAGTTCTGATCAGTCAGCGTGGTCGCAGGCGTGTGATGACGCATTTCAGGAACTCCGACGACTCCTCACCACGCCTCCCATACTCCGACATTTTGATCCGTCTGCTCCAACGGAGCTTCATACACACGCTAGTGTTGTCGGTCTAGGGGCCATACTGGCCCAACGCAAGGATGGCTCTGACGAGTACGTCATTGCCTTCTAGCCGCACCCTCAGTAAAGCCGAGAAGATTTACAGTGTAACTGAAAAGGAGTGCCTCGCCATTACATTGGCAATCGGAAAATTTCGGCTTTATCTATATGGACGTCCGTTTGATATTGTAACAGACCACAATGCGCTTTGCTGGTTATCTTCACTAAAAGATCCTAATGGTCGGCTCGCTCGTTGGGCATTGCGGTTACAGGAGTTCTATATCCGTGTTATCTACCGTTCTGGCCGGAAGCATTCCGACGCCGATGCCTTGTCACGTTCGCCATTGGTTTCAGAGCCTGTCGGTTCGCCTATATCCACCTGTGCTGCCTTCGCCATCAGCATTTCGGACTTGCCTTCCGAGCAACGCAAAGATGCTTGGATTTCTTTCCTTTCGGACTTGCTCTCAAACTGGACGCCCGCTCCAGTTT
Source organism: Rhipicephalus microplus (assembly GCF_013339725.1). Taxonomy (NCBI): domain Eukaryota; kingdom Metazoa; phylum Arthropoda; class Arachnida; order Ixodida; family Ixodidae; genus Rhipicephalus; species Rhipicephalus microplus. The sequence continues at coordinate 119,257,280 of NC_051170.1, read as the reverse complement.
CCAGGACGCTTCGCCGTCAAGCAGGACACTTCGCTATTCGGAATAACCTGCTTTACTGCCGAAACTACAACTCGATCGGCCGTAAGTGGTTGCTCGTCATTCCCCGACATCTGCGCTCTGACATCTGTACTACGTTCCACGATGATCCGCAATGTGGCCACGTTGGTGTTTTAAAAACATACACTCGCTTGCAGCTGCGGTACTACTGGCGCGGTATATACCGTTTCGTTCGCCGTTACGTAAGGTCTTGCCTTACGTGCCAGCGACGCAAAATGCCCACTCAGCATCTCAGCATGCCACAGGTCCCTTGCAGCCATTGCCATGTCCAGCACGAGCTTTTGATCGTGTCGGAATCGACCTTTACGGTCCGCTTCCCTATACTTCGAGTAGAAACCGCTGGGTCATTGTTGCTATCGACCACCTAACGCGGTACGCTTAAACAGCTGCGTTACCTTCTGCTACCGCAAAAGACGTTGCATGTTTTATACTGCAAAACCTGGTTTTAAGGCATGGAGCACCTCGGGAGTTACTAAGCGACCGCGGCAGCGTTTTTCTCTCCGATGCCATCAAAGCGTTGTTGAGCGAGTGTCGGATCATACACCGCACTACCACAGCCTATCACCCGCAAAATAATGGGATGACAGAGCGTTTTATTTGTACACTTGGGGATATGCTGGCCAAGTACGCTTCATCAGACCAGTCAAATCGGGATAGCATACTGCTTTTTGTGACATATGCTTACAACACTGCAACGCAAAGCGCCACTGGATTTTCGCCTTTCTTTCTCCTTTATGGACGCGAGCCGTCATCAACAATGGATACTATTCTTCCTTATCGACAGGACACTTCAGAGATGACTACCGTTTCTCGAGCAGCAGCACACGCTGAAGAATGTCGGAAGCTTGCTCGTGCGTTCACGTCATATGACCAGACGCGCCAAAAACATCGCCACGACGTGTCAACCACGCCTATGAGCTTTGCTCCGAACTCACTGGTGTGGTTATGGATTCCATCTACTACTCCAGGACTCTCCCACAAGCTTTCGTCCAGGTACCATGGCCCTTATTGAGTTGTACGCCAAACATCCCCTGTCAACTACCTGGTCGAGACGCTGGATGCATCTCCGGACAAGTGTCGTCGGGGACGAGAAATCGTACACATCTCTCGGCTCAAGCCATACCATGACCATTATGTGTACACCTGTCCTTAGGTTGCCAGGATGGCTCCCTCAACGCCCGGGGGTGATTGTAACGAGGGCATTGGGCAGGAGCTCGAGTATAGAAAAGGAAGAAGACTTGCTGTGATCGCCGGCTTGCGTTCAGTTAGCCCTTGCGCTAAATAAAGCTTTCGTTCGCCGAGTCAACTCCTGCTTGTTCAACAACCCGTTTCAACATATATATATATATATATATATATATATATATATATATATATATATATATATATATATATATATATATATATATATATACATGACGTATGAAGTGATGGTTGGTAGAAGCTGAGAAGGAAGAAGTGAGATTAGAGTAAACATGGGGTATGAGCCAATGTCGCAAGCACAGCAGCCCGAACATTTTCGCCGTTCGGACGTGGACGTTCGGACATTCTGCTTGAGCCCACGCTGAAGGCTTCGCGCTACGCCGTTCGTTCGAAGCAGCTGGCACGACTGTGACTGTGACAGTGAGGCTCGACTGTGAAGAAGCTGCCCGGGCTCAGGATCGGGCGGCAGTATCCTTATTGTTCTTTGAGAGTTCGTTATTTACCGGTAACTGTATTGGTCTTTCTCAGCTGAAGCGAGTCATTCAATCTTGATGTCATTGTCTTCCCCCGGCCAAGGGCACTCCCTTTGGTTAGCTTCCACTCCCGCCAAGGATTGGCCGATAGACTATTTGTTATGCAGTGGAGTGAGAAGCGTCCCTGTGGCGCTGGTACCTACAGATGGGGGCAGTATTCCGATGAAGAAACCGAAGGCGATTCAAGTGGGCCTTCGAAAAGCCACTTCGCATCTCCAGGAGATCACTGAGGTCCGCCAGTTTGGTCGCGGAGGCATCATATGCTTTTCCGCAGATCAGGAATGCATTCGTGAGCTCCTGCAATGTTCCGAATTCGCAGCGCATCCGGTAAGCCATTTATTCCAGCACACCTCGCATGCTCGAAAGGATTAGTCCGCGGTGTAGACACAAGCCTGACACCTGCAGAAGTGCTCGATTTGTTTTCGGTGGCGGGTGTAATTTCAGTGTACAGGTGCACCCGTACAATTGACAACATAAAATCCCCAACGGAATCGGTGATAGCGACCTTTTTAGGAACAGTCCGACCTTCCGAAATTAAGACATGGCCACTGATCTATAAGGTAGAGCCACTTTCCCCCAAACCCCTGCAGTGTTTGAAATGTTGGCGATATGGACATAGCGTCAGAGGGTGCCGATCAGTTCTTAGATGCCGTCTGCGTGGTGAAAATCATGACAGCCGCAAGTGCAGCTCTGAAAAAGAGAGGTGCTGCTTATGTAATGGGGCGCACCCTGCAGACTCCGCAGACTGTGCAGCAAAAGAAAGGGAGCTTGCCATTTTGGATATTGTAGAACGCAAGAGGTGCTCTCGGAGAGAAGCCGTTGCAGAAATGCAGGAGAGATCCAAAGGATATGCAGGTGTTGCAGCACGTAATACCACCGCCATGGGTGCATCTCTCGCAACATCTATCGCAGAGGCCGTAGAGAAGGCTATGGAAAAGGCAATGGAACGCCTCGCAAACAATCTTTTTGAAAGCTTGGCACAATTGGTTTCCAATCAACTATCTCAAATTCTAGGTGTAGCATATACGAACGATTGGGCTCCTCGGACATCATTGGTATCGCAGCGTACGGAAATAGAAAGTGCGACAACACGTCAGCAAGCGGTTTCTCCTGAGGCAGGGACTTCCAAAACAACGGAAGACGGTGATCTTACGGATGATTCGGAAGCATGTGCAGATATGAATATGGATTCTCATAAGGCTCTGAAGCGAACCCGATCTCCCCAATCAAAAAACTCTTCGTATAATTCGAAATCTGAAAAGTATCTATCCAAAAAAGAATTCTTTGAGAACATGTCTAAGAAAGGCTTTTTGCGAAAGCACATTTTGGACCAAGCAGTTTCTGTGACGGTTCTGTCGCCAAAATAGGTTCACTTACCGTATTACAGTAGAATTGCAGATCTAGATTTTCCGCAGCCACAGACCTATCATACCTCTCTTCACAACTTTCCCCGGATATTATATCACTGCAAGAAACCTGGCTTTCAACCAGCCAGAAGTTTTACCTAAAAAATTATCGGCTATTTCGATTGGACCGACCTAGCAGAGGTGGTGGGCTTGCTGTCTTGATAGCAACTAAGTTTAGTCACAAAGCTACGTTCTCTTATCGTTGTGTGACTCCAGATTGTGAAATTTTGATAGTAGACATAATATTACCAGACGCTTCTCCCTTGTCCTTTGTAAATGTGTATTTCCCAGCCGGGGTGCAAGACACACGAAGTCTAGACGATATGTTTTCTGCCTGCAGAAAGGATATATTAATCACTGGAGACTTCAATTCACATCATGTGGCCTGGGGTTTTAAAACAGATTTAAGCGGAAAACGCTTGTGGGAATGGGCTATTGACAAGAATTTATCTTGTTTAAATTCGCAATCTGCTACTTTTGTCCGAGGTCTCTCTAAATCTGTAATTGACTTGACATTTTCAAGCTCATCTCTAAATATATGTTCGTGGCAAACTTTAGACTGTGCTACTAACAGTGACCACTTGCCTATTAGTTTTGTACTGAACTTTCCAAGAATACATGTCGCCGAAAAGGCCCGCTCATTCCTCAACTATAGAAAATTAGAAAAAGACTTGAGGGCTACTTTTGATCACCGCAAGGACATACAAGGTGACATTAGGGCTATGAGTCTGTGTGCAGTGTTATAAAGATCAGTAAAAGACGCAACGTTTAAATTAGACTCGGCCACAAAAGGTTCTTTTAGTCCATGATGGACTGAAGAGTGCATGAGGAGCTATAAAAACGGAAAGCTGCATGGAAACAACTACTGGTCAACCAATGTCCAAAAAATTGGTGTGATTATAAATTCGCAGCAGCAGACTTCAAACGCACAGTAAGTACAGCAAAAGATGGTTATAATATGAAACGACATGAGTATCTTTCTAGGGCTAAAAACAAAAAGCGCTCTTCAGATTTTTAAGATCTCAAAAGATGTTACCACCCGCTGAAAACATTGACTCTTCTGTTCTTTCCCCCCGTGAGCTCTCTGATTTCGTAGAAAATATTGCGAAAGGGCTCCAAGATAGATTTATGTCAACTATACCACTGCACATTGTGAACCCAATGGCAGGCGAGGATTTCGAGGAGGTTACTTTAGATGAGCTGGCAGAGATAATAAGGCACTTATCTCCTTCGGCACCTGGACCAGACGGGGTAACAAATGCAATGATGAAAGTAATATTCGAGATTTGTCCAACTGAAGTACTTAATCTGGTGAATTTTTCTTTGACAATAGCTTGGATACCTGCGGAATGGAAGCTGTCGAAAGTGATTTCACTTCTGAAAAAGCAGGAAAAAGGATTCGCCTTGGACAATGTATGGCCGATATCACTCACGTCAAATCTGGTTAAGCTAATTGAAAGAGTTTTGAATGCCCGGGTAATAAAATATATTATTAATAACGCAATATTAGGCCCCAGTCAAATTGGTTTTAGATCTGGTTGCTCAATATGGTGTGCGCATGTTGATTTAGAGAGCCGAATACAACTGGCTCGGCGTCGGCGCCAATACTGTGCTTTAGTTACTCTAGATTTGGCTAAAGCGTACGATAGGGTTGAGCATTCAATTTTATTAAAACAGATGGAAGATCACCACTTTCCCAACTACATCACTGCGTGGGTGTCGGAGTTTTTAAGAGGGAGAGAATATTGCTGCTTTAAAGATGGGTACTCATCTAATAGATATAAGCAGACACGTGGCGTACCACAGGGGGCTGTCCTGTCGCCAGTTTTATTTAACATTTTCTTAAGCTCCATTCCATCAACTAAGGATATTCAGTTATATGTGCACGCGGACGATATTGCTTTCTTTGCAAGCAATACCGACCTTCAATCATTATACCAGAGTCTACAAAATTATATCAATATGATAGAAAGATGGCTTAAAAATATTCATATGACCCTGAACGTAAAAAAAAGTGTGCTTCTTGCATTCTCTTTTCTGCAGCCTATCAACATCTCGTTAATGTACAGTAATGAGCTCATTCCGCAGGCGACTTCCCTTAAATATTTGGGCATCATATATAATGACACATTAAATTGGAGAAGTCACATTGATGATGTGTACTCCAAGGCAACACGGGCCATGGGGTGGCTACGGAAGCTTGCAAACCGTAAAGCGGGTTTTAGAAGAGATGTGCTAATAATGATATATAAACTTTATGTGCGGCCCATCATGGAATTCGGATGTGTATTATTTTCTGGCAGCGCAGCTTATAAAATGAGACCCCCATTACTACTGGAAAGAGAAGCGTTGCGTTTGTGTCTGGGTCTACCAAAGTTTGTTGCAAATAACGTGTTGTATATGGAAGCTCGCCTACCTTCTCTGCTGAATAGGTTTAAAATTCTTACTGTGCAAGCATTCTTAAAGATATACAGTTCACAACAAAGAATCTCATTTTACGCTTTCATTCAAGAACCGACTTTATTTTTCGAAACCCATTATTCGCGACTACACACCCCGCAAATAGTATTTGCACAAGCGCTACTAAAGCAACTGAATGTAAAAATTAGACATATTGGTCCAATACACAGCCTAAAGTCAATGCTTTGCATACAATTCGATGATATATTTCCTCATAACGCGAAACAATTGGCATATAGGTATTTAAATGACCAGTTAGCAGATTATCTAGCTCACCTAGAGATAAGCAATATCATAGTGACTGATGCATCTGTGTCAAAAGAAAAGGCTGGGGTTGGCATCTTCTCTCCTTCTTTGGACTGGTCCTTTTCGATTCGACTCCCAGATTATACCCCGGTATTCATAGCAGAATTATTGGCCATTGTTCTTGCCCTACGCAAATTACCCTCAAGCGAATCATTAGCAGTTATCATTACAGATTCGTTATCAGTTTGTAATGCACTTTCTGCGGCAGTAAATTCAGAGCTGATGAATACGTTTCGGCATTTAGTACCGAAAAACGTAAAAAAACTGCATTTGCTATGGGTACCAGGCCACCGCGGATCATATTTGAACGAAATGGCGGACTCTTTAGCAGCAGTATCCTTGGGTGGCCCCACCATCCCAGTATTGCCAGATACGGCTTACGTAACCGCGCTAAGGTTCCGAAATGCTTGCCTGCAATGGGGAAAAGGTAATTTGGATAAATTCAAACTTTTCGAGCATTTGAGCTATTGCTGGAATAAACAGTGGTGTGTATCTCGCCAGTTAGAGGTCACTTATACCAAATTGCGCTGTGCAGTTCCACAACTAAATTATTACCTTAACAAAGCTTGGCTCAAGGCGTCACCGCTATGCATTTGGTGCAACGAAATTGAAACAATTGAACATTTCTTTTTATTCTGTCATCGTTATTCTTATCAGAGAAAAAGATTTTTAGTAGCCCCATTACAAAAGCTAGGACTACAAGTAAATCTACCAGTAATTTTATCAATTGGCGGAACTTCATTTGGTTACTGCCACAGGGATGTATGCTCCACTGTGTTTGATTACATCAACGCAACTGAAAGATTACCATGCTAGTGATCCCCTACCTTTTCAGATCTTTAGTTTATAATTCGTAGTTATGTCTTTCAAAAACAAAAGATGGTTTGACCGCTTTCTCAGCAAACCTTTTTGTTTTTTGGTAGTTTTATTTTAAGCTACCTTTTCAGATTGGCTTCATTTTCATTTTAGTTTCATTTAAGTATCCTGCCGCCCGGTTCTTGGCCCATCTCCCTTAGTGGGTAAGCGCCATTCATCTGAGGTCATCAGCATCAGCATCAGTATGAGCCAGGCCACGTCTCCCGCATCTAGCGTCACACGAGTCGACAGGATGAAGACCCGCCAGCCCCTTCATCAGTCGCTCATCATCTACGCAGTCCTCCGCATGACACCCAGAGCATACATGGACTACCGTACATGCGCCTAGCATTACGCATCGACCAGCATCATGTCAGAAGCCTCTACTGACCTTCCCATCTCCAAGTACACCGGAGAAACGGACGATGGACCCGTACAAGACTGGTTCGAGTTCCACGCTACCGCTGCATCTTGGTCGGAACGGGAGATGGTTACGAACTGCAGTGACTACGTTACCGGTGAGGCATTTAAATTCAACCTCACCCATATATTCGACAACGATGAGTCTTGACAAAAGATAAAACAAGAAATGATCGTTTAGTTTAAAAAACACGATGACGACTACGACGAAAACTTGCTTGTAATCCACCATCCACACACAACTGCACTCAGTCGTCAATTTTACAGGCAGTCTTCAACAATTCGAACGCACAACAAGATTCGACCTCTGACAAAAGACGAAGTGGCACACGAGTTCAGTGGCAGACGACAACGCGTATTTTGGGAAAAACAGAGCCATCGAGCGCGCCTCCCTTCTGCACGAAAGTCGGCATTTGCGAAGCCATCGCTTCAGTATATGACCCCAGACGTTGCCCAACCACCTGATGCCATTCACTCTCCGTCTGGCATACGTTGTCCACCACCTGGGTTTTCATCACGTGGTTCTTCAAGCGCTCCTAACGCTCACCACTTGCCTAATAAGGACGCCTTGCTCATGGTAGACCAGCTGACGCATGAAGAAAATACCGAACAACGTCATGACTACTCGAAGAGTTAAAATCCTGGTTTTACATCACTTCGCTCTTTCGTAGTTCACAACACCCACCTTGCGTCTCACACGCCCACTACGGTCGGGATAGAGCTTCGGAACTCCGAATATACTCAGCCAAGTCCAGGGCCAACCGTCCACATTCATGCGTCAGAACAGCTTACCTCCAAAGTTGCGGACACAGAGAAACAGCTCCAAGTAAAATCTGACCAAAGCAAGCCTCTTGCAGCATCACCGTCGAGTTCACAGCAACCCGAGAGCCCAACCAACACAGGAGGCTCGGAAATATCAACTCCGAAGCTCTGCCCTGTGCCATGAACGCCCATCAAGAATGGCGTCGCAACAGCCTCAGCAGATTTTTCTGCCAATTCTGGCGCACTATCTTCATTGCCTGACTCAAATCGCGACACCCTAACAAGTATCAACTATTTGCTGGTCACGTCAACCTACAAAGAAAAGCGGGCTCATGGTTCCAAAGGAAGTTCACCTCGTCAGACAGTGCAACATCAGCAATGTCAACAAAAGTAACAAAAGGAACCCCAACAGCTAAAACGCCCACACCAACATCGGCAACGAACAATTAAAACTACATCGCGAGGATACTTGCGGCCTGAAGAGTGTCGTGATCAACATACACTAAAGAAAATACTGATTCCGCATCTGAGCTACCTTCGCAGAAAGAAAAGCCAAGGAACTTTTCCGCACCAGCGTTCAAGATTGCGCCTTCGGTCTGAACATCTGCGTCATCACCATAGTAAACTCCCCAAGAGCCACAAAACAACCACTTGTGCTCTGCAGGAACACAAACAGCGCCTAATCAGCCACAATCAACGGGCACGCAAATTGCATGCACGGCGTTTGTATGACCTACGACGAAAAATGCAACGCCAACGAAATATTCAATCCTGCAAAGTGTTCCAACCTCGTTCGTTATTTGCAAGAATACCGGCTCTATTTCCATCTGTTTCCACGTCCAAAGCATTTTTGTGTTATCCAGGACGCAACCACCAGCATCGCCCACTAGAACTCCTGCGTTAACCGGACTGCTGCACTTTCCCCTGAAGTCTTTAAAAGTTTGCGGAACTCCCCTAGAGCATAGAACCAATTGTGAATTTTGACGTTTGTAACTTTTTAACCTCCACTTGTTTACTTTTTCTTGTTTGTAATCTATGCCTTCTTTCGGGGGTAGGGGGAATCATGTGACGTATGAAGTGATGGTTGGTAGAAGCTGAGAAGGAAGAAGTGAGATTAGAGTAAACATGGGTATGAGCTAGGCCACGTCACCCATTCATCACAGCGTCATATATATATATATATATATATATATATATATATATATATATATATATATATATATATATATATATATATAGGTGAAAGAGGTGCATACCTAAGGGCTCGTTGTTCGTGTTTTGACACAATATTACTGAGATCTAACCGAAAATATTGCCAGAACCAGTGTAATGTAAATAAGAACAAAGAAATGTGGCTGAAAAAATAACCTGCCGGCGGGAGCAGAAATCAAACCTACCTACGACCGTCGAATAATGCGTTCGATGGTATATATCTATATATATATATATATATATATATATATATATATATATATATATATATATATCTAGTATTCTCAAGGACGATGTGCGGTTTAAGCGTAGAACAAATGTACGTACCAAATGATCCTTTGCAGGTCCACGCGTTTAACACCAAGAGGACTACAGCAAGACGCAGTATAATAAAAATGTGTGAGTTGGACGCCATCTTTCCTTAATCTTTACAAGATTCAGGCCGCAGAACCGTTTTATATAGGCTGATCATGCGACAAATGTTCTTTCTGTCATCCCGCAAACAGCAGAATATTGTGATGCGTCAGCTGATGTCGTATCAAAAATAGTTCTATATGCTGTGAATCCGACTAAGTTTTCTAAAAAAATAAAAGCCTGCCCTACGCTAGTATTATTCCTTTGCCATCCTGCGTCTTACAATGTCAGGTATTTCTTATCCCGCAAACACAATGCGTAGATGAAACGCCGAATGATGGCTGACAGCAACAAAAAGAATTCTATAGAAATATAACGAAAACAACAGAGCATATCTTGTATTGAATTTTTTTTTTCGTACCGTAATTATACAGTGCTTAACGAAGTCTGGAAAAATCGTACCATGTATTGGTTCCTCGCTTTTCAAAAGATGGCCAAGAGGTGTCGTCGATTCACTTCATAACTATAATTACACAACGAAACACTTACCATTTGCATCCCTACATTCGCATGTATTCGCACAATAGGAAGGACGGAAATAACTTTATTCTTACATATGCTATGGAGGTTCAAAGGCTTTCTTTAAGGTGCACGTATCAGGAGTTCGTGAATATAACAAAAAAGTTATGTCAGCATTGCACTGTGAATTCCAATCCGAAGAAATTGCGGATCTTGGAGCCACATTTGTTCTTTTCTTCTGAGTTAATTTCCAGTATTTTTTTGAATTTGCGGTTTTTAGACGTGCTGTTTTCTCGGGTACTAAATAAAAAGGGTGCCCCAGCTTTCTTTACCTAAGTTTAGGAATACGCTGGTACACTAAATAACGATGCAATCAATGGCATGTCTCTGACTGTTGCCTGGAGTAGTCAGACTATTCTTGTGTTCTATTGTGATGTCTAATTAGGTCACTTTTCATCATCAAGTTTTTAATCAAGAAGAACAGGGCGGGAATTTCGACGAGAACGTTGTTCATCGGTTTGCATAACGTGCGACTAGGCAGTTTCGAGCTTTATGTCTGTTCATTTGTAGTGTCTTTTTGCTTACTATTAATGCCCACGAAATACAAAAAGGTACCTCGCGGACGCTGTTTAGCTTGGTAATTATCAAAGCGACAGAAGCTTGCGGAAGTCGAACGCGTCATTCAGGCTAACTGCGTAGTTGATTTCACGTTGTGGGTGACCGGCAGCAGCGACGTCCCCGTGAAGGGCGCGCTTAGCCTCGCCATGGGCACGACCAGACGAAGCCTAGACGGAAGTATGCTAATCATAATGACGCTTGACAACGTGATCACCAATATAGGTAAAATAAGAAATGTGTGCATAGTCACCGACGAGTACGGTAGAAACAGTGACACCATCACCCATGTCACAGCGATGGTGGCCAACGGGACGTGGCTCCACCCAACGACTCACGTTGCGTAAGGCAGACCTGTATAGACCGTAATCATTATCATCTCTATCACCCTGACTATGTTCACTGCAGGACAAAGGCCTCCCCCTTGATGCACATGTAAAGTCAGTCCTGTGATTGCTGCTGCCACTTCATACCCGCAAGCTTCCTACTCTTATTTGACCTTTCTGTTTTCTCCTTACCCACTTGCCTTCTCCGGGAATCCAGTCAGTTGTCTTTAATGACCAGTGATTATTCTGCCGGCGCGTTACGTGCCCAGCCTGTGCTCCTTTCTTCTTCTCACACAGTCATGATTGATTTGATTTGTGGGGTTTAACGTCCCAAAACCACCATTTGATTATGAGAGACGCCGTAGTGGAGGGCTCCGGAAATTTTGACCACCTGGGGTTCTTTAACGTGCACCCAAATTTGAGTACACGGGCCTACAACATTTCCGCCTCCATCGGAAATGCAGCCGCTGCAGCCGGGAATCCACACAGTCATGTCCTTGCCCTTGCAAACTCATTGCATTCTCCATTCAAGACCACGGCTGTGCCGTGAGGCCACTGCAAGGTTCAAGACTATTATTACAGAGAGAATCTCTCTCAGTCTCACAAAAACTGTTTGCAGCAGACACATCTGCCCATGGATTGCACCTATTTCAATCAAACTCCATATCTTTACTTCTGGCCAGCCCGCCACTGCAGCAAATCTTCATATTCAAGTTCTCCCTGTGTTTTCTTTTCGACACTTTCAACCTCACGTCGCTCTTGGTTTTCACCCGTGACTTGTTTTGTTCGCCGCTGTCAACCTGCTGCATTGCTAATAGAAACAAGTAACTCCGGTTTCTTGTTTATAGTCGCTTTTTCTCTCAACAATTTAATAAAATCACGCTCATCTACTTCTTTAGCATTCTCCGCCTGCTCTATTACAGTCACCCGTGACTTAGCGCCTTATTCTCTTAATCTCTTTTTCTCCAGGCGGTAAAGCTCAATAACGCCTGCCTGAGACAAACCTGCGGCTTGTCCAGCCGGCAGTAAACGTTCAAGGTTAATCCCGCTGCTCAAAAGCGCCAAGGTCGCGTGAGGAAGTTAAATAAATCCTGGACAGATTCGCCAATGTTGTCACTAAATCATCCGGCAAGATTTCGTTGAGCCTGAGGAATGGACGCAAGAAAGGGACACAGGTGTGTGGTATAAAAACACGACCTCCAATGCACACACACACAGATACAAAAATATTTACAGAGAGAAGAATTAAGCCACCAATAAACAGTTCAACAAAACACAACAACTACCAAATCCTACCCTAGCCACGTCCTACGCACGGTCCTATATTCACAAGCAGTGGTTTACGTGTCTTAGACAAACGGCATGTAAGGTGTCGGCCGCTAACGATAAATATCAGTCGGAATGACACCTTAACGTAGCTCACCGCGTGCGTCAGCGCTTGTTGTTGTTATGGTGTGGAAAGACACCCTGCTAACGCTCCGAAGTGTGACGACGTCGTTCTCATGCGGTCGTTGTACTGGTGCTGGCAGGCACTTCTGGCACGTCCCAGGCCCCTCTCGCACGTGCACTGTGGACGTTGGCAGACGGGTGCCTGCAAGCCCTGGCTCATTGAAGGTCAGGGCTGTGATGTGGACCTGTCCAGGCCGCTCACTATACACCCCCCGCCAGCAGGACGACCGGAGCCACGAAGACAGTAGCTCGCCGTGGGTGGATTTCAGGTGGCTCTCGACGTGTTGCAGTCCTCGGCCAGAACCCAGGCAGCCTCGAAAATCTGCCATATTCTCCATCGTCTGCGCCAAGCTTCTCTCGTGCGCGCGCTGTTCTAGTCTTCTGTGCTCGTGCGCAGTATTTTTTCACTTTGTTGTCTTGAGTTTCGTGCATCTTTCTTTTTTAAATGCCATTTTTCTTGTCATCCTTGACAGCTACTCTCATTAACGTTTATTCCTAAGTCTTCCCATTAGGGCTTCTGAAAACCCCATGTAAGTACGAGGTAAATACCAGTGGGGAGATTGTATCCCCCCTGTCTTACAGCCTTCTTGACTTGTATTCTGTCACTTACTTTGTGGAGCAGTATGCTGGCAGTTTATTCTCTGGAGGTTTCTTCCAGGTTGTTTATATATGCTTTATATATGCTGATAATTCTACTGAATCAAATGCCTTCTTGCAATCAATGGAAGCTATGTATAGTGGATGGATGTACTCTGAGCATTTCCCTATTACCTGACTCATAGTATGAATGTGGTCGATTGTTAAGTAGCCTGTTCAAAATCCTGCTTGTTTTTGATTGATTGAATTCTAATGTTGTCTTATTCGGTTAGCAATTACTTTAATTGCTTGTATATGACAGATAGCAAGCTGATCGTCCTGTTTTCTTGAAGTCCTTATCTTTTTTTCTTGTGTATTAGGATGATATTAGCATTCTTCCAACACTCTGGTACCCTTTCCATCAGCAGATACTTCGTAAAGAGGGTGGCCAGTTCTTCTTACACAATCCACCCTGCGTTGTTTTGCAGATCTGATGTGACCCAATCCTCACCAGCAGCTTTGTCTCTTTGCATTCCCAGCAAGGCTTTTTTCGCTTCTGCCATTAATGGTGAAATGTCACCTGGGTTACGGCGAGTTCTTATATTATGATTGTGCTTGTCCCGGCTACTGTACAGATCGCTGTAAATTTCCTTTGTTATTTTAACTAGTGTATCCATATTGGTATTTACTTTGCCTTTCTTGTGCCTTAGGGCATCACCTGGTTTTTGCCTACACCAAGTTTCCTCTTCACCACTTTGACGCTTTCTTTATTCTTTAGAGTGTGCTTTACTCTCTCCATCTTATACTTTCTTACATCAGATACCTTAAGCTTTTTAATCAACTTCGAGAGCTCTGCCAGTTCTATTTTGTCGTTTGTGTTCGAAGCTTTAATGCTTTCACGCTTCTTAATGCGACTGTTCATCTCCGGGGACCCATTTCATCTACCGTTCGTCCCACTTCCACTGCACACTTCGTAGTTAGACTCGTTAGAGTAACATTCGTTGCGGCAACGCTAAAGCACGTTTCCTCGGTAAGAGCTTAGTATCTGTTCTGAAGAGAGACCCTGAATTCCTGTACTTTCCATCTCAGTGCTAGCTCATTACTTTGCTTCTAGCGTGTCAGTTTATGTCGTTCCTTCTTCAAGTCGAGGCAAATTCGAGACCTCACCATTGTATAGTCGCTGTATTGTACCTTGCCAAGCACTTCCGCATTCTGCACGATGTCTGGGTGTGCACTCAGCACAAAGTCTATCCCGTTCTCACTTTCGCCATTAGGGATCCTTCGTGCCCATACACGGTTTTCTCGTTTTCGATAAAGGGTTTCAAGATGCGTAAACTATTGCGTTCTGAGAATTCTACTAATAACTCCGCTCTGGCATTTCTAGTACCAATTTCATAAACTCCTACTGCCTGGTCTCCAGCCTGCTTCTTCCGTACCTTGGAATTGAAGCCATCCATCAGTATTATATACTGTGTTTTTAACTTACTCATTGCCGATTCCACGTCTTCGTAGAAGCTTTCGGCTAGTGTGTCATCAATGCTGGATGTGGGCGCGTAAGCCGGTACCATCTTCATGTTGTATAACTTATTGAGTTTAATTACAATACGTACCACCCTTCCATTATTTCTATAGTATTTCTCTATGTTATCGGCTACATATCTGTGGATAAGGAACACCACGCCGAGTTTTTTCTGTTAGCCTTGCCACGATGAAAAATGACGTACCCATTATGTAGCGCTGTATAGGCCTCATCTGTCTTTTTAACCCCATTGAGACCTATTTATTTCACTTAGCACACTCTAGCTCCTCAAATAGTAACGCTACATTTGCCTTACTAGATAAGCATCTCTGGTCAAATGCTTCCATGTTCAGGACCCTAATCTGTCTCGTACAATTCTTTGTCATCGGAGGACGACGACGAAGTGATTCTGGCGTAGAACACTGCTGTCACTCTCTGTAATTTTTCAAAGTTTTTCTGCGACTCTGTGGAAGACACCGTTCCAGTGACTGCGGCGATGGACGTGGATTCGCCTGGGCTTCCACCGCAACCATCGATGTCGTCCGCAGCTACCACGAGAAAGCGTACGGGCCACCCGAGTGATGCCGACAGCGAAGACACGCTGATTTACTCTACGGCCAGTGACGAAAGGTCCGATGTAGGCGACTTCGTGCCTGTGACAAGGCGGCAGCGAAAAAGAAGACTAGTGATGCCGTCTCCAACAACAAGTAAGAATGTGACGACGACGCGAGAGCCCACAATATACACAATTCTGTTTGTGCCGGTCGATGCGGCTCATAGTCTCAACCGGCTCAATCGTCAAGTCACGTCTAGGTTTCTTGAGGAACTCGCCCAGGGAGAGATCGCAGAAGTGCGGATCAATGGCCGTAAGAATATCCTCGCCGTAGACGTCACTCAACGAAGCACATTTGAAGTGCTGAGCAACGTCAAGATGTTGGATAACGCCAATGTTCGCTCATATATACCTGATGGCCGCGACTCCACGGCAGGCGTCATTTACGACGTCGACATTTCCATCAGCGAAAGTGACTTTGCTGCTCTCATCAAACCGGTGTCTGCAGAATTCACTATACTGCAAGCTCGTCGCCTTGGGAAATCACGCTGCGTGAAGCGCGTGTCCAAGGGTGACAGCCTTCCATCGCAAGTCAAGGTCGGCCATTTTCGACACACCGTGCGACCCTTTGTACCGAAGCCCCTTCAATGCCGGAAATGTTATAGATTGGGACATGTCAGTGCTGTTTGTACAAACCTGGCTGTGTGCTCGCTATGCTCAGAATCACATAGCGCAGACGCTTGCCAGGCAGAACTTCGAAAATGTCGAAACTGTCATGGCCCTCACGAAGCATCGTCAAAAGATTGCCCAATCATGAAAAAGGAAATGCAAGTTTTGAGGCAAATGGTCCGGGATGGCTCAACTCACAGGGAGGCCGCTGCCCAAGTACGACGCCGGCTGTCTGGTCGCCGGAAGCCCCTGAGGAGATTCAACGCTGAAGCAAGGATTGAACCTCATCAAACGACCACCGGCATACCACCTCAAGCGTCCAGACACGCTGACAACAAATCCTCCAAGCAAGACAAGAGCATCACCGGCTCGCCTGAAGCATGGCCAGCGCTGCCAACGAAAGACCCACCGTTTGAGTCACCGCATCGCTCGTCTACAATCACTTCGGAACGAGAATGCGGTGATAGTCGCGACAAAGAAATCGTAGCTATGGTAAAGGCCCTTATGAATACCATTCGTATGCTCCTCACTAGCATTGACAGTCCGGCTGCAAAGAGTGCACTTCAGTAAGTGGATGCGCTGAAGCCGGTGCTATCAAGTCTGAAAAGGCACCATGGCTCCACCTCTGCAAGCCTTTCGTAAAGAGGTCAAAGGAGCTTCGATATTTCAGTGGAATGCCCAAGGCCTCAAGCCCCGCATTTCTGATATCCGACAATTTGTGTTTAAAAAGCAGTTTCGAATTATTGTTATCTGTGAGCCAAGGCTACACAATGCAATACGACTATCCAGGTACGAAGCCTTCAAGTCCGCTACCTGCAACGAACAGAGTAAAGTCATTGTATATATCAGATGCGACGTTACCTATATCGAGCACCGTGTAGCACCTCACGATGACAACCAGTATGTCTGCTTGACAGTTAAACGTAGAGACCTCAATTTCACGCTTGTAGGCGCATATATATCACCTTCAAACCGTTTTGAACCTGAAAGACTACGTGCACTGTTAACAGCTACACCTGGACCATGGATCATCACCGGAGATTTCAACGCTCACCACCCACTATGGGGAAGTCAGAAGACAGACAGTAGCGGAAGGCAAGTATTCTCCTTTGCTCTGGAGCAGCAGCTGCTTTGTGTAAATGACGGAAGCCCAACGTTTCTACGGGGAACGACATACAGCAGCTGCCTTGACTTGACATTTGTGTCACGAAGCCTAAATGGAAAGGTCAAGTGGTTCGCTGACTATGAAACTCATGGAAGCGACCACATACCAACTTATTTGAAGATCAAGGGCCTGGAAAAATCGCCAAACTACGACACTTCGACTCGCATCGACTGGACAAAGTTCAGGTCACTGACGGAAAAAAGGTGTCAAGAAAATAAAACGCCTCCTCTTGACACCCTCGAGGATATGATTAGAGGTGCTACTCAAGAAGCGACATATCATATTCAACATACTTCAGACTATTGTCAACATCAAGCGTAATTGGAACAGCTCAGAGCGATCCGTTGTCGTGCAGAAAGAAGATACAGGCGCACTAAGTCTATTCACGACTTGAGGGAGGCAAGGCGCCTAGAGAAAAAAAATTCAGCGGCGAATCATTTCACTTCAATCCTTTCGCTGGAAATATCTGTGCGAATCTTTGGATCCACACAAGCCTTTGACGCAGACATGGAGGATTGTCCGTGGCCTACGAACATCGCCACATCAACATCGCCCCTTCAAGTGTCTTTCTCTCCACCAAGGACGCACCGAAATTGAAGTAGCAGAAAATTTCTGCATGAAAGTTGCCGGTCATGCGTTCGCGTGCACCACGCGCCACCTAGAAAACGCTCCAGTTTCCAGAGATTCAAGAATGAACACCTTTTTCTCTCTAGGGGAACTACAAGCGGCCTTGACGGCATGCAAACGATCTTCATCGCCTGGTCCGGATGGGATCACGTACATGGCTTTTTGCAAACCTCGGAGGAGCAGCTCGACGGGCTCTTCTATCCGTGTACAACGACTCGTGGAGCAGCGGATTTATCCCTCATTCATGGAAATACAGCCGCCTCGTCCCTGTGCTTAAACCAGGTAAATCTCCTCTGCACTTGACCTCTTATCGCCCCATCGCGCTTACCAGCTGTTTCGGAAAAGTGATGGAGAGGATGATTTTGACTCGCCTAGAGTGGTACCTGGAGCGCCACGAGGTATACCCTCATGCTATGACGGGCTTTCGGTGTCGGCGGTCATTGATAACGTTATAGACCTGGTCTCATCTGTTCAGCATCCAAAAAGACTGAAACGTTTATCTGCGGCGTTGTTCTTGGACGTGAAAGGTGCATACGATAACGTATCACATGAAGCCATTCTGGATGTCATGGAAAATGTTGGATTAGGGGGTCGTGTTTACCAATGGATCCACAGCTATCTAAAAAGGCAGAACTTTCTTTGTACAGACGGACAATGGCACAACAACGCACCATTGCAACCATAGAGGTGTACCTCAAGGCGGTGTTCTTAGCCCCACACTTTTCAATCTAGCGCTACTCGGCCTGGTAGACGCACTTCCAGAATCAGTCCATCTATCAATACATGCAGATGACATCTGCATGTGGGCGTCAGGCGTAACACGCCTTCATTTGCGCGCCCGGCTTCAGAGAGCGGCTACAATAGCGACAAAGTACCTGGAAGAACGGGGACTAGAGCTGTCATCAGAGAAGTGCTCGCTTATAGGATTCACGCATTAGGCTATGAGCCCATATGTTATTAAAATCAACGGACACACGATCAACTACGTGAAGACCCACTGATTCCTCGGAGTCTTAGTTGATCGCGACCTCTCCTGGAGCCCTCACATCACCCACATGAAAACTAAACTCACCATGATCACCCACGTACTAAAGTTTCTTGCTGGAAAAACGTGGGGTGCATCGGTACGAGCAATGCTCCAACTCTACACTGTTCTGTTCCTCGGTTATATGTGATACAGCTTACCCGTGCTTTGCGGGATCCGAAGAACAAACTTGCGCGTCCTCCAGTCGATCCAAGCCCAAGCCCTGAGAATATGCCTTGGTCTCCCGAGATGCGCGTCTACAGTAGCGACGGTCATCATTGCGCGTGATTATCCAGTCAATGCATACATCCGCGTAGACGCTTTGAGAATGCACATAAGACACTTCGCTCGGCTTCCATCTCATCACCTCGCCTCACTTCGAACTTCCAGGCCGCACTCAGCGTTCAGCGCAACTGTAGCTCAGCATTGCGCAGTGCTTCCATTGCACTTCACGCATGCAGCACAGCCGTCGATACCATTATGGTGCCTACACCCACTCAAAGCCCTTCTTACAATTCCTGGCATCCAAAATAAGAAAAAGTCGTCGCACCTAGCCCTGAAACAGGCCACATTACTTTTCCTGCAAGAGAAGCACAACGGACGCCTTCACATTTACACGGATGGCTCGGTGTCTTCAGTAAGCTCTGCAGGGGCGGTGGTTATTCCCGCGAGGCACATCACAATTAAATTCATCACATCGCATTTGACGTCGTCGACAGCTGCAGAACTTGCAGCCATTCGTGCAGCTCTGGAGTTTATAGTGAAAGAACCTTCGGGAATTCGGTCGATCTTCTCGGACTCGAAGGCATCTCTTCAATGTCTTATATCACCCTTTAGCCATGGACCTAATGAACAGTTAGTAGCTGAAATAAGGCTTCTTCACCACCAAGCAACCGAAAAACAGCACAGCATAGTGTATCAGTGGATACCAGGTCATTGCGGTATATATGGCAATGACCACGCAGATGAGGCCGCTAGATCTGCACACAATGGTACCTAATACACAGCCATCCCGTTCTCAAGAACCGACGCAGCTACAAGACTTCGTTCACTTGCACGTGACCTCACACTGGTACAGTGGAACTCAACAGACTTCACAAACGCGCGCCTGCCTAACTTGGATCCCGATCTGCAGCTTCGTCTTCCCCCAATTATATCTCGAGCTGAAGAGACTCTTCTATGCCGCCTGTGGCTTGGAGTGGCCTTCACGAACGCATACTCTTATCTCATTGGGATGGCCAGCTCTCCTACATGCACTTACTGCAGTTGCGAAGAAACCATCGCGCACCTTCTGTGTGAGTGCACCCATTTCAACGCGCAAAGACAATAACTCACTGCAGCTCTGGATAGACTAGACGATCGGCCTTTGTCGGAACAAAGGATTCTGGGTCATTGGCCGAGCCCATCCTCAGCCCAGAAGGCTTTGAAGGCTTTGCTGCGCTTTTTGCGGACAACTGGCCTCAGAGACAGACTTTAGTGTTTTATACTCTTTGATGTTGCCTTTCCTCTGTCACACTTTTTTTTAAATTTCTCCCTCTCTTCGCAACATTTCTTTTTAACATCTTTCATTCCCCTTACCCCTTTCCCCAGCATAGGGTAGCCAGCCGGTCTAAGAACTGGCTAACCTCCCTGTCTTTCCGCTTAAACTTTCTTCCTCCTCTTCCTCCTTTTGTCATCACTACGTTGAATTGTTTGCAGCGTACCATAGGTCACTATAACGCGAATCTAAAGAAGTCACAATCATTCTCATAAGCGCGTACAAGACTGTGCTGGTTCTGTTTATGCCCACTAGCACAACCGCTTATTGCAGCTTGGGATACACAAGATGCTCTCAGCGAAGCAAAGCCGTCAGCCTAGGGAAAACTGTCAAGCAGGTCGGCAGGCAAACGAGAGATGTAAACAAAGATCGCGTGACGAGCTCCCGGGAAGCGCCCACATTTTGGCGTTGCAGGAATGTCAAACTTGCAAAGCTCTCGAAGTATTTTTCGAAATTGAAAAGTTCAAATAAACGGCTTGTTTTGCAATTTGTGGGAACAGTCTCAGCTCGCGAAGACTCATTGAAAACGTCCAAAAGTACTACCCGTGTGATCAACGAGGTTGCGAATAGGGCGCTATGATACGACATCTGGTCCGGGCGACGACAATCGATTACAAGAAGCAAGTGCCATGTCCAGCTCTTCCCATGAAAAAGGTAGGTTCATGCAATGATCAAGCGAGTGTGTTGTGTCAGCAGCACTAATGTGTTCCGTGCAAGTTGTTCAATTTACCATCATCTTACAAATGTCTTCCGCCATCTTCCTTGATGTCCTTTCTATGTTAGAAATCACCCAGGTTTGAAACGGAAAACGTTCTTCAGAAAATGTACGTAGGCTTCGTACGGTTTGCCATCTTTCTGAGAATTGTTTGTGAGGGCCTAGAAAATCGCAAAACTTTGCCCACCATTGCAACTCCAGCATGTCCATGCGACGCAGCGTCTTCTTTTACCTGTGCTTGGCTATGCATAGATCTTCAATAAATATTTGTGCGCTCTAAATGAGCTACACATGCCGAAAAATCGTGCGGATTCGCTCTTACTTTACGTCCATTTCAGATTACCTTCATGGGCACGTCAGCGTGCGCCTCTCGCTTTGCGCCGCTTTCTAATCATTTGATCAATGCCAGAGATCAGGCCTTTTGCTCATCCGTCTTCAATGTTGGTTTTCAAAGCGGACAAATCAATCCTCCGTATGTTTTACGGTGATTATCCGGCAGTCAACTCTTGGATGTGGAGATAACTAGGGTTGTGGTCACTGCCATGTCTCTCCATGTCTAAAGACCACTTGACGCTTCTGGTGAGGCAGTGGCACCCAATGTCAAGCACAAGGAGCTGATGTGCCTTGATCCATGTGGAAATTCAGGGCTCACATCATTAGGTAGGGAACGTTAAGGAGCCCACACGAATGAAACCAGTTTTGAAGCAGTTTGCATTTTGCACTAGCAGATATGAGTGAAAGCAAGTGATGTGTTCGTGGTTGGAAATGATGCTTCGCAAACGAAATTTTATCTTGAATTAGGGAATAGTTGGGAGAGGGTTAGTTCAAGGGTTTTACAAACTGTTCACCCAATTCCTGTTTTTTTCCTTCTTCGCACTATTTGAACTTGTTTGCCGAATCTATGAATCAATGCATTTTTTCTGCACCCTGCAACTGTTGTGAGTGCGTGTTTTGGTCTTCGCATCATCTTCGCTCAATTTAATCTTGTTTGCTGAATTTCAGTGCGATAATTTTCTCAGTTCAAGATTATTGCGAAATGTACAAATTGCGTGGAAAAGCCTTGCCGGCTGCTTACTTGAGCAATGATGCCTTTTAATACACGCCAAACTAAATTTGAAAAGCTGCCTCTCGGATATTGGGCACATCAGTGAAGGAAACTATACCGCTACCCGATGACATGTAAAACATGAGTGTGCATGCAAGATCAACTCAGAATTGAAGAATATTAAGACGCAATCTGTGATCACATAAGCGAGTGCAAGCTGAATACTGTGTCAAGAAATGAGTCGAAGTTATTCATGTTTTGTACTTAGACCATTTCTTAAAGCCATTGATTTTGTGTATTAAACAGCGCAACAGGATGAAAAAGGGGAGACCCTTAAGCTTGCCTTTAGGAGTTGAACGCGATAGTGAAATCCGGCCCCTTGTTCACCCTTCAACCGCTAAGTGCATACTTATTAACGTGTTGTGTTACATACACACACACGCAGGGGCACTCACGTGCATGCAGTAGATCGTACCAGCGCACGCACGCCAATGGTACGTACAGATTTTTGATCTGAAGCAAGAGTCGCAAGGTCTCCAAGATACACGACGCGCACTCGCCATCTCGGAGACCATAAAGAGTCTCACAATGCCTTACAGATAGCAGCACATTATCTAGCGTTTGCTGTTAGCTTGATCAACGCCTCTGGAAAGGCATAATATGATTTCTGCTAGGGGGACATAGTTGTCCAGCTTTAGAGTCGTTCAAAAGTTCCTGTGTGTTTTTAGGGGCGATTGGTGCACCATCCTGGCCTTTTTCGATGTAGTTTGAGGCTTCTCAAATGCGCCTTCAAATTCGCCGAGTGGGCTCGTTTTCATCGTGACCTGTGGAACTAAATGCATTTTAAGGGGCCCTGAAACATTTTTTCAAGTAACCATGGAATGAATTCACTCGAATAGCTTATTGCCTCACGAATTCAACGCCGCAAAAACTTAAGAAGGTTTGTCGCATGCTGAAATCGCATTATCTCTTTTATCGTCACGACGAAAGCGCTGTAAGCTAAGCAGGAAATGGGTGGCAGAGTCAAAGAAACTACCGCGCCTCGTCACTTTGAACACATTTTTTTCTTCGGGTACACGGCTCTTTCACTGTGATCACGCACGCATGCGCGGACAAGTAGCGGGCTCCCGCGGCAATCTCGGTAACTTCAATTTTCTGTCACAGACGCACATACGATTTTTCTCTCACAACCAACGGTGCTCACACAACCGCTTACAATATATATATATATATATATATATATATATATATATATATATATATATATATATATATATATATATATATATATATATATATATATATATATATATATATATATATTGTGTGTGTGTGTGTGTGTTTGATTTACAAAAGTTTCTTCAGGCTGGCGTCGCAAACACATAATTACCGCTTGCGTGTCAGGCTGTAATGATTAGCACCTGCAATCAAACATTGACTAGCATGTTCCCGTAATAATGCTAGGCCGAAAAGCGCATGTATGGATTGTTTAGTTATGTAAACACAGAAGATGGAAAGGAAGTAGTAAGCCATGTCATGAATGAACCTGCATATGCAAGCATCATATTGATTGATTGATTTGTGGGGTTCAACGTCCCAAAACCACCATATGATTATGAGAGACGCAAGCATCATATTGGGTGCCTGAAAAATTAATTTCAGCCATAACTTTTCCATTTTCTTACGTAATTCAAGTACGTGGGCAACATTAACTCCTCCTAGTTCGATTATAGGCTGTCAGACCTATCGCGGAAATAGTTTTTAAAATGAGATAAAAATGTTTACACTCTAAATAGTATGCACGCCTTCATACAGATATTTTTTTAATAACGGGAATCTTTTAGCTTTGTTGGGCCACACAGTATAAATGACAGTAAACTTCGACGGTATGTACACAACGAAGTTTCTTTATTAATCGTTGTTCAACAACCGTAAACCTTCCAAGGACACAGAAATTCTCCAACTAAATGTCTGACAACTGACACTCATGTTTAATGACGCACTTGTTATCTTGTTGACTGCGGTGCATCTTGCCCTCGCACCAGCAACCTTGAAAACATACTTTGGTACAGCCGCATTCGTTATTCCTAACCCATATTTGTTTTCACCGAATTTCGGTGCAGGCCTACTGATGCAGCCGAACACTTCCCCGTTCTTGCAGCTCCTCTTTATCTGTTCAAGCTCTGCATCAGCATCGAAACAAATTATGGTAATATAGCGTAGCCTCCACGATTATAATAAATAATTTTTGACTGTAGCCCATTCTGTATGCTACTGTAGACCCAACCGGGTTTTTATGAAAGTAGAATATAATACAGGAAAGTGAATGTAGCATAATGGTACTCAAAAGATATGTGCATGTAAATATTCCCCACGAAAAGCACTAGATAGACATATAATGCAGGTTCTATCACTAAAGAAAGCACTTAGGAATTGCACAGATGAAATAGAGGAAGATGCAACACAGATATAATACACACAGTCACTGTGTGAATAAGCAGCTGTGTTTACTGATTAAAAAAGACGAAAATGAGGAACATTACACTTGAACCAAGTAACTACTAAGGTTCCCTGTCACTAATTGTTCCATAAAAAACACATTTGTAAGAAATATTATGAGAACGAAAATTTATTATTGTTAATCTATGACTTGGTGCGTCGAGTTATCGGAAGAAAATCTTATCAAATCACTAACGTCGACGTGTGCCCAGCCGCGGTGGTCTATAGTGGCTATAAGGTTCTCGGCTGCTGACCCGCATGTCGCCGGATTGAATACCGGTTGCGGCGGCTGCATTTCCAATGGAGACGGAACTGTTGTAGGCCCGTGTGCTCAGATTTTTGTTCACGTTGAAACTCCAGGTGGTCGAAATTTCCGGAGCCCTCCCTTACGGCGGCTCATAATCATATGGTGGTTTTGGACGTTAAACCCCCCTTATCAATTCACGTCAACGTTGGCATTCGATATTAAAAAAATCAAACATCATTAGCAGTGGCGTAGCCAGGGCATGGCGCACCGGGCGCAGGACCCCTCACCCTCCAAAATGTTTTCCGCCATAGCATACCAAGCGACAATTTATCATTTTAAAGGGACGTACGCCCCCTCCGGCGCGTGTCATGTGTTAGTTTTATAGAGAGGGGTTCTATAGAGAGGTGGACGGCACATGTTAGTTCTATGGAGAGGTGGCCGACACATTTCACATAGTCCCGGCATGCCAGTCAAATCCATCTATCTCTTCCCCCCAACCTCTACCCCACGAAAGAGGACTTGGAATGGGAGGAAGGAGGGGAAAGGCAAGCTCGGCTGTCAGGACCTGAAGGCCCAAAAGGCCTTCGTTCAATGGACCCGGGCGGCGTTGCTTCCTAATAGATCAACGAAACAGCGATTTCACCTAGTTCTGTGAAGGGAAGAGGCCGATGAGGCCCCAACGCAGTAATCTCTCTGTAACCATTTAATGGTTAAATAATGTTTAACTGCCACCACCACCCTCTCGCTCTTCTCCTACGCAAGTTTAAACTGACATTAATAATGTTTCTATATTGCAGGCTATATTGCAGGCTGAGTTCTGCGCTATAATATTTGACTAACGTGTTGTCGCCAGCCCCTATCCGATGGGCGGCATTTTCTAACTTTAGTCAAGAAGCGTTGCAGAGCCCCTTTAGAAAGCAGGCTTCTAAATATGACCCAGTATTGTCTAAAATTATATCTGCATTGAGTCATCTGTTTGTACGGGAGTGATCGCACTCGTTATGAGCCAAGAAATACCTGTGATGATACGTGAATACATAATTAAAGCGTGTTTCAAGGTATATTTTCTATATTCTTTAAAATGCACGGGAAAGGTGCTATTCGCTCGCTATCGTCACAAATGCTTTTTCTTTTGCTTTAGCCATATTAAGAGCGTCGAAGACGTAATTAGGAATGTTATTTAGAAAAGTTAATTTTTACCGTTTTTTAGCAGAGTTGGGCAGTCAACTCCAATAGGAATGTAAGTCCTTTGCGCGAAAAGCCAATTGCGATTTCAAGATTTTGAAAAAGTGGCTTCTCAAAATTATTGCGAAGTAATAAATTACTTTTTAGTTCGGCGACGAAACCAAAAAAAAAAAGACCACCGATTAACGCAACAAGCAGACGAATACAATGGCGTAGCTGTTAAAAAAAGAGGTTAAATAGGTGTAGTTCTTCCCCGTTCGAAAATGTATATGTGTTATGCGTGCAGTTATGACAAGCGCAGCTGACACACGCACATAATGTCAGTGGATGGTTGATATAACAACGCTCCCTCATTTTGGACATCCAAGACGAACATTGCAGTCGCGCTCTTTCGTATTTAAGATATAGTGAGGTAGACCCTCCATGATAACAGTAACAGCGTAAGAGGCTACTTTAACAGGTTGGGCCAGAGTCTCGTTAGTGTTTTTAAGCAGGATCGAGTTAACTCATTTCAACGCTAAGGCGATAGGCATGTACACGGCCTCCTTAAGATGATCTCTGGTAGGAAGCGTAGAGACGGATTCACGTACTCAAAGCTTTGCACGACCATGCGTTGAACACCAAGAGAATTGCAGGCAACTTCCCAATGCGAAAACATCTGTGAGTTTCACGTCATCTATTGCGGATTCTATAAAAGAATCGGGCAGCAGCACCACTTTATTATAAGCTGACTGTACGACAGATGTTCTTCCTGTCACTCCAAATAGAGCAGAGTTTATCAGTTCCCAACTAATGGCATTTCGGAAATGAAGGTCTTTGTTGTGAATGACACCGAGTTTTCTAATAAAAGCGCAAGGTACGCCAGTATTCTCACCTTGCGTTCTATAATGTCTTGTGTTTTTTATTTCCCAAAGACACTGCGTAGAAGAAACGGCGAGTGGTAACTTCAACAGCGAAAAAAAATCATAGAAAGAAACCAATAATACACACAGTCACTGTGTGAATAAGCAGATGTGTTTACTGATTAAAAAAGACGAAAATGAGGAACATTACACTTCAATCAAGTAACTACTAAGGTTCCCTGTCACTAATTGTTCCATAAAAACACATTTGTAAGAAATATTATGAGAACGAAAATATATTATTGTTAATTTATGACTTGGTGCGTCGAGTTATCGGAAGAAAATCTTATCAAATCACTAACGTCGACGTGTGCCCAGCCGCGGTGGTCTATAGTGGCTATAAGGTTCTCGGCTGCTGACCCGCATGTCGCCGGATTGAATACCGGTTGCGGCGGCTGCATTTCCAATGGAGACGGAACTGTTGTAGGCCCGTGTGCTCAGATTTTTGTTCACGTTGAAACTCCAGGTGGTCGAAATTTCCGGAGCCCTCCCTTACGGCGGCTCATAATCATATGGTGGTTTTGGACGTTAAACCCCCCTTATCAATTCACGTCAACGTTGGCATTCGATATTAAAAAAATCAAACATCATTAGCAGTGGCGTAGCCAGGGCATGGCGCACCGGGCGCAGGACCCCTCACCCTCCAAAATGTTTTCCGCCATAGCATACCAAGCGACAATTTATCATTTTAAAGGGACGTACGCCCCCTCCGGCGCGTGTCATGTGTTAGTTTTATAGAGAGGGGTTCTATAGAGAGGTGGACGGCACATGTTAGTTCTATGGAGAGGTGGCTGACACATTTCACATAGTCCCGGCATGCCAGTCAAATCCATCTATCCCTTCCCCCCAACCTCTACCCCACGAAAGAGGACTTGGAATGGGAGGAAGGAGGGGAAAGGCAAGCTCGGCTGTCAGGACCTGAAGGCCCAAAAGGCCTTCGTTCAATGGACCCGGGCGGCGTTGCTTGCTAATAGATCAACGAAACAGCGATTTCACCTAGTTCTGTGAAGGGAAGAGGCCGATGAGGCCCCAACGCAGTAATCTCTCTGTAACCATTTAATGGTTAAATAATGTTTAACTGCCACCACCACCCTCTCGCTCTTCTCCTACGCAAGTTTAAACTGACATTAATAATGTTTCTATATTGCAGGCTATATTGCAGGCTGAGTTCTGCGCTATAATATTTGACTAACGTGTTGTCGCCAGCCCCTATCCGATGGGCGGCATTTTCTAACTTTGGTCAAGTAGCGTTGCAGAGCCCCTTTAGAAAGCAGGCTTCTAAATATGACCCAGTATTGTCTAAAATTATATCTGCATTGAGTCATCTGTTTGTACGGGAGTGATCGCACTCGTTATGAGCCAAGAAATACCTGTGATGATACGTGGATACATAATTAAAGCGTGTTTCAAGGTATATTTTCTATATTCTTTAAAATACACGGGAAAGGTGCTATTCGCTCGCTATCGTCACAAATGCTTTTTCTTTTGTTTTAGCCATATTAAGAGCGTCGAAGACGTAATTAGGAATGTTATTTAGAAAAGTTAATTTTTACCGTTTTTTAGCAGAGTTGGGCAGTCAACTCCAATAGGAATGTAAGTCCTTTGCGCGAAAAGCCAATTGCGATTTCAAGATTTTGAAAAAGTGGCTTCTCAAAATTATTGCGAAGTAATAAATTTCTTTTTAGTTCGGCGACGAAACCAAAAAAAAAGACCACCGATTAACGCAACAAGCAGACGAATACAATGGCGTAGCTGTTAAAAAAAGAGGTTAAATAGGTGTAGTTCTTCCCCGTTCGAAAATGTATATGTGTTATGCGTGCAGTTATGACAAGCGCAGCTGACACACGCACATAATGTCAGTGGATGGTTGATATAACAACGCTCCCTCATTTTGGACATCCAAGACGAACATTGCAGTCGCGCTCTTTCGTATTTAAGATATAGTGAGGTAGACCCTCCATGATAACAGTAACAGCGTAAGAGGCTACTTTAACAGGTTGGGCCAGAGTCTCGTTAGTGTTTTTAAGCAGGATCGAGTTAACTCATTTCAACGCTAAGGCGATAGGCATGTACACGGCCTCCTTAAGATGATCTCTGGTTAGGAAGCGTAGAGACGGATTCACGTACTCAAAGCTTTGCACGACCATGCGTTGAACACCAAGAGAATTGCAGCAACTTCCCAATGCGAAAACATCTGTGAGTTTCACGTCATCTATGCGGATTCTATAAAAGAATCGGGCAGCAGCACCACTTTATTATAAGCTGACTGTACGACAGATGTTCTTCCTGTCACTCCAAATAGAGCAGAGTTTTATCAGTTCCCAACTAATGGCATTTCGGAAATGAAGGTCTTTGTTGTGAATGACACCGAGTTTTCTAATAAAAGCGCAAGGTACGCCAGTATTCTCACCTTGCGTTCTATAATGTCTTGTGTTTTTTATTTCCCAAAGACACTGCGTAGAAGAAACGGCGAGTGGTAACTTCAACAGCGAAAAAAAATCATAGAAAGAAACCAAGCATGTCTAGTAATAAATACTTTTTTTCATATCTTACTTAATCAATACTTAACAAAAAAAACGTCATGTTCTTCCGCTTCGCAATATAGGCTTCAGTCTAAATACAAAATTCATGCTAGTGTTGGTTCCAGAATTTTCAAATGTTTCCAAAGAAGTGTAGGTATAGCAGCTTAAAGTTTGATTCAAAATATACGGAACCTTCCCCATTGAATGTTTACTTTCGCAAATATTCACGAACTCGTAAGGAAGGGAATAACGTTATTATTAGGGTAGGTGGATAAGTTGAAAGGCCGAATTTTAGTTCACGGTCACGATTATTTCATATAGTCAATAAAAAAAATGGGCAGCATATCCACGGAGTGATTGATGAAGAGTGGGGCGAAGCATTCGTCCGTCCCTTCGTTTTTGCTTCCGTCCGTCCATGCGTCCGTCTGTGTGACCGTCCATGCGTCCATCTGCCCGTCCCTGCGTGCATATGTTC
This sequence comes from Rhipicephalus microplus, assembly GCF_013339725.1. Classification (NCBI taxonomy): domain Eukaryota; kingdom Metazoa; phylum Arthropoda; class Arachnida; order Ixodida; family Ixodidae; genus Rhipicephalus; species Rhipicephalus microplus. The sequence continues at coordinate 119,227,543 of NC_051170.1, read as the reverse complement.
GTGCGTCCGTTCCTGCGTTCGTCCTTGCATCCGCCCCTGCGTCCATTCATGCGTCCATCCATGCATCTGTCTGTGTGTCCGTTCGTCCATATATTCAACACTCCAAGTACCACCATCTCGCATCTTTTCATCATATATTCCCCATATAGAAGCACCGCCATTCAGCGGACATTCCAAGGACTAAACGAGAGGTGGCACACGCACACTTCCTTTCGGCTTGCGCTGTGGGTCTACTTCCCACCTTTAACCACCTCGAGTTCATGGTATATACTAGTTCACTGAATTCATGGCCCAGCGGCCCAACGCTCGCTAAACCTTTCTAAAACCAAGGAGGTTATGCCCAGCGAGTATAACGTAGCAACCTTTTCCTGTCAGATAGTGCTCAATGTACATGCCAATGGCTGCTAATGGGAAATGAGGGACAGGAGAATTCAACTTTTACTTTCTTATGGCTTGCGCTTCGTATCTACTTCCCACCTTTAACCACCTCGAGTTCATGGTATATACTAGTTCATTGTATTCATGGCACTGCGGCTCAACGCTCACCTAAACCTTTTTAAAGCTAAGAAGGTTACACCCATCGAGTATAACGTAGCAACCCTTTCTTCTCAGATAGTGCTGAATGTACATGCAAATGGCTGCTAATGGCGATCGCAGCATGCGCGTTAACTAAAAGCCGAATGCTGCTGTCTGTGATTCCACATTAGCATCCATTGACATGTATATTAGGCACTATTTTTAATTTTTCTACAACGCACAGAACAAATCTTCCACTGAAACAACCCTAGAGGTCAAAATGTTATACTTATTACACACCACGACGACTACGAGGGACGAAAAGGTGCCGCTATAAGAAGCTTCGCCCCTAAAAAATCAGTCAGCTTCGCACGAAGCAATGTAAGCCAAATTTCCGAGCTGGGAGGCCTTTCTTGTTGTTTACTTATTTCGGCATTTTCCTGTGTCCTTTATTAATTAGTGGTTTTCCGAGCTACTTTATCCTCAAGTACAAAATGCACAGTGTGCTTCAGCAATCTTTCGCCAGTGCTGACCCGCAGGTCGCGGGTTTAAATCCCGACTGCAGTGGCTGCATTTCCGATGGAGGCTGGAATGTTGTAGGCCCGTGTGCTCAGATTTGGGTGCACGGTAAAGAACCCCAGGTGGTCGAAATTTCCGGAGCCCTCCACTAGGGCGTCTCTCATAACCATATGGTGGTTTTGGGACGTTAAACCCCACATATCAATCAATCAATCAATCTTTCGTCAGAGTTTATGAATAAGCCGATACACGCAATTACGAGGCAGTTAAGTGCATGTCGTTGACTGTCGCCTGGAGTGAGTCAGGGTATTCTTTTGTATTTTGACGTGTTGCTCAATTAGGCCACTTTTATTACCGAGCTTTTTCAGAACTAAAGTGGGCCAGAAATTTAAACGAGAAAGGCCTTCATTGGTTTCCAAAGCGTGTTATTAGATTATTTCGAGCTTTATATCTGTTATTTTTATCGGTATTCTGCTAACAACTGATGCCCGCGATACAAAAAGATATACACTGTGACAAGCCCGGTCACGCGCCAGTGCACATGATTGTTTCTGTGCTCCGTAACATTCTGCGTACGAATGACCATAGCATTTCCTAGTGTGCAGTCTCAACGGAACCATGACGACGGTAGCGCCCTTGCGATGAACACGTTTGGCTATCGGCCACAAAAGCGATAACCGCCGTATGTGCTTATCGGTGTCATCAACCAGTGCGAGGGAAGCGTATCGTTCGCACTTGGTTGCCGAGATTGCGGGCGCATGGTGTGTTTTTTCTACAGACACTGTAGTTTTTCTCCGGCCGTCCCAATTCCACGGAGAGCGCGTGTTCCCAGAGCTAGACGTGGCCCCCTCTTTTTTCCGCACCGCGGCGCTCTTTCTTTCGGTTGAAAAGGCTGCCGCGCTGTTGGCGAAGCTTCTATGTGGCGAGAAAAAATGGTTTTGCGCTTTTATATAACTTTGTGTTCATTTTGAAATGTCGGCTCAAGGAGTACGAGAGGCAAAGTCAATGCTGGGGCATTTTATTTTCAAATTGTGTTTTTATTTTCCTCTATATTGGGCGCTGCCCATATTAAATCGCAATCAGTTAATATTTCGATGCCTCTGCAAAAGATCTGCACGTGCTCGACACTATACTTCGAAGTCCGCGGGCTGTATAGTAGGGAGAGGGGGTTACTGGCGAAAAAGAAATAAAAATGGCAGCCCGATCCGCAAACAAGGTCAGAAGAGTGCAGCGTTCTACGGCAATGGATTACTTTTTACACTAGATTGAAGGGACTTTTCTTGCTGTCATCGAACTAGCACGGCTTGTCATTGTAACGCTGCTCGAGAATTTTCGCATACACCCTAATGCAATATCGTTTGCGCGGCGACGTACTTTTGTTGCTAACCGTTCTTCTCGCTACGCGTCGCAGCTGTGATTACGTCAGTGCGCCGGTAATATTTCTCTAAACAATACTAAAATTTGCATCGGGAGTAGTTCAACGAAGGGAACAAGAAAGTGACCCATTTATTTTAGTGTAATCCATGAGTGCGGAATGTGGAATGCTGATTTATGTGGTGGATTGGGCTGTCAGTTTTATTAAATGTGGAGCATTTCATCGTCGCACCTACTCGCGAATTCGGCGTTGATGGTGCGATTGACACCGCTACTGCACATGATGGCGTTTCGTGCCCAATTTTTTTTATCTGACGTGCAGAAGGGAACGCAGAAGTATGACATATCCTTGAAATAAATGGATGAAAGAAGACCTGGCGTCACTTTCTCTAACAGGAAAAAAACTACAGCTTTGACATAACAACAATTGTATAATCTGTAACCAGTGGGTGAGTTTTAATAAATTGCTAATATTGAATGAAATATTCGGTCTGACTTCCACTCCAAAATTTTTTCTCCTCTATGCGAATCGTCCGCGACGCATGCACGCAAGGTAAGCACACGAACGTGGCAGCATAAACGCGTTACTAAGAAATAACACCCGCTGGAGAGGAACGGTCGCTTAGCCGACCAAACTTGGCGCTCAGCATAAGCAACTGTCTTGCTCTCTTCTCACAATATGACATCGCAATCAAGTCTGGCGCCAAAGCCGTGTTTTCAAGGCCTACAACGCTTCACACTCGCCCGTGAGGCTTCCGCAGTTTTTCTTCCCAACTACCTCCCATTACGCCACAGAAGCATGAGACAGTGAGGAAGTCTAGACTGAACTTCACTGGCTCTACGACGACTATGGGGTGGTTACAGGTGGGCTTTGGTCATTTATGGTCACCTATTCGCACTGTGAGTTCTACGGTGTTCAGTGGATCAGTTGGGAATGTAAGAACGAACATCAAGATTTTTTGCTTGTTGAAGAACGCCGCACGCGTTCAGAGCTACGTGTATGTATCTGCTTTGAAACGCTGCGCGGTACAGTGCAGTGACAATTCATAATTTTTATTCTTCAGTCGTGTTCATTGATAAATACTTGGTTTTCATAAACACCATTCGACCGCACTCCCGACCCTTTGATTTGGATGCAGTAGAGATAACTGATATTGCCATTGTGCCACTAAAACACAATCAAAATAGAGATGACGAAAAAGGAGACCATGATTACTCAAGCTCTTTCACTGTGAAGGATGTAGGGAGTAAATGTAGATCACGTATTCATAGCATTTCACAACGCAATAAGGGGCACGATCAGCGCACTTCATTATCTAGAGCGTGAGTAACACACGGCTGACCATCTGATAAACATCGGTACGTGATAAAACATTAAAACGATCTCTAACTATAGGAAGACAATATTATTGAACGAGAATAACTAGCCCAGTTTTCACCCACATACGCGTCTCCAGACAGGGAGAAAGATAGACTGTCTCTGTCACAGACGAAATAATACCTGCTTGAAATGATCCATGTAGGAAAAATTCAGCAGTTACCATGCTTTTATTCCACAATCGGAGCAAAATAAAAGCAGTAAAAGGAAAAAAAACGCGAGAAAAAACGCGTGCACGCTGAAATACCGCGTGCCCTGCTTTCTGCCATTGTCTCCGCCACTCGAGGATGGATGGATGGAGGGATATGGCTGTACCCTTTAGATCGGGTGGTGGCTAATGACACCAAGCCGTAATATTTAGTGAGCAAAAAACTAGACGTATTTTTCTCTTCATTTAAATAGTGAGGTTGAGGACTCGTACTTTGCAGTGAAGGGTATAATTTTCACTCGTGCCTTGACTTTAGCCACCAATCAGATTAGCCCTTTCTAGTGAATTCTACACACTTAAAGTCCATTTTGCCCTCCCTGTCGCTAAACACCAGTGCTTTGAAAAAATCTGCGCCATCATCCTGAACTATAGGGTGAAGCCCTTTACAGAACATTATCAAGTGTTCAGCAGTTTCCTCCTCCCCTCCACACGCACTGCATACCGTGTCTACCCCTTCGTATTTGGCCCGATGTGTCTTGGTTCGCAATACTCTCGTCCTGGCCTCAAACAGTAGAGAACTACCCCGAGTATTATCAAAGATCCGGTTCTTGACAATTTCCTGCTTATAACTGCGGTAGATCTATAGTATGGACTTTTTAATCATGCTGATTCTCCACATATCGGTCTCAGCTTCCTTCACCTTCTTCTTAATCAATGATTTTTTTTAGTTTGGCCCTCTTCTGTTTTCTGAAAGTTTACCAGTTAATTTTCTGGTTCGCTTCCTCCATTTCGTATCACCATTCTTCATGTACAAGTAGATGAATACCTTCCTAGCCCAACGCTCCTCGCCCATTTCTCTCAGTCGCTTCTCAAATTTTATCTTGCTGCTAGCTTCTCTGCCCTCAAATGATGTCCATCTCATATCACCTTGTACTCCCTGATTCGGTGTATTCCCGTGAGTTTCTAAGGCAAGCCTACCTATTCCACGTCGCCTAATTTCTAATCTTGCTTGAACTTCTGATCTCATGCACCTGACCACATTTACGAACGTCAGACCAGGAACCATCACCTCTTTCAATATTCCTCTCCCAACATCATACCCATTGTTATTCCACAGTGCCCTGTTTTTCATCACTACTGCATTGCTGTGACCTTTAGTCATCACGTGTATTTCGTGTTCTCTTAGGTACTCAGTCGCATTGCTTATCCATACACCAAGATATTTGTATTTATCTGTTATCTCTAGCGTGACCCCCTGTATTCTAAGCTCACTACCTTGATTATTATTAAAACATGACTGCTGATGTTTCCTTACTGAATCTGAAATCTAACCTATCTCCGTCATACCGCAGATGACCATCAATCTCTGCAAATCTTCCTTGTTGTCGGCCATTAGCGCTATATTATCTACGTACATCAATGCTGGTAGTGCCTGTTCAATGAGTTTTCCTTGTTTGACAAAAGAGAGCTTGAAGCCAAGTCCACTTCTTTCTAATTTGGCCTCTAATCCTTGTAGGTACCTCATGAATAATAAGGATGACAGAAGACACCCCTGCCTAAGCCGCCGTTTTAACTCTGCGGGCTTTGATACCTGTTTTTCCAACTTTTAACTACTTTGTTACCTTCATAGATAGCCTTTAAAAGATTAGTGACTCCATCTTCCACGCCTAGTGCGTCCAGTATTTCCCACAAGTCTTCTTGAACCACGCTATCGTACGCTCCCTTGATATCCAAAATGCTGACCATAGGAGCCTGTGTTCCTTTTCTGCTATTTTGATGCACTGTGTCAGTGAGAAAAGATTGTCTTCCAACCTCCTGTGTTTCTGAAACCCATTATGCAGTTTCCCCCGCACCCCCTCATCCTCTATTCATCCCTGCAGTCTTTCATTAATAACCTGCATCGCCAGCCTGTAGACCACTGATGTCACTGTTATAGGACGGTAGTTGTTAATGTGAGCTTTGTCTCTCAATGCTTAATAGATCATGCTTATTGTGCTAAGTTTCCATCCATCGGGGACTTCACCATCGATTGTTATTTTGCTCACTGCCTCTCTCAAAGTCTCCTTAGACTTCGGACCCAATGTCTTTATCAGCACAATTGGAATGGCTTCTGGGCCTGTTGACGTACTTCTGGAACCCTCTACTCAGCTCTTTCCCACTCTCGTTGTGAAAATTGAGCCATTGCATCATTTGATTCATCCTTGTCTATTCCGGTGCAAAAGGCACTTCTTTCATGACTTTTTTTCTCACCCTTGTTCTTGTATACTCAATAGCTTTGTCCCCTTCTATCCCAGCAGCTTGAGCGGTAGTTATAAACCTCTGATCTAAGCTCGTCTCATTTCTTAGGGAGTTTAGATGGTTCCGAAATTTCGCAGCTGCCTTTTTATCCTTGTTATGTACTTCTGCCAGCCACAGAGCCCCCTTTCTTGTAATATTTTTATTGATAAAAAGGGATGCTTATCTTCTACAGCTTAGAAAGCTGTCCCAATCTCTTTCAAAACCATTTGTCGGTTCACCCCGCACCTTAGGAGGTCTGTGCTTCCTAGAAACTTCCTGAAGTTTTGCTATGGCTCCCTTGACTTCCTCATCCAACCAACTTTTGGGTTTGAGTCTTATTTTCTGGGATGTCTTGTCACGCGCCTTAGCAAGCTTTAGCTCAAACAGTCTAATTAGACTTGTGTATGTCCACACTATATGATTAATCTAAGTTGTTAATTTCTCAATTCGTTTAGTAGCTATTCCTATTTGCATTTCTGAATAAAAACTGTTCTGTAGTTACTCATCTTGTCTCCTTCCCTCTTTCACGGCTCTTACAACACTTAGATCGATACTTTTGTGATGACTACCCAGACTTCTGGAGCCACATTCATCTATGTGCGTTTCCCTGAGCCTATCATACATCCTATGTGACATTAGTGCATAGTCTATTGTCGACTGCAGCCTTCCTACCTTCCATGTTATTCGCCTTTCACACTTCTCGGTACTGTTGCAAACGATCAAATCATGCCTTTCACACATATCCATAATAATTTCGCCTGTTGGGTTAGTATACCCATCTATATATTCTATGTGCGCATTCATATCTCCTAGTATAATTCTCTTGCACTCTCCTCCTAATTCCTCAATGTCCTTTGATATACACTTTACCATTGCCTGTTGTTCTCCTCTGGCCTTTGCTCTCGCCCACATGTACAACAAACGAAGGAGTGATACTTGCCTTGCAACTTTCCCTTTTAGTCATAAATGTTCCTTGCACTCCTGCTTGACCCTTTTCCAGTCTGTACTTTTATGAATGTATGCCTCAATACCGCCCTCCTTTTTGCTGCCTTCTGTTCTATTACAATATTCCCATGCGTAGTCCGGAATGTTATGAAGTTGTTTCATGTCCCTAAGATGTGTTTCTACAAAACCGTATACCATCGGCCTCTCCTACCTCAGCTGTTCTTCTATATCTTCCCAGATCAGTATGTTTCTGCCACCCTGCATGTTAATATACCTTATGTCTGAATTGACTTGGCCCTCGGCATCTCCCCCACGAGGTGGAAAGAGAAAAAACACAAAGAAACAAACACACCCATGCACAAACTAGTAAATACCTGGTGACTGACCCTCGAAAAAGCCGTGCAATATAATGAGTGCTACAAAGATTTTAACTGATGCCTTAATACTTATAAATGATTGATTGATTGGTACGTAGGGTTTAACGTCCCAAAACCGCCATATGATTATGAAAGACGCCATAGTGGAGGGCTCTGGAAATTTAGATCACCTGGGTCTACTAATTATAAAGGCAAGCTCAAAACATGCAAAACCTCTTAACTGCGTAGTCGATCGATAGCGCTCGAAAAAAACGCGTCCATTCACTGTGCCAGTCTGAACTGAACTAGATAAAGCGCACCTCCTCGTGGTAGGCGGGCGCCTGTGGCGATACTCGCTGGCTTTGCTGAGAAGCGTGGCACCTGGGATGGCCGGAGAGAACCACGCCGCGTGCCCGCAATCTCGGTGGCCATGGTTTGTACCTTAGCGTTTCTTAACTATTCACTAGAGGGAACTCTGGCACTAGTGTCTAAGGGAGCTGAAGCTCATGGCACTTGCTTGAGCATGTGAATTGTGGATATAACATGAACGTGCCTGGTCTTCGTACTTTAAGTTCGTTGTGCCTTCACGTGGCTTGAAGCTGCTTTTTCTCGAAATAACAATCAGCAAATGTTTGGCAGTTACGCTTTACCACCTTATTAATTTAGGCTTAGCACTTCAAATCAGATTAGAAGGTTAAAAATGGTTAGCTCTTTTCTTCAAAACAAACCAATACACAGCAATGAATCAAGCCACGAGTGCGTTCGCCACCAGCCAGCAAAAAGAATATCCAAATCCATGTCATACCCATATTTCGCATGGTCACTGAACGATCGCACCGCCAGTGTCCCTTCTATATAGTTAATTTTTGGAAACTCCATGCTTCGTGCGCGGAACGTTAGAGAGCACATAATCACGGGGTGCACAGGTGTGCCGGTGGGTTTGTCACGTGGTAATTTTGGTGTTTCGCGGGCATTTGTTGTTCTCAGAAAATCACAAAAACAGATATAACGTTGTAAACTGTCTAAGCAGACGCTCTTCAAAGTGATCTACAACTTTCTTATTGAATTTCAGGTCTATATTTTAGAATAAAAAGTAGGTAATAAAAGTGTCCTAATTAACCAATTAGACTTAACAGACACGCACTACTCATCCCGCCATTTTTGTTGATAGGGGTTTTATTTCGGACAACATACGACGGAGAAAAGCTTTTACGACGACTCTTGGATGTGCGTAATTTCTTGGATAGTCACCGGGCTATATTGCCGATCTCTCTGTCTTGTAGCTTTGTAGTATGTAAATGGAGCTCTGCGTTGACTAGGAAGATGTTTCTGAAAGCTGTCGGGTGGTCTAGAAATGTAGTCAGCGTCTCGATGGCGAGTGCCGCTGCGATGAACAAGGAAAAAGATGTAGTGATTCAAATTGAGAACCCACCTGGACACTTAGCAGTGAGGTCGTTATGTTTGAAGCCAGCGATGGGCAACGTCGTCGGTAATGACCGTGAAGGTGTTACCATAAACGTACACACAAAGTCTTCTGGCTGCCCAAACTACCATTAAGCACTCAAGTACAGAGACGTGGTACAGGCTCTTTGGTTCATCGATCTGACGGCCAACCTGAGTGTCCGGTTCTTTAACTTGCACGATAACAGCTCCCAGTCCAAAACCACAGATATCTGTGGATAGAATTGTCGGGGCATTCTCGTCATAGTGCGCAAGCGTAAGTGATTCTTGAAGAGCAGTCTTGAGGTCACGGGAGGCAGCTTCTTGGTCACTACCTTTTTTTCAGGGAACCCTTTCTTCGGTAGCAGCTGCTTACCGGGAGCAGCTGCTTACAACGCGAGAGCAGATTAAAGCAATAAGCGACAGTCTCAAGAGCGCGAACGAGCAAATGGAAAAGTTTCTAACAGAAGACAATGCCGAAGCTGAATTCGAAAGCGTCATAGAGTACGACATGAAATTAACGACGATCTTATCTGCAATAGAAATCAGACTTCGACAGCCTGAACGATCGGATTCAAGCGATAGGACAAGGCAGGTGACGCCCTCAAGTACAGGACAAGACGCAACGGAACTAGTTAAGCTACCAAAGATTGAAATGATAAAGTTTGGGGGAAAAACTTTGGAGTGGAACCGCTTTTGATCTCGGTACAAGTCGGCAGTTCACCTGAGACCGAACATGAGCAAGGGACAGAAGTTCAATTATTTGTAAGCATCACTAACCGGAAAAGCTGCGGCTGCTATTGAAGGACTTCAGTACTCGGCAGAGGAAAATTATGATAACGCAATCAAAATACTGCAAAAAACGTTCGGCAATCGAGAACATTCCATTGAAATGTACATGAATTAGCTATTGAATTTGGAGAAAGTGAGGTCTGTTCAAGATACCGATGATTTAAATAGGCTAGTACAGAGAGTGCAAGTTAATATATTGGCACTCAAGTCACTAAAAGTGGAAACCGAGAGCTATGCGCCGATGTTGTTACCGGTATTGAAAAGAGCAATTCCACCAGAATTATCAGTGCAGTTCAAGTCAAAACAGCTCACCTTCAGAAAATGGCGAGCAATACAACGCAACGGGAAAAGCGTGCGAGGAAAAGCTGGACAGGCTTATGTTATTCTTAAGAGAGCAAGCGGCTTTTCGTGAAGAAACACAACGTGAACAAAAGAGGATAACTGCAAAACCAAGAGAGAACCACGGATAAATGCGCACAACTTCACACTTCTATAGCTCAGCGGATAGATTATGCTTATTCTGCAAGCAGAAAACCCACGCAACGGAAAACTGTCGTAGGAGCATTCTAATGGATGAAAAGAAAGCCACGCTTACCGAAAATAGAGCATGCTTCAGATGCACGCGACCAAACCAAACTGCACGCATTTGCAAGGCCCAAGTAAAATGCAAGCAATGCAAGGGACGACATGCCACGTCAGTGTCTAGAACGGTGATGCAGAAAACAAGGGCAGAGCTGGTATCAACAGCGCAAGCCGAAGCGACGACGTCTACGCTACACGCAACCGAAAATATCACGCATAAGTTTGTGCTTTTGCAGACGGCTGTAGCGTGCGTAGAAGGAGGAACATGTGGCCGACATTGCCGTTTGTAATTAGACAGCGCAATTCAACGTTCATTTATTGAAGCGGGATTAGCGAAAGAAATAGGTGCGAAGGTGCTGCGACAGGAAAGGCTGACGATCGGTTCATTTGGAGGAGACGAAAAGGTCAAACTAATGAACCTGGTGCAAGTGACTGTAGGATCACGAGAAACAAAACAAGCACGACAACAGTGATTGAAGCGTTACAAGTCGACGTCATCTCGCACAGTTGTATACCCACTCCAACTAAGAAACTCAGCGAGAAAATGAAACAGCTAAAGATGCAAGTGGCTGATCACAGGACCGAGACGACTGCAACACATTCTGTAGAACTACTGATTGGCTCAGACTATTATTGGGAATTCTTTACTGGTAGAACTCAAAGAATCGAGGACAGACTGATGGCTGTAGAAACTATACTGGCATGGGTACTGCAAGGGTCGTCAGAGCAACAGAGCAAAGCAAGACATAACTAACTCATAATCAAACAGTCATAGTTCTGAAGGTCGAAGCTGCGGAGACAGAACTCCAGCACGAGCTACAGAAGTTCTGGAGCCTGGAGTCAATGGGGATCACAAGAAATAGTTTGGATAACACCGGAAATGAAGTGGTCGAAGAATTCGAGCGCAAGATTGTACAACAAAACGGTCGCTATCAAGTCAGCTTGCCATGGAAACAGGACGTAAACTTGGAAAGCAACAAGGAAAATGCGATAAAAAGACTACAGCAACTGACTAAAAGGCTGCAAAAAAATGAAGACATGTTGTATCGCTACGACAAAGCTATATCATAGTATATGGCATTAGGAGTCGCAGAGAAGGTCCAAGAGCCATCAGAACATCCAAATGCACTTTGCTACTACATGCCACATCATGCGATCATTAGAGAGGACCGAGCCACAACAAAGGTTCGAGTAGTGTTTGACGCCTCATCCCACCCTCGAAAAGGCATGTCTTCAAACGAGAACCTAGAGTTAGGACCCAATTTGAATGAGGACATGCTATCGCTGCTCATTAATTTCCGAAAAGAAAAGGTGGCATTAGATGGAGATGTTGAAAAGGCATTTCTACAAATCTCTATACATGAAGAGGATAGAGATGCAATGAGATTTCTGTGGTGGAAGCATGACGCTGAAGGAAGGTTAATGAATGAAGTGCAAACATGGCGCATGACAAGAGTAGCGTTCGGAACAACACCAAGCACGTTTATACTGGCCGCTAGAATTAAACACCATTTGAAACAAGTGGAAGACCAGTTTCCTGATACGACAAGGACACTGCAGAAAGCGATCTACGTGGATGATGTCATTTTGGGAGCAGCAACGCTTGATGAAGCAGTCAAGTTGTACAAACAGGCAAAACAAGTGTTCAGAGAGGCAGCGATGAGTTTGAAAAAATGGACATCCAATGAAGAGCGATTAAACAAAATAATAGATGAAAACGAAAGGGACGATTCTCCCATAGATATTCGATCTAGAGGATTTACAATGCTTCTGGGCTTGATAGGGAAACAATCAAAGGACATGATTTGCTTCCCTATGGAAAAGTGGAATTTATTAACAGATACAACGTACTTGACAAAAAGGGCTGTGTTACAAACCACAGCGAAGTTATTTGACCCACTCGGTTTGTTGTCGCCATTCACAGTACGCGCAAAAATAGGACTGCAGAGTCTGTGGAAAACGAACGTCACGTGGGACGACCAGCTCCCTAAAGATGAATGCGACAAATGGAAGAACCTTATGTCTGAAGCGGAGGACTTTCGAGATCTAGAAATTCCCTGATGCTACGCAAGCGAGAATCAACCAGTAGAAGCATACAAGCTGCATGTATTTGCCGACGCGAGCCCATTAGTATACGGAGCGGCAGCATACTTGATAGCAGTATACCACAATGGAAGCGAAGAATCAAGGCTGGTAACAGCAAAAAGCCGCGTAGCTCCAATTAAAGAGCTGACATTGGCACGACTTGAACTGATGGCAGCGGTGGCAGCATCAAGATTATGCGACTACATCAACGAAAGTTTTCAGGGAATACACTGCTGGACGAACTCGATGATTGTGCTGCACTGGATCAAGGGAACAAGCAAAAGAGATTCGTTTGTTGCCAACAGAATCGCAGAAATTAGAGAAAAAACACTTCAAGCAAGCTGGTCATTCGTTCAAAGTGACGACAACCCTGCTGACATACTTACACGAGGAATAAGCGCAAAGGCATTGATAACGTCAAAGTTATGGTGGAATGGTCCCGAATGGATAACATAACTGGAAAAGAACTTAGTAAGCATAATTGGCACAAATACAGACGTGGAAGACCAGCATAAAACACAATGTCACCAATGCATGGGAAGAGCCGAAATTGTGCCAATCTTGGAAATCAAAAGGTAGTCATCATACGGACGGCTTATAAGAGTGACAGCATGGGTGTTCAGATTCATAAACAACACAAGAAAAGTAAATCACAAAGGGCCGTTGACAGGAAAAGAGGTAACAAATGCACAGAAATACTGGATAACACAGACCCAAATATCACTGAAACAAACAAAGGGTGAGGCCTATTAAAACAATCGATCATTCGAAATTAATGGACACGAAGTCTACCTTGATGACGATGGAATCATCAGACATAAAGGACGATTGCAGTGCAGCCAAGAATTCAACAAGCACGTAATAATAATTCCAAAGGATGAGCATTTCACGGAACTGCTAATACGTCACGTGCATAAAATGGTATCACACGGACGAGTTCAAGTGACGCTAGCGCAACTTCGAACTAAGTTCTGGATATTGCAGGGTAGACAAGCAGTGAAAGGAGTTCTAAACAAATGTGTCGTCTGCAAGAGGCATAACTCCAGACCGGCGACTCAAGACATACCTCCACTTCCGGCAGACAGAGTCACTGAAGCAGAGCCATTCAAAGTTACGGGAGATGACTTCACAGGACCTCTTTACGCAAAGGACAAGTACCAGATTGTGAAGCAATATGTACTGATATTCACCTGCCTGGTAACAAGGGGAGTAAGTACACTTGGAAGTTACCAACGATTTGTCATCGTGAAGTTTTCTACAAGCATTCCGACGATTTACAGCTCGACGGGGAATACCAGCAGTAATATACTCGGACAACGCCAAAACATTTATAATAGCTGGGAAGAAATTAACAGAATGCTCGAAACAATTAAAAGCGAGGTCTTAAACAATTACTGTAGTGGCCAACAAATTCAATGGAAAACGATAGCCGAGTGCGCGCCATGGTGGGGAGGATTTTACGAGCGCCTCATAAGAAGCTTGAAGACGTCGATGCGAAAAATAATATCGAAAAGCACAGCTTCGGTAGAGGAGCTACGCACTATCGTAGCAGAAGTTGAAGGAACACTCAACAATCGACCATTGATTTACGTATATGGAGAACCTGACGAGCCAATGCCACTAACGGCGGCAGACATCATAGGTGGACGGCGACAGCTTCAAGACGGACAAACAAGACTGTACAACGGTGACATTGAAGACGCATGGCGACGCAGATGCAAACTCGTGCGCGCTTGGTGAAAAAGATGGCATCAAGAATATATCAAGGAAATAGGAGCTACGGTCAAAGCCAAGACACGGCAAGCAAAACCACTCTCACAGGGTGACATCGTGTTGGTTGTGGACAAGGCTTCAAGAATATTTTGGAAAATGTGCCGGATTGAAAAACTCTACCCTGGGCGAGACGGAATAACAAGAGCTTGTCTCCTTCACACAGGCAAAAAAGCTTCTAAGAAGATCGGTGAACCACATATACCCTAAGGAAGGTTGTTTCAAATAGCCCACGAGAGCTTATCAAATTTCAACTTGGGCGGGCGGGAGCCTATAAAATATCATCATCAAATGCCGGAAGAAGAAGAAAAAAGACTGCTGCCTGGAGTGAGCGCGCGCTACTTCACTTCTTCTAATAAACCGTATTCGTTGGAGGCAGTCCCTGGTCTCGATCATCTTAATATACTCTAGATAGTGTATGTGTGCGTGTACGTGCATGTGTGTAAGTAAATAAAGAATGAATGAAATTTATTTTATTTATTTTGACCCTTTGTTGGTCCATTAAACTTTGCTCTTATAGATCGACCACACATTCGGTAGCATACAATCTTACTTTTTCGTGGAAGAAATCGCTCACAGGTGAATCTCCAAACGCTTTCAATCGCAATAGATTACTTTAACCAGCGCATTTTTTAACCCCCTCCCCCCAAAATGAAACTATTAAGCACGTAAAACTCGCCATGAACGCTTAATCTTTTAACGGGAGTCGATGGTGGCAATAAATTCACAGCCTCCGCTACGTGCGCTTGCTCGGCCAAAAGGAGTGACTTCATGTCGGCAGTAAGCAGGCCTGATAATCTTGGTAGCATTGACTCTGCTCAATTGTTTGCTGCGTGTCGATGACGTATCACTGATACAGATCTCGTAGCTGAAAGGGGCGGTGTCATGAAGGGCTACGCCTTTTTATTCATAAGGTGGGAAAGGGTGGTGAGGTGACGCGAGTACTTGAATCTTGTTAAAATGGGTGTTGTAATTCCTGTGACTTCTTTATGATAGCACGTATTGGCGAAATTCTTTCGGCAGCATGTTCACATTGCAGAAGTGCGCATATTTCTCAATAACACCTTGGAGTTGTTTATTGGTATTGAGACTTGTGCAGCTACGTTATCCTCCACGCAAAACATGGCATTCATGAATATGTGGCACAAAGAGAGATCTGTAAGTAGTCTCTAGCATATACCGGCAAGCCTTCTTTATAAAGGCAAATAAAGGCAAGCTTTTTTTATACTTTGTCCTTAAAAAAAGCATACTCCCGAGGTTCCTATGAGCGATTGCTGAATATAAAATAAGCTGATAGCACAGCTGTGTTGTAGCTAGGATATATGCATGGAGGGGGATAGAAAGAAGAAAGACGAGAGCTCAGCTATATGTATGTACATTTAGCCTGTGATAGCATATGTGCGGATCCAAATCGGAAGCTTTCATTTTTTTTTTCAAAATGGGCCAAATCCTGACCCGAATGTAGCTCACATTACGCTCTATTAAAGACGATAGACTTTCTTGGGAACCTTCGACACAAAAATGTTTTATCTGTCTGTCTGTCTGTCTGTCTGTCTGTCTGTCTGTCTGTGCACCCTTATCGTGAACTGGGTATTCTAAACAGCACTAGCCGATACCACAAACAGCCGACCCCATCGGCAGCGCCCACCAATGTTGCTCAACATTCAGCGTTCACACTTTTGTGATTGTCAACTAAAAAGCAATAATTGCGCATATATGAGGCACAATATTAACACGTATATATTCTGAATGTGTGCCTTTTATTAGAAAAGGCATACATAAGTAAACCTAGGGACCGTAGCGTTTATCACGCTGCGCGGACCATGCAACGATTGCGCGAAAAGGCGAGTGTTTCTAACGCTTTGCTTTTGATGATGATATTTTATAGCCATAGAATATACTTTTACAGCGCAAACATAAAACGATCCACAAAGAAAGCGACGACACACACCAGCGCTGACTAACAACTGACTTTATTTCGGGATATGTCAATGCATAAATACCTCCTGGGCAACCTCACCGCACATGCGCCACACATCTTGACAGATAACAGACACTCAGAGGAACAATCAGAGTTGACAAAAGAAATGAAACCGTGTATTACATACGTGATGAAATGAACTGAAACTCAGATGGGAGCAGCGTCAGAGACGTGTCGCTTATACAAAGCTGAGCCCTTTTTCTGATATGATAGGCTTCCAAAGCCAGCAGCGCATGTTCATTGTTACTCCTGCCAAGGATCGACGTCCCTTCAAAACGTGGCTCACAATTGCAGCAAGAATTAATATGAGCCACAATATGGGCTCCTTTATCTTCGTTCTTGTTAACTTTTTGAGCGTGTTCCCTGAGCCGCTCGTTGATACATCTTCCAGTTTTTCCTACGTAGAACTTGCCACACGAGAGCGGGATGGCATAAACCACGCCGACGGCACACGGGACATAAGTCACACCGTGTCGGATTTTGCAACCTCCTCTGTTCATACCGCAAGTGCGGGAGCACAGCTTGGAAAGCTTGTTCGGGGCAGACAGCGCCATAGCGACCCCATGTCTGCCTGCCACTTTCTTGAGCTGATGGGATATCCCATGCATATACGGGACCACCACAGGCCTCGCTTTGTCCTGTACGGCGTCCGCCCGCTTGGCAGTTTTCTTTTTCTGGAAGAGCGTTTCCGCCACTGCAATCAAAAGCGACCTTGGGAACCCCGCAGCCAAAAGTCGGCTGATCTGATTTGCGAAACTATCGTGCATCTTGTGAGTGCATGATTTTCTAAGCGCCGCTTCCATGGCCCCCATCGCAATACCTCTTTTCACAATTTTCGAATGCGCCGACTTAAAAGGTAACAAGTCCTTAGTTGCGCGTGGATGATAGGACCAACACACATGACGTTCACAAAACTCGAGCCTTAATTCTAAAAACTGTAAAACACCATTCTGTGGGAGCTCAAAAGTAAACACCAGACCTCGTCCTTCTCTGCTAAAATCACCTAAAATCTTAGTCACCGAGTCCTGGTAGGAGGAGTCTATAGATAACAAAACCAAAAAATCATCGACGTACCTAAAAACCTTTACAATCTTTCTCGCGCTAAAACCTATGCTTAAAGAGCAATCCACATTTGCTAAAAAAATATCTACAAGCAGAGGCGCCAGACAGGAACCAATACATATGCCATTACGCTGCAAATATGGCTGGTCATTAAAAACGATAAAAGTGACCTTAAGATAAAACTCTAAAAGGCTCAAGAAATTGCTCAAAGAAACACCGGCAAAATTCTGAAAAGGCACAGCCCCATAGGCCTCAATGCACGCTTGCACAGAAGACATAAGCTCATGCTGGGGTACAGAATAAAACAAATCTTCTATGTCAACTGAGAATCCATAACCCACATTGGTATTCCTACTCAAGAAGTGCACTACATCATCTGCATTTTTTGTACGAAAGGGATCATTGTACACCAGTGACTTCAATTTTTCCTGCAAAAACAGGCTGACATTGTGTTGCCAGCACCCCTTTTCACTGACGATGGTTCTAAAGGGTACCTCTGCCTTATGAGTCTTCGCCGTGAAAAACACAGTCAAAGAGTTCCCTCTGCTATTCTGGATGCTCTTCGCAAGCGATGTTAATTCCAGTTTCTTACAAAAATCCACGAATTTTGTTTTCACACGCACCTCCCGCTTCCCAACAGGAGCAAAGTTTTTTGACACAGCCTGCAGCGCTTTTTCGCAAAAAATGCCTTTTTCCACAACAACAAAACCACCCTCTTTATCCGCCTGCATGAGGCAAAGGTCGTTAGCCCTCAGAAAGGACACCGCGCGTCGGACACAACGATCTGAATGCCGGGGTGGGCCTTTTGGCACCGACTTTTCTAAACTTACTACGCCCTCAAGTAGGCATTGATCGCGGGAATCTTGCTTCGCTTTAGACGCGATGTTTCTATTCATTGCAATCAGATCATGCGCAGGAACATGCGAAGGTATACAGAATTTTGGGCCTTTCGCCAGCAATTGTTCTACGTCATCAGGCAGGTTAGCATTTCCAATCACCTTCACCTTTTTCTTTACAAATGAAATTTTATAGGCTTATCACATCTTATCACACCTTATCACATCGAAGACGGGCGCGCATGCCCGTCTCAGGGCCGCGCGCTTTGTTTTCAAAAAAAAAAAAAACTCCTAGATGGCGCTCGTGTCTCACGTGTGACGTGACTTGATGCGCTCGTTCGCATCCGCTGCAGGCTCGAGGCCCTCTAACACACCACCTCCAAAATACCATTCACTGATTTTCTTGCGCAGAACATCAAATGAATGTTTTGTTCACTCTCTCCACACGCAAGACTATCGTCTTTCGACGACGTTTGCAGACTAACATGCAGATACGGGGCCAATACTTTTGACTCATATATTTTCTCAACTTTCCTATAAAACAGAAACACTAAAACATTATTTGCAATTTGTAATGGATTGTTACTGTTGTAGAAGAAATTTCATAGCATGTGTGTGCCAATGCAGCGTTATTTGAGCTTTTGTCAGTTCTAGATTCCCCCCACCCACCCCCCTCCCCCGTAGCCCTTGTCTTACTTCATAATTATGTCTATCATGCCAAAGTAAGAAATTTTAGCTCCAAATTGACAAAACAACGTCGCAATGACGCCTCACTCGGGAAAGAGAAATGCGCATCTTGAAGGCTACGCATTTGCCGCCGGCACACATACGCGGCAAAAAAACAAAAATAAAAACAGGGTTTTAAAGCTATGCTAGGAAATAAATATGTTGTCAAGCCTAAAATAATAAACCATATATTGGTTGCTTGATATAGCTTACAATTGATATCGAAAAACAGTGCTGCAATAAATTTCGGTTTTGGTCTTGAGGTTTCGGAGCAATTGCGCACCGCCATCGTTAACAGGCAGGCTTTCAATTCGGCGGTGACATGTCTTGTGTGCGTTTGCTGCAGGGAAAGGTGCCGGACTGTTTTACGATTCATTTTCTTTGTCCTAGATGTGTACTTTTACGGTTTGCATGGTGTAGCTCGCGCGTACAGAAGATACAGTACGTGTCACTGCAATCTCCGAATTCGTGGCGCGTCCGCAAGTACGGAACAACGACTTCGCTGTGGCGGAGCGCATCTCCTCATCAACGGCTTTCGTTGAAGCTCGTGCACGCCGCAAGCTCAGTGTTTCCGATCAAGCATTCAACAAAGTCTACGCTGGAAGCAACATGGAGAACGCTTTTCGATTTGGTGCTATTGCTGAAAAGGTAAGCTTTCGTGTTTGCGATCAACGAAGTACAGAAATGCATGCCTGCCAATTCCCGATTTGCCCTCGATACTCCTGAATGTCGCCGAACAGGGGTAGTATGGGCGCGGCGATGATTCACCCGAAATATTGCCCTCGATACCTAACAGAAATAAATATAACAAATGGGAGCGTTTCCATGCCGCCGCACACTCCATGAAAGCGTTTGGCGGCTTTCTTTTCTCGCAATCGTTTAACAGCACCAGCGTTATCTGCTGTAATCTCGAAGGGTGGCCAGAAGCGTGCGCTACGGCCCACTTTGCAAACTTCGTTACAACCTCGCACGACGACCGCCATTACGCCGTTGACATTTCACCAAGCTACCACTAAAACACCTAAAACAAACCATAGTTACCAGGATTAAGATCTCTCTATTCGAATGAGTAAAGTTTTGTATTTGCAGGAAGCGATGGCAAGTCAGCGCGGGCAGTTTCATGACCTTCACTCGCTAAGCATATTATGCAATGGGTTGTGCATTATTTAAATAATATTTATTTATTGTCGAGCAGTTCAGAGCTTATTGAACATCCGTTCAACTTACTTGTGATACATTATATGTTGCATGGCTATTTTCTTGAAATAATAAGAAAATATCATTTGCAAAAGAGCTGCTTGTGCATGCACTCGAAGAAAAATAAAATGAGCTTGTCTTATTGATTTTCTACAGAGGCCAGCCTCACTCGTGGCCTCGTAAGTGAAGTGATCATTTGGTTGATCAATAAGCAACCTGTGAAAGGCAGAGTATATTATTATATAATATACCAAATTTATTTTACTGTTGCAGAAACTTATTGATAAGCTTCCATATATACACTGTGCTGTGTTTCCAGCTGCAGTTTTATTGTATAAGCGCTGCTTATCCCCTCACTTTGGGACTTGCTTTATGTTTTGTGCTAGTTTCACGCAATAGATTGAACATCTGTGATGTGCACATGTCTACAAAATAATTCTTCAAGGTAAATGATGATTAATGGCACTCTTTTGTTTGAATTGGTTTATATTTTTGTATCAACTATTGCGGTGGCTGATTGATTAGGGTATATTAGGTAAGCAGAAAATCTTGGTGTAAATGCTAAAGTTTGAGCATCCCGGTATATTTCAAACGTTTCGCCAAGTTTGAGCATCCCGGTATATTTCAAACGCTTGGGTAGTTGAATGAGATAATGAGAGAAGCACTTTTTTGCCATCATCTACATTTGTTAAGCTTTTAGATGAACCACGGTGTAGACTCGGCAATCGCATTTGCATTCGTGCACTAATATGCACAGATGCCGGCAAACGTAAAATTGAATAGTGATAAAGCTGAAGTGGGGAAGCAAGCAATTTCTAGCATAGGATACGTCTTATAAGGTTAACGATTGCTCCCAATATTTTGAAATGTTTAGTGTGATGTTTTGTATATCTTACATGCAGAATGTTGAAAGGACAGCAAACTACGTCTTCTACGATGGACTGGGTGCTGACGATACAGTGCACTCCTCATCACAACCTGAAAGCAGTTGTTCCGGGCTCACGACCTCACTCGAAAGCTTACAGCAGTGGTGGACGCTATTCATCGGGTGCCCCAAATATCTTTTACATTTTTGGAACATTCCTTTGCTGCAAAATCTTTCGTTTCAAACTATGTGGCCTATTTATTTTTACAAAACGAGTATCAGTTTACCATAGGAATAAGTACAGTGCGTGTAAAAAAATGTGTACAGATGCATAATCTCAACAAAATTATATGATAATATGAAGACGGCCTAGATGTCTCCAACTTGAAAGGTTGATTGACCAATAGTTTGTCATGAATGCCGCTGAAGGTCGTCTGTTTATTAAGCCCTCTATTTACCATAAAATTGAAAGTGCCACCTGTCGGGCACTCTATAACCCTGCTTTTTCTATAAGTTTTATAAGCCGGCTGCGCGTGCTATAGTTATTCACGTGTGCAGCAGTGGCATTCATAACTAGTAGAACTCGCTGTTTGGGTAATTAGTACATGTCTGCATTAAATAAAACTCCATTTCATGCCAAAATCAAGAGCACACAAACGGAGAGAACACATAAACAGAACGCGGACGCTCTTTTGCAACTGTTTCTTTCTTGAAAAAACAGGCTGATATAAACCCACTTCTCGTCAACGCACGTCCAACGTTTTCGAGCAGTGGCTTACTCAACTACGCTATAGGACACATGATCTTTAGATACCGTGCTTCCGACTCGTACACGATGAGTGAAGTTTCGCTAACACAATTATTACCCCATTTGTTTATGCTAAAGGCTTCCAAAATTTATTGTGGTACCTTGCTTTTGCTTTTACCAAAAATCTACCACCACGCATCACGCATAATTTCATATGCGTGATGCGTGGTGTGAATTCACATAAAGTGATATGCGCGCCTAAATGGGCACTATTCCTATTCTTTACCACGAGGGCATGTTCTCTCGCTCGATAATTGACGCATTGCTCCGTCTGTCTAACATGTGTCGTTCTGCATGATAAAAGTATTTCATAAGATACTTCAGTGGCACTATTTGTGAACGGCCGCGCATGCCTCTTTTTGAAGCCTTTCAGCTGTTGAGCATGATTTCCAGTGATGCAACGGCAGAACTATGCCAGTTTGTTCGGGACGGTGAACTCCAGCAGCACTTGATGCCGACCCACCACCTTTTAAAGGGGTTGTGTGTAACGTAACAAACAGTTGCAAGTGAGCATCCGTCCTCTCTATGTGTTTTCTTCGTTTGTGTGGTCATGAATTCGATGGGAAATCGGCTATTAAGTTCAGGAATTCATATTGTCGTGATGTAAAGACAGAGGTCATATTTGAAGACTTTGAGAAAGCAGCAGCGGGTTGTTTTTTTTTATTTTCCGCGCACAGGAGAGTTCCTGGTCTTTCTAGTGGTTGCGTTTTGCATAAAAGCGTGCATGTGCGCGTACGCACTCTCGCCTTCGTCTTTCTCGCAGGACGCACGTGACAATATCTATTCACATCACATGCTTAATGTCTGTAGCACAATATTAAAGGCTGTTTCCGTATTCAACTTTCCGTGTTCAGGAGTGGAACAGCTGCGCCAGTTGTACTAATTAGATACAATTTCTTTTTTGCAAAAGTCTTGTCTAAAATACACAACTAGCCCTAATATTTTCAGAGTATTGGTAATTGAGTCAAGAAATATGAAATTCAGTAATCACCGCAAGTTTGTGCATCATCGTCCAACCCAATAGAAATGTGCAAACCTTATTTGTAACTCGAGCTTCAATATAGCTTAACCTTACAGCAAAAAAAAGTGGTTCGAAAAATTTCCAGGCCTTGTTTTAGGATATGTGCATAACGTGTTTAAGCCATTTTTGGCACAGTACACATTTTCTCTGCGGAAAAGCACTCTATGATTTAAAAGTCGCTACTAGAACTCCGTTTCCCAGGACACAAAACAATATTTAGTTACTCATGCACGCAGATGTCATACAATAACAAATACTAGTAAACGTGCTGGCTTCTAAAAGTGATTGGCAGTCTTTCAGAGTGATGTGTGAGGTATCTGCAGCCTTAAGAAACAAAAAACACAAACGTATGCCACTTTTTTTTTCTTTCCGCCACCCCCTTTAGCTCCTTCTTTACAGATCTTCCGAATTTCGGGGTTGCCTATAAGTTTGGAAAGCTCGGCATATGCTAATATGAGCGTTTACATACTTTGTGCTCTGGGACAACTTAGAAGACTTATTTCGTTGAAATAGCTGCACTTTAATGTATTTTAAATGAAGTAGCTAGCTGATGTTTATTTCTACATATATTTTTTTTTCTGAAATTCACTCTGGTTTGTTATATTACTGCAAATTTGAGATTTGAGGGTTAAAAATACTGTGTTTATTTTCTCCTGAAACCTGTTCTAAATCATTGCTTCAGATCCTAACTTGGCTGTTGCACCCCTCCTAGTTCTAATTGGTTTGCGCTTTGTCTGTGTATATTACAGTTTTTTTTTGTCCTTGCTTTTCAGCGCTGCCTTTACCCAAAGTAACTGGTTACTGTTTCACCCTGCTTGTTGTTACTGTTTCACCCTGCATGTTGTTTGATATTGCATTGTTTCACGGTGATATGATACGCTTAATATTTTACATCTTTACATAAACTATTCTGCATGGTTGAGATGTGGTGACACTGTCAAGTCGTTGTAATTGTGCTTATTAAAGACGATAGTCTTTCTTGGGGACCTTCGATGAAAAAACTTTGGTCTGCCTGTCTCTCTGTCTGTCTGTCTGTCTGTCTGTCTGTCTGTCTCTACATTTGTCTGTTTGTCAACCATTACCGCGAACCGGGTAGTTAAAATAACACCAACCGATACCCCAAATGACCGACCCCATCCGCAGCGCCCACCAATGTTGCTCAAGAATCAGCGTTCATAAGTGTGCGATTGTCAATTAAAAAGCAATTATTGCGCATATCTGAGGCACCATAACAACACGTATATATTCTACATGTTCGTATTTTACTAGAAAAGGCATACATAAGTAATTCCAAGGACCGTAGCGCTCATCACGCTGCACTGACCATGTAACGCTTGCCCAGAAAGGCGAGTGTTTCGAACGCTTTGCTAAGAAGACATGGTGGTGGCTCCTACCCGTCGCCTTGCGTTTTACACCTTATCAACTCTAAGACGGGCGCGCACGCCCTTCTCAGGGCCACCCACTTTGTTTTCCAAAAAAAAAAAACACTGCCAGATGCGCTCATGTTTCACGTGTGACGTGCTTGATGCGCTCGTTCGCCTCCGCTGCACGCTCGAGGCACTCCAACGCCGCTCCTCCGGAATACTCTTCACCGATCTTGTTGCGCATAACATCAAATAAATGTTTTGTTCACTATCGCCACGCGCAAGACTATTGTCTTTCGACGACATTTGCACATTACATGCAAATACGAGGCCAATTTTCGTTTTCACTCTTGTGTTATTGTTTCTTTAGTATACTGAATGTCTGAATACACAAGAGATAATGTGAAATTAAAATGCCTTTTCAAGACTGTTTAGTCGTTTTATTCATTAGAATATTTCTAGGCTTGCATATTGAAAAGAAAAACTTTTATGCATCATGCAAACCATGACACATGTAAACTTTAGCGTACTAATGCGGAAACAGCAGTGTGCTTTGATATAATATTTATGTATATTAGAGAAATAAGACATGCTGCACTGTACCAGTGTTCTTCCTGCTTGTATGCTTTGCTGCACTGTACTTCTGCATTGTAAATAAGCATGTTAAAACGAGTTAAAATGTTGAAATGTTAAAGTCATTTTAAAGTGGAAGTACTCGCTCTTCTGTTGTACTTTGATTCACAAGCCTTGGTCTTTAATGCTCCATGTGATGCGATTCATCTCTGATTTCCTGTCTTCTTGGGTAGCAAAAGGAATTCCACTCTGCATACTCAAAAAAGGCCTTTGGATAGGCTAAAAATTGTCCCTGAAATCTGTATGTGCTCCGTGTTGAATAAAATAAAGCTTGATTTCATTTTACACTCTAGGATAACTGTGTGAATGCCGTGTTATAGGTGGCAAATCATTTTGAGGGATCCTTTCTTCAGCTACCATTACATTTTATATATGAGAGCCATATATGCCGCGCTTCGTATACGCTATAAAAGCAGTGCTAGGGTGAGGATTTTCCACGGTGGCAGGAGCCACTATGGGAAGGCGTCTGCCACTGAAAGGTCAAGGTAAACGATAAGATTTGTAATGCTTTCACGCAAGCCTACTGGAAGGGGGCAACGCTCATATTATGGAAATTTGGCATGGGTGTTGGGACAATATTCTTCATGAACACCCTTGTACGCGTTTTGTTCTGTGTGTTGCACCCCCTTGAATTTTTCGTCGTTTGGGTGTAATCTTTTGTATTACACCCTCACACCATTTCGGCCCCTTGGGTGTACTTTAGCTACTACAGCCCCGAAAAATAATCACACCTTATGGTGGAAATTGGGCAATACACCCAATATATAGGTGTAGTCTGTTTTGTGTTTTGTTAAACATATTTGGTAGGGTTTAGGAGTGTGAGTTATAGACAGCTTATTGCACCTATATGGGTGCAGTTCGGTTTACAGTGAATTAGCAAAATGGTTGGTACGAAACAGGTTTTAGTAATAAGGCAGTGTAAATATGCCCACTCCCAACGGTGCGAGACTTCCCTGCGACAGTACATATTGGCTCAGGCAGAAAGGCCACCAGTTATTTTGTTGTCGGAAACATTCTGCGACACACCCACTTTCATTGCTTACAAATGTGTGGCGGCTAAGGGGAGTCCAAGCGAGGTATACTACGCTAGAAAGCAAACAACTTGCTTGCGTAGTATACACACTCAGTTAGAACGAGGCATAATGTAGGTGTTTCTTGTGGAGGTAATAATCCCCGATAGATATAGCTTCAACAAAGCTTGTTTATTCTCAATGTGTACAGCCAATAATTCGTTCAGAGGCAGTCTTCCTACTCACTGTTTATCAAACAATCTTTCCTATTACCCTCAAGCATGTTGCTGGACACTTGTCCAAGTAACCTGAAAGAAGTAAACAATTTACTTTCTTTTATTTAAACAAAAAAAGAAAATCAACGAGTACATATAACGAAACATGCAAAAACAAAACAAGCGACAACTGCAAGCACTTAGTCGTCCTGACCTGCCAGCAATATCCCAGTATCACGAGGTGCAGTCACACGACCAAAATCTGCACTGAAACAAAACACACCAGATATCACGCAATTGTCCGTATATGTAAGAAACGTCTCGTGCTCTCTGCCAAAATCTGCACTGAAACAAAATACACCAGATATCACGCAATTGTCCGTATATGTAAGAAACGTCTCGCGCTCTCTGCGGTTCTGCAATCACTCTCAGTGGAAGCAAGTGATACATTGCAGCTCAACGTTCCTCATGTATGCGGTTGGAAACGTCAGCAATGCGTCAATCACAAATGTTCTACAGCGCACTATATCACGCTTTCCCTCAATGCTACACTTTCATGTCAACACATTACTGTTATTGATTATAATTGCACATACACATACATGACAACAACAAGAAGAAAAAAGACCCGAAAGAGAACAGTCTAAGCATATGGGCTTGAGTCCTCTTTGAAATCAAAGCGAAACGACATGGAAAATAAAACCCACACCCTAAATTCAACACATAGAGGGATACAGAAGCTACAAATCGCGGACATCGCAGCTCAACGTTCTTACTTCATAACACTACTATTTACATACGCTGCAATTTTACATTGTGCAAGAAAAACAAAAATTACTCGCGACTGATTAAGCACCTGAACTACTGAAACTTCGTCTTCTTCCTGATAGTTCATGCCAACGAGTTCAACTACAGTCAGGACGAACAATATCCACCGACTTTCACGTGTGCTTGGAACGAGTTGTGCACACCGGCTCTGTCATCACTTTACTGGAAGTCAACTAAGAGCCAGTAAATGTACCGCACAAACACTTTACCTCGGATGCAAGAGAATGAGCTCCTAAAGCGCTTTCTGTACGAGCTCCTAAAGCGCTTTAGGAGCTCGTTCTCTTGCTTCCTCACCTTTTTCTTTTGAAGGTTAGCGCCACACGCACTGTCGCGTACTGATTCGGCTATTTCCGTGTGACAAAGCATTATAAAAACACTCACAAGTGCAAGAAAGAGAAATAAAGCAGTGAGAATTTTAAAAGCAAGAGTGACTGAGGCATAACATAATGCAAGTGTTCTTTGCCGCACAGTGACTCCCCGTTATCAATCATTTTACTCCCAGGTACCGAATCGTGCACAGCGTTCTTAACCTGATACTATGCATTTGCTGCTAATTCAGGCGCCATTTGCGCTTTCGCAAGAGAGCTTTCAAGAGATGGTCTGACGCACTCACTTTTTTGGTTTCCACGAACCTGTATTGGATCTCCAACAGATCTCCAACCAACCTCTTTCTAATTCTTCACATCTTCATTGACATCGCAAGACGCGCTACCGTTAGCACGTTTGTTCGTGTTTTCACCTATTGCAGCGTGCCTTCCTTCACTAGAACCAGTGTGGGCCATGGGCTCTACATATTCTCTCGCGCCTTTTTCTTGAGACGGCTCCCTCAAACTGTAAAAAACATTTACACCCTAACAGGTGTAAAATAGGCGTAAGCAATAAAAGCACCCTTATGAACACCTTTTTTACACCATTTTTAAAGTTTGAGGTGTTTGTGAATAAAACATTCTCAAAACCATCATTTAGACCCTTATATTTGGGGTGTTATGAACAAGGCTACAAATTATTTATTGATATGTGGGGTTTAACGTCCAAAAACCACCATATGATTATGAGAGACGCCATAGTAAAGGGCTCCGGAAACTTCGACCACCTGAGGTTCTTTAGCGTGCACCCAAATCTGAGCACACGTGCCTACAAGGCTACAAATGCACGACATTTTCGGGCAGTTTTGCTTATACTGTTAGTATACATTAACCATCTTGATACCAGCAAGGCTCCTACTACTAGCTGCTTGCGGGTCTAGTAATGATTCGAAGCAGGAAGTAATGTGACCAAAACGCAGTTTTCATAGATAAAGCCCGAAAACTACTATAAGGTGGAAGATACAAAGGCAGCGCCGCTTGTCCAATAGAGTAAGGGCCAATTCTCCTGTAGCTGTTTCTTTCATCTGTGTCACTTGCGTGATTAGTCAACGCTCACAAAGTGCACGGATTTGTCTGAACAAGGTAATGTGGCGCACATTGGTGTAGCCATGCATGAAAAACTCCCCCCCTTCCCCCATCCCCCATAAGATCGAAGCTTTTAAAGCTTGAGATAGAACGTCAGCCACCTGCAAAAAAAAACAACAGCACAGTTGTTTAGCCATCACCACGTCAACAGGCCATCAGGTCCCTTAAAAATGAACATTGACGTCAAGTATTTTGAGCAGGCACGTTTTATTTAATTACTGTAGTAAATGTTCCTGTTCATGTTTCTTTAAAAGTGTGTCTTGGATATTAGGAACAGGACACCAACCATAAAGAAAAATGCAGAATAAGGCATTTCGGTGACCTTGACGCAGCGTTGCTCACAATGACGGGAGCTTTGTTGACTAAATTGCGTACAAAGCTCTCCTCAGGGGAGCCGAAACACATTCTCTAGTTCTCTCTCTCTCTCTGTGTTTTTTGTGGATCCCCCTCTTTTGATTTATGTAACTTCCCCAGCAGACGTGCTTCGGTCAAAGCCTTGACTTTGTTGGTAGTGAGAAAACAACATTGATGAAATATTTTCAGCCGTGGTCTTGTTACGACGTCTGCAAGCTAGGTACACATGCATTGTCGCAACGTGAAGACAGAACCAGTATTTACAGGTTGAGAAAGTAGCAGCACATCAGTACTTTTATTTACCGCTCGCCAGAGCGTTCCTCTTTTTTCCATTATTGCTTGATGATGATGATGATGAACCTTCAGCTTTGCTGGCACTCGCCCACAAAGGGGGATCGGCCAAGAACCGGGCGGCAGGAACATCAAGTATGCAAAGTCAGGCATTCAGGTAGTCTCGTAGCCGTAAATAACAATAGGCTAACAGGTAATCTCTTTGTTGCCCTTATGTACTCGCACACAGCAGAGAAAACCTCCCTGTGGCTATAACCTAATGTAATCCCTCCGAAGGATAAAATTAGTTGCACACCTAGCTTCCCAATTGGTTCGACCAGGTATCTTTTCCTTTCATAAGCATAACGTTGACAGGATAAAAGAAATGATCTATTGATTCCGATTCCTTGCAAAAAAGACACAACGGAGATGCTGTTAGTCCAGCTTTATGTAGGTAGTAATTCAGATGCGGAATTCTGCATAGTAATCTGGTGATTGTAATTTCTAACTGCCGAGATACACACCACTGTTTGTTCCAGAAATATCTTAGATGTACGAAGTCTCTGACTTTATCCAATGATAATTTTTCTATTTCTTTGTGCAAACAAGCATTTCTATATCTGAGTGCTGTTACGTAGGTGAAATCAGGGAAAATAGGTAAGAGTGATTCACTTAAAGATGCTTTGGCTAACGAGTCTGCCATCTCATTTGGATAAATCCCGCAGTGGCCAGGTATTCATAGAAAGTGAAATTTTTTCAGGTTTTCTGGTAATAAACTCGTAATCATACTCAATAATGTCAAATTTTTTCCTGTATATAGCGCAGTGCATATTGAGAGAGAATCGGTAAGTATGACTGCTTCTGATTCGCTTGCAGGAAGTTCACGAAGCGCTAGAATTATAGAAAATTATTCGGCGATGAATATAGGCGTGTAATCTGGTAATCGAACTGAGAAAGACAAGCCGACTGAAGTACAGAAGATGCCTATTCAAGCCTTTTAGTTCAATACGGATGCATCCGTCGCAATAATGTTGTTTATGGACAGATGAGTCAAGTATTATTTTAACCGAACATTTAAATATTGAAGGGGCAGTTCTTTCGCATTAGAGAGGAAAATATCATCAAATTGAATTTCAAGTTTTGAATTAGGCGTCTTCGTTATGCCAATCGGATAAATGTTTACATTGACAGGCTCTAGCAACGCTTGGACGAACCTAATCTGAGGGGAGTGTAGTCTAGACCATTGTGTTCCTAAGAATGCGGTTCGTTCTTGAATAAAAACGTAAAAAGCTTGTCGCAGAGACAAATTGTATATATTTAAGAAAGTTTGAACTGTAAGTATTCTAAACCGAGTTACCAAAGCTGGAAGGCGCGCTTCCACATACGAAACATTATTTGCCACAAATTTGGGGAGCCCAAGACACAAGCGCAGAGCTTCTCTTTGTAATAATAATAATTGTCTCATCTTGTAAGCCGCGCTGCCTGAAAATATTACACACCTGAATTCCACAATAGGCTGCACATACATCTTGTAAATCATTATCACTGAACTCCTACGCAATCCTATTTTTGTGTTTTCCCATTTGCGTAACCACCCCAAGGCATGTGACGCTTTAAAGCCAACCTCCTCTATATGGTTTTTCCAATTTAGCGTCCTATTTTATACGATGCCTAGGTATTTCAGGAAATAGACCTGGGGAATGAGCTCGGTACGATACACCAGGGAAATGTTGACACGATCCTTAAAAGAGAATGGCAGAAGCGCACTTTTTTGACGTTTAATGACATATGGATATTGTCAAGCCATCCTTCTAGCATGTTCATGTAATTATGTAATGCCTGATACAATGAGTGCAGATCACTGTTTGTTGCGAAGAAAGCAATATCATCTGCATATACGTAAATTTGGATATCCTGATGAGTTAGAATGGAACTTAGTAATATGTTCAATAACACCGGGGATAATACTGAACCCTGAGGTACACCTCGTGTTTGCTTATATTTTTTAGAAGAGCATCCATCCAAGAAGCAATAAAATTCTCTGTTTTTCACAAACTCTGTAATCCAGCCTGTTATAAATTTAGGAAAGCGATAGTCTCGCATCTGCTGGACTAGGATAGAATATTCCACTTTGTCGTATGCTTTAGCTAAGTCGAGAATGACTAGTGTACAGTATTCACGGCGATGCCGAGCCAGCTGTACACGACTTTCCAAATCCTCATGTGCACACCAAATGGAGTATCCCGATCTAAAGCCAATTTGTCTGGGGTTTAGTATTGTATGTTCATTGATGTAGTTTATTATACGGGCATTTAAGACTCTCTCTACAAGCTTGACCAGGTTAGATGTCAATGAAATAGGCCTTATGTTATCCAGAGTAAACCCCATTCCCTGTTTCTGAAGTATCGGAATTATTTTGGAAAGCTTCCAATCGGCCGGAATTCAAAAATTTTTCAGTGAATAATTACCTACATTACGGATTTCATGTGGGGATATTTCGTATAGCACTTTAATCATTGTAGAGGTCACCCCATCAGGTCCGAGGGCAGCGGGCGGTAAGCTCTTCATCACATCCGCCAGTTCAGCTAAAGATACCTGCTGGAAATCACAATCCACCCTTAATTTCACCATGGACTTTGGCATAATTGTCGTAAACCTGGTTTGCAAGCCTTTAGCAATATTTTCCAAGAAATCAGAGAGTTCGCGAGGAGACATAATGGTGGAATGACTGCTTTCTGTCTGTGGACTTATTTTTCTCGCACGTAAAAAGCTGAAAAGCTTTTTCTCATTTTTAGACTTAGACAGAGAATTAAATTTATTGATATCATAGTCTTCTTTTGCTTTGCGCACTAGACGCTTAAAATCGGCGGCCATGAATTTAAAATCACTCCAATTTTCGGGGCATTGGTTAATTAACAGCTTTTTGCAAGCCACCTTTCACTTTCTATACCCCCTGACACATCTAGACTCCACCACTGGCTAAAAGATGCCGCTGTGTTCGAGTATACAGTAAACGTTGAATTTTTTTATGATCGTTTCAAGAGCGCACATAGACTCATAGCCCTAAGGTCTTCCTGCATTTACTCGCCAAATGTTAACGTAAATTTGAAGTCTTTTTGTATTTTAGCATAATTTACGAATGAGCCAACTTTCCCTGCCAAACTAAACCTCGGGAACTTAATTTCAAACGTAATGGGAAGGTGGTCGCTATTTGTAGCACAATCTATTATATTCCACGAAGATATGCTTAAAGTGGAGCTGGAAAATGGTAAATCAAGGGTCGATTTAGAGTTACCTCTTACAGATGTAGCAACGTGTGAGTTCAAGCAGAAAAAGTTATTATCAAGCGTCAATTACCACAAACGTCTTCTGCACACATCAGATTTGAAGCCCCAAGACACATGGTGTGAATCGAAATCATTACACAGTACTATTTCTTTTCTGCATGAAGCTACCATAATATCGAGGCATCTCGTGTCTTGAACTCCTGCATGAAGGTATACATTTGCAAAAAAGAAAGGCGAGCAGTCTGGTAGTGTTATGTCTAACACCAGAATTTCGTTATTCGTATCCATACACTGATACGATATATTGGCTCTGTGACTAAATTTAGTTGATATTAAGAAAGTCAGACCGCCACCTCTACTCGGCCGATACAGCCAGATTAATCGATAGTTTTTCATGTAAAATATTTTACCGTTAGCAAGTCAGGTTTCCTAAATGGCAATTATGTCGGGAGAAATTTGCGAATAAATATATTGTAAATATGTCGTTGCCGACCAAATAGACGGGCAGTTCCACTGCGGAATTTTTAGGGAACCAATTTTGATGCTATACCGGCTAGAGAAACTGCCTGATCCAGAATATCTTTTTTCAAGAAATCATTTTTGAAAGGTTCTCAAAGAAGTCTTTCTTTGACAAGCACTTCTTGGATTTTGGGTTCTGAGAAGACTTTTTAGAAGGGGGAGATCTGTTACATTTCAAAGTTCTTAGACATTGTGCGTCCATATTTGTAAAGTCTCCTGAATCATCCGTCTTAGGTTCTGACCCAGCCTAAACTCTATTTTTTGAAGGTCCTGCTTTCGGAGAGATAGATCTATGATTGACTGTCTGATTTTCCTCCTCTGTACCCCTTGATATCAACAGAGCGTTTAAATCCCGATTTTGCACATAAACTGTACCAATGATTTGTGTCAGCTGTTGTGTTAACATATCAGCCAAGGCTTCAAAAGAGTAGACTTTTCAAAGACTTTTCGATAGCCTCAGTTATCGACTTTGCGAGCGATGCAACCATTGCCGCTGTGTGCCGGGATGTTGTGCCTGCGTAACCTTTTGATCTTTCATGCATTTCTGCTACCGCCTCCCTCCTAGAGCAAGGCCTGCGTTCTATGATTTCTAGAACACCCATTTCTCTTTCTTTTGCACCACATTCAGCAGAGTCTGCAGGGTGCGTTCCATTACACAAGCAGCACTTCTGGTCATAAGATTTGCAATCGCAGCTGTCATGACTCTCTCCGCACAGACAACATCTAGCCTGTGATCTGCATCCTTTCATGCTGTGACCGAATCGCCAACATTTTGAGCACTGCAAAGGTTTCGGGAAAAGTGGTTCTACTTTGTAGATTAGTGGCCATGCCTTAATTTTTGTTGGTCTGACTCTTCCTGCAAAAGTTACTATAAGTGATTCAGTAGGCGATTTCGTTTTATCAGTCGTTCGGGTGCATCGATAGTCTGAAACTGCCCCAGCTACAGGAAATAAGTCAAGAATTTCTTGAGGTGCCAGACTCGTATCCACCCCACAGTATATGCCCTTCGTACATGCAAGATGAGCTGGAATAAACGGGCTCACTGGCTGTGCAGCAAATTCAGAGCAACTCAGAAGCTCTTGGACGCAATTATGGTCTGCAGAGAAGCACAGGTTACCCCCTCGGCCGAACTGGCGGACCTCAGTAATCTTCTGGAAAAGCGACGAGGCTTTCTGAAGCTCCACTTGTATCATCTTCGGATTCTTCATTGGAATAGAACCCCCATTTGTAGGAACCAGAGCCACAGGGACGTAGCTATCTCCACTGCGTAGCAAGGTATCGAGTGGCCAATCCTTGACCGGTATTGAGGCCAGCCAAGGGGAGTGCCCTTGGCCGGGTGATGAGAAAGACATCAGAATATTCTGGCTTGTCTGACCTCCAAAGGGCTGCAACAACGTTTCAGTTGAGAGAAACTAACAAAAAATACGAGGAATGCAAAGCAAACCAAATCTTAGCTAAAAGAATCCTGTCGCTCGACATTGAGCCGATCTTCTTATCGCTTCTGCATAAAAGCGTGCAGATGCTGATGCTGATGCTGATGCCCTTTGATGGATGGCGCTTACCCACAAAGGGGGATGGGCCAAGAACCGGGCGGCAGGATACTTAAATGAAACTAAACTGAAAATGAAGCCAATCTGAAAAAGTAGCTTAAAATAATACTACCAAAAAAACAAAAATGTGTGCTGAGCAAGCGGTCAAACCATCTTTTGTTTTTGAAAGACATAACTACGAATCATAAACTAAAGATCTGAAAAGGTAGTGGTTCACTAGCATGGTAATCTTTTAGTTGCGTTGATGTAATCAAACACAGCGGAGCATACCTCCCTGTGGGAGTAACCAAATGAAGTTCCGCCAAGTGATAAAATTACTGGTAAATTTACTTGTATTCCGAGCTTTTGTAATGGGGTTACTAAAAATCTTTTTCTCTGATAAGAATAACGATGACAGAATAAAAAGAAATGTTCAATTGTTTCAATTTCGTTGCACCAAATGCATAGCGGTGACGCCTTGAGCTGAGCTTTATTAAGGTAATAATTTAGTTGTGGAACTGCACAGCGCAATCTGGTATAAGTGACCTCTAACTGACGAGAAACACACCACTGTTTATTCCAGCAATAGCTCAAATGCCCGAAATCTTTAAATTTATCCAAATTACCTTTTCCCCATTGCAGGCAAGCATTTCGGAACCTTAGCGCGGTTACGTAAGCCGTATCTGGCAAAACTGGGATGGTGGGCCCACCCAGGGATACTGCTGCTAAAGAGTCCGCCATTTCGTTCAAATATAATCCGCGGTGACCTGGTACCCATAGCAAATGCAGTTTTTTTACGTTTTTCGGTACTAAATGCCGAAACGTATTCATCAGCTCTGAATTTACTTCCGTAGAAAGTGCATTACAAACTGATAACGAATCTGTAATGATAACTGCTAATGATTCGCTTGAGGGTAATTTGCGTAGGGCAAGAACAATGGCCAATAATTCTGCCATGAATACCGGGGTATAATCTGGGAGTCGAATCGAAAAAGACCAGTCCAAAGAAGGAGAGAAGATGCCAACCCCAGCCTTTTCTTTTGACACAGATGCATCAGTCGCTATGATATTGCTTATCTCTAGGTGGGCTAGATAATCTGCTAACTGGTCATTTAAATACCTATATGCCAATTGTTTCGCGTTATGAGGAAATATATCATCGAATTGTATGCTAAGCATTGAATTTAGGTTGTGTATTGGACCAATATGTCTAATTTTTACATTCAGTTGCTTTAGTAGCGCTTGTGCAAATACTATTTGCGGGGTGTGTAGTCGCGACCAATGGGTTTCGAAAAATAAAGTCGGTTCTTGAATGAAAGCGTAAAATGAGAGTCTTTGGTGTGAACTGTATATCTTTAAGAATGCTTGCACAGTAAGAATTTTAAACCTATTTAGCAGAGAAGGTAGGCGAGCTTCCATATACAACACGTTATTTGCAACAAACTTTGGTAGACCCAGACACAAACGCAACGCTTCTCTTTCCAGGAGTATCAGGGGTCTCATTTTATAGGCTGCGCTGCCAGAAAATAGTACACATCCGAATTCCATGATGGGCCGCACATAAAGTTTATATATCATTATTAGCACATCTCTTCTTAAACCCGCTTTACGGTTTGCAAGCTTCCGTAGCCACCCCATGGCCCGTGTTGCCTTGGAGTACACATCATCAATGTGACTTCTCCAATTTAATGTGTCATTATATATGATGCCCAAATATTTAAGCGAATTCGCCTGCGGAATGAGCTCATTACTGTACATTAACGAGATGTTGATAGGCTGCAGAAAAGAGAATGCAAGGAGCGCACTTTTCTTTACGTTCAGGGTCATATGAATATTTTTAAGCCATCTTTCTATCATATTGAGATAATTCTGTAGACTCTCGTATAATGATTGAAGGTCGGTATTACTTGCGAAGAAAGCAATATCGTCCGCGTACACATATAACTGAATATCCTTAGTTGATGGAATGGAGCTTAAGAAAATGTTAAATAAAACTGGCGACAGGACAGCCCCCTGTGGTACGCCACGTGTCTGCTTATATCTATTTGATGAGTACCCATCCTTAAAGCAGTAATATTCTCTCCCTCTTAAAAACTCCGACACCCACGCAGTGATGTAGTTGGGAAAGTGGTGATATGCCATCTGTTTTAATAAAATTGAATGCTCAACCCTATCGTACGCTTTAGCCAAATCTAAAGTAACTAAAGCACAGTATTGGCGCCGACGCCGAGCCAGTTGTATTCGGCTCTCTAAATCAACATGCGCACACCATATTGAGCAACCGGATCTAAAACCAATTTGACTGGGGTTTAATATTGCGTTACTATTAATATATTTCATTACCCGGGCATTCAAAACTCTTTCAATTAGCTTAACCAGATTTGACGTGATTGATATCGGCCTTACATTGTCCAAGGCGAATCCTTTTTCCTGCTTTTTAAGAAGTGGAATCACTTTAGACAGCTTCCATTCCGCAGGTATCCAAGCTTTTGTCAAAGAAAAATTCACCAGATTAAGTACTTCAGTTGGACAAATCTCGAATATTACTTTTATCATTGAATTTGTTACCCCGTCTGGTCCAGGTGCCGAAGGAGATAAGTGCCTTATTATCTCTGCCAGCTCATCTAAAGTAACCTCCTCGAAATCCTCGCCTGCCATTGGGTTCACAATGTGCAGTGGTAGAGTTGACATAAATCTATCTTGGAGCCCTTTCGCAATATTTTCTACTAAATCAGAGAGCTCACGGGGGGAAAGAACAGAAGAGTCAATATTTTCAGCGGGTGGTAACATCTTTTGAGATCCTAAAAATCTGAAGAGCGCTTTTTTGTTTTTAGCCCTAGAAAGATACTCATGTCGTTTCATATTGTAACCATCTTTTGCTGTACTTACTGCGCGTTTGAAGTCTGGTGCTGGGAATTTATAATCACACCAATTTTTTGAACATTGGTTGACCAGCAGTTGTTTCCATGCAGCTTTCCGTTTTCTATAGCTCCTCGTGCACTCTTCAGTCCACCATGGACTAAAAGAACCTCTTGTGGCCGAGTCTAATTTAAACGTTGCGTCTTTTACTGATCTTTTTAAAACTGCACACAGACTCATAGCCCTAATGTCACCTTGTATGTCCTTGCGGTGATCAAAAGTAGCCCTCAAGTCTTTTTCTAATTTTTTATAGTTGAGGAATGAGCGGGCCTTTTCGGCGACGTGTATTCTTGGAAAGTTCAGTACAAAACTAATAGGCAAGTGGTCACTGTTAGTAGCACAGTCTAAAGTTTGCCACGAACATATATTTAGAGAGGAGCTTGAAAATGTCAAGTCAATTACAGATTTAGAGAGACCTCGGACAAAAGTAGCAGATTGCGAATTTAAACTAGATAAATTCTTGCCAATAGCCCATTCCCACAATCGTTTTCCGCTTAAATCTGTTTTAAAACCCCAGGCCACATGATGTGAATTGAAGTCTCCAGTGATTAATATATCCTTTCTGCAGGCAGAGAACATATCGTCTAGACTACGTGTGTCTTGCACCCCGGCTGGGAAATACGCATTTACAAACGACAAGGGAGAAGCGTCTGGTAATATTATGTCTACTATCAAAATTTCACAATTTGGAGTCACACAACGATAAGAGATCGTAGCTTTGTGACTAAACTTAGTTGCTATCAAGACAGCAAGCCCACCACCTCTGCTAGGTCGGTCCAATCGGAATAGCCGATAATTTTTTAGGTGAAACTTCTGGCTGGTTGAAAGCCAGGTTTCTTGCAGTGATATAATATCCGGGGAAAGTTGTGAAGAAAGGTATGATAGGTCTGTGGCTGCGGAAAATATAGATCTGCAATTCCACCGTAATATGGTTAGTGAACCTATTTTGACGACAGAACCGTCGCAGAAACTGCTTGGTCCAAAATGTCCTTTCGCAAAAAGTCTTTCTTAGACATGTTCTCAAAGAATTCTTTTTTGGATAGATATTTTTTAGATTTCGAATTATGCGAAGAGTTTTTTGATTGGGGAGATCGGGTTCGCTTCAGAGCCTTATGAGAGTCCATATCCATATCTGCACATGCTTCCGAATCATCCGTAAGATCACCGTCTTCCGTTGTTTTGGAAGTCCCTGCCTCAGGAGAAACCGCTCGCTGACGTGTTGTCGCACTTTCTATTTCCGTATGCTGCGATACCAATGATGTCTGAGGAGCCCAATCGTTCGTAGATGCTACACCTAGAATTTGAGATAGTTGATTGGAAACCAATTGTGCCAAGCTTTCAAAAAGGTTGTTTGCGAGGCGTTCCATTGCCTTTTCCATAGCCTTCTCTACGGCCTCTGCGATAAATGTTGCGAGAGATGCATCCATGGCGGTGGTATTACGTGCTGCAACACTGGCATATCCTTTGGATCTCTCCTGCATTTCTGCAACGGCTTCTCCTCGAGAGCACCTCTTGCGTTCTACAATATCCAATATGGCAAGCTCCCTTTCTTTTGCTGCACAGTCTGCGGAGTCTGCCGGGTGCGCTCCATTACATAAGCAGCACCTCTCTTTCTCAGAGCTGCACTCGCGGCTGTCATGATTTTCACCACACAGACGGCATCTAAGAATTGATCGGCACCCTCTGACGCTATGTCCATATCGCCAACATTTCAAACACTGCAGGGGTTTGGGGGAAAGTGGCTCTACCTTATAGATCAGTGGCCATGCCTTAATTTCCGAAGGTCGGACTGTTCCTAAAAAGGTCACTATCACCGATTCCGTTGGTGATTTTATGTTGTGATTTGTACGGGTGCACCTGTACACTGAAATTACACCCGCCACCGAAAACAAATCGAGCACATCTGCAGGTGTCAGGCTTGTGTCTACACCGCGGACTAATCCTTTCGAGCATGCGAGGTGTGCCGGAATAAATGGGCTTACCGGATGCGCTGCGAATTCGGAACATTGCAGGAGCTCACGAATGCATTCCTGATCTGCGGAACAGCACAGGATGCCTCCGCGACCAAACTGGCGGACCTCAGTGATCTCCTGGGGATGCGAAGTGGCTTTTCGAAGCTCCACTTGAATCGCCTTTGGGTTCTTGATCGGAATACTGCCCCCATCTGTAGGTACCAGCGCCACAGGGACACTTCTCGCTCCACTGCGTAACAAAACGTCTATCGGCCAATCCTTGGCGGGAGTGGAAGCTAACCAAGGGGAGTGCCCTTGGCCGGGGGAAGAAAATGACATCAAAATGGAATGACTCGCTTCAGCTGAGAAAGACCAATACAGTTACCGGAAAATAAAGAACTCTCAAAGAACAATAAGGATACTGCCGCCCGATCCTGAGCCCGGGCAGCTTCTTCACAGTCGAGCCTCACAGTCGAAATGGCTGAGCGACGAACCGGTGCGCTCTTGAAGGCTTTTCCAAGCGGTGAAATCCGTCCAAGCGGTGAAATCAAAGAACTTCTTCTTCCTAAACTTCTTCCTAAAAGTACGCACGTGGCAATATGTTCTCATAGAATAGTGTGACGGCTGATGCATGCAATGTTGCGATGTCTTTACCGAAATGAAAGTGCTGATAAAATATCGCCTGCTTGACCCTGAATGTGCAGTCCCTAAAGACCCATAGCGCTACGCAAAAAGCTTCAGCTCAGCTTTTTTTACCAGTATTCACTATGTGATGATGTTTATTCGAGCAGAGAAGTCGCAACGAGGTAGCTACAAAAAAATGGCCGTACGGCAAGTCTGGCGAAGGCGGCACATGATCTCGCGCAATGAGAGCACGGGGCTTTTTTTCGTTATCTTCCGAAGGCGCACACGCGTTGGTGCGTATGCTCCACTACAATACTCCCGGGGTGAAGAGTAGCCATCCTGGCGACTCAGGGAGTAGGCACAATGAGGGGGTCGTAGTAGGGCTTGAGACGGTCGACGTGTACGGTCTCGCGTCCTCGACGGCGCAAATCTGGTGATTGTGTTAGTGGCTCGATGATGTAATTCACCGGGGAGTTTGCGTCAATGACACGGTACGGACTATGGTACCGGGCTAGAAGTTTAGAAGACAGGCAGGAACGTGCGGGGCACCCAAAGCCACTCAAGGGAGCCAGTACAAAACGTAGGAGCCATGTGGTGAACTTCGTCATGTCGAGTCTTTTGTAGACCTGGAGCCTCACTTGTCAGAGACCGAGCCAACTGACGCCAGTCTTCAGCGTATCTGGCGACTTCCAAAGCGGGGAGCACTCAGATGCATCAGGGCGGTACGGGAGTATAGTGTCGAGT
Source organism: Rhipicephalus microplus (assembly GCF_013339725.1). Lineage (NCBI taxonomy): Eukaryota > Metazoa > Arthropoda > Arachnida > Ixodida > Ixodidae > Rhipicephalus > Rhipicephalus microplus. Next base: position 119,187,166 of record NC_051170.1, on the reverse strand, counting down.
GGGTGGGAAGGTTCGCGGCCGTACAACAGAAAGAACGGGGAAAAACCGGTAGTCGCTTGCGTCGCGGTGTTATAAGCGAATGTAACAAAAGATAATACAGCGTCCCAGTTAGTGTGGTCGGAGGAGGTGTACATCCTCAGCATGTTGAGAAGTGTTCGGTTGAAGCACTCAGTGAGACCATTTGTATGTGGATGGTATGCGGTAGATTTCCGGTGGATGATGTTGCATTCAGCGAGGATAGTTTGGATGACCTCTGACAGAAACACTCGACCCCTATCACTAAGTAATTCCCGCGGAGCACCATGGCGTAGAATGAAGCTGCGAAGAACGAAGAGTGCAACTTCGTGGGCGGTCACTGCCGGTAGAGCTGTAGTCTCAGCGTAGCGTGTCAGATGATTGACGCCGACAATAATCCACTGGTTTCCAGAACCACTATATGGGAGGGAGCCATAGAGGTCAATACCCACGCGGTCGAATGGGCGAGCCGGGCAGGGGAGTGGCTGTAACATGCCAGTAAGGTGCCGTGGAGGTGTCTTGTTTTGTTTGCAAGTGGTGCAAGACTGAACATATTTCTGCACAAAGCGATACATTCTTCGCCAGTAATATCGTTGGCGCAGCCTTTCGTAGGTTTTCAGGACACCTGCGTGAGCACTTTGGGGATCTGCATCGAAATTCATGCAGATGTCAGAGCGCATATGAGTTGGGACAGCAAGGAGCCACTTCCGAACACCAGGCATGTAGTTGCGGCGGTAAAGAATGTTGTCTCGTAAAAAAAAGTGGGTTGCTTGCCGGCGTAGCGCTCTTGTGGAAGGGACAGCAGACGGATCGGTAAGATAGTCGACTAACAAGGCGAGGTATGGGTCTTTACGCTGCTCCGAAAGCATGTCAGTGGTGTCGAGTGGTGACAAGTTGGTAAAAAGGGGTGACAGAGAAGCCAAATCAGGTGTTAAAGGCGATCGGGAAAGTGAATCGGCATCCGCATGCTTGTGACCGGAACGATATACGACACGGATGTCGTATTCCTGTAATCGAAGTGCCCAACGCCCCAGGCGTCCGGACGGGTCTTTCAAGGTGGACAGCCAACATAGAGCGTGATGGTCTGTGACCACGTCGAAAGGACGGCCGTAAAGGTACGAGCGAAACTTCGTCAGTGCACAGATTATGGCCAAAAACTCCTGCTCTGTCACGGAGTAATTGAATGCAGCCTTCTTGAGAGCGTGACTTGCATAAACGACTACGTATTTGGTTTGGGTGCCTTTCCGTTGTGCCAAAATTGCACCAAGACCGACGCCACTTGTGTCGGTGTGAATTTCTATGGCAGCAGTGGGTTCGTAGTGGCGAAGAATAGGTGTTGAGGTCAGCAGGCGGCGCAGCTGGCGAAATGCGCTGTTACATGCGGGTGACCATGCAGATATACCTTTGCTGCTGGAAAGCAGACTCGTCAGAGGTGCGATGATGGACGCGAAGTTGCGCACGAAGCGACGAAAGTAGGAGCAGAGGCCGACGAAACTTCTTAGGGCTTTCAGGTATGTGGGCTTCGGGAAGTCAGCGACAGATCGAAGCTTATCGGGATCCGGAAGAACACCGTCTCTTGTGATGACATGTCCCAAGATGGTTAGCTTTTGTGTTGCTAAGTGGCACTTCTTGGTGTTAAGTTGTAGGCCTGCAGAAGTTAGACACGTCAGAATCTCGTGGAGACGATGACGATGTGTTTGGCAATTGGCTGAAAAGACTACGATGTCATTCAGGTAACACAAGCAAGTTTTCCACTTGTGGGCACGCAAGATGGTATTGATCATGCGCTCAAATGTCGCAGGTGTGTTGCAGAGCCCAAATGGCATTACTTTAAACTCATATAGGACATCCGGCGTTACAAAGGCTGTTTTAGGGCGATGACATTAAGCCATTGGATCCTGCCAATACCCAGAACGCAGATCCGGTGATATAAAGTACTCGGCGCCTTTTAAACAGTCAAGAGCATCGTCTATTCGTGGTAGCGGGTAAACATCTTTCTTCGTAATCTTATTTAAGCGGTGATAGTCCACGCGAAATCAAACGGTGCCATCTTTTTTCTTTACCAGAACTACAGGTAATGACCAAGCGCTTTGAGAAGGCTGTATGACTCCACGTTTAAGCATGTCATCTACTTGCTCCGTAATGACGCGGCGCTCTTCAGCGGAAACACGGTAAGAACGCTGTCGCAGAGGTGAATGTGAGCCGGTGTCAATTGTATGAGTGACAATCGTAGTTCGGCCCAAAGCAGGTTCTTGCAAGTTGAAACAACAGCGAAACTTGTTAAGGAGAGCAACAAGTTGGCGGCGATGCGAGGAAGAAAGGTCTGCGTCAATAGCATTGTTAAAGGCTAACGAACCTTATGGCTCAGACGCATGAGTTATTGTGGCAATGTGACTTGGGGATCCGTCAGAAAGAATAATATCATCGATATGGTCGACAGGTTGTACATATCCCAAGGTTTCACCTCGGAGTAAGCCATTGGGGTAGTCGCAGTGGTTGGTAACCAGCATTACGATTAAACCAGACGCAATTGTAAGAACGGCAAATGGAAGAACGATACCCTTGCGTTCAGTAAAAACCGGAGATGGCGTGAACACCACCGTGGCTTCAGGTTGCGCTACACATGAAAGGCCAATAGGAAATGAAGCTTCCGGAGGCAAGGTGATGTCGTCGTCAGCGATGAGTTTGCAGAGCAGAGAAGAAGGGTCGGACGATGGAAATTCACATATTGGCACTAGGGACAATTCCGCACGAGAACAATCGATGATAGCTTCATGACGTGATAAGAAATCCCAACCCAGGATGAGGGCATGAGAGCAAGATGGTAGAAAAAAAATTGGACGATGTACAAAACGTCTTGGATGTTGAAGCACGCCGTACACACAGCCGAGGGATGAACGCGTTGCGTGCTAGCCGTGGACAGCACCATGCCACAAAGAGATGTGGTCACTTTCTTCAGTTTGCAACAAAAATGAGCGTTCATCACAGAAACGGCGGCCCCAGTATCAATTAACGCTAGTATTGATACTGGGGCCGCCGTGTCACTGTGTCACAAACCGAGTGCTCAAAAAAGGGCGCGCCGCCAAATTCTCGCGACGAAGCGCCGAGAGGTCAACGATAGAAAAAAAGAAAACAAGCATCCAAAGACTCCCCGGGCGCGCGTCCCTCTCCCCTCGGAAGCGTAGGCTCGCCAACAAACCTCCTCGCATCGGTGGCTGAGCAAGCTCTAGAGAGTTCTCGATGGAAAGGAGCGTGGTGATGCAGGGTTGCGTCAGCTTTCGCGGACGGCCCTCGTACCGTCTCGCCCTCTCCCCAGCCTTCGCTGCGTATTGCGCCGACGAAATGATGAGAACTTTCTAGAATCTCGCGCGGAAGATATTTAATCGAGCAGCCGAGATGGGAGATCAGGAGAAGAAGGAAGTTAGCGCCAGTATGCGTTGGGTATTCCGACGCGTCTGTCGGTGAAGGTTTTGTCCTTACTGACAAAGCAGGAGAAGAAGAAAGTATGCGCCAGAGTGCGTAGGGTGTTCCGCCTTGTAGGCGAAGCCTTTTGTCTTCTGTGACAAAGGAGGAGAAGAAGAGGATTTCCACCTGAGGGGTGAAGACTCGAGCTACAGGCAAGAGTCTGTGTCTATTGCTATCGAGTGAAGACGCGTGGCAACCACAGCGTGTGTGAAGCCGACGTGTTTCCGGCGAAGAAGTTGGGAGCCTGGTGAGCGGCCAATTGAAGACGCGAGGTTTCCTGGAAGAGAAACTTCGGGGGCAGCGGAACGACAACAACACTGGACTTTGAGTGAGTGATTCTCGGAAGAGTATACTTCAGTCTTTTCTCCCAAGGACTTTGGACTCAATAAGTTTTTGAACTCTTTCGTCTTTAAGTGCCTTGGTTGTTCGATGCATGTGACTGCATTGTAGAGCGTATTGTTGCTTGTGTCCATTGTTTCGAGTGTTGCTGATTGTACTGTGTAGTACGTTGCATGATTCAATATCATATTCAACTATTGTCGGGTGTGCATATTTGTGTATCGTTTTTATCTGCCATTATTGAGAATATAATTTTGTTTTGTTTATCAACTCTCGGCTCTGACTTGTTCTTTTGGCCACAGCCGTCGTCCGCTGGCGCGCCAAAAAGGCCCATTTCTAAATTGTCCACGCTTTCGTGGTGCGGTTCGGGGGGCCGATACTTCGGCCCTTGGAATCAGCCCGGCGATTGCCCCCCAAATTAACCGGACCTGTGACAACTATACTGGCGTCCGCGACAGGACCTTTTGGTGCACAGTGTGTCCAAAGTAGTGAGAAAAAGCCTGGAGTTGTTGATACTGCTATCGGAACAATTTTGTGTGTTGCGCAGTATTCTCGTTAACGAATGCAGGAGAGTGTTCCGATAGACTGATTTAGGCAGATATTTTTTGCACGCGGCAAGGTTTTATTTGCGAGACACCATAGATCTCGAAAAGTTAGTCGCTCTTGGTGAGAAGATGGGTCTTTCTGGCGCCGAACTACGGAAGTGGGTCACCCCGAAGGAAAAGGAAGAAAAAAAGTGGGCCAAAAAAGAAAAGGCAGCTGAGCTCGAAAATAAAGGTTGGCACAAAAGAGCCCATGCGGAAAAAGAAGTTGAGTTGGAGTGAGAGAGGTTGGCAGCTGAGAGGGCCAAGGAAGAAAAAGCAGCTTAGTTGGAGAGAGAAAGGCTGGCCGCTGAGATGGCGAAAGAAGAAAGAGAGGTAAAGGAGCGACAGCTGAAAGAAGAAAGAGAGCAGCAATTGAAGTTGGTGCTGGAGAGAGAAAAGTTGGCAGCCGAAAGGGTGAGAGAAGAAAGAGAAGCAAAGGAGCGACAGCTGAAAGAAGAAAGAGAAGCGGAGATGGCTGAAAGGGAACGGCAGCGGCAGCACGAGATGAAACTCAAGCGGCTCCGTTCGCAACAGCGAAGTGAAACTCCGGTCCAAGCTAGAGTTGAAAGCAGCGAACAGGAAGATCATGGCTTCCGCTTGAACCCAAGCAAGCTGCTCGTAGCATTTGATGAAAGGAAGGACGACCTTGGCGCGTACCTTCACAGATTTGAGACGATTGCAAGGAGCCAGAATTGGCCGGAACATCAATGGGCAACTGCTTTCAGTACTTTCTTGAGTGGTGAAGCTCTCAGTGTGTACAGCACGCTGACGCCGACTGATGCAGCGAACTATGCAAAGGTGAAAGCTGCTTTGCTGAAGCGATTTAGATTTACTGTGGAAGGATTGCGGGACAGATTTCGGACAGGAAAGCCAGTTGATGGTGAGATGGCTACGCAGTATGCCGCCCGACTTTATCATTATTTCGACAAATGGATTGAACTTTCAGGGACAGCACAGGAGTACGATGAGCTTAGAGAGCTCCTAATTAGAGAATAATTCCTTACTAGTTGCCACCCAAGCCTGTCGCTGTACTTGAAAGAGAGGAAGGCTAAGTCACTTGAAGACATGCTTGAATTGGCTGATCAATTCTTGGAAGCGCAAGGTGGAACTAATTTGGCCAAGGTCAAGAAGGAGTGTCTCGAAGATTGGAAAAATTCGGCACCCGAACAAAAGAGGCGTGCACCGGAGAGTGTTCCGAGATGTTTTTTGTGTAACTGAGTGGGTCATCGCGCGAACAACTGTCGTACTAACTTTACAAGCCCTACGGTAGTAAAATGTTTCAAGTGTGGTCAAACTGGGCACAAGGAAGACACATGTCGTAACGGAGCGAGTGAAACTCACCAGGTATCCTGTGTGCTAGCAGCACCAAAATCCGATGATAATGCCATCACCGACGGATTTGTAGAGTTGAAAAATTGGGAGAAACTTCCTATTGTGGGTGCTGTAATGACAAAACAGCCGACCGGTGTTACGAAGGGAATGCCAACGCTGCCAGGAGAAGTTGCGGGCAAGAAGGTTCCGGTGTTAAGAGATACCGGCAGCTCCGCGTTATCGTGCGGAAAAATTCGGTACGAGAAAGTGAGTTAACAGGCAAAACAAAACCAGTTTGCTTTATTGATAGTATGGTTCGGATGCTTCCCGAAGCAGAAACTGAGTTCGAAATCTGATACTTCAGCGGGAAGGTTACTGCTGTGTGCGTGACAACCCCCTGTACGACCTCGCCATTGGAAACATTGACGGGGCGCGAGGGCCGTAGGATCCAGAACGATCGGGAGAAGACCCTATGATAGAGCCCTCGCCAACCCAGCGACCGCAATATACAGTGGTAGAGCATCCCGTTACGGATCTTACTCGAGCCCAAGGTGAAGTCGTGGTGCAAGAGACAGTAAATGAGCAGATGATCGTGTTGAATGAGTTCACGTGCTGGGCAGCCGGACTTACGTCAGCTCGACCTCAACCGACCGACAGTGTAGAGGTGACGGAGTCGGCCAGCTAGGCCAAATGTCGTGACATGAACAAGCGGAAGAATAACCGAACAGGATCGGTTGAACGTTATCACCCGTTAACAGTGTTGGAAGTGACAACGATGGCTGAGACGCAACCTCAGATACCGTCGTTGGAAAGGGCTTGCCGGAACAAAATGAGGAAAAACACGAAGAGATCGAGCGAGCACCGCAAGAAAGGGCGCAAGCACCGCTCGAAGTACGCGGCATCGGTGTTGAGGTTGAATCGGAATGTGTTTGACAGTGCTGAGTGCAATATGTTAAGTTAATGCGGTTGATATCCTGTGTCACAACTGTATGTCGAGCGAGTCAAAAATGTTTGTTACGGTGATGTTATGTATAGTATTGTAACATTGTTGTAATGAGAGAACTTTGTACAATTGTATCGTTTGGAATATGTGATGGATTGTGGAACTCATGTACCTGTGGTTATATTTCATGTGTTGTGAGATTGAATCGCAATGTACATTTGTATTGAGTGATCTATTGTGAATGTGACGTGCCATGAGCAACGGACTGTATTACAGTTTCTAAGTGTGTGGTGACTGTTCGCGCTCGTTTGTGGGGTTTTGAATACTATGAGATAATATTCTTAAAGTGGGGGCAGTGTCACAAACCGAGCGCTCAAAAAAGGGTGCGCCGCCAAATTCTCGCGACGAAGCGCCGAGAGGTCAAGGATAAAAAAAGAAAACAAGCATCTAAAGACTCCCCGGGCGCGCGTCCCTCTCCCCTCGGAAGCGTAGGTTCGCCAACAAACCTTCTCGCATCGGTGGCCGAGCTAGCCCTAGAGATTTCTCGATGGAAAGGGGCGTGGTGATGCAGGGTTGCGTCAGCTTTCGCGGACGGCCCTCGTACCGTCTCGCCCTCTTCCCAGCCTTCGCTGCGTATCGCGCCGATGAAATGATGAGAACTTTCTAGAATCTCGTGCGGGAGGTATTTATTCGAGCAGCCGAGATGGGAGATCAGGAGAAGGCAGTTAGCGCAGTATGCGTGGGGTATTCCGCCGCGTCTGTCGGTGAAGGTTTTGTCCATAGTGACAAAGAAGGAGAAGAAGAAAGTATGCGCCAGAGTGCGTAGGGTGTTCCGCCTTGTGGGCGAAGCCTTTTGTCTTCCGTGACAAAGGAGGAGAAGAAGAGGATTTACACCTGAGGGGTGAAGAATCGAGCTACAGGCAAGAGTGTGTGTCTACCGCTATCGAGTGAAGATGCGTGGCAACCGCTGCGTGTGTGAAGTCGACGTGTTTCCGGCGAAGAAGTTTGGAGCCTGGTGAGCGGCCAATTGAAGACGCGAGGTTTGCTGGAAGGGAAACTTCGGGGGCGGCGGAACGACAACAACACTGTACTTTGAGTGAGTGATTCTCGCAAGTGTATCATTCAGTCTTTTGTCCCAAGGACTTTGGACTCAATAAGGTTTTGAACTCTTTCGTCTTTAAGGGCCTTGGTTGTTCGATGCATGTGACTGCATTGTAGAGCGTATTGTTGTTTGTGTCTATTGTTTTGAGTGTGGCTGTTTGTACTATGTAGTACGTTGTTTGATTGGTATCATATCATATTCAACTATTGTCGAGTGTGCATATTTGTGTATCGTTTTTATCTGCCATTATTGAGAATATAATTTTGTTTTGCTTATCAACTCTCGGCTCTGACTTGTTCTTTGAGCCACAGCTGGCTTCCGCTGGCATGCCAAAAATGACCACTTCTAAATTGTCCACGCTTTCGTGGTGCGGTTGAGGGGGCCGATACTTCGGCCCTTGGAATTAGCCCGGTGATTGCCTCCCAAATTAACGGGACCTGTGACACACTGGCTCTTGCGCAATCAAAACACGGGGCTTTTTTCATTATCTACTGAAGGCGCATACGCGTTAGTGCGTATGCTCCACTACAACTACATTAGTTCGGTGAAGGTGCACTAAACATTGCTCCTGAATATTACAAATGCGCGTTCTGACTAGTAGCTCGTGCTGGCCGCACTGCACCGTCCCAATGTTAACTGCGATTCAGATTCACTGTTAAAGCACGACTGTAACGCAACAGATCACCGCCGCAAAAAAAGGAAAAGAAAGCAGTGCCCGCGCTATCAGTAGAGGGCCGGAGCTAGCGTTAAACCGCATTTAGCCGGTCTGAGAGTGCACCAACGCCATCAAGTCTCGTCACCTAGACAACCTTGGCTACCCGGTATTGCTGCGCGTTCGGGCGCAGAGCGCTGGAAAGGGAGCGGCATCGTCTTGCATGTCACTGCGTGCGCTTGAGAAAAACCCTCCCTTATGTGTGCGTGTGGTGCGCGTAGCTTCTCAATCGGTAGAGTTCATTAGTCGGTGTTTAGTTTGAAATGTGCCTGCACTCTGTTCTCGACCTGTGTGTTCTGTCAGTGCTGATTATTGCGAAGGGGCACCATCCTGAAGACTGGACCTGCGGATTCATATTGTGGAGCACTCGAAGTGAAATAATGAGTACAGCTCTCACGTTGTTCCGTTTAGCGCTATGTTAACTACGTGAGCACGGGAATACCGCCTTTAAACAATTTTGTTTTCAACTAGTTGATGACGGATCAGTATTTGTTTACTCAGCGAAAACATTTCTCCGAACTGTTTCACGGGGATGATGGCGAAGTACGATTGCGGGCAAGTTTTATTTTGTTTGTTTAGATTGTTTGGAGTACAAAGCAGAGTGATCGTGCGCCGCTGAGGTTCAGTGAAGAAATTGAACAGATTTTCGCGGTGTCCTTTGTTTGCAGCCGTGTTTAACGGGGCCCGCTCGTGATGCACATCAATTTTCGTTTACTAATTATTAGATGTGTGGGGACGGCGCCTGTTAGCTCTAAGCATCAAACCTATCTAAGACGCATAAACTTGGGCATGTTGGTTGTTCATTTACACTCTTTTTTTTTCTTATTGCACAAAAAGACCGAGCACAGAAAACAAGGGCGTGGTGTCCATGTCGTTCTTTTCGGTCCTTTTTCGTTTTGTGGGGTAACACCACCGTGATAACTCGGGTTGATGCATCGGGTGACCACACAGCTTATTGCTTCGCGTTAGGTGCGCCTCGCAAAGTTTGCCTACTCGCTAATACATTTATTGTCATTAAATTTGTCTTCACCAATATTTTCGTTCACCCGCAACGTAGCGTGACACTGCCGATAGCCGTGCCTGTGTAGCGGACCGAGCACTGAAGCTGGACTTTTGTTTGCACAGACCTTTCGCCTGTGTGTGTGGTGGAATTGCCTACTTGAACAGTGCAAACGCTTGTTTGAACATAGCTCCTAACGTTGGAGCACATTTTATTCAGATTGTTTCCATCATGTGTAACTTGCAAAATATTCTTGTTATTCGGAGTTTTACTGCCATCGCCTCGCTGTGCTGTTTAAGTTTGCTAAGTACTTCAGATGTTAAAGGTATTTTCGCTCTGCGAAGCGAAATATTAGTTTTTTTGTTGCACAAAAACACTTTAACGTTATATATACGGCACGGTATCTAAGAATGTGTTGCAGCCAAAATGTACGACTGGGCAGCATATTTATCTGGGAACACAACACGCACAGCCACTGAACAGCCTACGCTGCATCGGGAAAGAGTTATACTTTCTCAGCCTGTTAGCATGATTGAAACAAACGGCCCTAATTTAGCAGTATCCAATGGTCATCGAGCAAAAGTAGCAGGGTAACTTTATTTCACATTTCCCAGCAAATTTGGCAGCTATAACAAATGTATTTGAAAAACATTGTGCTGATTTAATGCACTGAGAACAGTGAACTGCTTCAATATTTCAGATTCAGAGAGAAAAAAATTTGAGTCACGTGGTGGCCTTTTAAACTTCCAAGAGTGTTGTTTGAGTGTAGTTTGTGAAAAAAAATGTTTTACAAGTACCGCTCCTTTTTTATACCAAGCTTGGTACATGTTAAGTAAAGGGGACTATGTAAGGTGTCTGAAACTCAGTAATAATAATACAATGTTTCGGCCACATACGTATGCAAGAATTTAGCCAAAATGTGTTATGTTTGCATTTTATCATTGCAATACTGCTCTTTGTATGAATATCTGAGCTGTGACTACTTACTTCACAAAAAAGATATTTTCATGATAACTTATTTTTAGACATCTGAAGCTGTTAACCTCTACGAGAAAAGTTCACTCATTTCACAAAATTGTCATTTGCGTCCATATTGAAACGCAATTCGCACCATGTTTTGGTCCAATTAAAAATCACGTTTTACCTAAATTGAAAGCATATAAACAGTTCTTTGTATGTGATAAGTTTCATCATTACCATTTTTATTTCAAGGAATCAAATAATTTTTGAATTTTCCAATCTATGCCAATAGGGAACTTCAAGGCGTCAGCTGCCGTATGATCAAATGGCAAATGGGGAACTTGGAACTTCAAAAATCATTTAGGGGCAAAGCTATTGAGGCCGTAGATCGTTCCCTCCTCTGTAGTCGTACTAGTATTATGTAGCCACTTTATCAGTTGCACAATAGATAGCGTTAGGGGTTTTCACAGCATATACACGGACAAAATGATGATTCGTGGGGCGAATCGTTTGTCCGTACATTTGTGCTTTCTTCCGTTCGTCTGTGAATTCGTCTGTCCGGGCTTCCGTGTTTCGGTCTGTCCGTGAGTCCTTCCGTCTTTCTGTCCGTCCATACTTGCGTAAGACTGTCTGTCCATCCGTTTGTGCGTCCGGTCGGGCGAGCGCTACGCCCCACTCATCATCATTCACTCCGTGGACATGCTGTGATCTTTTTCTCAAAACATAAATTGCTATGACAAGCATTGGCACATGAAAAGAACTGTTTATTTGCGTTTGATTTAGGTACGAAGTCTATTTTAATTCAACCACCACATGGTGCAAGTTGCGTCTCATTACAAGCAAAACAAATAATTTTTGAAATTTGCGATTTTTTTCTCCTAAAGTTTGAGAGCTTCAGAGTACTAAAATATTTTTCCTCCAAATTTAGCTTATGTGGATTAAGTATTCACTCTTAAGATATTCATTCAATGTGCAGTATTGATGTAGAAAAATGCAGATATAACACATTTCGGCTAAATTATTTGAGGCGTATGTGGTCGAAAAATGGTATTATTATTACTGAGCTTCAAACACTTCATGCAAGCCCTTCACTTAACTTGTAGATCAAATTTGGCACGGAAGAAGAAGACGTATTTACGAAATATTTTTTTTTCACAAACAACCAGACGAGATTTCGGGATGTTCAGGAGGCAGCCACGTGACCAAATATTATTTTTCTGCGAAATATTCTAGCAGTTACCTTTTTTAATACAGTAAAATCAGCGCAATTTTTTCTAATACATTTTAGATGATCGCCAAAATTGCTGGGACGTCTGACGTGGAATGACCTAATAGCCAACTCTTCCATTATATAATCGTGTGAATGTGAGCCAGTCCAAGAACGCTAGTATCATTCGCATTTTAATACGTAACTATACAGTACCTAATTTTGCAATTTACCTGCACTGAATATCTTTTCAATGCGCATACCGTCATGTATGCTCAGTGGCATTGTGCTTTTGTGCAATACAGATAAAATATGTATATGTTGTTGCGTGTAGTACTGTATTCCTTTTAATAAACTAATCGAATGAGTACCACGTAGATCTGCAGAAATACACATGCAGCTGTGTTGATGCATACTTAAGCATGGAACTTGACATTTACTTAGATTGGTCGATGCATGCAGCTTAAAAATATTATACACTTGAAGCAGCACCTTTTCGTTTGCCTGTGCGAGCAAGCTGAAAGAGTAAAGTAAGGTTCATATCTACGGCACAAAAGGTATAATGATTCTGCCACAGCGCGCTTTTTATGGCGTTCGTTGCTCAGCATACCTTTTCTAGCCTTTCTTATTGCAGTGGAGCCCTATGCCATTGATTGTGCTTGCTATGCACTCAATTTACACTTACACATAAGAAAGCAGCTAGTTATGCAGGGTGCATACTGTATGTTGCACTCTTTGTGAAATTTCGGTCATTATTTCTTGTGTATTTATTTTAGGTTTCAGGGATTGAGTTTTCTGTACAGAAAGAACAGCTTCGCCCCACTTCTCTCGAAGGCACCAGTCATCTCAGCAGCTGAAGATGATTGTGCAAGCAGCAGTGACGAGCTGTGGTTTTGCAGTTAGATGTATACAAACACTGACATTACAGTATTACAACCCCCTATACAATACCTTGTCGAATGTTCTCATTTTTAATGTCAAAATTTATACTGCGAGATACAATAGGTTGTAAATGTGACTCCAGAAACTCGCTTACTCTTTCTACGCGTTTTTTATTGTATAGGTGTCAATCAACGTCATACCTCTCAGTCGTTTGCCCGACTAGCGCAATTGTTTTTGAAAGTTGTGGAGATTTATTGTAGTGAAAACAATGAATTTCTAGTATAGAGAAAAAAAAGTTGGTCACATGAGATATTTCAAAATTTTTGTGAAATGCCATCAGAGTCCTGTTTGTCATTACTTGCAGTTTTTCTACATTGAAGGCATATGTGAACATATGGACTTAATTGTTTTTTGCTTCGGCATTATGTTTGGTTGAACCTTATGCTACAGGTTACTGCTTGCACTACTGTGGTGTGGTGTGGTGTGGTGTGTTGTGGTGTGTGTGTGTGTGTGTGTGTGTGTGTGTGTGTGTGTGTGTGTGTGTGTGTGTGTGTGTGTGTGTGTGATTGTGTGTGTGTGTGTGTGTGTGGTTGTGTGTGTGTCTGTGTGTGTCTGTGTGTGTGTGTAAGTGCCTGCCGCTTTCTACTTTGCCATTTTCGACCCAGTCTACCTACACATATAAACACTGGTATTATGCAGCTCATTCAAGACCACGACATCTTATCTTATCAGCTGGATGCATGCAAGTATGAGTGCAGTGGGTGACACCAGTATCTTCCTTCTTCCCTGTCAGCCGCGGAGAAGGTTCATATATGCTTCTCCCTGAAAACAATTGAAGCTTGTGTTAGTAGGTGATGCATATTTGATGAAATGAAGGGCTCTACTCAACACACAAGACTAAGCGTCACCTCTTGTGCCTCTTCTTTTGTTGTCCTGTTAATTGCGCTTCATTTGATCAAGTATGCTTATCCATATATCTGCTATCGTTTCAAGGGGGTTTTTAGTGTTACACCCCCCTCGCATGGGTGTGGCTTCATCCAACACTCATTTTTTAAGGTTGTTCATAACACCTATTAAAGTAGGGTGGAGTATTTCTCTACACCCTACGGTTTCATGGTGTTTCTAAACACATTATTGTTTTGGGTGTTCCTAGACACCCTTAAAGGTGTTGCCCATAAAACAAAAAATACACCCTTATGTAGGTAAAAGATTTCAGAGGGCACTTTTCTACACTTGCCGCTTGTGGGGCGACTTCAGCCTCCTTTATGGCGAAACAAGGATATTCATAGTGATCTGTGGTCAGTAGCAGGTCCTCGCTCGCAGCCGATTCTGGGGTCACTGTGCGGAGCACTGGTGTGGGCTGATTGGCCCCCTCTGTGAGACCTAGTAAGTCGAGTGGAACGTACATATCTTCCACAGTAATTATGCGGCGGATCATAGCCCTGAGCCTCACGTGTTCGAAACTCTGTCTTATCACTTTAGCTAGTATTTTACTTGCCCTTATTACGGTAATACCTGCCCCAGAGTCCATGCGAGATGCGCATACACTTTTCTCGACAAAAATCAGCACTCTTGTGTTTCCGAGATGCGTGGTCTTCTGCGAGTGTTTTGCAGGGTATGTTCTCTCACGAGTGTAATTCTTAACGGCTACGCAAGAAGTGCCTTTGTTTTCTAAACCTATACCCTGCTGCGTCCCACAATCTCGTCAAAAATGACGGGGTTACTAACGAACATAGCACAGCAAGCGGTCAGTGGTGAAGTTGCTCACACATTAAATATACTACATTTCCTCTGCCACAGCGTTGTGACAGCTTGTCACTCCATGTGACGTACTTTATTCGAAATTCGCCTACAGCTCAGCTAACTCTTTCTCTTGCAGCCAGACTTTCTTTCGCCCTGAGTAACCATTAGCCTTATTACATGATGCATTAGTTGCTTCAACATATCCGCAATTAGCAGAGCCTGTAACTGTTCCAATGAATCAACATTTTTGCTGCTTCAATACAAGGTAACAACATCTCTAATCTCACAGCTAACTGCTTCTTTATATCTAGAAATCACCTCTGGTACTCGGCTAGGGTCATCTTCAGATCCTCAAGCACCTTCTTTGTGACCTCGGTATACGAAAGAGTGCCGCACACTGAGTGGCCGATCATGGTTGTCCGCCTCTCGTTGCTTAGAAAAGGCAATATCAGAGCGCCCCGAATTTACTCCGGAAATCGAAGGGCGCTAAACGATCCGTCATCGTTCTAAAACCCTACCGGAATCATGGTGGTGTTCGCAGGTAATGGGAGAGAGAAAGCTCTCAACTTCTTCGCGTACTCTTATATTCGTCTAGTTCCTCTTTGTACCAGCGCGGATTCTTGTAACGCGCGTGAGAATTTCGACTTCTCGATTTCAAGCTCAAGCTTCACCGCCTCAATCCGGAGTGTCAAAGAATCAGCGCTACTAAATTCCACTGGGCGGACATCAATATCTGACCTGTTGCCTGTATCGTCCATTTTGCTGAATTCCGAGAGAGTGCCGGATCCTAAATGCATTTAAAACAGAACCACTACCAGAGAACTCAAAACGAATCTCCCCAGACGTATGTAACTGCGCGGTAGTAAACACGGACGACAAGAAGGTACAAGGACAAGCGCAGGACGGAAGAAGGGTTAGGGACGAAACACTGCCCGAAGAACTAGAAATGTAACTAATCAAGGTGGACGATTGGGCGAGTTGGTGATTCATGATCAACGTATGTAACTGCGCGGTAGTAAACACGGACGACAAGAAGGTACACGGACAAGCGCAGTGTCGTCCGTGTTTACTACCGCGCAGTTACATACGTTGATCATGAATCACCAACTCGCCCAATCGTCCCCAGACGATGAGATGTTTGCGCCCACTGCTCCTGTCACTGCTTGTGTTGACTTGCTCGGAAGTTTCTTAGTTCCGCGACGGTCCACATTAGCGGTGGTGCCGAAGGTCGATATGGTGTAGAAACTAAATAGTTTATAAAAATGCAACACAAAATTGCCCCACCACAGCTACGTTGCGTTGCCTCCAGTGCTCCAGGCTATAGGATCGTCCTAATCGCCAAACGACCTCCTCTTGCTGCTCTGATTCTGGCGAGGCCTTCCTCAATGAAGTGCTGATCCGTAACAATCGGTAGCAGTCGTTAGCAGACGCTCATTTTGCAGGCTCCCTGAATTCTCTATACGCCCGCAAACTTGGCTGAAGGCTTCTTCATACGTACTTCGAGAGCATTTCAACTTATTTCAAAGGCTCTCAGAAGCAAGCAACTTCTCGCTCCTTTTTTGCTTACGCACCAACGCCTTCAACGACGGCCGAGGCACGGTGACGATGTAGCAGCTCACAGTTTTTTTATTTATGGTTAAGTTATACACACGGGGGTATAACATAGATATATTACAATGTAGCAGCTCACCTTCACCAAGGCTCCGTCAATCCTGTCCAATGCACTAGTTGGTTTTGTGATGATGATGTTGTTATCAACATCTTTTTGGTGATCCAACTGGAAGCTGGCAACGCGAAGGAAGAGCCAGAGTCTGGTTGAAGGCAAAGTTCATTGTCATACCGACTGCTTAGCCTGTTTCCAATGAACTCTCCTCCTCCTGGTGCCGCCCGTGCATACCTGTGCAGTTGAAAAAAATTGAAAAAACAGTGTATACCCTCCCCCCACTCCTTGCTCTCAGCAAGGAGAAAGGAAATTCGCAGGACGCTCTCCTTCGGCCGCACCACCCACGTTGACTAATATCAACGATGGACGTAACCCGATAATCCGCTGCTGCTTTTTATTCGCCTTGGCCAAATGGCCCGGACCGCGGCTCTAGCCTGACCATCTTAAAATCCGCTGCTTTAGTTCGCTTTCCCGACACAAACTCTCAAAGCCACGATTCCGGAAAAAATCTCTTCTCTTTTCCTTTCCCAACGACCCCCTGCGTGTCAGCTCTACTGATACGTGTCCTAAATGGCCTAAAAACTGAAAAACACTGCGAGCTGATGCCCGCTAACACATTCTCAGAAGCTCACGAACACGGAGACTGACTGGCTACATAAAAACAATAAAAATCAACTTCAATGGTTTCTGCAGAAGGATTTTTTTATTGGTCGTCATTCCAAAATACTAAATTTTCGCAGGCATTGCATGCTAAACGAAAGGTCTCACAGCAGACACTCGTGTATTGGGACACACTTGTTGTCTCGTTTTCGGCGGTACAAGCTGCCCCTACACCAACATCCGATTCCACAGCTTGCAGCACATATAATTGGTCTTTTCACCTCGCCGCATTTATTTTCACCACATCCTGGAGTTGGGCTGATACAGCCGAAAGTCTCCCAAGGCTTGCAGCTTTTTTTGATCGCTTCTTCGCCTGCAAATAAACGGGTGCTAGCGTTATCATGTGATGTCGGCGAATAACTCCAGCAGCGCTGCTGTAGCTAATCGCGTAGGTCACATTCATTGTAACTAGCAGTGGCGGTCTTCATAATATTTCTGCTGCTTAGAATGATGCAGCTGTGTTAAGGAGCAGTATAAATAAGTTCTGACATTTTATACCACCCAAACAAGCTCGCCAATCAGTAGATCATCCGTGGCGATGGCAATTAGCTTTTCCGAATATCATTGCACTGCGCAGTGATATTCACAAAACCTTTCATTTCGGAAAACTATTTCCGTAACTCTCTCCTACGTCTGACCAGAGCCTCTCTATTCTTTGAAAGTCAGCCAGATGCGCACGATCCAGGCTTTGAACACCCTCTCCTCCTGCTCTTTCCATTTCTCGCTCATCACCTTCGCGCGTGTTTAGCGGTCGTGAGTCAGAAAACACATCATGCATTCCCTCATGACTGCAATTATATGAAGTAAGTTTTTGTTCAGTTGTGTGTAGATCTGTGGGGCGACGTCTTGTGTTGACCGTGTTCGCGATGTTGGCGCTCACGCCAGCTCTGTAAAAGGTGTGGTGTTTTGAAATAGCATGTCGCCATTTGTCGCGCCTTGCGAGCAAGCAATGAGGAAGCGTCACTGCAGCACCATTGCATGTGCTGACTTAAGGTAAGAGCTTTGTGAAGTTGTGGTGGTGTAACTTCAAGCCAAAAAAAAGAGCACAAGGTAACAAATCAGACAGGCGTATGATATTGGAGGGTAAAGACACATCTTCATTGGAAAGCACTCCGAGGCACTTGTGAGGGAAGCACCCCTTTATTCATGTATAGCGTCACATCACGACGACTCCCTGAACTTAGGCGACCAACGGCTCCCGTTGAGAAATATTCCTATTCACTATCATGAAACGAAATAAAGTAGGTGTGGCCTGACCGATTCTTTGCATGCGCCGTGACGCAAACTTGCCCATGGGCAGTTTAGTGTACGACTGAGCTGGTCAATTGGTTCTTCGTCCTAGAGAACGGCACCTTGGCCCGGTGGTCATTCCACTGAAACGTTGGACCGGTGGTCATGCCGTTTTGAACATTTCACAGTGAAAGCTGTTTTAAGATCACAACTCGGGTCATGCGCCACTGTAGTTGTCCACCGCCGGCGCCGTTGTTTGTGAATGGATTGCACGAAATGAAAAAAAAACTAGAGAAAATGAAACAGTTGGGCTTCAAACCGTCTCTTCAGGGTACCAGCCCAGTATTCAACCACTGAGCTACGCCAATGCTTGGAACTTGTTGGCACACTTGCCTTAGGCAGGCTTGCTGTCGCGAAAGCATTCGCGTTAATACGACTTATAAACTGTGTAAACAGCGAAAAAACAACCAGTCGTCGCGCAATGCGAATAGTGTAACTAGTGGGTCGTCTTATGCTCCAACGAATCACAAAAGTTTGTTCTTGTTCACCTACAAACTCTGGCTCATACCCACTTCAGGCATGATTCCTCATCGTAGTCAGCCACTGCGTGAACAATTGCCACAAAATTTTTTGCAAGAGTTTGGCAGATACCACGCTTTTCAGAAGAATAACGTGCACCTAATTCCAAACACAGGCTTACGAAATTTCTGCCTCCATCGGAAATGCAGCCGCCAAGCCGCCGCAGCCGGGAATCCATCCCGCGACCGGCGGGTCAGCAGCCGAGTAGTACCTTAGCCACTAGACCAACGCGGCGGGAGAACTATAGCCTCAAAGATATAGCGGCAGCTCACTACTTAAGACATTGAAGAGCAAAATGCTTTTCCGCGTATAAGTAAAGTACAATTTGACAAGTCCCAAGACACTCTTGAAGACACGACCTTTTATAAGCGAAAAAAAAACGCGCTAAAAGAAACTGTGGGCAAAGACGCTACATCGAGATTCTTGTACCAGACTCTGTGGCGAGTCAAACTTCGAGGACCTCTGCTGGGTCTTATGTGCCTTCTAGTCAACAAAATTGAAGTATAGTTTCGTCGCTGAAAGCCATAGACTTAGCATACGAACTTTCAGAAGACCTGATTAAGCCAATGTCTCGAAATTACGATTGTACATCACGGAGTTTCTGCGTCACGCGCGGAGATCACGGGGCGAAATTCGAAACTGAAACTTAAATGGGCCCTAAAGCACTTTTTCAATTAACCATGGGATGAACTCTCTGGAAGAGCTTATAGTACCTCACGAATCAAACGGCACAAATATTTTTTTAAAATCCGCCAAGTGCGAATGGAGTTACGAAGATTTGTCGTATGCTGTGAATGCAATCTCTCTTCTCTCATCCCGACGAAAGCGCTGGATGCTAAGCTGGGAGGTTAGTAGGCAGTAAGAAAAACGTCCCGCGCTTCCCGACCATCAGCACTTTTTCTTTTTTTTATTCGAATGCGTGGTTTTTTCAGTGTGCTTGTGCGCGCACGCGTGGGCAATGTGGCGTTATTGTTCTTGTGTGATCTTATTACCTTCTTGTCATGTCACCCCTGCTAGGGCAGTGCCATACGCATGCGCGCAATACAGACACATGTATATATATATATATATATATATATATATATATATATATATATATATATATATATATATATATATATATGACCGAACGAACAAAGAAAAGGGGCGGTCTTCCCGTTCGTGTTTAATGCGGTGTCGTTTGTCGCAGAATTACGACATAGTGTCAGAAGTAGGATTCGGATGTACTTCGGGACCATGAGCGATGTAAGCAGAGACGCGACGACTGACCTTCACCATGGGCGTCCTCGGCTAGGACAGGATAGCGGGACAAGAACTTTGAGTAAAGGCATGTGAAGCTAATGCTGTTTCCTGCCAGCTCTTTCCGGTACAGCCACCAACGAGCTTCAACTTTAACAGGGCGTCAGAGTGCCGGAGTGGGTTTAAGAACTTGATGATTATCAATTTGCGTCGGGCCTTGACGAGCGACCTCAGGAGGCCCAGGTACGTACGCTGCTCTATACAATAGGGAAAGAGGATCGCAACTTATTCCGCACCTTCGAATTATCAGAAGAACAGTGAAAGGATTATGAAGGGGGGAAAAAATGGTTCGACGCGTACTTCATTGCCACAAGGAGTTTGGTCTACTAAAGTGCGGGTTTCCGTCGTCGCCAACAAGCTGCAGGGGAATCTGTTGATCAATATGTAATGGCGCTTCGTACACTGGCAGATAAATGCGACTATGGCGTGTTGAAAGAGAGAAAGATTCTTCATGGCTTCGTAGTCGGACTACGGAATACAAAGCTGTCCGAAGCCCTTCAAATGGATGCCGCACTGACTCTGAAAGCAGCACTGACAAGAGTAAGAATGAAGGAGGCCGTACGGCAACAAAAGCATGAACTTTATAGCAGTCAGTATCACCACGCAACCAGATTTGAGATCGACGTTGTTCATCGACGAGAAGCCCAGGAGCGTTCAGAGTACCAACGGGGCAAGCAAGTTGCGCAAAAGTGTTCAGTGTGTTGCAGGGCCCGTCATTCCATGTCATCAAGCAAAGCTGGCGGCCTGCTGCAGTTGCCAACGACGGGGAAATTTTGCCGCGGCGTGCCCACAAAAGCAGGACTTCACGAGCGCGGAAGCAAGGACATCCGAGGTAGGCCCGGGCCTTGGGCACCGGAACGATACTCTGAAGGAGCAGTTCAACCGAAAGTGCCCCGCCGTGGTGGTATAGTGGCTAAGGTAATCGGCTGCTGACCCACAGATCACGGGTTTGAATCCCGGCTGCGGCGGCTGCATTTCCGATGGAGGCGGAAATGTTGTAGGCCCGTGTGCTCAAATTTGGGTGCACGTTAAAGAACCCCAGGAGGTAGACATTTCGGAAGCCCTCCACTACGGCGTATCTCATAATAATATGCTGGTTTTGGGACGTTAAACCCCACATATCAGTTCAACCGAACGTGTGTAACTTACCTTGTGGGGACTTTGGCTGGTGCGGGTACAAGAGCTCACTTTGCTAAGGTTGCATTTAACGGGGTGACGATATCGGCGAAAGTTGACAAGGAAAGAGAAGTAAACATTGTCTCCGCCTCCTTTCCGGGGGTACCCAAAGATCTAGGACAACCTAGCGTAACTTTGAAGGAGCCAGGTAGTGAAGTGTTAAATCTAAAAGGAGAGTTTGCTGCTAACACTCTGTGGAAACGATGTGTGATTAGGTAGGATGGTTTTGTCATTCACTCAGTGACTAATGTCCTTCTCGACCTACCAGAAATAGAGGCTTTAGGCATTGTGAAATTCGTGGATGAAGCTTTGATTCATCAAGCCGTACGAGCACGCTTTCCTCCTCTATTCCGCGGCGTGCGCACCATGAAAGGAGAATACTGTATTAGTCTAACAGCCGACGCAGTGCCCTATGCCATTCACACGGCTCGTCGTATACCTATCCCGCTAAGGGGCGGTGTGAAATGTGAGTTAGAGATAATGGAAAGAAATGGAGTCATCCGTAAAGTGAACGGGGCGACGGAGTGGCGTGCTATATAGTGGATGTTTTGAAGCCTTCCGGGCAAGTTCGAATCAGCGTTGATATAGCACAGCTGAATGAAAGTGTGAAACGTGAGAGGTTCGTCCTTCCTACTGTTGATGAGACACTGGGGCTGCTCAGCGGAACAGCGGTGATTTTAAAACATGACGCGCACTTGGGATTCCATTAAGTGAAGCTAAGCAAGGACTGTCAGTTACTGACAACGTTTATTACTCCTTTTTGCCGTTACTGCTTTGAGCGTTTGCCGTTTGGGATAACAATTGCCCAGAATATTTTCAAAGGCAAAGGTGTGAAATCCTTCATGAGAGTTGTAAACCTCATGGACAATGTATACTGGTATTTGGCTCTTCTCAGAAAGAGCATGATGAGTGGTTGTTCCAAGTTTTAAACCGCTTAGCAGAAGCCGGTGTAACCTTAAATCAAGAAGAGTGTCAGTTCAATGCAAGACGGCTTTTTTTTTTTTGGGATGCCTAATGAACAAAAAAGTCATAAGGCCGAACCCAGCTAAAGTTAGGGCGATTACGGATAGGAAGCCGCCGGAAAATGTCGGTGACATACGCAGCTTTCTTGGTTTCGCTGTTCCCTGCTAACGGTTTATTCCAGACTTGGCAGATAAGACCGTGCCATTACGTCAGCTGCTGCAAGGGAACAAAGAGTGGGTTTGGGGTACACTACAGCAGATGGCTTTTGAAAGCGTAAAATGTACTATTTCTTCAGACAGGTGTATGGCAAAGTTTTATTCACGTAATCAAACTATTCTTTCTGCAGAGGCGTTTTCGCATGGTTCGGGGGCTCTTCTGCTTTAGGTACAATCAAACAAAGAGTGAAAACCGGTTGTGCTTGCTTCCAGATCGCTAACCCCAACAGAAATGCGCTATGCCCAAATTGAAAAGGAGATCCTCGCTCTAACGTGGGCCGTAGAATGTCTTGAAAATGACGCGCCTGGGCTACAGGTAATGTTAGGAACACTTACAAGTGTGGCACCTTGGGCTAGTTGGTATGGCATGACGACAGTTATAGCGCGAGAACAAAACGACGACACAAAGACAAGAAGGACATTCTTGTGTCTCTCGTGTCCTTCTTGTCTCTGTGTCATCGTGTTTTTCTCGCGCTAATATTATCGTCATGCTAGAAACACATCACAAACCACTAGTGACACTACAAGGAAAGACCACGATAGATTTGCTACCACCGCGCATTCAACGGTTTCGAATGTGTCTGATGCGATTCAGCTTTGAGGTGGAATATGCTCCGGGGAAAATATTGGAAATTGCTGACGCACTTTCTAGAGCAGCACCGCGAGCAAAAAATATAAAACACATCCTCTCGGTTGACGCGATCAACCCGTTTTTCTCGGGTGTGTTGTCAGAGTTGAGTGATTGGGATCAATTTTGAGTGGTGGGCGAAAAGCAGGCGTTGAACGAGACCTGCCGTACTTTGTGCCATTACCTTCTTGAAGGATGGTCGGGCTCAGCTTCGCTGTCAAGCATAATTGGGCCATATTGGCATATTCGCGCAATATTGAGCGTGTATAAAGGTGTTCTCATGCATGACACTCGCCTCGTTGTGTCGCACTCGCTCCAGAAAAAAATGTTTAGTCTACTTCATGGGGGCCATCAGGGTATCGTGAGATGCAGGGCAATAGCACGGGAATCTGGTGGCTGGGCTTAAGATCTCGGCTTGCTTCATTTGTTATCAACTGCCGTGTCTGCTCGCAATTTCGAGAGCAGCCAAGGGAACCAATGATCCCAACGTAGACACCTGTTCGACCACGGCAAAGCGTCACAGCCGATATCTTCCATCTCAATGGCTGTAACTATTTGCTTTTGGTGGACTATCTATCTCGCTTTCCAGAACTATGTTAGCTGACATCTCTTATCAGCAATAGTATTGTTAGTCATATAAAATACGTCTTTGCTAGGCATGGTATGCTGGAAGTGCTGGTGACAGATAACGATGCTTAATTTGTGAGCAAGGAATTTAAGGCGTGTGCAGAGGCGTATGGATTCTAAAGTGTGACATGTAGCCCTAAATACCCGCAGGCCATCGGGGAGGTTGAACGAATGGTGAAACGATGAAGGGCCTACTGCCAAAGTCTCATGATCCCTGTTTGGCTCTGTTAGCCTATAGGGACACACCGTGACCACTAGGCAAAACACCACTGGAACCGCTCAAGGGGCGGCGGCTTCGAACTACCATGCCTCTTCACCCAAACAATTCGACACCGAAGGCGCTGAACCTGAAAGAGGTGCGGGAAAAGGATGTGGTTCTCCGGGACCAGCAAAGGCAAAATTATAATCACCGCCACGCTACCCGCCACCTTGGCCCATTGGAGCCTGGGGACACCGTCTGGCTCAAGGACTTTACACAGAGAGGCGTCATCTGTCAGCGGGCTAGATTGCCGTGGTCGTATGTCGTCGATATGGAGAACGGCGGTCAGATAGAACGCAACAGGAAAATGCTAGTCACACAAACGCCAAGCAGAGTTCCAGACACCTACAACGAGTCGTACTAGTTTCCTCCTAGCCCGGAAAAGCCAGAAACTAGTGAGCAGCCAAACTCCCTAGACCTTCAAGGTATGGGCCCAGAAGATCGCAGTAACCTATCGTTGCCGCGGC
The DNA here is from genome assembly GCF_013339725.1 of Rhipicephalus microplus. Taxonomy (NCBI): domain Eukaryota; kingdom Metazoa; phylum Arthropoda; class Arachnida; order Ixodida; family Ixodidae; genus Rhipicephalus; species Rhipicephalus microplus. The sequence continues at coordinate 119,163,137 of NC_051170.1, read as the reverse complement.
GTTCAGGCGAACACGTCACGATATGTGGTAGGACTGTAAAAAAACGAGACCGTTACGGCATTTTGAATGTAGTGCTGTATGTTTCTTTTGACTGTGTTTTGGTGGTTTCAACTTGGTTCAGTATTTGTTAATGTTACGCGAGATGGTTGCTGTTACCGTATTTTTATTTTTTTTAGTTATTGAATGTTGATATGTCTTAAAAGGGGAGATGTGGCATAATTATGCATGTGTGATTTTGTTACCTTCTTGTCATGTCACCCCTGCTGGGGCAGTGCCTTGCGCATGCGTGCAATGCCGACACATGTATATATATATGACCGAACGAATAAAGAAAGGGTGCGTCTTCCCGTTATTGGTAAATGCGGTGTCGTTCGTCGCGGAAACGCGACCGAAAAGTCACGGCCTCCCGCGGCAGTCTCGGTTACAATCGAGTGCGCCATGTTCAAATCAGCCAATGGCAGATAGATGGGCTTACTATGAGTGATTTTTGGGGTTATTGCGTGATTTGTAGACAGAAGAAAAAGTAATTTTGAGCTGAATTTGATCATTTATTTTGAATTCACGGCTGCATGCTGCGTAATATTTGGCACACGCGTTGTAGGGAGCCTCTAGTACCAATCGGCACCGCCTTCTGACCATGCTCAAAATGTGTTGCAGGGCTCTTTTAACTTGATTTTGTCCGCTTAAATGCTTTCGTTGTTACTGTTCTTATATATATATATACATATATATATATATATATATATATATATATATATATATATATATATATGCCGAAGAATAACTAACTTCGGTTGCCGCAAGGTTATAAATATGAAAGTAGATGCGCTTTCACATAACAACTGTTTATTGTGCCGACGTTTCGACGGGAACCACGTCTTTTTCAAGGCATAATAATATTTACACATGTTCCGTGTCTTCTGATAGCCTGTCGAGACAGGAGGGAAGGGGTCAAAAGAAAAGTAAAAGAAAGTAAAAAAAGGAGAGAGAGAGAAAAAAGAAGAAGAAACAGCGAAACGGGAGGAGAAACATTAAATAAAATATAGAAAATCTAGGAGATGAAGAATCTAGGAGAGGAAGCAAGACCGACACGGCGTAATTAGAAAGGGGCAGCATCTCAACAGAGTAGGGCAGAGGTAGATGAGCAATCTCATCATTGTCAACAATACCTTCCCCGCACCCATTCTTCTCCAAGTGGTCAGTCTGCCGCTGTTCTTGTGGTTCACCTTTCCGTGTAGTCCGCTGGCGGCTCGTTCCTCTTTGAAGTTTAAGATAAGTTATTGGGGAGTGCTTAAGCGCTTCGAGTGCGTGCTGGTGGTGTCGGGAGGAATGAAAAAGCCGGTGGTTGAGGCGCCGCCATCGATATATATATATATAAATATATATATATATATATATATATATATATATATATATATATATATATATATATATATATATATATATATATATATATATTGTAACGAGGAGAAATCAGACAAAGAGACAACGCCTTTGCTGCAGGCCGGCTGTTCTTTTTCTTACTTCCTCTTCCTCCGCTTCTGTAACCTCGCCTGCGCCCTTGCCTGAGCCCCACTATTTATTATCATTACACTCGGCCCCGACTGCGAGCCTCGTGGGCTACCGACAATGTCTCCGGTGGGCGGCATTGACTATTCCGGGGTGGCCGGACTCGGCCAAGCTGATATTTCACATGGAAGTTTGTTGAAGGAGATTCCGGAGGACGACACTGGCTGTGACGTGATGGTCGGTGCAGGCGTCGTCCACGATGGGGCCAACGCTGTTGACTTGGACAAGATGCCGCTACCAGGAGATACAGACTCCTGCAAAGTGGCCGCGTTGGTTTAATCTCGTCGGTTTTAGCATCCTGTCGCAGTCGTGTTACAAATGCTGGAAATAGTCTACGCTGCACCGTCACCTGCTGCACTGAGCGTCGACGCCTGCGTTGCTTGCGGTGTGGCAAGGGGCGTCGGGGTGTCTTTGTAGTCATCTGAGAGCCGAGTTCAGGTTGCAGCTTGAGAGGCAACGCGTGCTCTTGCAGCACTGCCTTTGTCGGACTCATGCTCAAGCTGCTTATTCCTATAGTTTCACGTGCAGTAGAGCCTTCATTGTCAGATGACCTGTCACTAACCGGAAGTATTACCTTCTCTGGTAGGTCTTTGCTGACAGTGACTTTGAAGGAGGCGGCGCTTAGCGTGTGGCAGACGTCCGCACACTCGGCCACAGACTGACGTGATATCAGGAGATGTCGCTTCGAAGTGAGGGTCAACACTGTAGGGTTGTTCGTCCCAGGGTAGGTGGTTAAATTGGCTGTCGGGAAGCTGCAAAATACAGCTGAAGCCGCGAGGGTGGTCTCCTTCTGGGATCTATTCTCGGTAGCGGTCGCGTAAGACTGGGTGGTCGTGGAGAGGTGATGGTGACTCCGTCCAAAAGCAGCTATGAGCTTGTCACTCCAGTCCACCCAGGACGTCTGCCGCACGCCTTCGTATCGATGCCAAGCCGCGGCAGCATTCCGAAGGCGGTCTATGGCCATGCCCCACTTCTTTTGGTCCGTCCACGCTGCGTGATCTCCGACAGCGTTGACGGTTGCCACCCATTCCTTGGCATCGTCCTGGAAGCCGCGAAACTCCGGTAGCTCGAAGGAAATCGGCGATGGCGGGACTGCGGGCAAAACTCCGAAATGTGCCCACGCCAAGCAGTTCACTTGCTCTGATACCTCCGTGAGAGAACGCCCGAGATTGCGACGGTTCTCGGGCGAGCTTACCTCGAAGTTTTGTGAGGCGGCCGCAGCCAACATGGCATTGAGTGCGCACAATGTTGGCAAGATGGCAGGACATAGCTGGGAGCTCGACGCTATGAGGGCGTTGGTCGTGACGCGGAGTTGCGCGATGGTATGCTGCAGCTCCGCTGCGCTGTCGTGTGATCCGCACGAAGAGCCAAGGCCCGCCTCTGCGGAGGATACAGTGACTGCGGTACTCGAGGTGGTACAATTGCTGACCAAGGACGCGTGGACGGCGTCCCTTGGAAATCCAGCTGTGGTAGGAATCGTGGACATGGGTTCCAGGGCGCTGGAAGCGTCAACGACGTTCCCAGGCAAGCGGAACCCGTGTGATGAGTTGTGACCTGGTACTGTGGCGTAGATGAAGCGGTCTTGCGCCGCCGGGTAGGCCTCGACGCCGTACACGGTGGGTACTTGAAGCGCCGACAGGTTGCCAGGTATGGAGGAGGCATGTACGCCATCCCTAGGTGAGAGAGGCGCGTGCGCATGGTTGCCGCGACGTGTCGCGTCCCAGGACAAGTTTCCCGGAACCACAACGGAGGCCTGGACGCCATCCGTCGGTGCTGGGATCGATGCTGGCCGCGACGGACGCCTTGCGGGTTCCATCAGCGAAGAAGCGTGACGGCGTTCCTTATCGTGAACTGGTACCGGTAACGGGTGCTGGAGCCGCCGAGGAGGCCTTGACGCCGTCCCCGAACGGTGGTGTCAGTAAACAGCTGCCGAGGAGGGCTTGACGCCGTCCTCAAGCGGCGCTTACCGCGGCTGCACGTCGGCGGGCGTTCTGGATGACGAAACCGAGACGTAAGCCGTTTTCTTCGTCGACTGCGCCATTGTAACGAGGAGAAATCAGACAAAGAGACAACGCCTTTGCTGCAGGCCGGCTGTTCTTTTTCTTACTTCCTCTTCCTCCGCTTCTGTAACCTCGCCTGCGCCCTTGCCTGAGCCCCACTATTTATTATCATTACAATATATATATATATATAAATCACATTCTCGTAATCAATGAAGCCTATGTATAGTGGTTGGCTGTATTCTGAGCATTTCTCTATGACCTGATTGATAGTTGAATGTGGTCGATTGTTGAGTAACCTGTTTGAAATCCTGCTTGTTCCTTTGGTTCACTGAATTCTAATGTTTTCTTAACTCTGTTAGCCATTACCTCTGTAAATAGCTTGTATACTACGGACAGCAACCTCATCGGCTTGTAATTCTTCAAGGCCTTGTCATCTCGTTTCTTATGTATTAAGATCATGTTAGCATTCTTTCCAGACTTTGGTACTCTTGCCGTCAGGAGACACCTCGTAAACAGGGTGGCTAGTTTTTCTAACACGATCTGTCCTCCATGTTTCAGCAGATCCTATGTTACCTGATCCTCACCAGCAGCTTTGCCTATTTGCATGCTCTCCAAGGATTTTTCTGACTTCTTCTATCATTACTGGTGGGGTGTCATCTGTGTTACTCCTAGTTTTTATAGTGTTAAGGTCATGGTTTTCACATCTGCTGTACAAATCTCTGCCAAACTCCTCCGCTATTTTAACTATCCTATCCCTCTTGGTAGTGTTTTGTCTTCTGTGTCCCTTAGGGCAAACATCCGAATTTTTCCCATCTAAAGTTTCCTCTTCACTGCTTTGACACTTCCTCCGTTTTTCAGAGGGCGTTCAATTATAACCAGGTGATACCTTCTTACATCGGATACCTTACGCTTATTAATTAACTTCGATCGCTCTGCCAGTTCTATTTTGTCTGTTGTACTTGAGACTTTCATGCTTTTACGCTTCTTAATTAGGTTCTTCGTTTCCTGGGAAAGCTTGCCAGTGTCCTGTCTAACTACACTGTCTCCAACTTCCACTGCACACTCCGTAATGATACTCGTCAGATTATCATTCATATTATCTACGCTAAGGTTGGTTTCCTCACTATGAGCCGAGTGCCTGTTCTGCAGCGACACTCTGAATTCCTGTACTTTCCCCCTCAGTGCTAGCTCATTGATTGGCTTCTTGCGTATCAGTTTCTGTCGTTCCTTCTTCAAGTCTAGGTGAATTCGAGACCGTACCATTCTATGGTCACTGCATCGTACCTTGCCAACCACTTCCACGTTCTGCACGATGCCTGGGTGTGCACTCATTATAGAGTCTATTTTGTTCTTATTTTCGCCATTAGGGCTTCTCCATATCCACTTGCGGTTTCCTCGTTTTCGGTAGAAGATATTCAAAAGCCGTAAATTATTGCGTTTTGCGAATTCTACTAGTAGCTCTCCTCTGGCGTTTATAGTACCGATTTCATAATCTCCTACTGCCTGGTTTCCCGCCTGCTTCTTCCCCACCTTTGCATTAAAGTCTCCCATCAGTATTGTATACTGTGTTTTTACCTTACTCATTGCCGATTCCACGTCTTCATAGAAGCTTTCTACTGAAGCATCAACATGGCTGGATGTAGGCGCGTAAGCCTGTACCACCTTCATATTGTATCTCTTATTCAGTTTAATTACGATACCTACCACCCTTTCATTAATGCTATAGTATTCCTCTATGTTGCCAGCTATGTTTCTGTGAATTAGGAACCCCACTCCCAGTTTTCTTCTGTCAGTCAATCCCCGATAGCAAAGGACGTAACCGTTCTGAAGCACCATATAGGGCTCATTTGTCCTCCTAACCTCACTGAGTCCTAATATATTCCATTTAACACTCTCTAGCTCCTCGTATAGTAATGCTAGGCTTGCCTTACTTGATGAGGTTCGAGCGTTAAACGTTGCCATGTTCAGGTTCCAATGAGGACGTCAATGAAGCATATATAAACATCCTGGAAGAAATCTACAAGCGATCAACTCCTGCCACAGCGCTTAATAAAGAAAGCAACAAAATACCAATCAAGAAAGGTGTAAGGGAGGGGGACGCGATCTCCTCAACGCTATTTACCGCGTGCTTACAGGAGATTTTCAGAAGTCTAGAATGGGAACAGTCAAGGATGAGAGTAAATGAAAAGTACCTTAGTAACCTGCGCTTCGCCGATGACATTGCATTGCTGAGTAACTCAGGGGACGAATCGCAACTCTTGATTACAGAGTTAGGCAAGGAGAACAGAAAGGTGGCTCTTAAAAAAAAAAAAACTCTTGATTACAGAGTTAGGCAAGGAGAACAGAAAGGTGGCTCTTAAAATTATTCTGCAGAAAATGAAAATAGTGTACAACAACCTTGGAAGAGAGCAGCGCTTCGAGATAGGCAATAGTGCACCTCAAGATGTAAAAAAACTATGTCTACTTAGGTCAGGTAATAACCGTGGAGCCGAACCATGAGATTGAAGTAACAAGAAGCATAAGAATGTGATGTATGAGATTTGGCATGCGCTTTCAACTTATGACAAGCAGATTGCCACTATTCCTCAATAGGAAGGTATATAACAGCTGTACCTTGCCGGTACTTAGCTACGGAGCAGAAACCTGGAGACTTACAAAGAGAGTTCAGCTTAAATTGAGGACGACGCAGCAAGCAATGGAAAGAAAAATGGTAGGTGTAACCTTAAGAGACAAGAAGAAAGCAGAGTGCATTAGGGAACAAACTGGTGTTAGGAATATCATAGCTGAAATCAAAAAGAAGAAATGGACATTGGCCGGGCATGTAGCGCGTAGACAGGATAACCGCTGGTCATTAAGGGCAACTAACTGGATTCCCAGAGAAGGCAAACTGGCCAAGGGGATACAGAAGTTTAGGTGGGCAGATGAGATTAAGAATTTTGCAGGTATCTATTGGCAGCAGCAAGCACAAAACCGAGTTAACTGGCGGAACATGGTAGAGGCCTTTGTCCTGCAGCGGACGAAGTCAAGCTGATGACGATGATATATATATATATATATATATATATATATATATATATATATAGAGAGAGAGAGAGAGAGAGAGAGAGTCTGTGTGTGTAAATGGGTACTCGGTATTCTCCATGATGATGTGCAGTTTTAGGCGTAGAAAAAAAATGTACGTACCAAATACTCCTTGCATGTCCATGCGTTCAACACCAAGACGACTATAACAAGACACAGTGCGATAAAAATGGGAGAGTTTGACGCCATTTTTCCCGAATGTTTACAAGATTTAGGCCGCAGCACCGTTTTATTATAGGCTGATCATGCGACAAATGTTCTTTCTGTCACCCCGTAACTAGCAGACTTTTGCGATGCGCCAACTGATGTCATTGCAGAAATAGTTCTCTGTATTGTGAATAAAATCCAGTTTTCTAAAAAAAAACGTGCATTACGCCAGTATTCTTCCTTTGCCATCTTGCGTCCTGCAATGTCAGGTGTTTCTTATCCCGCGAACAATACATGTGTAGATGAAACGCCGAATTATGAGCGACAGAAAAAGAAAGAATTCAATAGGAATCTAAAGAAAACGAAGCATTTCTGGTATTGAATATTTTTTTTCATACAGTAAATATACAATGCATAGCAAGGTCTGCAGAAATACTAATTATTGCTTCTCTGTTTTTTTTTTCAAAAAATGCCCAAAAGATGTCGTCAATACACGTTACAACTTTAATTAGGCTGCTAAACACTTCCCATTTGAATCTCTACGTTCTCAAACAGTAGCAAGAAAGGATATACCTTCTCTCTTAGAGAAGGAGGTTCAAAGACTGCTTTTAGGTGACCATCCAGAGTCCTTCATCAATGTAAAAAAGAAAATTGTCAGCATTGCATTATAAATTCCAAGCCGAAGAAATTGAGGAGCTCAAACCCCTTTTTTGTTTTCTTTCTCAGTTACTTTTACTTGTATTTCTTCAGAATGTGAAATTTGCAGACGTATTGTTTTCTCGGGTACTATATAAACAAGGTTCCCCAGCTTTCTTTAGCCAGAGTTTAAAAATACTCTGACACATGAAATTATGACGCAATGAATTGCATGTTCCTGACTATTTCCTGCAGTGAGTCAGACTATTTTTTGTGTTTTATTGTGTTGCTTAACTATATTCATTGACAAACTAAGAATAAATATAGGCTCTACCCACGAGGTTTCATTGCCGTTATTTTCTATGCCTCGGCGCTACAAAGGAAGCAGTTCTCAAACAGTGGCCATGTTTTTCACGAATGCAACTATTACCTTACAATAATTGGTTAGTGTTGAAATACAGAATCTGAAGCTCGATAAATAAGGTTGATAAGGCGTGGGCTTCTGCGTCAGCTTAGCAATATATCTGTTGTTTAAATTGCACCCCCCACGGCGCTCATCTCGTAGTCCACGAAGAAGCAATGCACCTCTCTCGAAGATGTTTCTGCGTGGTACCTAAGGTTGTGCTAAACAAACAATGTCACATTAAACGTAAGGTTTAAAATAAGAAATTGTTCTTTTGCGGTGTCACAGGATGGAAAAGGGGCAATAATCACATTTGATTGGGGGGTTTACGACATTGTTACAAAAGTTTTGCTGTCGGGTTTCTTCGCTACCTTCTTTAACCATGTCAACTATGGCTCAAACTAAGAATGGAGAAGCTATCGGAGATTCACTTCGCGAATTTCGATTCTTGTGCAGCCTTAAATACTGATTGTGTGTGGCGCGTCACCATGCTTGTCATCATGTTTGAGGTAATGCCGATATATCATTCGATGCCTTGTTTCGTAGAAATAAATGCACGTAGCGCAAATTGTGCTGAACAGTAAGGATCATTGAAAGTTTTCGTTAAGTTAATAGCCTAGGCGATGTACGCGGCTAAAGGGGCGACTAAAAGCTGTAAAGCGAAGCTTCTAGATGCGAAGCATTTCTTAGCGAACTTCGGCGACTTCGAGCGTATCTATCTATCTATCTATCTATCTATCTATCTATCTATCTATCTATCTATCTATCTATCTATCTATCTATCTATCTATCTATCTATCTATCTATCTATCTATCTGTCTATCTATCTATCTATCTATCCATCTCTCTACCTTGCAGCGTTGTGGTGGTTTAAAAGTGACATATCAACCTTCCCCATTCGTGCTTCACATATTATCGATTCCCACTGTACGCGGGATCTGCCTTTTTTTTTTTTGCACAAGAGTCTATGCGAGCTGTGCATACACTTTTCCCGACAAATATCTGCACTCCTGTATTCCCAAAATACGTGGGCCTCTGCGAGTGTTTTGCAGGGTATGGTCTCTAACGAGTGTAATTTTTCATACCTGCACAAGAAATGCCTTTGTTTTCAAGACCTATGCCCCACTGCGTCCCACAATCTCTTCAAAAAAGGCCTGGATCTTTACAATCATAGCACAGCAAGTCGTCAAGGGTCAAGTTACTTGCGCGTTGAATATGCCACATTTCCTCTGCCACAGCGTCATGTAAGCCTGTCACTCAGTGTGACACTCGTACCTCGAAATTCACCGCTAGCTCGGCTAACTATTTCTTTTGCAGCCAGATTTTCATTGCGCTCTGAGTAAACAGCAAGCAAATTTCATGAGGCATTTGTTTCTTCAACCTATTTGCGATTAGCGGAGCCTGCAACTGTTCCAATGAATCAAATTCTTTGCAGAATAAATATTAGGCAAACATCATCTCTAACCACGCAGTTAAATCATCCCATGGCTCTACTGCCTGCTTCTTTAAATCTAGAAATCACCTGCGGTACTCGGAAAGGGTCATTTTCCAATCCTCAAGCGCCTTATTTTTGACCTCTGCATACGAAAGAGTGCCACTCAATTACTGGCTGATCACGGTTGTCTGCCCCACTTGACTTTAAAAAGGCTATATTAGAGCGCCCTGAATTTACCCCAGAATTTGAAGGGCGCTGAACGATCCGTCATTGTTTACAAACCATACCGGTATCATGGTGTCATTCACGAGCATGAGAACCAGAAAGCTCTCCACTTCTTCGCGCACTTATCTATCTCTTAAATTCCTCTTTGTACCGGGACGACATCTTTTAAGACGCGTGAGGACTTCAACTTCTCGATTTCTAGCTCAAGCTTCAGAGCCTCACTCCGGAGTTTCAACGCGTCATCACCACCAGATTCCCCTGGGCAGACACCAGTATTGGAGCTGTTGTCTGTATCGTTCATTTTGCTGAATTCCGGGAGAGTGCCGGAACGCAAATGCATTTAATACAAAACCACCACCAGAGAGCTCGAAACAAATCTTACTATACGATTGGATGCTTTCACCCGCTGCTTTTGTCGCGCTTGCATCGACATGCTCGGAAGTTTCTGGGTTCCGCAACTGTCCGCACTTGCGACGGTGCCAGAGCTATAAGATGTGGTGTTGGGATAAAATAATAGACAAAACATTGGCCCCGTATCTGCATGTTACACTGAATATTTCGTCGAAAGACAATAGTCTTGCGTCTAGAGAGAGGGAAAAAACGTTTATTTGATGTTCTGCGCAAGACAATCGGTGAATAGTTTTCTGGAGGCACTGCGATAGTGTTCCTCGAGCGTGCAGCGGAGGCGAACGAGCGCATCGAGTTGCTTCACACGCCAGGCATTAGTGCTATTTGGCAGTTATTTTGAAAAACGAAGCGCGTGGCTCTGAGACGGCCATGCGCGTCCGTCTCATAGGTGATAAGGTGTAGAACGCAAGGCGACGAGTAGGTGGCACCATCATGTCGTCATAGCAAAGCGTTGAAAACATTATCCTTTTCGTAGAAACGTCGCATGGTCAGCACGTCCTGCTGCAGTGCCCCGGCTACACCAAACAACGCTGGCGGCTCTTCGACGCCTACGGTCGTCTGGGACTGCCACACGTGAGCCTCTACCACCTCCGGTTTCCCCAGGCCCACCGCTCGGGGCTCATGAGGGCCTTCGAGGCCCTACTTGAGTTCTTCAGCGATGCCGATTTCATCGCGCACCTCTAGCGAGGCCCGCATCCACGTGCTGTTGTTTGTTCACGTCTGTGGCCCCACCCGCCTCCTCGACGCTCGTCACGTGGTGCTCCCTCTAACCGCCCCATGCTGGCTTGCCTGACTGATTTCTCTTTCCCGGCGGCAGCACGAACCCCTCGCGACACAGTCGAATGCGCCCTCTTTAGGCACTGCTCCGTGCTCCCGACCGGGTTGCAGAAATTAGGTGCCTTTTCTCATCTTCTAACCACTACCACTACCACCCTTCCTCCTCCTATACCTTTCTCTTCCTTCTTTACCTCCCCCTCCCCCATCCCCGCACGGGCAGTGTCGGTGCTTTCATGTTGAAAGACAATAGGCAGTTTTAGTGCTGGGTACCCAAGCGACTGGCGTACCCAGGACGTTGGGGCGGTGGTATTTCGCATGCGCGAAACCCCAAACAGATGCGTCGCAAGATCGATGAGGCCATCCGTCCGTGCGGCCATAAACAACGCTGCCACCACTGGCCTCCTAGGGGAGATAAGCTGTCCCGGCGCACATGCTGGCGCATCATGCTACCTTCACGGCGAGCAAAGCCGAGGCTGGCCAGAGCCACCAATTCGACTTTCAAGTTTTAAGCGCAAATATTATTGTGGCTAGCCACTATACAAATAGCATGGCACAAAGGCACGAAATCTCGGACAGCGTGGATCGGCTGCCTTGTAAGGTCCACCTTCGCAAGAACTCACGGTATCCGCACTGCAGATAATCTAGCCGTCGACGTAAAATAGGCCAAAGCGCGAGTACTTATAGCGATTACACGGTTTCAGCCAGATTTCCAAAGCTAGAATGGCCTGGAACATAGAAACTAGAAAACATATGCCAGCCCCCTGACCAGCAGAATAGGTGGCGCCATCTCGCGCGGCCATAGTGAAACACAACCACAACTTTGTTTTTGCAGGATTATTGTGCATTGTACATCTGGTGCAAAAACTGCGCCGCGACAATATTACAAATGACTAACCTTTCTATTTATTTTCACTACAAAAACATTACGCGTAAGCTAACATGTTCATGACTGTGGTTGCACGAAGTGTCACAAGATATCGACACTGCCGTCACAGTAACCTTGTATTTTTCACTTTTTTGCGTATACCAGATTACTGCACACAATAAAAAAAGTGTCCTCATCACTATGTATGTTTAATTTACCACTTTAAATCATAAAAATACCTAAATAATACTTATGTGACAAGACACTATGGCGCTGCGAGCGCGTGTGAACTTCGTGCGGCTTGCGTTTGCGTGCGTGCCACCCTGGCGCCAACTAAAAGGCATTCCGGTTGGGTATGGGTTGGACACGCAACGCCGCACGCTCCCAAGCCCGCAACGCCCCAAGAGAATGCGTACCCAGCACTAAAACTCCCTAATAACAGCTGTGCGCTTTTTTCTTCTTTTTTCCCTTTCCAGAACCTCTACAGTCAGTACAGCGTGATAAATGCTACGGTACTTAGAATTACTTGTGTATGCCCGGTAAAAGACTCACAAACTGAATATATACGAGTTGTTAAGATGCCTCAGATGTGCGCAATATTTGCTCTTTAATTTACACTCGCACAAGTATGAATGCTGAATCTTGAGCAATATTGGTGTGTACTGCGGATGGGGGGGGGGGCTGTTGAGAGTATCGTGTGGTGACGTTTAGCTTGCCCGGTAACGTTAAGGGCGGCCAAACAGAAAAATGTAAAGACACACAGACCAAAATGTTTGCGTCGAAGGGTCCGAGAAAGACTATCATCTTTAAAAATGCACCACACAATCGCCGAACCATACCAACATTCCGCTGCCTCCTGCGCTCCATGCCGTATAGGATCACTCCGGACACCATACGACTTTCCTTTTGCTTCTCTCGTCCTGACGAGGCCTCCCTCACCGAAGTGCTGATCCCGTAACGATCGGCAGCCGTCTTTCACAGACGCTCCCTTGCCAGGCTCCCTGAATCGCTGTACGACCTCAACCCTAGTCGAACGCTTCTTCAGACGTACTCCGAGAGTGTTCCCACTTCTTCCAAGAGTTCTCAAGCCAGCAATTTTTTTTTCGCCTATTTCGCTGGCGTACCAACGCCTTCAAAGACTGCCAAGATTGTGGCGATTACGTAGCAGCTCACTTTGTTTTCTTTATTTATGGGTAAAAATACATGCGGGCGCATAAGATAAATATATTACAATGTAGCAGCTCACCTGCACCAAGACTCCGTCGATCCTGTCCACTGCGCAAGTTGGGTTTTGCGATGATGACACTGTTATCAACATCCCCTCGGTGATCCGAGTGCACGCTGGCAACGCGAAGGAAGAGCCAGAGTGTGGTTGAAGACAAAGTTCATTGTCAGGCCTTCTGCTCAGCCTGTGCCGAATGATATCTCTTCTCCCTGCTTCCGCCCGCGCGTTCTCACGCAGTTGAAAATATTCATGAAAACAGTGAAAACTCCCCCTCTTCTTGCTCTCAGAAGAGAAAAAGAATTCACGGGGCGCTCTCCTTCGGCCGCACCACCCACATTGATTATTATAGACGACGCACAATACCCGATATTCCACTCCTGCTCTTTGGTTGCCTCGGCCACGTGGTCCGGACCGCTGCACTCACCTAACCGTCTTGATATGCGCTGTGGTGGTTCGCTTCCCCAACACAAACTCTCGAAGTCACGATTCAATGAAACCTCTCACCGCTTTGCCTTTCCCAATAAACTCCTGCGGCGTCGACTCTACTGATCCGTGTCCTCAGCCGGGTAAAACTCAAAAACGTTACGAGCTGCTGCCCGCTAACAAATTCTCAGAAGCTCACGCACACTGGGACTGACTGGCTACATACAATGAAAATCAACTTCGGTGGTTTCTGCAGAAGAATTTTTTAATGGTCGTCATTTCGAAATACTAAATTTTCGCAGGCAAAGCATGCTAAACGAAAGGTCTCACAGCACACACTCGTGTTTTGGGACACACTTGTCTCGTTTTCGGCGGTACAAGCTGCCCCTACACCCACATCTAATTCCACAGCTTGCACCACATATGAAAGGTAATTTTTCCATGCCGCATTCCTTTTCACCGCACCCTGGACCATGGCTAGTGCAGCCGAACGTCTCCCAAGGCTTGCAGCCTTTTTTTATGGCTTCTTCGTCTGCAAATAAACGGGTGCTGGCGTTATCATGTGATAGCCCCGCTGTGGTAGTCTAGTGGCTAAGGTACTCGGCTGCTGAGCCGCAGGTCGCGCGATCGAATCCTGGGCGTGGCAGCTGCGTTTCCGATAGAGGCGGAAATGCTGTAGGCCCGTGTGCTCAGATATGGGTGCACGTCAAAGAACCCCAGGTGGTCTAAATTTCTGGAGCACTTCACCACGGAGTTTCTCATAGTCAAATGGTGATTTTTAGACGTTGAAACCCACATATTAATCATCAGCCTTTGCCAACTCATGCCTTTCTCTATCACAGACGGTGGCTGTGCTGTGAGCCCACGGCAAGACTCAAAACTAACATTACAGAGAGAATCTTTCTCAGTCTCGCATCAGACACATCTGCCCATGGATTGCACTCCTTTCAGTAAACCTGCATATTTTTACTTTTGACAGCCTAAGCCACAGCTGCAAATCTTCATATTCAAGTACCACCTGCGTTTTCTTTTCGATACTTTCAACGTCACGTTGCCCTTTCTTTGCAGTCATCTCCTGTTTCATCCGCTGCTGTCTAGCTCTGCAATGCTGTTAGGAACAACTAAGTGCAGTTTCTTGTCTATAATTTTTTCTCAACGATTTATTATGAGCACGCTCATTTGGTCTTTTAGCTTTCTCCGCCTGCTCTATTGCAATCTTCCTGCTTAGCACGTTGTTCCCTTAATCTCTTTCGCTCCTGGTGGTAATGCTCAAGAATGTCTGCCGGAGACAAACACACGGCATGTCCAGCTGCCAGAAAACGTTCAAGGTCAATGTCGCGGCTCAAAAGAGTTCGCGCTACGAGACGAATTTAAATAAATACTTGCAGACTCGCCAATATTGTCACTAAGCCACTCGGCACGTTTTGTTTGAGCTAGCAGAAGGGATCAAAGAAGGGGACACAGTTGTGTGGCACTGTCACAAACCGAGCGCTCAAAAAAGGGCGCGCCGCCAAATTCTCGCGATGAAGCGCCGAGAGGTCAACGATAAAAAAAGAAAACAAGCATCCAAAGACTCCCCGGGCACGCGTCCTTTTCCCCTCGGAAGTGTTGGTTCACCGACGAACCTCCTGTAATCTGTGCCCGAGCAAGCCCTCGAATTTTCTAGATGGAAAGGGGCGGGGTGATGCCGGGTCGCGTCATCCGTCGTGGACGGCCTTCGAACCGTCTCGCCCTTTTCCCCAGCCTTCGCTGCGTATCGCGCCGACGAAATGATGAGAACTTTCGGAAATCTCGCGCAGAAGGTATTTAATCGAGCAGCCGAGATGGGAGAGAAGGAGAAGACGGAAGTAGCGCCAGAGCGCGTAGGGTATCCCGCCATGTAGTCAGCGAAGGTTTTGTTCGTAGTGACAAGGCAGGAGAAGAAGAGGATTTCCACCTGTAGGGTGAAGGCTCGAGCTACAGGCAAGAGCGTGTGTCTACCGCTATCGAGCGAAGACGCGTGGCAACAGCTGCGTGTGTGAAGCCGACGTGTTTCCGGCGAAGAAGGTTGAAGCTTGGAGAGTGGCCAAGTGAAGACGCGCGGTTTCCTAAAAGAGAAACTTCGGGGGCAGTCGAGGTTTCCTGGAAGTGAAACTTCTGGGGCAGCGGAACGACAACAACGCTGGACTTTGAGTGAGTGATTCTCGGAAGAGTATCATCCAGACTTTTGTTCCAAGAACTTTGGACTAAATAGGTTTTCTATCTCTTTAGTCTTTAAGTGTCTTGGTTGTTCAATGCATGCGACTGCATTGTAGTGCATATTGTTGTCTGTGTCCGTTGTTTCGAGTGTGGCTGATTGTACTGTGTAGTACGTTGTTTGATTGGTGACATATTGTACTCAACTACTGTGGAGTGTGCATACTTGTGTATTGTTTTTGATCTGCTATTATTGAGAATATAATTTTGTTTTGCTTATCAACTCTCGGCTCTGACTTGTTCTTAGGGCCACAGCCAGTGTCCGCTGGCGCGCCAAATAGGACCACTTCTAAATTGTCCACGCTTTCTTGGTGCGGTTCAGGGGGGCCGATACTTCAGCCCTTGGAATTAGCCCTGCGATCGCCTCTCTAATTAACGGGACCTGTGACAGGCACAAAAACACGACATTCAGTGCACACCGACACAGACATAAATAAATACAGAGAGATAAATAAAGCTAGCAATAAACAATTCTACAAAACTCAAGAAAATCCAAGTCTTATCCCAACCCCGTGTTACGCGCGTCTTTATATTCACAATCAGTGGTTTACGTGGCCTAGACAAACGGGATGTAAGGTTTCAACTGCTTACGACGAATATTACAATCACACCCGAGCGTAGCTACACCGAAACCCGTGCGTCCGGGCTTGTTCCTCCTGCTGATGTAGAAAGTCACAACGCAAATGCTCGAAAGTGTGAGACCGTCGTTCTCGTGTAATAGTTGGTTTGGTGCAGGCAGGCAGTCCGAGCACATCCCAGGACCCTCTGACCCGTGCGCCCTTGACGTGGCAGACCAGTTGTCACAAAACGAACGCTCAAAAAAGGGCGCGCCACCGAATTCTCGCGACGAAACGCCGGAGTGACACCGCGAGGTCGACGATAAAAAAAGAAAGAAAACAAGCATCCAAAGACTCCCCGGGCACGCGTCCCTCTCCCCTCGGAAGCGTAGGTTCGCCGACGAACCTCCTCACCCCACATCGGCGGCCGAGCAGGCCCTAGAAGATTCTCGATGGAAAGGGGCGTGGTGATGCCGGGTTGCGCCATTCGTTGCGGACGGCCTTCGAACCGTCTCGCCCTTTTCCCCAGCCTTCGCTGCGTGTTGCGCCGACGAAATGATGAGAACTTTCTGGAATCTCGCGCGGAAGGTATTTAATCGAGCAGCCGAGATGGGAGATCAAAAGAAGATGGAAGTTAGTGCCAGAGCACATAGGGATTCCGCCGTGTAGTCGGCGAAGGTTTTGTCCGTAGGGACAAAGCAGGAGAAAAAGAGGATTTCCATCTGGAGGGTGAAGGCTTGAGCTACAGGCAAGAACGTGTGTCTACCGCTATCGAGCGAAGACGCGTGGCAACAGCTGCGTGTGTGAAGCCGACGTGTTTCCGGCGAAGAAGTTTGAAGCTTGAAGAGTGGCCAAGTGAAGACGTGAGGTTTCCTGGAAGAGAAACTTCGGACAGCGGAACGACAGAGGTTTTCTGGAAGAGAAACTCCGGGAGCAGCGGAACGACAGAGGTTTCCTGGAAGAGAAACTTCGGGGGCAGCAGAACGACAACAACGCTGGACTTTGAGTGAGTGATTCTCGGAAGAGTATCATCCAGACTTTTGTTTCAAGAACTTTGGACTGAATAGGTTTTCTATCTCTTTAGTCATTAGGTGTCTTGGTTGTTCGATGCATGTGACTGCATTGTAGTGCGTATTGTTGTCTGTGTCCGCTGTTTCGAGTGTGGCTGATTGCACTGTGTAGTACGTTGTTTGATTGGTGGCACATTGTATGCACCTATTGTGGAGTTTGCATACTTGTGTATTGTTTTTAATCTGCCATTAATGAGAATATAATTTTTTTTGTTTATCAACTCTTGGCTCTGACTTGTTTCTTGGGCCACAGCCAGCGTCCGCTGGCGCGCCAAAAAGGACCACTTCCAAATTGTCCACGCTTTCGTGGTCCGGTTCGGTGGGCCGATACTTCGGCCCTTGGAATTAGCCCAGCGATCGCCTTCCTACTTAACGGGACCTGTGACACCAGTGTGCATGAGCCTGGGCTCGTTGAAGGTCGGTGGCGTGACGCGGACCTGTCCCGGCCACCACCCGCTAGCAGGACGACTGGAGCAACGAGGACGGTAACTCGCCGAGGGCGGCTCTCAGGCGGCTCTCGACGTATTGCATTCCTGGGCCAGAACCCAGGCTGCCTCGAACATCTCCCGTATCTTCGTTATCCACGCCAAGCCTCTCCCGTGCGCACGCTTTTCTAATTTCCTGTGCCCGTGCACAGTATTTTTCCAATTTGTTGTCTTGAGTCCCGTGCGTGCTTCGTTTCCAAATGCCAATTTTTTTGCCATCTCTGACAGGCACTCCCTATTGACTCTTGTTCCTAAGTCTTCCCATTCTAGGCTTCCGAAAACCTCATTTAAGTGCGCAGTAAATAGCAGTGGGGAGATTTTATCCTATTGTATTTCACCCTTCTTGACTGGTATTCTGTCACTCACTTGGTGGAGCACTATGCAAGCTGTTGATTGTCTCTAGGTTTTTTTTTCAGGTTGTTTATATATGCTTTGTCGAATCCCAGATTTTGCAGTGTCTGCGTCACTGCTGATAGCTCTACTGAATTAAATAACTTCTCCTAATTTATGAATGCTATGTATAGTGGGTGCTGGTATTCTGAGCATTTTCCTATTAGCTGAATCATAGTATGAATGTGGTTGATTGTTGGGTAGCCTGTTCAAAATCCTGCTTGTTCCTTTGAGTGATTGAATTTTATTGTTGTAATATTCTGTTAGCAAGTACCTTTATAAATAGCTTGTATACGACGGAAAGCAAGCCCATCTGCCTGCAATTCTTCACATCCTTGTCATTTTCATTCTTATGTATTAGGATAGCGTTAGCACTTTTTCAAGATTCAAGGTAACCTCCCAGTCAGGAGACACTTCGTGGTCAGGGTGCCTATATTTTCCAACACAATCTGTCCTGCGCCTATCTGCAGATTCTATATTACCCGATCCTCAACAGCAGCTTTGCCTCTTTGCCTTACCTCCAAGGCTGTTCTGGCTT
The DNA here is from genome assembly GCF_013339725.1 of Rhipicephalus microplus. Lineage (NCBI taxonomy): Eukaryota > Metazoa > Arthropoda > Arachnida > Ixodida > Ixodidae > Rhipicephalus > Rhipicephalus microplus. Next base: position 119,144,665 of record NC_051170.1, on the reverse strand, counting down.
CTGTCATTACTGGAGGGATGTCACCAGTGTTACGGCGAGTTCTTACATTATGGTCGTGATTTTTCCGGCTGCTCTACAGATCTCTGTGAATTGCTTTTGTATTTTAACTATCCTTTTTATATCGGTATTTATTTTGCCTTTTTTGTGCCTTACTACATACTCCGGCTGCTCTACTGGTCTCTGTGAATTACTTTCGTATTTTAACTATCCTTTTCATATCGGTATTTACTTTGCCTTTTTTGTGCCTTACTGCATACACCTGGTTTTTGCCTATCCCAAGTTTGTTTTTCACCAATGTGGCGCTTTCTTCATTCTAAAGAGCGTGTTCCACTCTCTCCATGTTAAACCTTCTTGCATCGGATACCTAACGCTTAATAATCAACTTCGAGAGCTGTGTCGTTTCTCTTTGGCCTGTTGTGTTTGGGGATTTTTTGCTTGCACGCTTCTTAATGCGACTCTTCGTTTCCTGGGACAGCTTGCCAGTCTAACTGCGGTACGTGCAACTTCAACTGCACACTCCGTAATAATACTCGTCGGATTATCATTCATTGCGTCTACGTTAAGGCTTGTTTCCTCGACAAGAGCAGAGTATCTGTTCTGAAGGGAGACCCTGAATTTCTGTACTTTCCCTCTAAGTGCTAGCTCATTCATTGGCTTCTTGCGTATCAGTTTCTGCCGTTCCTTCTTCAAGTCTAGGTGAACTCAAGACATTATACCTTTCTATAGTCATTTGCATTGTACCTTCGCAAGCACTGTCATAACCTGCACGATGCCTGGGTGTGCACTCAATACAGAGTCTACTTCGTTCTTACTTTCGCCATTAGGGCTCCTCTATGTCCACATACGCTTTTATCGTTTTCGGTGGAGGGCTGTCAAGATCCGTAAACTATTGCGTTCTGCGAATCCTATTATAATTACGCTCTGGCATTTCTTGTACCGATGCCATAATCTCCTATCGCCTAGTCTGCTGACTGCTTCTTTCCAACCTTGGAATTGAAGTCGTTTATCAGTATAGTATAGCGTGTGTTTACCTCACTCATTGTCGATTCCACGTCCTCAGAAAAGCTTTCAGCTAGCGCGTCATCATAGCTAGATGTTGGCGCATTAGCATGCACCACCTTACTTTTGTGTCTCTTATTGAGTTTAATTACAATACCTAAGACCCTTTCTTTATTTTATAATATTCCTTTATACTAGCTGCTATATTTCTGTGAATAAAGAACCCCGCAATGAGTTTTCTTCTGTCAGCCAAGCCACGATAGCAAAGGACGTGCCCATTATATAGCAGTGTATTGGCCTAATGTGTTCTTCCAACCTTATTGAACCTGATTACATCTGATTTAGCACCATCTAGCTCCTCGAAAAGCTCCGCTGAAATTGCCTTACTTCGTGAGGTTCTAGGGTTAAACGCCTTTATGTTCAGGACCTCAAGTAGTCTCGTACGATCCTTTATCATCTACACATCGATTTGTTTGCAGCGTACCATATATCACTATAACGTGAATCTAAACAAATCAGAATCATTATCAGAAAACGTACAAGACTGTGCTACTTCTGTTGACGACCACTAACAAAACCCCTTATTACAACTTCCGGTACTCAATATGCTCTCAGCCAAGCAAAGCCATCAGCCTAGGGAAAACTTTAAAACAGGTCGACATGGAAACGAGACATGTAAACAAAGATTGCGTGACGAGCTCCAGGAAAGTGTCAATATTTTGGTTTCGCAGGTTGCAAAGCTGCCGAAGTAATTTTAGTGGCGAAGCTTTTTGTAGCGGCACCCGTTTGTCCCTCGTAGCCGTTGTAGTATGTGAGAAGTATAACATTTTGACCTGCAAGGTGGTGACTGTTAGAGATTTTTTCTGTGCGTTGTTGAACAATAACAAATAGTGCTCAATGTACATGTCTATGGCTGCTAATGGGAATTAAGAGACAGGAGCATTCGGCTTTAAGTTAAAGCGCACGCTACGATCCCCATTAGCAGCCATTGGCTGTACAATGAGCACCATCCGACAAGAAATGGTTGCTACGTTGAACTCGCTGGGTGTAACCTCCTTGGTTTTAGAAAGGTTTAGCGAGCGTTGAGCCGCAGTGCCATAAATACAATGAACTAGTATATACCATGAACTTGAGGTGGTTAAAGGTGGAAAGTAGATACGAAGCACAAACAGTAAGAAAGTAAAAGCCGAATTCTCCTGTCTCTCATTTCCCATTAGCAGCCATTGGCATGTACATTGAGGCCTATCTGACAGAAAAAGGTTGCTACGTTATACTCTCTAGGCGTAACCTCCTTGGTTTTAGAAAGATTTAGCAAGCGTTGGGCGGCAGTGTTATGAATACAGTGAAGTATTCTCCACGTCCGTGTCCGAGGGCCTTCAAGAGCACATCAGCATGCGCATCTTACTCTGCGCGGTTTATTCGGTTTCTCAATGCCTGAGACTAAGCCTTTTGCACATGCATTCTTAATGTTGCTTGTGAATGTGGACAAACCAATCCTCCGGACGGTTTTCGGTGATGAACCACAAGTGAAGTCTTTGATGTTCAGACAACTGGAAATGTTGTCGCTACCATGTCTCTGCAGGTGCAAAGACCGTTTCACGCTTGTGGTGAAGTGGCTGCACCCAAATGTCAACTAAAAGCAGCTGCTGTACGTCGATCCTAGTATAGAAAAGTAGCACTCCCATCATTTAGTAGAGAAAGTTAACGAGACGACAGGAATAAAGGCAGTTTCCAAGTGGTTTGCATTTCGGACTAGCAGATATAAGCGAAAGCAAGCGATGTCTTTGTGGTTGGATATAGTACTTCGCAAGCAAAATTCGATCTTTAATTGGGGCATGGCTGGGAGAAGGTTACTTCAAAGACTTGGCAAACTTTTCTGCCAATTGCTGTTTTTTTCTATTCTTCGCACTGTTTGAACTTGTTTGCTGATTGTATAAAGAAATGTATTTCTTCTGCACCCTGCAACTGTGGCGAGTACGTGTTTTGATGTTCGCATCGTTTTCGCGCACTTGAATCTTGTTTGCTGAATTGCAGTGCGATGGTTTGTTCAGGTCAAGTTTATTGCGAAATGTACAAATTTCGTGGGAAAGTCTTGTCAGCTGCTTACTTGAGCACTGGTGTCGTCTAATAAACGAATCAAAATTTGACAAGCTGCCTCTCGCATATTGCACACATTAGCGAAGCAAACAATGTACTGATACCCGATGACGTATAGAAAACGAATGCGCATGCAAGTTCCACTCAGAGTCTAAAAATATAAAGACGCAAGCTGTCACCAACTGTGTTATGCTAGTTATGTCCTGAGGTGAGTCGGAGTTATTCATGTTTTCTACTGAGCCCATCCTATAAAGCAATATGTTTCATGTGTGAGAAATACCGCAAAAGGATAATACGCCTAAGAAAACAGGAGAGCCTGGTGAGCCACACAGCCTGGTACACACACACACACACACACACACATATATATATATATATATATATATATATATATATATATATATATATATATATATATATATATATATATATTGAACTAATTATCGCTTGCTTGGTCGTTGTGCTTTGCCTTGCCGTATGCCAACATTATGTATATATATACTGTAACGCGGACTGAACGAGCGAGGAAGAAGAACAGATCGGACGCTCTCGAGCGATGGTGATTCGGCAGTGACGGTTGAGCGCTGCCATTTTTAAGTGTAAATGAACCCATCACACCCGTAACAGATTTGGTGGAGCGGTGCTGGGTAACTTGCCATCCTGGACCCCGCAGCAGAAGTTCTTCGAAGAAGCAGACGCTTAGCTGGCCTACCCCCGGACAACATCAGCATGAACGACGACACAACAATCTCATTGACGTACTACGCTGATGCATCCACCAGTGCCACCGACACGGCACAAGGTGGCCGTCGACCTCGACAACGAGACTACTGGTCACCGGAGCCACGAATTTTCTCAGGTAAAACTGACGAAGACGTGGACGCTTGGCTAAAACACTTCGACAGAGTGAGCCGCTAATACGAATGGGGCGCACCGGCGAAGCTCGTGTACGAAGTATTCTTCCTTGCCGTGACAGCCTTGCTTTGGTTTGAGAACCATGAACATGTCCTCCCCACTTGGGATATATTTGTTAAGGAACTGAAGGCCTGCTTTGGGGACACGAGTTCCATGAAAAAGAAAGCTGAGCAAACGCTGTCACGTAGGGCTCAGTTGCCCGGCGAGACGTGCACAACCTACATTGAAGAAGTATTGAAGCTTTAAGGGATTATAAACGCAAATATGTCTGACGAAGACAAAGTCAGTCATTTGTTAAAAGGCATCGCCGAGGACGTGTACATTTTTTTGATAACAAAAGAGAACTTGAACACTCCTTCGATTTTCAGGCAGCAGTGTCGCGCATTCGAGGCGTTGAAGACACGGAGAATTCTACCCAAGTTTGGGTGCTTGGACAATGTTCCCACAGTCGCAAGTATGGACGTCGCCACTTGCGAAGACATTCCCTTCCTAGTACGTCGGGTAGTACGAGAAGAGCTCGTACGACTTCAAGCAGTTGACGTTCACCACCAGTGCTCGTTCACCGCGTGCCCCGAACCACCTCCCTACTGGATGCGAGAGCCCCACGTCGAAAACCGACCACGCACAGAAACTGCAGATTTTACCACGCGGCTTCCGTTTTCCCCGACGGGTCACGGCCACCACCGGATGTCATCATCTCGACGTGCCGCTGCGGACCTCCGACCGTCGTCAACCAGGCCTCTATTAGAAGCTTACTATGCGTCAGCACAAAATGTTCCTGCGGAGCACGACCAGTCTCCGCGTACTTCTGCCACCTCTGCTCCTGCTAAAGTAAGCCGACAAGTCCCCGTTTGCTACACATGTGGTCTTCCAGGGCATATTTCGCGCTTCTGTCCCAGACAGCCGCCTGCACCGCCATGTTTTTCAACGTATCCGGCTCGTGTGTACGAAACGCCTGTGGCACCACGTTTTTCGACGCACCCGCCTCGTATGCACGAAACCTGGACCTTTCGCACGGCCTACCACCGTCCCCGACAGCAATGACCTAACGAATTTTGCAGCGAGTCCCCCGTCTCCGAGAAAAGCCTGACGCCGCCTCCGTCACGGGCCCGCAAGTCGCCGTCTCCGCGTCGTCGGTCACCTTCCCCGCATCAGCTGGGAAACTAGTTGGTGCGACCGATGAAGGTGCGGTCGCGGGACGGTCAGTTTCACCAATTCCTCCTTCTGCTGTGATGTTGATGAACAAAGTGCATGTGTGCATAGACGACGTAGATACTCTTGCTCTTGTAGACACTGGTGCTGCTGTTTCGGTTATGAGCCTTCGTTTCAAACATCGTTTCTTGGGTCACAAAGTTATGTTCGCGTGGAATCGTAAAGAAACTTTTCGTGGAGTTGGAGGCAAAGCATTATGCCCTGTTGGTGTTTGTTTGGTTGTACTCACGATTGGTGGACAAAATTTCCGAGTTGAATTCACTGTACTGGCTCGCGCAACTCATGACATCATTTTAGGGATAGACCTCCTTCACGAATGCGGTGCTACGCTTGACTGTGAAACTGGAGAGAATCTCCTACAAAGTACGTTGCCCGCTGCAATAGTTGACAATTTTCCGACTCTGCCCATTGATGCTCTTTCGTTGACTGAAGATGTGACGATCCCTGGTCGGACAACAGTGTTTGTACCCGTATGCTCTTCTCATGTCCGCTCAGGACTCTGCACTGGACTTGTGGAGCCTGATCATGCAAACGCCATCAAGAAGAATGTGCTGGTCCCACGGTCTGTCCTTACAGCCATCGACGGACATGCTTGCTTGTGGGCGCTCAACGCAGCCTCCGAGCCTGTTGTTCTACCAGCCGGATTCAAACTGGGAACGTTCAAGGAGCAGGTCACAATTGACGTCAGAATGATCTCAGAGTCTCCAGTCATCAGTCAGACTGCGCCCAACTACTCAGCTGAGATTAAACGTATGATCAATAAGTCGTTGCCTTCCTCCGAGCAGAATGTCCTTGAGGAGGTACTTACACGCTACGCGGGAGTCTTTGATTTCGCTCAATACAAGCGTTGTTCCATGTTGCCCGAATCCCGTATGTACCACCACATCAACACGGGAGATGCTACACCGATGCGCCAGAAACCCTATCGCGTATCCCCATCAGAGAGGCAAGTGATCGCTGATCAGGTCAACGACATGCTGCAGAAAGGCGTTATACAAGAGTCAAGCAGTCCATGGGCAGCTCCTGCTATATTGGTAAGAAAGAAAGACAATTCTTGGCGATTTTGTGTAGACTACCGCCGTCTTAACGACGTCACAAAGAAAGACGTGTATCCGCTACCACGCATCGACGATGCTGTTGACTGTCTGCACTCGGCTGCATACTTTTCGTCCATCGACCTAAGGTCTTGATACTGGCAAATACCAATGCATTCGTCTGACAAAGAGAAGACTGCTTTTGTCACGCCGGATGGGTTATGAATTCAACGTTTTGCCGTTTGGCTTATTCAATGCCCCAGCTACCTTCGAGCGATTCATGGACTCCATCCTTCGTGGTTTCAAATGGGAGATATGTATGTGTTATCTCGATGATGTAATTATTTTTGGCAAGACACTCCACGAGCACAACCATCGGCTTAGCGTTGTTCTAGATTGCGTCAAACAAGCTGGTCTCGTTTTAAACGCAAAGAAGTGTCATTTTGGTGAGCGTCAAGCCTTTATGCTTGGATATCTAGTCGACAGAACCGGTATACGACCAGACCCGCACAAAATCAGTGCTGTCTGAGACTTCAAGCAACCGACGTCTGTGAAGGATCTCCGTAGCTTCGTGGGCATGTGTTCTTATTTTTGTCGGTTTATCAAAGACTTCGCCCAGCTTGCTCATCCTCTGACAGAGTTGCTCCGCAAAAACACCCCATTCCGATGGCCCGTTGAGTGTGAGGCTGCTTTCGAGCAGCTGAAGTATTTGCTTACTTCCGGGCCCCTTTTGCGCCATTTCAACCCGGAGGCACTCACGCAACTGCATACATATGCTAGTTGTGTCGGTGTTGGATCCGTGCTAGTTCAATATCACGACAGCTGCCAGCACGTCGTGGCGTATGCAAGTCGGACTTTGACTAAGGCGGAGAGGAATTATACGGTCACCGAACTGGAATGTCTTGCAGTTGTTTTTGCCGTCCAAAAGTTCAGACCTTATTTGTACGGCTGGCAGTTCAAGATCGTCACAGATCATCATTCGCTTTGTTGGCTTGTTGGACTACGTGACCCAGCTGGTCGGTTGGCTCGCTGGGCCTTACGGCTTCAAGAATATAATTATTCTGTGACCTACAAGAGCGGTCGATTTCACGCAGATGCCGACTGCTCATCTCGTCTTCCATCTCTTACTGTCGATGCTGATGATGAAGATTTCGACAACTACCTGGCCGCAATCTCATCCAACTTCCCAAATTTGGACGTCTTCCGTTACGAGCAACAGCCTGACCCTTCGTTGAAACCAATGATTGATGTGGCTCGTAGCTCTAAACTCGCCACGCCATTCGTGATTCATGACGCCCTACTATATCACAAGAATTACTCCAGCCATGGTTCCACACTATTACTCGTCGTGCCAGAATGCCTGCGTCTTGCGGTATTCCAAGCCATGCACGATGACATCACGTCTGGGCACATTGGATTTTGCCCGAACGCTTCACCGTATCCGACAACGCTTTTACTGGCCTCGACTCTGGAAGACCACCAAGCACTACGTCGCAAGTTGTGATGTCTGCCATTGCCACAAACAACCTGCCACACCATTGGCCGGCCCACTGCAGCCGGTTAAGCCACCGACATCACCATTCGAAAAAGTCGGCATAGATTTACTGGGCCCTTTCCCCAAGTCTATCACCGGCCGCCGCTTGATTATTGTGTGCGCAGATTACCTGACGCGTTATACTGAAACGATGGCGGTTGCTTCAGCCACATCATCTGATGTGTCATGGTTTCTTCGACACTCGATCATACTTCGTCACGGGGCCCCTCGTGTGGTGATAAGTGATCGCGGCTGACAGTTTACCGCTGACGTTGTCGAAGAGTTGCTACGGCTTTGTGGGTGTCAGTATCGCCATTTCACGCCATACCACCCTCCGACCAACGGCCTCACTGGGCGCACCAATCATACCATCATCAACATGCTTTCAATGTACGTCTCAGCGGATCACAAGAACTGGGATGCCGTATTATCTTTTGTTACATACTCTTTTAGTACCGCGAAACATGAAGTCACGGGTTATACGCCTTTCTTTCTTCTCTATGCTCGTCATCCCCAAAGTTTCCTTGACACCATACCTCCATTTTCGACGAACGAAAACGCCAGTGTCGCGCAGACTTTGTGTCGTGCCGAAGAAGCTCGTCGACTTGCTCGGCTCCGAACTCTTTCCGCCCACGCTCGCGCGAAAGACCATTATGACGCAAAACACCCACCCGTGACTTTCGCTACGGGTAATTTGGTCTGGCTGTGGATGCCTGATCGAAAGAAGGGACTTTACCAGAAGTTTCTTTCTAAGTACTCTGGACCATTCGTCAATACTCAGTGCTTAAGTGACATCACTTACGCTGTTGCGAAAGTGACAGCTCAGAACCGGCGTTCGCGCAAGACGCAAATTGTGCACATTGCCCGATTGAAGCCCTACAACAACCGATCGCTTCTACTCGCTCGGTGAGCTTCGTCTGGCCCGGAGGGAAATGTAACGCGGACTGAACGAGCGAGGAAGAAGAAATCGGACGCTCTCGAGCGATGGTGATTCGGCAGTGACGGTAGAGCGCTGCCATTTTTAGTGTAAATAAACCCATCACATCCGTAACAATCTATATATATATATATATATATATATATATATATATATATATATATATATATATATATATATATATATATATATATATATATATATATATATACCTAATTATCGCTTGCTTGGTCGTTGTGCTTTGCCTTGCCGTAGGCCTACATTATACCGCAATTATAGGCAAAAGTCACGCTGAAGCTGTAATGCTCAGCCCCTGCAATCATAGATGACATGTGGCATGTCGTCTAGACTGTTACCTTGGATGCATATTGGGATATCTTGCAGTATAATGCTTCTCTTAAAATAGTTTGCATAGCTGATGTTTAGTATGATGTGTTTTAGGCGTGTTAGATCTTATAGGTATACAGTTTTTAATTTGACGAGCACTTTCCCGTAATAATGCTAGGCCGAAAAAGCGCATGTATAAATTATTTAGTTATGTCGACACAGAAGGGGAGAGGGGGGAGAAGGTCATGTCATGAATGAACCTGCATATGTCAGCTTCATGTCAGCTTCAAATGGGGTGCCTTGGAAATGAATTTCACCCGTAATATTTTCATTCTCTTACGTGATTCAAGTCTGTGGGCAACCTTAACTCCACCTAGTTCAGTTGCAGGCTGTCAGACCTAATGCGGGAAAGTATTTCTTGAAATGAGACATAAATATCTACACTCTAATTATATGGCACGCCTTCATAGAGGATTTTTAATAACGGGAATCATCTCAGAGTATTGGGCAACACACCGAAAATGACAGTAAGCTTATACGTTTTATACAAAACAATGTTTCTTTAATTATCGTCATTCAACAACCGTAAACCTTCCGAAGGCATAGGAAGCCTCAAACAAAAGTCTCACAACTGGCACTCATGTTTGAGGACACATTTGTAGTCTCGTTGTCTACGGTACATCTTGCCCCGACAACAGCAAACTTGAAGACATATATCAATACACACAGCATTTGTTATTTCTAGACCACATTCGTTTTCACCGCATCCCGATGCAGCCCCTCTGATGCAGCCGAAAACCTCCCCGTTCTTGCAGCTCCTCTTGATCTATTTTTCAAGCTCTGCATCTGCATAGGAACAGGTTATGGTATTATATAGAGTGGCCTCGACGATTATAATAAGTAATTAGTCACTGCAACCCTTTGTTTATGCTACTGTACACCCGACCAGGGTTTATGGGAGTGGAATATCATACATGAAAGTAAATGCAACATAAAGGTGCTCAAACGATATGTACATGCAAATGTTACACACAAAAGGCACTAGAAAAACACAAATACAGGTTCAGTCACGACACAGTACTAATGAAATGCACAGAGGAAATAGAGGAACACGCAACACAGATATAATGCGCAAAGTCGCTATGTGAATAAGCAGCTACCTTTACTGTTCAAAAAAAGAAGAAAATGACAAACATTACGCTTGGTTTATGTAAACACTGAGATTCCTAGTCACTAATTTTACCCTGAAAAAGAGAATATTTAAAAGAGTTAATATCAGAACGACAAGATGTTATGGTTAATGACTTGGTGCATCGATGTACCGGGAGAAAATGAAATGAAATTCCTAACGTCGACGTTGTAAGACCCCTTGACTATGTGATTTAAAAACTAAACGCGACTAGCAGCGGCGTAGCCAGGGGATTGCACACCGGGCCCAGGACCCCTCACCCCCAAAATGCTTTTCGCCATGGCATACCGAGCAAAAATGGACCATTTTAAAGTGGCACCTTCTTCGGCACGTGTTCTGTGTCAGTTCTATGGAGAGGGGTTCTATACAGAGGTGGATGGCACGTGTTAGTTTTATGGAGAGGTGGCTGACACCTTTCACATATTCTGGCGATGCCAGTCAAATCCATCTATTCCTCCCCAACCCCGACCCCATGGGAGAGGACCGGGAGGGGGGGAGGCAGGCTCGGCTGTCATGACCTGAAGGCTCAAAAGGCACTGGTAGAATGGACCTGGGCGGCCTTGCTTGCTAATAGAGCAACAAATTAGGAATTCTACCTACTGCTTTGAGGGGAAGAGGCCAATTAGGCCCCAACTCAGTCATTTCTCTGAAATTATTTAATGGTAAAATAATGTTTACCTTCCACTACCCTCTCCCTCCTCTTCTTCGCAATATTTAGCTGAAGTTATTAAAAGGCCACTCACCGGGTTTGACACTTTTGAGCTGACTAGCGCATTGCGTAGACGATGCGTTCATGATCACGTCTACCAAAACTTGCAACGCTACGCGCCGCGGAAACGGGTCAAATCTCAAGATGAACGCTGCTCACCCTCCCCTTGCCGGCGCACGTCTAGAGAATGAGGGCATGACGTAGGCGTAGGAATCGCCCTACGTACACAGCATTGCAATGACGTTGGTCCTCTACGTAGACGACTCCGCTCTAACGTTGTCAACAGTATACCACGTGACATGGCAAAAATTACTTAACACAACATGCATAGTATATGTATTTGTTGCTTTAAGAGATTAATAAAACTTGAAATAAATATTGAGACGCCAAAAACTCCCAAGCACTTCCCCGAGGGTGAACAAGGTTAAGTGCGAATGCACGGGGTGATGGTATGAGGGGTATTTATTAATTCGCACTATTATATTTAATAATCACACTATGGTGCCTTTATGGTGTAATGGTTCCTAAGACCAGTTTAACTGGCGGAACATGGGAGAGGCCTTTGTCCTGCAGTGGACGTAGTCAAGCTGATGATGATGATGATGATGATGATGATGGTGGTTCCTGGGAATCGCAAGTTGATCACACGGGGGAGTTTACGTTAACTCACTGGCGAATGCCAACGCAATGCGTTCAACCTGTTGGTCTCGTTCCTCACGCCGGCAATGCAGCTCAGGTTGTTATCGAACCACAGCAGGTCACACACGGCGCAGCTGTGACCGAAGCTGCGATCCACAAAGTCGCGTTTGAAGCGCGCGTCCGGACGAGCAAAGTCCAGGGCTCGCACTTTCTCCAGCGCGGCACGTTCACTGGCTCGAACGGCTTCGGGAACGTCCACTCGCCGTGGACGATTGCGAGCGGCGTCTTGACGCCGGCCTTCATCACCCTTCTCCGCCTGATGCTTGCGTTGTCGTTCCGCTTCTTGGGCCCGCGGCTCGATGCTGATGCCTCATCTCGGCCTCGTGAGCGCGCAGTTCACCATCCGCTGCACGCTTCACCCGCTTGTCCTCGGCCTCGCGTGCGCGCAGTTCGGCATCCGCTGCACACTTCGCCCGCTTACGTTCGGTCTCACGAGTCCTTCGCAGCGCCGCCTTATCTTCCAACGTCGGCGAAACTACCACGGTACCGTCACCTCCAACGACGGGTGCAGTGCTGGCATTCGGTTGTACTGCATTCGTTGTTGATGGTAGCGTTGCCTCCGGGACATTCTTCGCACGACCCTCTCTCGACGGGAGACTGAGAGAGAGGGGTGCGCGTGCAGTTGCAGCGAGCGAGGAGAGCGGAGGAGCGAGCGAAGGGGGAGGGGGACGCGCGCAGCGGCGTTAAAGATACAAGGCGCGTTACTGACACCGATATCAGCGTCGCGTCCGTGGCTTATTCGATAGAGCGTCGCGCTGCGGCCCGCCAAGTCTTCTTTCTTTTAAAGATTGAGAGAAGACTGCGGACGCCGCCGACGGCGGTGGATGGTTTGGGGTCGCTTATAAAGTGTATTCACACTTAATAAAAATTGAGCGCGTTATTCTTTCATATTCTTCCCGTGAAAATGCTACGAGATGCGGGGCTAATGTGCCAGCGTTTCGCATGCGTTCGTGTCCCCGCGGTCAGCGCATTGAGCAGCCGACCACCGTGAAACGCTCCTACGCGTTCGCGCACTCATTGTGCTCATCTACTCTAGCGCGTCTAAGCCAGCGTTTCCAAACCATCCCGCAGAAACAGGCAGAAGACCACAAAATAACGCTGGTCAGCAAAGCAACGCTGCTCGCGTGCTCGGGGGTTGGACTTGTTTGGGCACGTCATGCGCACGTCACCTCGTGGTCGGATGCTGGAGAGGGTGGGGAAGAGATTTGGCTTTTGAAGGCTACGCGGAGGAGCGGCAAGGGTTTCAAGCTCGCCTCCTCTCATCCTCGTTTCGCGCCGCTTCAAAAAATCTGTTTTCTCCGCTCGTTATGAACCGATTCGAAAAATTTATTTGGCAAAATGTTCCTCATCGAACACCCAACAACTTCCACTGTCTAACTAAAATTCAGTATGGGGCCTTGTGAGTGGCCCTCTAATGTTGTACATTGCAGATTGCGTTCTGCGCTATATTATTTGGCTAACGTTTTGGCGGGACCCCTATCTGATCGGCAGCGTTTTCTGTCTAAGCTCGAGAAGTGTTGCAGAGCCCTTTTAGAAAGCAGGCGTTTGATTATGACGCAATCTTGTCTTAGATTATATCTACACTAAAGTCATCTGTATGTACGGGGGTGATCGCACACGTTTTGAGCCAAGAAATACATGTGATGATAAGTGAATATATATTTACAGGATGTTTCAAGACATACTTTGTATATCTTTTAAAAAATCTGGAAAAGGTTCTATTCCCTCGCTATTGTCACAAATGCTTTTTCTGTTGCTTCAGTCATCTGAAGAGGGCTGCAGACAAAATTGGGAATGTTAATTAGAAAAGTTTATTTCATTATCCTTTTAGTTAACGGTGTTAGGCAGTTCAGTCAAATATGATATTATAAGTGCTTTATGCGATGAGCCGATTGCACCTTTAATATTTTCAAAAGCGGCTTCCCGAAGTTATTCTGCAGTAATAAATTTCTTCTTAATTCGGTGGTGAAACCGAAACCAAAGCACCGATTAGCGCAACAAGAAGACTATTACAATGCTGTAACTGTTCAAAACAATGGTTAAGTACGTGCAGTTCTTCCCCGTTCGATAAAGTATCGGCGTTATGCATGCCAGTTTTGCAGGCGCAGCTGACACAAACACATAAAAAAGTCGAAGGATAATTGATATAACAGCGCTCCCTCATTTTGGACGTCCAAGACGAATATTACAGTCGCGCTCTTTCGCATTCAAGACCTAGTGAGGTAGACCCTCCATGAGAACAGTAACAGCGTAAGAGGTTACTTCGACAGGTTGGGCCAGAGTCTCGTTACTGTTCTTAAGCAGGATCTAGTTAGCTAATTTCAACGCTATAGCTATATGCATATACATGGCCTCCTCAAAATGATCTCTGGTTTTGAAGCGTAGAGAAAGATTCACGTACTCAATGCTTTGCACGACCATGCGTTTAACACCAAGAGAATTGTAGCAACTCTCAACGAGAAAAAAAAAATCTGGAAGTACCACGTCATCTTTGCGGATTCTTTAGAAGAATCGGGCAGCAGAACTGATTTATTTTAGGCGGACTAGGACAGATGTTCTTTCTGTCACTCCAAAAAGAGCAGAATTTTTTGACTTCCCAACTAAAGTCGTTTCGGAAATACTTATTTTTTATGTTATTGACAACGAGTTTTTAAAAAAAAGCGTAAGGTACGCCAGCATTGTCAGCTTGCGCCCTACACGATCCGGTGTTTCTTATTTCCCAAAGACACTGCGTAGATCAAACCCCGAATGATGACTTCAACAGCGGAAAAAAATTCGTAAAGAGAAACCAAGCGTGTCTAATAATAAAGTTTTTTGGTCGTAGATTGCTTAATCAGTGCTTAGCAAAAACCTTCGTGTTATTCCACTTCGAAAGATATGCTTCAGCTTAAATGCAGAAATCATACGAAGTATTGGTTCCTCACTTTTCAATTGTTGCCACAGAATTGTCGGTAATTCAACTTATATTTTATTCAAGCCACTGAACCTTTACCATTTATTGTTTTATTTCGAAAATACTCACGAAGTAGCACGGAAGGAAATAATATTATTCTTAGGAAAGGTTGGGAGTTTGAAAGGCCGCATTTAGTCGACGGTCACGACTGTTTCATAAATGTATTAAAAAAAAATCAGTCAGCTTCGCACTATGGATTACCAGCCCAATGGTGGAGCAGAGAGGCCTTTCTTGTTGTTTACTTTTCTTTATCAATTTTTTGTGTTTTTTATTAATTTGTGGTTTTCCGAAGTATTGGTTGCTCGTGTACAAAATGCACAGTGTGCTCCAGCAATCTTTCGTCATAGTTTATGAATCAGCCAATATACGCAATAACGAGGCAATTTAGTGGATGTTGCTTACTATTGCCTGCAGTGAGTCAGAGTATTGTCGTTGTAATGTGTTGCTTAATGAGGCCACTTTCATGAGAAATGTTTTAGAACGAAATTGTGCGAGAAATTTCGACGAGAACGCTCTTTGTTGCTTTTCAAAACACCTGATTAGTCAGTTTTGAGCTTTATATTTGTTAAATTTATTGTTAGGCTGCTAACTATATACTAATGTTTGCGATATACAAAAAGACACACTGTGACAAGCGCCCGCTCACGCGACAGTGCGCTAGAGAATTCTTTTCTCCTTTCGGTACGCGTACGAATGATCTTAAAACTTTTTCCGGTGCAGTCTCGACAGGGCCGTGGCGACGGTAGCCTCCTTGCGATGAACACGTTTCGCTATCGGCCACAGAAGCGATAACCGCTGTGTATGCTTACCGGTGTGATGAATTTATGTGAGGGAAGCGTATCGTTCGTACCATAGTGTTTCTTAAATATACACAAGACAGAACACTGGCGCTAGTGTTTATAGGAGCTGCAACGCATGGCGCTTCCGTGAGCATGGTAATTATGGGTATGACAAGAACGTGCACAGTTTTCGTATTTTAAGTCCATTCTGGCTTCGCGTGGCTTCAGGCTGCTTTTTTTCAAATTTGACAATCGGCAAATATTTGGCAGTTACGCTTCACCACCTTAATATTTTAGGCTTAGCATTTTAAATGGGATTACAAAGTGAAAAACGGTTTGTTCTCTCCGTTGAAACAAACCAATACATAGCTATTATCGAAGCCATGAGTGTGTTTTCCGCCGGCAAGCACGAAGGCTAGGCAAATCTATATGATACAAATTCTGCATGGTCACTAAACGACCGCAGCGCCAGTGTCCCCTCTAGTTCATTTTAGGAAGCCCCATGCTTCGTACGCAGAACATCATGGAGCACCAAAATCACGGCGTGCAGAGGTGTGCTGGTGGGTTTGTCACGTGGTATTTATTTTTGTGTTTCACGGACATTTACTCTTCACAGAAAATCACCAATAAAAGAGATATTAAGTTGGAAACTGAATAATCGGAGGCTCTGCAGAGTGATCTGCAACTTTCTCAATTTCAGGCTGTTGTATTTGTTTCGCTTGTAACGCCAGCCAAAACCAGCTGCGCGTGCACGATTTCGTTTAGGCCCTGTGCGCCTTCATTCTCCCTCCCACCCTCCCTTCACCCTCTCCTAATGCCAATGTATATAACCACGCTGCGGACAATAAACGCTGTAGTTGACTGCCCGACCATCGTCCTTGCTGCTTAGCTGCGCGCCTGAGTTACGACAGTGGCGACGAGCCCGGAAACCGCCCATGCTGCCGTAAAAGTTGAAGCCGACGGCCTGCCGCAACAAGTACCGGCAACCATGACCAGCCTCCAGCTCCCAGTTTTCGACGACACAAGAGATAAGTGGAAACCATACCTTGTTCGGGCTGAAGCGTATTTTGAAGCAAACGCTACTACTGACTCAAAAAGGCAGAGAGCACTTCTGGTGGCAGCACTCAGCACGCAGACTGTGCAAGTGCTAGCGGGGCTAATTGCACCTCGGACGCCGAATTCCCTTACTTACGCCGAAGTGGTCGCAGCATTAAATGACTACTACGATCCCAAGCGTCACGAGATTACAGAAAGTTACAAGTTTTTCACCCGTTGCAAACAAGAAGGGGAGTCGGTGCACGCATTCCTAGTCGAAATACGGCACATAGCAGACAATTGCAACTTCGGAAGTGCGCTGAACCGGATATTGAGGGACAGGATTGTTTGCGGGGTACGCTCAACTAACTTGCGCAAGCAGTTACTGGCGCATAAAGATTTAACCCTCGAGCAGGCTGAATCAATGTCCATTGCAGCCGAGGCAACCGACAGCGATGTAAAAGATATGAGTGCAGAGCCGCCAACTGTGCTAAAAATGCAGGCCCATCATCGCTCGCCCTCTCGAGGTAATCATACACTAGGCGCGTCGCATGACTGTGGCCGATGTGGAAGCACGAAGCACGACGATAACGCCTGCCGCTGGGTTAACGCACCCTGCTATCACTGTGGGCGGCGCGGTCATTTGGCGAAGAAATGCTACAGTGCTCCAACTGATGCAAAGGTGGGAAGGCGGGCAGCGAGTGTAATGGCACTGACAGTTGAAAGCACGTCTAGCAACGACGACCTGGATAGCGCACACGTTTGGACGTTGATTTCTGGAAGAAAAAAAAACGGTTTGGAACCACCCATACGCCGCACGTTTCGATGGGGCAACGTAGACCTTGCCATGGAAGGGGATACGGGTTCCCCGGTGTGCGTCGTATCGCGCCAAGTGTACGATCGACACCACGCACAGTGGCCGCGCTTAAAACCACCACGAATCAAGCTGTCATATTACGCGGGACAGCTTCCGGTGTTGGGGGAACTCGAACTCCCAGTGAAGTATAAAAGTGTATCTGTGCCTTGCCCGCTCATCGTGCTTAACTGTGCAGGACCCAGCCTATGTGGCCGTGACCTCATTGCTTTGCTTAGCAAGACGGGCGTTCCCATTGGAGACCTGAATGCGCCAGACCCTACAGCAAGCACCGAGCCAAGCGATCCTATGCTGAGCCGACTGCTCGGCGAGTTCGAGGATGTTTTCTCAACACACCTTGGACTAATCAAGGGTCTACCAGCCAGCCTAAAACTCAAGCAGACAGCGACACCGAAATTCTGTAAGCCTAGATCTCTTCTTTACGCCCTCCGCGATGAGGTCTCTCGTGAAATTGATCGGCTGGTGTCACTTGGTGTTCTATCGCCCGTGCAACTTGCAGAATGGGCTACACCTATTGTGGTCGTTTTGAAAAAGGACGGGAGCGTGAGGATATGCGGTGACTTTAATGCTACCCTTAACCCGGCATGTGAGGTGGAGCATTACCCTCTTCCGGTGGTAGAGGACATGTTCGCAAGCTTAAACAGAGGCGAATATTTCAGCATCTTGGATTTGAAAGATGCATACAATCAAGTGCCCCTTGACGAAGCGTCCAGCGGGCTGTGCGTCATTAACACGCACCGAGGGCTTTTCCGGTATAACAGACTTCCGTTTGGAATAGCTTCCACACCGGCCATTTTTCAAAGAAAGATGAATGCAGAACTCGGCGGGCTGCCAGGTGTTCAACCCTAACTTGACGACGTGCTAGTGTCAGAAGGCAAGAATGATAACGGAGATCAGCTCAAGAGTGTTGGAGCGATTCCGAGAGCACGGCGTTAAACTTAGGATTGACAAATGCCAGCTTCGGCAACCTTCTGAGACTTACCTTGGCCATCGTATAGATCGGCAAGGCCTCCACCCCATTGAAAAGAACGTAGATGCCGTCATGCAAGCCCCGCGCCCGCGTAACGTTAGCGAATCGCGCTCGTTTCTTGGCATGCTCACGTTCTATGCACGTTTCCTGCCCAACATGTCGACTGTGCTCAGCCCCTTGCACCGGCTCATGGAAAAACGAGCCCGTTGGGAATGGCGGGAACCGCAGCAGTCAGCGTTCGAGAAAGCGAAAGAAATGTTGAAGAATGTGCAGCTTCTCGTTCATTTTGATCCCAACAGGGAACTGAAGCTAGAATGTGATGCTTCCCCGTATGGCGTGGGTGCTGTTCTGTTTAACTCGGCGGGAAATGAGCACAGACCAATCGGTTTTCGCTCCAGAACGTTAACAAAAGCGGAGCGAAACTACTCTCAGCTGGAGCGAGAGGCCTTGGCACTGATTTTTGGCGTTTCTCGTTTTCGTGACTACCTCCTAGGTCGGCTATTCACCCTGGTAACCGACCATCAGCCACTGCTGGGACTGCTCAAGCCTGACCGCCAAACGCCGCCGATGGCCGCCGCGCGCATTCAACGGTGGGCACTGTTCCTAGGAGGCTACCAGTACAAGCTACAGTGTGTTCCGGGGTAACAACTACTGACAGCAGATGCCCTCAGCAGACTACCAGCCCCGGCGGGAGCGGAACCAGTAGCCGAAGGGGAGCCTCCCGAGTACGTCCTGTCGTTGGAGGCCCTGGACGAAGGTATAGTGACGACGCCCAAGTTGTAGGAGCTCACTGCCAAGGTCTCGTTGTTAGCCCGTGTGGCGGAATACATCTTGCATGGCTGGCCTCGAACAAGTAGAATGGTGCCCTACTTGCTGCCCTTTTTTTGATCGCAAAATGGAGCTGTTGATGGCTCACCGGCTAATCTATTGGGGCAACAGAGTCGTCATACCACGCAAGGCGCAGGAAAGGATGTTGCAGCTGCTACATGAAACACACCAAGGCTCCTCGTCAATGAAAGCGGTGGCACGGTCACTGTTTTGGTGGCCAGGGATTGACAGGGAGATTCAAGAATTGTCTGCGCAGTGTGTCAGCTGTGTAGAAAACCTGCCCATGCCTGCGGCAGCACCACCGGTGAATTGGCCGAAAACGGCCGAGAGGTGGTCCCGAATCAACATCGATTTTGCGGGCCCATTAGCCGGCAAGATGATACTTGTGGTGGTATATTCACACGAAGTGGATTGAAGCAACACCTATGATGCATGCGAACACAGCAGGTACTATTCGCTGCTTACGAAGTCTGTTTTGTCGGTTCGGAGTGCCACGCACAATAGTGTCCGATAATGGCACGCAATTTACGAGCCAGGAGTTCGACACGTTTATAGCAAGAAACAATATTGTGCACTTGCGTACAGCGCCTTTCCATCCTCAGTCGAATGGAGCAGCGGAAAGAGCAGTGCGGACCCTTAAGGATGGCTTGCGGAAAATGCAAGATCGCCCACTAGAAGATAACATCATGCGCCTGCTATTCCATTACAGGAGGACCCCGCAAAAAGAAGGAAAGTCACCCTCGGAGATGCTTCACAGTTACCAGCTGCGGTCCCGTCTTGACACCTGCCTGCCGCCCAGGGATGAGAACTGGTCGCCGGGTGCTGACGATTGGACCATCTCGCCAGGAAACAGCGTCTACGTGCGCAACTACGGTGCCGGTAAAAGCTGCGTCGGGGGCGAGAATGATAGCAGTGGACACACCAAGAGGGTTAGTGCAGCGTCATATCGGCCAAGTCCGCCGCCGCCGCGAATCGACGCCGGAGTCTGCAACTGCGGGGACGACTGAAGGCGCGGACGCTGAAGCTGAACCTGCCACCGTGACGGAATGAGCAAGAGCGAAGCCCAGAGCTACCGGCTGCGGATGGTCGGAGTGAGTTTTCCCCACCAGCTGCTACAGAACCTCCAGTCGCTACGGACGAACCCTCGCCTGAGGTGGTTCCGCATCAGCCAACGCTGAGGCGATCGACAAGAGTTAGGAACCCGGTACAACGGTTCCACTTTTAAGAGGAAAGAAATGTTGTATTTGTTTCGTTTGTAACGCCAGCCAAAACCAGCTGCGCGCGCACCATTTCGTTTGGGCCCTGTGCACCTTCATTCTCCCTTTTCCCCTCTCCCTTCACCCTCTCCTAATGCCAATGTATATAACCACGCTGCGGACAATAAACGCTGTCGTTGACTGCCCGACCATCGTCCTTGCTGCTTAGCTGCGTGCGCCTGAGTTACGACACAGGCATACATTGTAGATTAAAAGGTAAGTAGTAAAAGTGCCCTAATGAAACAATCTGACTTAAAAGGCACGATCTACCCATCCCGACAATTTTGGTGATAGAAGATTTATTTTCGGACGATGTACGACGCAGGAAAGCTTTCACAACGACGCTTGGATGTGCGTAATTCCTTGGATAGTCACCCAGTTATATGTATAGTATGTAAATGAAGCACTGTGGTGACTAGGAAGATGTCGCTGAAAGCTGTCGGGTGGCGAGAAAGGTAGTCGGCGTCTAGATGGCGGGAGACGCTGCTGGGATGCCGATGAGTGCAGACGCGTGCACATCGAGCTCCGTATGTTCTTGTCGTTTCTGTATGGTTCAACCCTTGAATCGTCCAGAAATTGCCACAGGCGTGTAGGGGAGATGCTCCGGTATCGGTGGACTCCAGTTTCACTGAAATCGGACCATTTTTCTTGTTTTTACGGCCACTTCTTCGTTCGCCCATGTGGAGCCTACGCTACCTCTAGCGTCCAGTAGAGGAGCGGCGGCGACGACGCCGGGAGACGCTCGCCCGAAGACGACAACCACGGCGTTGCCGCGGTTGCTGACGGCTATGGACTCGACTGGGGAGTCGCAGACAGCGTCCGTACGACAATCCGAACCAGGTTTGGGTGAAGAAGTCATGGACTTTGCCGCGCAAAACCGCGATGAAGCAGCACTGCCTGGGAACTGCAACGCGGCGTCCACGCACGCCGACGCAGATTTTTCCGCCCCAACGGAGACCGACCGCACAGAGGAGGGATGGCAAATATCCCAATCGCTCAGAGCGAAGAAGAAACAGGCGAAGGAGCGGAAATTTCAACAAGGAGGGGACTTCTCCGCAGGCAGCAGACCTACGACGGACAACCAGCCAAAGCGCCGGGGTCGACCTACAAGACGGAGGCCCCCAGCACTACCCAAGGACGATCTGAAAGTAGTCTTCTGACCTCACCAGGGACTGCCTCTGAAGAATGTGACCACCCAAGCGATCTCCAACGCTATAGTGGAGGCTTGCCAAGGAAAAGTCAGGTGGGATCAGTTTATTCTCCGCATCCGACCGGGGTCCAACATTGCGCTAGCGTCGACTCCAGACACGACCGTCGCGATGGCGATGAGAGGCGTCACGTCTTTGAATATCAATGGAAGACCACACCCGGTCAACGTCTACGTTACGGTAGGTGAAGGAACCAAAAAAGGTGTTATTCACGGTATAGAGCCGCACACCCCGTCTGAGACCATCAAAGCGAGCATCCGTTTTCGCACCCAGAGCGTGACGCTGGTCGACGCTCGGATGTTGGGAGACTCTCAGAGTGCCGTCTTGACTTTCTTCGGGGACATTCTACCAAGATATGTTTACTACAGAGGAGGTGAGAAGGAGTGTATTCCTTTTCGTAACACCGTCCAATTCTGCCGAGCGTGTGGCGAGGTTGGCCACCGCACCGACGTGTGTCCGCAGCCAGACTCCCCGTGTGCCATACCTGTGGAATGCGCAACCCCGAAGTAAACCATAATTGCACTCCGACATGCGCAATTTGCACGGGAAACCATATCACTGGAGACCGCAGTTGTCTGAAACGCTCAAGCCTATTCGCAAGCAAGCAGCGAAACCACCCAAAAAACCACACAAGCCAGCCCCTCGCTGGTTTGAGTCGGAGGAAGAGGAATCAGAATGGGAGTACGGACGAGGCGGGACCCGAAAGAGCCGTTCCAGAACCCGCACGCCATCGAAAAACCGTGCCGTGGAGACAGGACAACCAGGACAGCGGCATCCAAAGTCGACTTCGACGCCGAGAGCAATCTCCCAGGACAATCCGAACGCGCAAGCCCTTCCGAGAACCAAGCCACCGGGGGCGTGTCCTGCACATAGCAACCCACAGGCGGACGCGGTAAGCTATGCGCAAGCCGTATCTCCCACTACCAAACATAAACCCGTTACACCAACGATCACAGAACACCCAGAATACAAGCGGGTAGTAGCTGAAAACAGACAACTTAGAACAGAACTACAGGAGGTTAAGTCTCGAATGGCGCGCCTGGAGTCACTACTAAACCAGTCGAGCAACACACAAAGCTCGGCGAGCACACCTGTTGTCTCGCAGCCCGTTGCGCAGCCCGTGGAAACGCAACCACCACAAACACCGCCGATAGCGTTCCTAGTTCAACAAATTCAACTTGTTTTTGCCAAACTAGGCCAGATGGAACGCACCATAAGCGACTTGAGTCAGGCGCAGAATCCTCGCAAGAGATCTTGTCAGAGCCCGGGTGCCCCCACCAGACAACCTAAAGAAGTGGAATAACAGATTCCGAGAATACCAATCATGGCTAGACACCGTAACAATAAAAAGACCGAGCAAACGGAAATATGGCAGTGGAACTGCTGCTCATTGAGAACAAAACTTGAAAATTTCAAACAATTTATTGGAGCATCTCCAATCCCTCCTGATATAATCTGCCTTCAGGAAGTAGGCAAATTTCAGATAAATCTGAGAGGGTACATAAGACATGTTAACCCAAAGTACCCACAAGTGGCGACATTTACCAAAAAAGATATAGCATTGAGTGTCAGCTACGTGAGCAATGAGGCAGTGCAACACCAGATAATAACAGTGTGGCCCAAAAAACGTGGAGGACCAAAACAGTGGGGGTCAATATATATAGCCCACCTAAGGAGAGACGAGCCGACTTTGAGAACATTATAGCACATGCGATGGGTTTATTGAAAGAGAAAGACAGGTTAGTTATCATGGGGGATTTTAATGCGCCACACAGAAATTGGGGATATAAGCAGGACAGCCCTAAGGGCAAACTCCTTGTAGACCTTGTTGAACGGTATGATCTCTGCCAAGTTACAGAACCAGACCTACCGACACGGGTCGGGAATAGCTTAACAAAAGACACGTCACCGGACTTAACGTTTACAAATTCTGAAGGAAACGTCTCATGGGCGCACCTCGGAGAAAACTTGGGAAGCGACCACTACATTCTCGGAATAACTATTAATGCCGCCACGACAAGAAGAATGGGGAAAGCGACAATATCTGATTGGAACAAATTTAGGGAGAACGTAGGAGACCAAGGGGAAATAATAGATCTAGGTAACTGGGTGACACAGATAAAGGAGGCACACAGGAAAGTGACAAAGGAAATAGAAACAAGCGTGGAAATCCCAGCAGTCGACAAGCACCTGCTACATTTGTGGGACGCGCGGAGAAGCCTCACAAAGCGATGGCGGAAGCAAAAGCTTAATCGCAAATTGAAGATAAGGATAGCTCAGTTGTCACAGGAAGCCAATGACTACGCACGTCAACTAAATAACAGTAACTGGAGGCAATTTAGTAACTCACTTAGAGGGACGTTAGGAACCAAAAAGACCTGGCACATCCTGAGGAGTATGATCGATCCAGGGGCAACAAAAACAATGACGAACAGGGCTTTAAGAATTCTGGAGAATGAATTTAAAGGTAACGATGACGCACTTATCTACGAAGTCAAGAAATTATATGTCGGACAAGACGCATGTGAAGTGGTACATGGCAAATATGCAGGAAAAGAACAACCAGAGTTAGACGCTCCCATAACATTTGAAGAGGTTTATGCGGCGGCCCAGTCTTTCAAAAAGAATACCGCCCCAGGACGAGACAAAATAACAAACTCTATGCTTAGAAATTTGAGTGATGCGGCCCTTCGACGAATCACGGATTTCTTTAATGAAAAGGTATGGGTAGATGGAGGAAACCTTCCAGTAGAATGGAAGGACTCAAACATCATGTTAATACCAAAACCAGGGAAACCAAGAGATATTAAGAACCTCCGACCAATCTCCCTTACCTCATGCTTGGGTAAGCTTTTTGAAAAAACAATATTGACTAGATTGACAGACTATGTAGAGAGAGAGGGTCTGCTACCGGTGAATATGTTCGGTTTCCGACCACATGTATCGGCCCAGGATGTTTTCCTGCTGTTGCAAAATGACGTCATGAACCCAAACAGAGGTTCAAGCGACGAATTCGTACTAGCACTAGATATCAAGAAAGCATTCGATACAATATCACACAAGGTGATAATGGAAGACCTCGAATTGATTAACTGCGGCCAACGAATATATGAGTATGTCCGGTCATTTCTGACAAGCAGGAAAGCTACCATTTCTTTAGGCTCGGTTACATCTGAAACCTTCGACTACCCAAATAGAGGCACCCCCCAGGGAGCCATGCTATCCCCGATACTATTTAATATCGGCCTGAGAAAGCTCGCATGTGAGCTGGAAAATATAAAAGGTCTAGGAGCAGCTCTTTACGCAGACGATGTCACCTTATGGACAAAGGGTGGCTCTTATGCGGACAAAGAAAACGCCCTCCAGGAGGCAGTAGATAAAATACAAGCTTTCGTGACAGCTGCAGGAATGCAATGCTCGCCGGAAAAAACTGAAATGGTTAGAATTAGGGCAAGATACGCAAAGAAAAAGGACTTAATACCGGTAGCAGTACTGCTGGATGGGAGACAAATCAGGGAGGCAGATGTAATACGCGTGCTTGGCATGTGGATACAAGGAAATTCGGGAACGTCACACACACTACAAAGGCTACGGGGAACCACGGCGAATGTGGCCCGGATGATCAGGCGGATAGCAAATAGCGAAATGGGACTAGAGGAGAAAGAAACCATTGCACTCGTTCATGCATTTGTGATCAGCCGAGTTACGTACGCGCTACCGTACCAGACAATGACAAACCAGGAGACAAAGCAAATAAACACAATAATAAGGAAAGCATTCAAAGCAGCATTGGGGATTCCGGAAAACGCCAAAACCGAGAGCGTAGAGAAATTGGGCATATACAATACCTTTGAGGAGTATGCGAATGCGGTGCTTTTATCTCAAAAGGAAAGGCTCAATTCAAGCTATCATGGGAGAAGAATTCTGGAAAAGATGGGATATACATTGCGACCGTTATATTGTGACGAGGAAACGGTGCTAATAGATGCGGAAAAACGCACACATTTAACTGTGGCGCCTATTCCCAGAAATATGCATCCGACGTATCACGCAGGAAGGAGGAAAGCGAGAGCAGACTCTTTACGCAAAGCATTTCAGAATAGCTCAGAAGCCGTCTTTACAGACGTAAGTAAAGCGAGCAGAGGGTCACATGTAGGGGTGTCACACCGGTCCCGTTAATTCGGGAGGCGATCGCCGGGCTAATTCCAAGGGCCGAAGTATCGGCCCCCCGCACCGCACCACGAAAGCGTGGACAATTTAGAAGTGGTCCTTTTTGGCGCGCCAGCGGACGCCGGCTGTGGCCCAAAGAACAAGTCAGAGCCGAGAGTTGATAAACAAACAAATTATATTCTCAAAATTGGCAGATCGAAAACAATACACGAGAATGCACACTCCACAATAGTTACATACAATACGTCACCAATCAATCAACACACTACACAGTACAATTAGCCCCACTCCAACAACGGACACAGACAACAATACACACTACAATGCAGTCGCATGCATTGAACAACCAAGACACTCAAAGACTAAAGGGATAGAAAACCTATTCAGTCCAAAGTTCTTGGAACCAAGGTCTAGATGATACTCTTCCGAGAATCACTCACTCAAAGTCCAGCGTTGTCGTTCCGCAGCTCTCGAAGTTTCTCTTCCAGGAAACCTCCCGTCTTCAATTGGTCACTCTTCCAACTTCAACTTCTTCGCCGGAACACGTCGGCTTCACGCCCGCAGCTGTTGCCACGGGTCTTCGCTCGATAGCGGTAAACACACGCTCTTGCCTGTAGCCCGAGCCTTCACCCCTCAGGTGGAAATCCTCTTCATCTCCGGCTTCGTCTCTACGGACAACCTTCGCCGACTACACGGCGGTATACCCTACGCGCTCTTGCGCTAACTTCCGTCTCCTCCTGATCTCTCATCTCGGCTGCTCGGTTAAATACCTTGCGCGCGACATTCCAGACGGTTCTCCTCATTTCGTCGGCGCGATACGCAGCGAAAGCTGGGGAGAGGTGCGAGACGGTTCGACTGCCCTCCCCGGAGGATGATTCAACTCGGTATGACCCCGCCCCGTTCGTTCTAGAAAAATCGCGGGCTTGCTGGGCCGCCGATGCGGGGTGAGGAGGTTCGTCTGCGACGCCACGCCTCCGCGGGGACAGCCGTCACCCCCGGAAGCTTTTCAGGCCTGCGCGTCACGTGACGTGACGTCGACGACGTCACATCGCGCCGGCCGGCCGGCCGCCCTTCGCTGGGTGGCTGCGCCAGCCGCGAGCGCCCTTCACGCCTACCGACTCGGGCGAGGTTCCTTGACACCATGTCCGCACGATTTATCAAGGTATCCATTGATTGTATGGTTTAACGCGCCGACGCAACGCAGGCGATGAAGCGCGCCGTAGGGGAGAGCTCAGGATCAAGTTTTACTACCTGGGAATCTTTATTGTGTGCCGAAATCTCGTACACACGGGCGTTTTTGCTTTTCGCCTCCATCAGAAATGCGGCCGCCGCAGCCGGGTATCGCAACTGCGCCCTAGTGCTCAGCAGCGCTACGCCTTAGCCACTGAGCCACCGTTGCGGGGGAACTTATCAAGGTATCAAGAAATAATGAATATCGTGAATGGAATAATGCGTATTTATTTATCACAGCCAGACGCCGTCTGTACAAATATCACAGTGCACATTGTTCTCGGTCCAGGCAGACGACAGGCAACACAAGATGTTGCCCTTAATGCTGAAAATATGCCAAAAGTACAAAACACAATATCTTGCCACATAAAACTCAGAAAACAAAACAGATTGTAACAGCAAAAACATCCCCGAGCTTTGGAACAGAAAAAGCACACTTTCATTTAAATTGTAGGTTAGAGGAAAACATACCATTCGTTTATCATAGTAGCAGTAGCAACACAAGGTATCAGGTTCAAACACTTGCCAAAAAATACAATACAAAAGAACACTGGTGACTAAATTGTGGTCCACAGCATGATAAATGACAGAAAGAAAAGTAATTGTACTGCCACAGGTAGGTGCATGTCCTAGGGAAAAAATCAAACAAAAATCTAAGAAAAAAACAAATCACAGTGCACAACATGTCTGTACACAGAGTGCACAAGGAAAGTGTACACAGCTTAGGTACCAAAACGGACTGTACAACTGCTACAGTGGGCACCGAGGCAGTTCGAGTTAAAAAAAAAGAAAAAAGTACAGCACCTTTAAAAGCTAACAACTTGTAAAGAGATACAAAACTGGAAACAAGGCTCAAACAAGGGAATGTATTGCTTGAGCCAGGTGGCAATAAGTGCAGCGCTCCTCAGACAGCATCGACAGGTTGTTCAAAATTTCCAACAAGGAACTTACTTTTTGAACTGAGTCTGGTACAACAGCGCTACCAAGGTTCTTGATTGGTGAACCTTGATAGCAGGCAAAGACTTCAAGGTTTGCAAACACGGTCAATGACGCATTCAAACAAGGTTCACGATAGTCGATAATGTTCAAAAACATGGAGCACTCTTCTTTATGAATCACAGTCCACTTTGGAGACACTGACACCCCTTGCAGGCGAGCCCTTAGTTCTTCGAGGGACGAAAACCGGTCTCGTTTTTGCTCCGCTTCATATGACGCCAGCGACTCTTCTACAGCACGGGCGAGTTGGGAGGCTCTTGTCGGCTCCTCTTGGCGTCAGGGGTTTCTCTCGTGCTCTGGTCTCGTACTGATAGGTAGGACGGACAGCCGGAAAATACCGTTGGGACAGATCCAGGACGCAACCGTGGTACTGGGAGTGCAACTTCAATAACTCTCCCTGTCCTTGGATCCGTCTACGATGTCGTCTTCTCAATGCATGAAGCGTCGAAATGATTCGCGCACACCTGCAAAAACGTTTCAAGAACGTCTGAGACGCCACTTCTCAAAAGAAAAAATGCGCTCCCGTTTGCATGACCGCGTTTACAGTCCGTGTAGCTAAAACAAAGTCTACCTACGTTTCGCAAGCATCTAAATAAAAGCGCTGCGCTAAGCGGTACAAGCAACATAAAAGGAAACACGGGAGCGTGATGTCACCGCACTCCACGAAGCGCTTCCACCGAGAGCTTGCAAGAATGGACGACACCACGGCACTGTTAGTGAACAAAGCGCAGCTGACCATCCTTTCTGCGAACGCTGCTGGCGTCAGCGCTTCGCGAGGCCCGGCGGCCACACGCTCAAGTATTTCCCATCATAGGTGATTTCTACCCGAACAAGCAACGACAAGCTAAGAACAGGAGCATCTCAAATTCTTACCTTAGTGCACGAAGTCGGCACGAAGTCCTTCCTAGGAATGGCGCGTAGCCATTGTTTGAGAGCGTCGGCGTCTTTAGGGAAGGAAAACACTTGTATCTTCTTTCCTGTTTTGTAGTTGCCGGTGCATCCGGGTACACAACACTTATTCGGCATTGTCGCATCACTCCAGCATCACGCACGGAAACGAAATTGCCGCAAAACAACAACGGAAACAACAAACGTGAAACACCGTCAACACCACGCCGCCGAACCGTCACCACCGCCGCCCGCGCTGCGCCAACACCACCTAGGTGGTGTTGGCTGCGCTCGCTGCCGCTGCGGCTTCCCCGAGAGTCGGCCGGCCGGAAATGACGTCAAATTGCTGGGCGCAGGCCTGAAAAGATTTTCCGGGGGTGACGGGACAGCGCGCGCCCGGGGAGCCTTGGACGTTTACTTTCTTTTTTTTTCTTTTGACCTCGCGGCGTTTCTTCCGCCCGTTGTTGCAAGAATTTGGCGGCGCGCTCTTTTTTTAGCGCTTGTTCTGTGACAAGTGGCAATTGTAGCACAAAATCACACCACAATGGCGTCGGTTAAAACTTGTTTCACACGAGTGGCAGAGGCGGCAGCAATAGCCATAGCCATATCCAACGCAGAAATCAGGGGAGAATCAGTGGTTGTGCTCTCCGACTCACAGGCGGCATGCCGAATGTTTCTCCGAGGAACGCTACCTAAAATAGCGTATAGATTTTTAAATAAACCCATAACAGGAGACCATCACATTATATGGTGTCCTGCTCACGAAGGTTTGGAGGGGAACGTCGTGGCAGACCGTATAGCTCGAGGCATCACCAACCGAGCGACGGCAGGCCACGACGTTGAACCTCTTTCCAATTCGCGTGACATCCTCCTCCAACAAAGGAAGCAACGAAAGGAATATGGGCTTCCACATAAGGACTTGGATAGCCAGCAAAGCAGGGATTGGAGACGCATACAAACCAATAGCTTTCCCAATTTGTACCATCTAAGTAGAATATATCCCGCAAGATATAAAGACACCTGTCCGTGGTGTTCACAAGTACCAACACTCAGCCACATAACAATTGAGTGCACCCAGAGGCCCACACACATCGACAGCCCACACATCACGAAGCAACAACACATGTTTCACAGGCAGTGGGAGGCATGGCTTGCGGACGAGGACAAGCAGAGCCAAATAGCTTTGCTTGACCAGGTCCAGCGAGCCGCTCGTGCCAGCGGAGCCCTGGACTGAGGGCCCGACCAAACTGCCTGCATTTAAATTTTTTTTCTGAATAAAGTTTCTTCCTCCTCCTCTAGATGGCGAGTGCCGCTGCGATGAGCAAGGAAAAAGTCAGTCCTACAATATAAGAGCCCACCTGGTGAGCGTAACATTGATGTATTTTAAAGATGATGGCCTTTCTTGGGGACCTCCGACGCCGAAATTGTGGTCACTCTGTCTGTCTGTACAATTGTCTCTTCGTCTTTGGTAACGATTGCCCTAGCGGCACGAAACGATATCTCAAACGGCAGCCCCATCCGCAGCGCCCACCAATATTGCTCAAGTTTCAGCGTTCATAGTTGTGGGATTGTCAATATAAAAGCAATTCTTGCGCATATCTGGGCATCATAACAGCACGTCGATGTTTTTTTATGTGTGTCTATATGCTAGAGAAGCACACACGAGACTCTCCAAGGACCGTAGCGTATATCACGCTGCGCTCACAGTGCAACGCGATACTAAAAAAAATTGGCTGATCCCACGTACAGTGGGAATAGATGATATGCGAAGCACTAATGAATAACGTTACTATATCCCTCTAAAATCTTCGCAATGTTACTAGGTGGAGAAAAAAGATGCCATACATGCCTTCCGTGTCATGATTATCGTGTTTTGATGTGTCATTTACCTTCATCATCTATTCACGTCACGTTGTACCAAATTGAGTATAAGTGGAGATTACAAAATTGCCACGAGCACGCTATGAGCGTGGTATGTTGACATTTTCTTAAATGACACGCTTCTCAGCATTATTATGTTTGTACCAGTCATACACTTTCGCCATCTATTTACGTCGCGTAACACCAAATTCGGTATATGTGGAGTTAGCAAAATGGCCGCGAGCGCATGACGAAGGGCTTATTATAGTCCAATGTAGCATTGGCGCGCGCGCAAGCTGTGCACAGAGACGCTACTTTAGCAAAACGCAAGAACTCTATAATTTGACCAATTTCCGCGGTGCATAGCGTTGCGAATATCGGCAGACATGCTCGTGAACGCCCAATGTATGCATTGTGCTAGTCAGCCCAGTATGGTCAAACCTGGTGAGGGGCCCTTTTGGAAAACGGAATATATAGTCTGACGCCAGGCGCGACCGGCGCGACCTGCATCCGTCGGCGAGGCCCGACGGCAAGCGGCGCGAAATTCGGCGTGTGCCATTTCACGCCAATGCGTTAACCAGATAGCACTGCGCCTCCCTATTTTCGTAACGGCGGGACGCCGGACGCGCTGAAACGCGCATGCGTCAAAGCAACGCAGCGCGACGCGCTCCTGCAAGTATATGGCAAGACTGGCGCTTGGCGTGGCAACGCCGGCGTGATGCGATGAAATTAACGCAGGAGAGCACGCGCACCGCTTCACGTCAAAATTTATTCGCGCCTTGACTGTAGTATTTGATAATATTTTCAAATGATACACATCTCATGATTATCGTGTTTGCACCAGTCACATACCTTTGTCATACATTACCGTCACGTAATAATAAATTTGGCATATGTGAAGCTAGCAAAATGGCCACGAGTGCATCATAAGTGTTGCATGTAGTCATTTTGTTACATGACACGCATGTCATGATTCTCATGTTTGAATATGTCATTTACCTATGTCGTCCATTCGCATCGCGTAATACCGAGTTTGGTACATGTGAAGCTAGCAAAACGGCTGCGAACACATCAAGAGCGTAATATGTGGACATGTTGTTATATGACACGCATCTCATGATTATCATGTTTGCACCAGTCGCATACATTCGTCATCCATTGACGTATCAAAATACTAAATTGGGTATATGTGACGCTAGCGAAACGGTCGCGAGCGGATCATGAGCGTGGCATGTAGTCATGTTGTTACATGACACGCATGTCATGACTACGCAATTTTTTTTCTCTTTAAGTTACATACCTTCGTCATCCTTAACATACCGTAATACCAAATTGGGTATATGTGGCGCTATCGAAATGGCCACGAGAGCATCATAAGCGCGGCATGTAGTCATGTTGTTACATGACACGCATGTCATGATTTTCATGTTAGGGGGAGTCCCTTGTGTTCGCCATGTAGTCGTTTTATACCATACCAGTTTTGCAACATGCCAAGTGAACGCAACCACCGCAAGAGCTGCAGGACTATGAAATGCAAATTATGACAATCTTGACATAAATGTCATAATTTCCATTGTAGGACTAGTGAAATATGTTTTTCATACAGTCATGTTATGCCATACCAAGTTTGGTATCGATACCGTTGTTGAACTAGCCAGGAGAGATAAAACAATTGGCCCTGTATCTGCATGGTAATCTGCAAATGTCTTCGAAATACGATAGTCTTGCGTGTGGAGAGAGTGAACAAAACATTTATTTCACGTTATGTGCGAGAAAATCAGTGAATTGTATTCTGTAGGCACTGTGTTAAAGCTCCTCGAGCTTGCAGCGGAGGCAAATAAGCACATCAAGTCACGTCACACGTGAGACATGAGCGCCACCTGGCAGTTTTCTTGAAAAACGAAGCAGGCGGCTCTGAGACGGGTAGGCGCGCCCGTCTCAGGGGTGATAAGGTGTAGAGCGCAAGGCGATGGGTAGGTGCCACCACCGTGTCATCTTAGCAAAACGTAGAAAACACTCGCTTTTTCGTGCAAGCGTTGCGTGGTCAGTGCAGCGTGATAAACGCTACAGGTTCTTAGAATTACTTATGTATGCCTTTTTTCGTAAAAGACGCACATGCAGAATATATACATGTTGTTATGGTGCCTCAGATATGCGCAATAATTGGTTTTTAATTGACAATCGAACAAGTATGAACTCTGAATCTTGAGAAACATTGGTGGGTGCTGCGCGTTGGGTCAGCCGTTTGGGGTATTTGCTGGTGCCGTTTGGAGTAACCAGTGCCATTAGGGGGAACAAACAGACAAATGTACAGACAGACAGACAGACAAAAATTTTTGCGTCGAAGGTCCCCAAGGAATACTATCGTCTTTAAAAGTCGTAGGCGGCTAGATAGATAGATAGATAGATAGATAGATAGATAGATAGATAGATAGATAGATAGATAGATAGATAGATAGATAGATAGATAGATAGATAGATAGATAGATAGATAGATAGATAGATAGATAGATAGATAGATAGATAGATAGATAGATAGATAGATAGATAGATAGATAGATAGATAGATAGATAGGCTCAAAGTCGCCGAAGTTCGCTAAAAAATGCTTCGCATTTAAAAGGCAAGAATTTTCAACGCTTTGCTCAGACCGAGGTCTCCGGATGGAACAAGTTTCCAAGATAGCGTAACTCATTGTTCTCGAGCTGTCCTCCTCATTCTCTACTACTGCTTTTTTCCTGTGCCATCCACGTCTGTAATTGGAACATTCCTTGCTCGTGATTTTGGAAATCGCTGGTAGTATTTATTATTGAGCAAATGGTTCAAAATGAGTACGCATGCGCATATGGCTTCAGCCGGATGTTTGCCGTGACCAAAGACGAAATTGTAGCCAGGACATAAACTGAAGAGAGGGGGCGTTTCAGTGTGCTCCAAGTCGACCAAGATTGTTTCGCGGTGCTCGTTAAATGCAATATCAGCGGTTTTCAACAATGCTGCGTTGCCCTGAAACAACAGAAAACTGTTTCGCTCTCTTGAACTTGCCTTGTGCTATCCGAAATGAAGCACGATATGAAATAGCTATGAGACATTTCACGTGAACGCTTTCGTGCAACTCCGTCAACGTACGTCGACGCGGATCTGCGAAGCGAGTTTATTTGTCGGTTTTATTGAAACGTCAGCCGTGCGTAAAATGCACGTCTAGTGCACCCTAGTTGGTACAAACACTTCTGCGTATTCACATATACAGAGCAGCTGGAGCGTGTAATCAACGCACCTTCAGGAACATTTCACGCTTGACCAGTTCACGCGTGAGCCTAAACGCGCTGCTTCGAGACACCTCACCAGTTAACTCTCACTTTTCAGGAAGTTTTGAGCACAGCAGATCAGAATCACCTGGTATCACTATTGTCTAAATAGGTACATTTAAAAGAACCGCCATCGTAGGGCTGCTAGTCAGGCGTTCGTACCAGTCTGGCCGTAGTTATTTCTTGCGTGTGCACAAGCCGGCTGTAATCACTCGTCACGACGTCACGCG
This sequence comes from Rhipicephalus microplus, assembly GCF_013339725.1. Taxonomy (NCBI): domain Eukaryota; kingdom Metazoa; phylum Arthropoda; class Arachnida; order Ixodida; family Ixodidae; genus Rhipicephalus; species Rhipicephalus microplus. The sequence continues at coordinate 119,110,433 of NC_051170.1, read as the reverse complement.
CTGTGGTCACTGACAGGATCAAGCAAAAAGCGTGTTCACGGTGTCACAGCACGAACAAAACACATTGAGAGAGCTGGACGAACTACGATGAACGACGCAAGACGCCATGGCTAGAGGTGTAAAATATAGAAATGCACAACGTTGCCAGTTGAGTAACACGCATCCCTTTTGCTCTTGTGTTGTACCGTTTATCTTCATAAAGGTAACCGTTTATTCCATGACTCATTTCTTTCTATTTCGTTTCATTTACATCTATTAACCATAGTGACTGAACCCAAACATTCGCTTGTTGATGAAAGTTTCGAACCTTCTAGGGGGCACTCCAGGAGCAGAGGCGAGGAGAAAAAGAAAAGGTGTCGCTACCTTGGAAACTTGTTTCATCTAGGGACCTTAGCTAAGACGACACGGTGGTGGCATATGCCCGTCGCTTTGCGTTCTACACCTTACCGCATCCGATATAGGCGCGCATCTTTTTTTTTTCGCGGACGTGTACGCCTTCTTTCATTTTCGAAGATAACTGCCAGATGGCGCTTGTGTATAACGTGCCTCGATGCGCTCGTTTGCATTGAATGCATGAATCGAGACTCTCTAACGCAGCGCTTCCAGATACAATTCACTAATTTTCTCGCGGAAAACATCAAACTAACGTTTGGTTAATTCTCTCTACACGCAAGAATATTGTCTTTTGACGACATTTGCAGCAAAACATGTAGATACGGGGCCAATGTTTTTATGTTCGAAGCCAGTGATGGGTGACGTAGTCGGTAATGACCGTGAAAGTGTTACCACGAATGTACGCACGAAATTTTTCGACTGCCCAAACTACCGCCAAGCACGAAAGTTCAGAGACGTGAGATTGGCTTTTTCGTTCACCGAGCTGGCGGCTAGCATAAGTGTCCAGTGTCGTTAATTTGCCCCAGTCCAAGACACTGACATCTGTGTGTATAATCGTCGGGGCATTCTCGACATAGTGCGCAAGCGTCGATGGCGCTTGAAGGCCAGTCTTGAAGTCACTAAAGGCAGCTTTTCGGTCAGTACCTCTATTGCAGAGAACGTCTTTCCACGGTAGCTCGTTGAGAAGTACGTGCGAGAAGCTAAGGGAGAAGCAAAGCGTCTGAAATATAAGGCGAAGCCCACCAAACTTTTCAGCTGCTTAGTCGTAGTGGGAAGTGAAAGACAGCAATGGTTTGAAGGTTCGTGGTATCAATCCTGATGCATGCCTTTGGCGCTGACTACGTGCGCCAAGTGATTTCTGAGAAGCCGAAGAAGCACTTGAAAGACCCAATGGAAATGCGAGCGTCTTGGAGAGCACGCAATATTATTTACAAATGCCTGATGTGCTCGGGAAATGTGGGAGCGTACACAGTGATGTCGTTTAAATAAACCAACGCAATCGACCTCTTGAGAGGCCCAAGTACCCAATACCCTAATCGCTTAAATGTAGCAAGAGCGTTGGATAGGCCAAAAGCAGGCGTTTTACCTGGTACAGGCCATTCGAAGATAGAAAGGCGGCCTTCTTAGCGCCACTCGTGTCATGTTACTGCTGCCCATATCAAGAAGGAAGATCCAGTGTTGTGAAAGAACGGGCAACATGCAGCTGTAAAGGGCATCGTCCAGGCGAGGAAGCGGATGCACGTCAGGCTTAATGACATTCCTTACAGGTGAGCAGGCAACAAAGAAAGGCATTGTGTCGTCTTCCTTTCTGGTGAAGTCTACGGGGGACACGACCACGAATCTGACGAGCGCAATATGATGCCATGCTTAAGCCAGTCATCAACTTGCTTTGCAATTTCCGTGCGTTCTGAGGCACCACCTAAACGTGGGTGATGCCGAGGGGATAATTCAGATTCGGTATGGATTCTGTGCTGCACCAAAGTAGTGTGCACAAGCTCACTACGTGACATGGCCCCACAGTCACTGAATTTTTGCATCAGAGATTGAATCTCAGCTTTCTGTGAGGAAGTTTAGTGGGTGTGGGCCGAAGTTCAATTTACTCCTATCTAAGGGCGATGGAATTGGTGAAGAAGGTGCTACTAGCTGTGCTACTGCTACGACAGATGATTGTTGAAGGCAGGTAGTGGTACCGAGAACGGCGCATGTCGGCACGCGCAGGTTACAGTCAGACAGGTTGAAGACAAGTAATGCAAAGGTTTCGCTTGAACAGAGATGGAGGACCCACGGCATCGGAAATTCATCTCCAGTCCACGAACACACGGTGCTTTCTACTAAAATGTGCATGTCAACAATGGAAATGATGTGTCTGTAAACGGGAACCCATACAGCTGATGACATGGGTTTGGGTTTGGTACCAGAGATTGCCGTAATCAGAAGATGTCAAAGTGGGGATGATTTTTCAATTTCAGTTTGTTCACTTCTGTTTGTGCACATAGCCGCACGCTTTCACTTAGCATGTCGATTTGCCATTAACATTTAGCAATTAAACTTTTAATCGTGCGGTAGTTGTCAGCGAGCACTGAGTGCAGTTCGTCAACATTTCTTTAAATGACACGACACAGCGGGAAATACGACTGTGAAGGGCAAGCTTCATCGTAAGCTTCAACACTTCCTCGGGTCGGTAGCGAAGTGGTAGGGTCAGTTCATTGGCCCAATAAGTGCCGCTAAACTGCAAATTAATGCCAAACTCTACACAACAATCACAGCCTTAGACCACTGGCACGCACAAGTTAGGAAAAACAGAGAACCCCTGTCTCGCTGTCTTCCCAAGTGCAAAGTTATTCAGGCAGACTTAGCCGAGCTTAGGTAGGCTGCCTGCGTCAGCCAGGACGAGATGGCGTCGATCTACCTGCGCACGTCTCACCAAAAGTCTTCCAGAGAAGAAACTCTTCGCAGAAAAAATGAAGTTAGACCCTGTGTCCACTAGTGCTCAAACGTGCTGGTGCGGATCTCCAAGCTTCACCACACGAGTTGGCATCCCGCTGAAGGGGCCAAGTGAAAGAAAAGTGGCTCCAGCCATCATGCGAGGACCTGCCCTCGACGGCCCACATAGTAGTTTCCCGAGGAAGACTGCGCAGGACGAGCCGAGTTTGTCAGCAGCTCGTTTACTCGAGAGCAGCTCCGAGCAAAATGCCCAGCTTCGTTGCAGTGGTAGCACCGGAGCACCGCTGAAGCTTGAGACGACATGTCCGTGTAGCTTGGCCTCCCATATGGATCTTCAGCAGCTTGCGAGAGCTCTGTTTCCGCCTGAAGAGCGACGGCTGGAGCTGATCGTACGTCAATTATTCGAGCGAAGCAGACGAAGCACTCGACGTTTCTGTTATTTATTACGTCCACAAAGGCGTTAGTAGCTGAAGGATTCATGGTTGTGGTAAGGCACCGCGACAAACCCTTCTAAGAAGCTATCGACGTGACAAGCGAATTCTTGAAAGGTGCACTGACCTCACCGGACGTGTTGCAGTTGTGGGAGGTAGAGCTGAAGAAGACAACTGTCAAGAAATCTGGTTTGCAGTGCGGTCACCAGAGCTTCATGGTTAAATGGGATGGCTTGAGGAATGCACATGAGGTATTCAGCCGTGGCGGCACGGAGCAGGACTACGAGCGCTGAGATTGATTTCGAACTGTCTAGCTGTTTAGGAAAGCAATGGACTCAAACTTCACCGAAAATTCTGCTTACGATGTGGTACCATGGATTCTTGGGGGTAGAAGTTGGGCTAAAAAAATGAGGCTTAGGTGGGATAAGAACGTTTCGTTCAACTGAGGTAGACACGCGTTGCTGATGGCCAGACTGCACCTCAAATACAGAGAGCCGGAAAGCTAGGTCGGTGACGACATCTGCCGCTGGGGCGAATGGGGCAAGCGTGCCCTCAAGAAAGAGCGGGTGGGTAGTGAAGCAAGTTTCGAACTCTGGCATGAGGACTTTTCTGCCAGCCTCTCGTGAAGCAAGCGCTTGTAGGAAATCTGGTATAGGTAGACTGGCCCTAGTGCTTGACTGTAGAGGGTGACTTGGTCTACCATGGACATCGAACTTTGACACGGCTGAACTCCGACAGCAGGCACCCGGGTCGTCTCCCTAAGGGGGCATCTGTGAACTACTGACTGTTGATGCCGTCACGGCAGCCTTTCTCTGTGTAAACATGGGTTATAGTTTTCACCGCTGCCACGTAATAAAACGTGAAAGAGCAACTAAGGCGAACACAATCCAACACAATTCTGTATTGATTGTGCTCTCTTCCAGGACAGCTGCTCACGCCCCACTCTCTCTATATATATAATCCACAACAAATTTCTTAAAAACATGTTTCCGCTCCCACACGGAGCCTTGTTCGCTATGAAGAGGTCTTTTTAAGAATATACTTTTACTTTGATTCGCATTGCGTTTTCTTTGTCTGTGTCAGTGCGAAGCCATGCGCAATTCCACCTAACTCTAAACTTCATAAATGACATTTGCACTTCAGAAACAGCTTATCAGAGACAAGGTGAGGAGATGATCGATAAAGCCTCCGTTATTGCGAAAACGGCGCATGAAAATGCGCATGTGACGGCACACTTTTATGGCCTATATCTCTACAAGGACGCTTTTGTGGTTACGAAGGCCCCCGTTTTTCGTTGATTTAATCGATCACATGACGCGCGCAAAACCTTGGCTTCAAAAGTAATGAAACAAGGGAAAGTTTCTAACACTACTGTTCAAACTACACCGCTTTCATTGTCATGCTCGTTAAAACACCGGTCTGGTGCGCAATAATTGTATAATTTATTAAATGCGAAGCATTTCTTGGTGAACTTCGGCGACTTTGGATCTATCTATCTATCTATCTATCTATCTATCTATCTATCTATCTATCTATCTATCTCACTATCTATCTATCTATCTATCTATATCTATCTATCTATCTATCTGTCTATCTATCTATCTATCTATCTATCTATTTATCTATCCGCCTACGACATTTAGCTCTCTTGGCCTTTTCGATAATTTGATGCATACGAAAATTGGTGTGGCCAGGAGGACTGTATGACGAGCATAAACGACGAGTCGTAACATAAAAATTGTGAAATGTATGTCACGAATGTCATGAATTTAGAGGGGGTATTGATAGGCACTAACAAACTGGTTTTTAAACGCCGACAAATGACGGGGAAAACATTGCCTAAGCTTCCAAAAGTGCGAATATTGGCACAATAAACTTTGATAAAATTGAACGTTTCCGAGAAATACGTGTGGTATCTGTGTCTACGACAGGAAAGCCACCAAAATGCTTTAGTTGATGATGGTACAAAGACGTAATGGTTTAGCATAGCCATGCATTTTTTCTTGCCCACAGGGTTCGCAGAATACGGTCTCTTTATTTCTAGTCCAACACAGTGAGGTGAAGTAAAAGTCAAGTGTCCCATCGAATAAACATGCTTCTGGCCTCTCTCCTATTGGCATGGCTGACAAGGGCTGCACAGGTGAAAATAGCCAGAGCTAATAGGGAACAAGGATCTTTTTTGCCCCTTATTAACCTAATCAAACCGCATAGGCTCAACTTTTCTTTTCTCAGTGAACACCTTAAAGGGCGCTTAAGCAGGTTGGAAAATTTCACGAAGCGAAAAGAAATGCAAACACTGGGCAATCATGATCCCATCCGGCAAGATTTGAAGTGCTAAGTGCACCATTAAGAGTTGAAACGTCATACTGAACACAGCTTGACCTTTCTTTCACGGGCGTGTGCCTTAACATGGTGGAGATGATGGAATGGTCCTGCGTACGTCCAAAGTCTCTGCTAGAATGATGCCTGCTACTTCAGTCGATGAGCTGGTTCCCGGCCCTCTCTTGTTCTCTCCTCCTCTGCTCGCCTAAACAGAGTCGGCTGCAATCGCTCACTGCGACGGCCGATTTGAACCTTGCAGCCTCTGAGAGCAATGTATAATGCTGTCTCGGAGGCAACGCGGGTGTTTCCTGGTGATTCACTTCCGCATCTAGAATAAGTAGTATGGATGGATGGATGTATCCAGCTGTGCCCTTTAGATGGGGCGTCAGCTTACGCCACCTGTCTTTAGATTTAAGTACTATCACTATGTTTTGAGAAAATGAATATATCTCGCGCCTTGATTGCAGCCAGCAATCAGTTGGCGTCCTCGTGGTTATTTCCACCAGGCTGCTGCACAATTCTTACTTTGACGAACAATTTCCCATGTTGATGCTAGGCCGAGAAAAAGCATGTGCAAATTGCTTAGTTCGGTCAACGCTGGCATAGTTCAATATGCCTTGTCACAAATGGACCTGCATATGCTTGCTTCGTAATGGGTGCCTGGAAAATAATTTTGAACTGTGAACTTTGAAATTCTTTGCTATTAAAATGAATGGGCAACCTACACTCTCTGCGTAACTCAATTGCAGGGTGTCAGACCTATCGGGCGGAAGCAGTCCACATGATATATAAGCATTTACACTCCAAAACGTATGCGTGGCTTTATACAGATACGTATTTATTTAAATAACTAGAATCTTCTGGATATGTTGAAATATGAACTAAAAGTGACAATAAACTTGGTTGCTTTTTGCACAAAAAAACGTCTTTATTACTCATTGTTCAACAACCATAGAGCCTCCGAAGGAATGCTGAGACGAAAAGCTTCACAACTGACACTCTTTTTGAGGACACATTTGTTGTCTCGATGTCTGCGATACACCTTGTCTTGGCACCAGCAACCATGAACACATAATTTGGAGCAAATAGTATTTTTTATCTCTACTCCGCATACGTTATCACCGCATCCTGGTTCAGGCCCACTGACGCAGGTGAACTCCTCCCCGTTATTGCAGTTTTTCTCGATCTCTTGGAGCTCTGCATCTGCATCTAAACAAGTTAAGGTGTCATAGCGTGGCCTCCATGATTATTTAAAAATAATTAGTTACTGCAACTTTTTACATAAGGTACGGTAGCTCCTGCCAGAGTTTTAGCAGGTTGCAATACAGTACATGAAAGTAAATGTGACATAATAGCGCTCAAAACTTATGTGCATGCAAGCGTTACTCACAAACAGAACCACAGAAACACAAATAAAGATTCAGTCTATGAACAAATGATCTTTGAAATGCACACACGAAATACAAACACATACGACACAGCTATAACACACGCAGCCACTATTTGAATAGCCAGCTATGGTTCCTTTTCATGAAAGTACAATAATAACGACAGCCTTTCCGGTTGAATGATGCAACTATAATCTATAGGGTTCTCATTCACTGATTTTTCGAGGGGAAAACAGTATTTGAAAGAATCTCTTTGAGAACGAAATGATTCTATTGTTAATTCATGATTTGATGCGTTGAATGACCGACAAAAATGACATCAGGTCACTAACGTCAACCTTCTTATGCCCCTTATTCATGTGATATAATAATTTTAGACGTTAATAGCAGGGACGCAGCCAGGGTGTGGCCCACCGGGCCTATGCACCCCCCTTGACCACCCGGAATGTTTTTCGTCATGGCATACCGAGCGGAAAAATGTGTATTTTGACGGGGCGCCCCTTTCTTCATCAAGGAGGGCGTCCCTCCTTGACCACACAAAGAAAACTGGCTATCCCAGGTGTAAATGTGAGGCGTGAGATTTTTTGCGTTAGTAAAATTGGACGAGCTTCAAGCTTAGTATTTGGGCAGCGCGAAACTTAAATCAGAAATTACCTCTGGCAGCGCTGCAGGAAATAATCGTGGAGGTGTCAGTTACTGCAATATGCAAATAGCACCGGTCCTCGACAATGCTGTGATGATTTCAACGGTGCAGCTGTTTACGACTAGTGTGACGCCGTTGTCCTTGACGGAAATTTTTGCGGGTATGTGCCGAACTGTTCAATCTTAACAAACAGGGCGTCCTAATGACGACACCACAAGTGCCTACTAACAGCTTGAGATGAGTAGAATGGTAGAGAAGTAACGAGGCACGATAACTCGTCTGCGCGTTCTCATGCAATATGCAAACCTATCAATGTGGCATGCGTGGGGATCTGCGTGAACGACAACTGTTTAGCCGTTTGATTCCATCTTCATCCTAGTTAATCGACGGTTGGTTCACAGAAGCGCTACCACTATCGATATGCACTGCCCTAATCATCACATAAATTTTCTCATTCCTATGCCGGTACAAAACGCATCGCAAGTTAATCGAATAAGGACGTGTACACTTACATTCTCAAAAACGTAAAAAAATGAGAAAGTAAGCCTTCCCCGCCCCGCTTTGGCAATCTCTTGTATTCCAATATTTTGGGTGAATGCAACTTGCTATCTGTCCAATGTAGAAGCGGCTGCAGCTGATGGGGACCTTATAAACTACACTTGTACGGGAATCAGGGATTTTGTTGGTGTGCGTTACAGAACAAATCAAAAGCCGATTCTTGTCTTTTACTCCCTGGTTATTTCTTTGCAAAGTGGCAGAAATTTTACTTAGGTCATCGCCAGCTGTAAAAAATAACATTAGCGCAGTATCTACTTGGTGTACTTTCTTTAGCCTGCAAGAGAGGCAATGAATAAATGGTATGCCCACAATACAAGTATTCATATCGCTTTCTGCATCCATGTTCAGGATTAACATACAAGACTTTTCCGAAAATTTCATCTGCAATGGCCACTGCAGCCAAGGAGGTTGCAACTTCTTTTAAAACCTTCTTGACTGCAACAAGAGAATAACCTGATACTAAAAGACGCGTAACCTGTGCGCAAAATATAACTCATTTTGTGCTCACACGACTTCGTGAGGGACGACATACGGATAGACGTGACTGTATACCATATTTACGACCTTTGAGTGCTTCGACAATAAACTTATCAGTGGCCTAGAAGATTTTAAGAATACTTCCAGCAGTGTTGCCATTGGTACACTCTGAAAAGTTTTGTGGAGGAACTGCACAGTTACCCCTGATAAGGGTGCCTTGCTTCTTATAAACACAGATTGTGCGCAATAGACTGCACATGGCACGCCTAGGAGAGCACTTTCTTTCTTGTGGAGCAAAGCTCCCGTTTTTTGGAGCAACTGCAGGAATGTTTGCGCCATTGGCAAAGAACCCATTGATGCCTACAGAAGCGTGTTTGTTTTCAGATGGTGCCGTAGCGTAGTGTTTTGTAGTGGTTAGTGTATAAGCGCATGCTAAGGTAGTGATAGTTGAAAGCCCGTGTGTCTACTGCAAATTTTCTGAAATTTATTTCAGAATGTGATGCTTTATATCATCTAATCAAATGTCAGCACGCACTTCGAAAGGCTGGTTGAGATAACCGAAACCTGATTTTTCTTTTTGTAACTGTTGCTCCTTTGAGGAGTGACCGCGAGAGTGGAGTTACTCTTTCGCAGTTACTCCAAAAATGGCAGAATGAGTGAGGCAAGTTTGCGACTTCTGTATAGAACCAACCTCGATACCCCTTTTCATCGTTTACTTGTTAGAGTGTGTACAGCCGAATTGGGAACTTGACCTAGCCTGGCTACGAAAAAATCAGTTGGTGCCACGGCAACTTTAGCTATACTAAACTTTTGTTTTGGTGCCCTCAGTAGCCATTTTTTTATTAGCAGTCTGATGTTGCAGCTGTGTGTTACGGTGATCAGCTGTGGGCTTGAATGTCTTGGGTCAGATTCCAGCCGTGGCAGCGACTACTTGCGAATAATTTGTCATTTATACTTGAAGATGTACACTAACGAAGGGTAGCAGAGCATCCCTTTCGCATACCTTGCTTGTGGACTTTTTACTAGCAGGCTATCCGCTGCCATGCTGCCCTTCAGCGCTGTGAACGAAATAGAGTGACTTCTGACCCAATGGCGGACTCCTTGGTTCGTCATGATAGATGTTGAAAGGAGAGATCGCATTCCTAAACCGTGCAGAACAAGGGCAATAATGGGGCTTCCCTTCTGCAAGCACGCCGCACATAGCGTGGGCGTGCTTCGATGCGTTCTAGACTGCTGCAGGGGTGAGGACACATCGGCTGAACCAACAGAAAATGTAAGCATATCGCTGGCGAAAATGTGTGTGCTTTTTGTAGAAAATGCTAATCTTGCAGCATGTTAGAATTTTTTCTTGAAGCAAAAAAGAAAGAAAATAAGTCATAGTGATTAAACAGTCATCGTCATGAAAGAGCAGTGCCTTGAGAATAATGAGAAATCGTTTCGTATTAATTACTCACACCAGTAATATTTCATGAACAATTTACCGTGGCACAATTTCACTTGGTGCCTAAAGCTGGAATCGCCCTCTGGACAACACAAAATTGTTTTGTGAATTATGACGCCTTTGTAACTGCTTCTCACAGTCGTATACGTTTTCGATTTGTCTCAAAATGATCGGAAATGGTCTAAAATTGGCCGTATACACTTGATATCCAATGACCCATGTACTATATATATATATATATATATATATATATATATATATATATATATATATATATATATATATATATATATATTATATATATATATATATATATATATATATATATATATATATATATATATATTCTAACGCTGACTGAAAGATCAACGAAGAAGAGATCGGACGCTCTCGAGGAATGGTGGTTCGGCAGTGACGGTAGAGCGCTGACATTTTTTTTTCAGTGTAAATAAACCCATCACATCCATAACAGCTTTGGTCGAGCGGCGCTGGGTGACTTGCCATCCTGGACCCCGCAGCAGAAGTTCTTCGAAGAAGCAGACGCTTAGCTGGCCTACCCCCAGACAACATCAGCATGAACGACGACACAGCAATTCCATTGACGCACTACGCTGCTGCATCCACCAGTGCCACCGACACGGCACAAGGTGGCCGTTGACCTCGACAACCAGACTACTGGGCACCCGAGCCATGAGTTTTCTCAGGTAAAACTGACGAAGACGTGGACGCTTGGCTAAAAAACTTCGACAGAGTGAGCCGCTACTACGAATGGGGCGCACCGGCGAAGCTCGTGAACGTAGTATTCTTCCTCGCCGGGACAGCCTTGCTTTGGTTTGAGAACCATGAACACGTCCTCCCCACTTGGGATATATTTGTTAAGGAACTGAAGGCCTGTTTTGGGGACACGAGTTCCATGAAAAAGAAAGCTGAGCAAACGCTGTCACGTAGGGCTCAGTTGCCCGGCGAGACGTGCACAACGTACATTGAAGAAGTATTGAAGCTTTGCGGGATCGTCAACGCAAATATGTCTGACGAACACAAAGTCGGTCATTTGTTAAAAGGCATCGCCGAGGACGTGTACAATTTTTGATAACAAAGGAAAACTTGAACACTCCTTCGAATTTCAGGCAGCAGTGTCGCGCATTCGAGGCGTTGAAGACCCGGAGAATTCTACCTAAGTTCGGGCGCTTGGACAATGTTTCCACTGTCGCAAGTATGGACGTCGCCACCTGCGAAGACATTCCCTTCCTCGTACGTCAGGTAGTTCGAGAATAGCTCGTACGACTTCAAGCAGGTGACGTTCACCACCAATGCTCGTTCGCCGCGTGCTCCGAACCACCTCCCTAGTGGATGCAAGAGCGCCACGTCGAAAACCGACCACGCACAGAAACTGCAGATTTTACCCCGCGGCTTCCGTTTTCCCCGACGGGTCGTGGTCACCACCGGATGTCATCATCTCGACGTGCCGCTGCAGACCTCCAACCGTCGTCAACTAGGACTCTACCAGAAGATTACTATGCGTCGTCACAAAATGTTCCTGCGGAGCACGAACCGTCTCCGCGTACTTCTGCCGCCTCTGCTCCTAGTAATGTAAGCCGACAAGTCCCCGTTTGCTACACATGTGGTCTCCCAGGGCATATTTCCCGCTTCTGTCCCAGACGGCCGCCTGCACCACCACGTGTTTCGACGTATCCGGCTCGTATGTACGAAACGCCTGTGCCGCCACGTTTTTCGACGCACCCGCCTCGTATGCACGAATCCTGGACCTCTCACCCGGCCGACCACCGTCCCCGACAGCAGTGGCCTACCGAATTTCACAGCGAGTCTCCCGCCTCCGAGCGAAGCCTGACGCCGCCTCCGACACGGTCCCGACGGTCACCGTCTCCGCGTCGTTTGTCACCTTCCCCGCATCGGCTGGGAAACTAACTGGTGCGACCGATGGAGGTGCGGTCGCGGGACGGTCAGTTTCGCCAATTCCTCCTTCTGCTGTGATGTTGATGAACCAAGTGCGTGTGTGTATAGACGGTGTAGATATTCTTGCTCTTGTAGACACTGGTGCTGCTGTTTCGGTTATGAGCCTTCGTTTCAAACATCGTTTCTTGGGTCACAAAGTTATGCTCGCGTGGAAACGTAAAGAAACTTTTCGTGGAGTTGGAGGCAAAGCGTTATGCTCTGTTGGTGTTTGTTCAGTTGTACTCACGATTGGTGGACAAAATTTCCGAGTTGAATTCACTTTACTGGCTCGCGCAACTCATGACGTCATTTTAGGGATAGACCTCCTTAACGAATGCGGCGCTACGCTTGACTGTGGAACTGGAGAGATCCTTCTACAAAGTACGTTGCCCGCTGCAATAGCTGACGATTTTCCGACTCTGCCCATCGATGCTCTTTCTTTGTCCGAAGTTGTGGCGATCCCTGGTCGGACAGCAGTGTTTGTACCCGTATGCTCTTCTCATGTCCGCTCAGGACCCTGCACTGGACTTGTGAAGCCTGATCATGCAAACGCCATCAAGAAGAATGTGCTGGTCCCATGGTTTGTCCTTACAGCCATCGACGGACATGCTTGCTTGTGGGAGCTCAACGCAGCTTCAGAGCCTGTTGTTCTACCAGCCGGATTCAAACTGGGAACTTTCAAGGAGCAGGCCACAATTGACGTCAGAATGGTCTCAGAGTCTCCAGCCATCAGTCAGACTGCGCCCAACTACTCAGCTGAGATTAAACGTATGATAAATAAGTCGTTGCCTTCTTCCGAGCAGAATGTCCTTGAGGAGGTACTTACACGCTACGCGGGAGTCTTTGATTTCGCTCAAAACAAGCGTTGTTCCATGTTGCCCGAATCCCGTATGAACCACCGCATCAACACGGGAGATGCTGCACCGATACGCCAGAAACCCTATAGCCTATCCCCATCAGAGAGGCAAGTGATCGCCGATCAGGTCAACGACATGCTGCAGAAAGGCGTTATTCAAGAGTCAAGCAGTCCCTGGGCAGCTCCTGTTATATTTGTAAGAAAGAAACACAACTCTTGGCGATTTTGAGTAGACTACCGCCGTCTAAACGCCGTCACAAAGAAAGACGTGTATCCGCTACCACGCATCGACGATGCTGTTGATTGTCTGCACTCGGCCGCATACTTTTCGTCCGTCGACCTAAGGTCTGGATACTGGCAAATACCAATGCATCCGTCTGACAAAGAGAAGACTGCTTTTGTCACGCCTGATGGGTTATTTGAATTCAACGTTATGCCGTTTGGCTTATGCAATGCCCCAGCTACCTTCGAGCGATTCATGGACTCCATCTTTCGCGGCCTCAATTGGGAGATATGTATGTGTTATCTCGATGATGTTTTATTTTTGGCAAGACATTCCACGAGCACAACCATCGGCTTAGCGTTGTTCTAGATTGCGTCAAACAAGCTGGTCTCGTTTTAAACGCAAAGAAGTGTCATTTTGGTTAGCGTCAGGCCCTTGTGCTTGGACATCTAGTCGACAGGGATGGTATACGACCAGACCCGCACAAAATCAGTGCTGTCCGAGACTTCAAGCAACCGACGTCTGTGAAGGATCTCCGTAGCTTCGTGGGCCTGCGTTCTTATCTTCGTCGGTTTATGAAAGACTTCGCCCAGCTGGCTCTTCCCCTGACTCATCAAAAACGCCCCATTCCGATGGACCGTTGAGTGTGAGGCTGCTTTCGAGCAGCTGAAGTATTTGCTTACTACCGGGCCCCTCTTGCGCCATTTCGACCCGGAGGCACTCACGGAACTGCATACTGATGCTAGTGGTATCGGTGTTGGTGCCGTGCTAGTTCAATATCACGACAGCCGCCAGCACATCGTGGCATACGCAAGTCGTACTTTGACTAAGGCCGGGAGGAATTATACGGTCACTGAAATGGAATGTCTTGCAGTTGTTTTCACCGTCCAAAAGTTCAGACCTTATTTGTACGGCCTGCAGTTCAAGATCGTCACAGATCATCATTCGCTTTGTTGGCTTGTCGGACTACGTGACCCAGCTGGTCGGTTGGCTCGCTGGGCCTTACGGCTTCAAGAATATAATTATTCTGTGACCTACAAGAACGGTCGATGTCACGCAGATGCCGACTGCTTATCTCGTCTTCCATCTCCTACTGTCGATGCTGATGATGAAGATTTCGACAACTACCTGACCGCAATCTCATCCAACTTCCCAAATTTGGACCTCTTCCGTTACGAGCAACAGCGTGACCCTTCGTTGAAACCAATGATTGATGTGGCTCGTAGCTCTAAACTCGCCACGCCATTCGTGATTCATGACGCCCTACTATATCGCAAGAATTACTTAAGCCATGGCTCCACACTACTCCTCGTCGTGCCAGAATGCCTGTGTCTTGCGGTATTCCAAGCCATGCACGATGACATCACGTCTGGGCACCTTGGATTTGCCCGAACGCTTTACCGTATCCGACAACGTTTTTACTGGCCTCGACTCTGGAAGACCACCAAGCACTACGTCGCAAGTTGTGATGTCTGCCAACGCCACAAACAACCTACCACATCATTGGCCGGCCCACTGCAGCCGGTTAAGCCACCGACATCACCATTCGAAAAAGTCGGCATAGATTTACTGGGCCCTTTCCCCAAGTCTACCACCGGCCGCCACTGGATTATTGTGTGCATAGATTACCTGACGCGTTATACTGAAACGATGGCGGTTGCTTCAGCCACATTGTCTGATGTGTCATGGTTTCTTCTACACTCGATCATACTTCGTCACGGGGCCCCTCGTGTGGTGATAAGTGATCGCGGCCGACAGTTTACCGCTGACGTTGTCGAAGAGTTGCTACGGCTTTGTGGGTGTCAGTATCGCCATTCCACGCCATACCACCCTCAGAACAACGGCCTCACTGAGCGCACCAATCGTACCATCATCAACAGGCTTTCAATGTACGTCGCAGCGGATCACAAGAACTGGGATGCCATATTAGCTTTTGTTACATACGCCTATATTACCGCGAAACACGAAGTCACGGGTTATACGCCTTTCTTTCTTCTCTATGCTCGTCATCACCAAAGTTTCCTTGACACCATACTGCCTTTTTCGACGAACGAAAACGCCAGTGCCGCGCAGACTTTGTGTCGTGGCGAAGAAAATCGCCGACTTGCTCGGCTCCGAACTCTTTTCGCCCACGCTCGCGCGAAAGACCGTTACGACGCAAAACACCCGCCCATGACTTTCGCTACAGGTGATTTGGTCTGGCTGTGGAAGCCCGTTCGAAAGGAGGGACTTTGCCAGAAGTTTCTTTCTAAGTACTCAGGACCATTCGTCATTACTCAGTGCCTAAGTGACATCACTTACGCTGTTGCGAAAGTGACAGCTCAGTACCAGCGTTCGCGCAAGACGCAAATTGTGCACACTGCCGGATTGAAGCTCTACAACAACCGATCGCTTCTACTCGCTCGGTGAGCTTCGTCTGGCCCGGAGGGAAATGTAACGCGGACTGAAAGAGTGAGGAAGAAGAAGAGATCGGATGCTCTCGAGGAATGGTGGTTCGGCAGTGATGGTAGAGCACTGACATTTTTTTCAGTGTAAATAAACCCATCACATCCGTAACAATAATTATATATATATATATATATATATATATATATATATATATATATATATATATATATATATATATATATATATATATATATATATATATATTCAGCAAATACACGGCTTTCACAGGTATTCTATGGCTATAAGCGTACCAAATAATTTACCTACCCAAACCCCAAACGTTCGCAAGTCCATGCACTTAACAGCAAAACAATTGCAGCCAGCTGCAGTGTGAAAATAATTTGGGTGTTTGACGCCATTTCGCGGAATATTTAGAAGAATTGGGCCACAGCACCGTTTTAATACAAGCAGTCTGTGCGACAGATATCGTTTCCGTCACTCCACGAACAGCTGAAATTTTTATGCCCCAAGTGATGTCGTTTCGGAAATATTTTTTGTTCTTGTGAATCCGACCGAGTTTTCTGAAAAAAAAAACCGAAGTAACGCTAGTATTGTTCTTTTGTCTGCTTGCCTTATATAATGTCAGGTGTTTCTTATTCTGTTGAAGACACTGCGTAGATTCAACGCCGCATAGTGACTTCAACATCGAAAAAAAAAGAAGTCTGTAGAGAGCAAAGAAGCATGTTTAGTATTTTATTGTTTTATGCATATCCTAGATAATCAATGCTTAGTGAATTCGGTGCTACCTGGATAAACACAGCTGGCAAATATGGCGTGAATTTTGCTCAGCATTAGATGTTCGTGAACCTGTATACGAAATCTGGCGGATTTTTAGAGGCATGAGCACGCCACTCTAGCAGCTTCACCCTTTTGCCGCACTCTCTCTGCACAAATGAAAATCTCTCAGAGAGCTCTCAGAAGAATATTGCGCACTACTATCAACAAATTCAACGCTTTGGAACTCATGTTCAGGTAATCCGCTTAGCAACTCACGGGTGGCAGTGCCAGCGCTAGACATACACTCTTAGTCAAATCCTGGCTAGACTACGCGCCCGCAGGCAGGAAATCAAGTCAAATTATCGCCGCTTCTAGGTGGCTCCGTAGTTGTGTTGCAGAGAAGCCGCCCCGATTTGAATTGGCCTTTAGAATAGCCGAGATTTGAGGTCAATTTTTTTCTCGCAAGATACGGCCTGCGGTTAGGCGTGGCTTTCCGTAGGTGGCCCAGCCCTGATGTGGTGGCGGAAAAAAGTGTTGCTTTCTACGCATTTCGGAGCGCTTTCTGCCGAGAATGCGGCGGATATTACGACTACAAGTAATTAGAAAACCGTTAGTACCACAGTCACCTACATTTGCGAGATTAACATGCAAAGCACAGCCCTAGAATCCAACTCGGGACCACATGCACGTAAAGCAGATGTCTTACCCATTGCACCGCAGCGCCACCGCATGACGGCGAGTCTTTTTTGCGGTGGTATAATATATCTACCAAGTTGATTTTTGCAAACCGTCTTCGGAACCTTGAACTGTTTTTGTGCCATGTACATGCATTTGATCAGTGAATAGTTTGTAGGGCTTCATGAATTCGAGACAACCACAGTCAGCGCTTCCGGCTTCGACTTCGGTTCATGGTGCGCCGTTCCGCAAGAACGATTAACGCGTGTTTGTGCGTCATTTTAGTGCTTCCCCGTGAACTGCGGGTGTTACGCTCGCCGAAATTCACGTACGAGGCTGTGTTCGGCTGTCGAAACCTGCGTAGGTTTCTCGCACGTGCGTGCGCTGTGAGAAATTTGGCTCATTTGTGTCGAAAGGCACACACGTGTCAGTGACAGCAGCCTAATCTAAGCTGTTTGAAGACAATGCGCTTTCGCACGTAAACGTTGCATGGGTATTTTAGCGTGCCTACTTCAACATATGCATTTCGTACGAGCGAACAGCCACGAGCTGCAAGCTGGGGCATCAGTGCTTTTTTAGCATTTAGACGATTACTTATTTCTGCAAGTAGAAATTATGCGCATTATTTCGCTCTTTAGAGTGCTTTTTACTCATTTTCAGTCTTTAATTGATCATATTTATGGAGAGTGGCTACTCTTACCTTTATTCAGCATCACATCGCTGTTCAAGTGAATGCCGAAACGCGCGCCAGGTAAAGTATGACGTACACAAATTAGCGACGGACAGGTCGATCTCCCTCCAAATAAATAATGCCTCTACACATCGCTTTCGTGAACGTCGGCGTGCAGTTGAGGTCAAGAAATGATCCAGAACAAACCTCAAAATATTTAACCTTACTGCTGGCAGTTGCTCTTTAGAAAATGGGGATTTTTATAGCTGGTGCATTGTCTCCACAGCGGTACACTTGTTGTCTTGGCCGTGGTTCACTGTTAAAAATCCGTGATGGAATATGAGACATGTGCTTAATATTCAAAAGAGTGAGCGAATGTCGGTGACATATGCTCTCCTGTTGACTTCGATTGATTGATTGATATGTGGGGTTTAACGTCAAAAACCCATCATATGATTATAAGAGACGCCGTAGCGGAGGGCTCCAGAAATTTCGACCATCTGAGGTTCTTTAACATGACTCAAATCTGAGCACACGGGCCTACAACAGTTCCACTTTCATCGAAAAATGCAGCTGCCGCAGCGGGGATTTGAACCCGCGACCGGCGGGTCAGCAGCCGAGTATTTTACCCACCAGACGACTGCGGCGGGGCTCCCCTGCAGCTGACTTCTGCACCTGACTTCTGACTTCTGTACTTGATATTCATCATCAAATTACGCAACCACTAATCAAAGGTCGACAAATAGATTTTCAATTTTGATCCTTTTCTGTTTCGTGCCCTCCGTTTTTTTTTGCCATGCTTTCCTAAAATAACCAGTTCAACTAGTTTGGTAGAACATGAGCATCAACATACACTGGCCTGTGTTTCATAAAGCTGTCACGCATGCCTTAGTACTGTTTTATCTAGTGCACAACACAGTGTCATACCTCGATAACTGATGGACGCAAAGTTGTACTCTTTAATTGAAGTCAAAAGAGTAACAATGTGACTGCACATCCCAGTGTATGCCCAAATGCAGAGATGTATGATATCTTGAATAAAGTGTGCCATATAGCACTAGAAAATGTTTCCGTCTCAGAGCACCTTGTAGAAAAACGACCATCACCAGACAACGGGAAGAAACAGTAACACACAAATTCCATGGCATGCAGGTGACGATGAACGTGACGCGGGCGCCAGGCGCCCAGCTGGCGTGGCGACGGCAGGGGGGAAAGGGGGGGGGGGGCATTTTTTTCTCTTTTTTTCCGCGCTCACACTTGTGGCTGAACGGTTCTGCGTAAGTTGATGCCGGCTCCTGGCGCCAGGCTGGCGTGACGCATACGGCGGCTCTCCCGTTTTCTTTCTTTTTTCCCTTCTTGCACCTGCTCTTACCGGCTGTATGCGTGACTTCCGTGCGGCGCGCATGTCACGGGTATTTTTTTATTGCTGTGCTCCCTATAGACAGGATTTTAGCCGGTACACAGAAGCGCGCCGCCTATGTGCCGTTCGTTATCCGGCCCCTGACTTAGAGTGTACCTTTTACAATTGAGGGACTGAATGCTGCTATCGGTGAGTAAAACAGGCACACATCACCCGGCCATGACGAAGCAACCTATGAAGCCATTGCAAAGCTACCCCACGCGTCCCGCCTACGACTCCTTGAATATTATAATTCCCCGTTGATGTCTGGAGTGACCCACACTGAGTGGAATCAGGCGAAAATAGTGCCTATTTTGAAACCTGGTGAGCAGCCAACAAGCTACATCTCTTTCCGGCCTGTCGCCCTACTGAGTATAGCATTGGCAAGCTCGTGGAGCGAATGAATCACAAACGATCGACGACGTTTCTAGATAACCGCAACGAATTTCCCCAAGAAATGAATGGGTTTCGCCAAGGCAGGTCGGCTGTTGACAATGTCATCCCACTTGTCTCTTCCTTTGAAAGGTACCTCTCCGTAGGTCGAATCCGGACAGCCGTATTCCTGGGCATCAAGGCAGCTATCGACTCAGTCTTTCACTATGCCATTCTCGCAACCATGGATGATCTTGGCTTAGGAGGGATGCTATATAAATGGATTGAGAACTATCTAAAAGAGCGGGAAATATATATGAGTGCTCCAAACGGTCCCACACAGTTCTATATAGTAGAGAAGGGTTTACCTCAGGGTGCCGTGCTCAGCCCGCTTCTTTTCAACATTACCCTGACAGACATAACAAAGACACTTCCTCGAAGAGAACACATCACGATTTACGCCGATGACATCTGTACCTGGAGCACTTCAACTTCACGTTACATCACCAAACAGCAACTTCAAAAAGTTTTACAGAACATCTCCACATATCTAGCGCCCTGAGTCATGCACCATTCACAAGAAACGAGCACAGCCAATGCTTTCACAAGAAAGAAAATGAGCAAGTATGCACTATTCTCCGTCGACAGCTGCTGACATATGTATAGTTTCAAAGATTTCTGGGAATCGTCATCGACAGAAATCTTATCTGGTCTCCTCAGGTGAAGAAAGTTCGAACTAGAATAGTAGCAGCAACTCAACTCTTTAAATTCCTGGCTGGAACACGATGGGGATGTAAATGCCGCTACGTGGCTTGATAGCGCTCATCAAGTCACGTCACCCGTGAGACATAAGTGCTACCAGGCAGTGTTCTTGGAAAACAAAGCACATGGCTCTGAGACGGGTGTGCGCACCCGTCTCAGAGGTGATAAGGTGCAGAACGCAAAGCGACGGGTAGGTGCCACCATCGTCTCGTTTTGGCAAAGCGTTAGAAGCACTCACCTTTCCGTGCAAGCGTTAGATGGGGAGCGCAGAGTGATAAGCGCTACGGTCCTTAAAGCTACTTATGTATGCCTTTTCTAGTAAAAGGCGCACATGCAGAATATATACGTGTTACTATGGTGCCCCAGACACGTGCAATAATTTCTTTTTAATCGACAATTGCACAAGTATGAACGCTGAACCTTGAGCAACATAGGTGGGCGCTGCGGATGGGGTAGGCCGTTTCAAATGCCCGACGCTGCTAAGAGTGGACAAACCGACAAATGTACAGACAGACAGACAAAACTTTTGCGTCGAAGGTCTCTAAGAAAGACTATCGTCTTTAACGGGCCACTCACCAGGCCCCATACCAAATTTTAGTTAGACAGTGGAAGTTGTTGGGTGTCCGAGGAGGAACATTTTGCCACAAAAATTTTTCGAATCGGTTCATCACGAGCGGAGAAAACAGATTTTTTTGAAGCGGCGCGAAACGAGGATGAGAGGAGGCGAGCTCGAAACCCTTGCCGCTCCTCCGCGTAGCCTTCGCAAGCCAAATCTCTTCCCCATCCTCTCCAGCGTCCAACCATGAGGTGACGTACG
This sequence comes from Rhipicephalus microplus, assembly GCF_013339725.1. Classification (NCBI taxonomy): domain Eukaryota; kingdom Metazoa; phylum Arthropoda; class Arachnida; order Ixodida; family Ixodidae; genus Rhipicephalus; species Rhipicephalus microplus. The sequence goes on along the minus strand of NC_051170.1, from coordinate 119,089,443 downwards.
CATGACGTTCCCAAACAAGTCAAACCCCCGAGCACGCGAGCAGCGTTACATTGTTGACCACCGTTATTTTGTGGCCTTCTGCCTGTTTCTGCGGGATGGTTTGGAAACGTGGTAGAATAGATGAGCACAATGAGTGCGCGAATGAGTAGGAGCGTTCCACGGCGGTCCTTTGCTTGATACGCTGACCACGGAAACGCGAACGCATGCGCAATGATGGCACATTAGCTTTGCATCTCGTAGCATTTCACGGGAAAAAAATTAAAAAAAAACGTGCACAATATTTTATTGCGTCTCATTATTTATTTCAGGTTTTAATAATCTCTTGAAGCAACAAATACAAAAACTACGCATGTTGTCTTGAATAATTTTTGCCATGTCACGTGGTATACTGCTGACAACGTCAGAGCAGAGTCGTCTACGTAGTTGACCAACGTCACTGCATTGCCGTGTACGTAGGGCCATGCATACGTCCACGTCATGCCCTCATTCTCTAGGCATGCGCCGGGAGAAGGGAGGGGGAGCAGCGTTCATCTTGAAATTTGACCCATTTCTTCGGCGCGTAGCGTTGCAAATTTTGGCAGACGTGATCATGAACGCCTCGTCTACGCATTGTGCTCTCAGCTCAAAATTGTCAAACCTGGTGAGTGGCCCTTTAAAACCATTTCCTTCACCGAGTTTGCCTAGCTCACAGCAATTCTGCTTTCGGCCAAGCTGTGAGAATGCTTCAACTTTCCCCTGTTAGTCAGCCCAAACAATTAATGCCTGCAACATGTCCTTCCTGAATGGTTTCGCGTCTAACTATAAAGCAAGTTGTACCTGGCATCACTGGGGCAAAGAGACGAATGTCACAGGCTGCGCTGTTGTAGACCACTCTTCTCTTCTTAGCCGAGAACTGCTCAGCACTCGCACATTTACACTGATGTCTCAACCACTCTGGAGCCTTCCGCTTATGGACTTTATAATTTTTCTACAATACAAATGCTATCCTATTGACTGCAATGAAAGACATCCTTAACGTCAGCAGAACTTAATGTCATCAAAGAAGCTGTCTTTTTAATCTTGCGCCAAACTGCGGACCGATGGGTAATTTTCACTGACTCCAAGAAAGCACTACCAATATTGTTCAACCTCCTAAAGAAAACGAATTCTCATTCCGTTTCATTCGACATTGCAAATCTACATCACATGGCTATTACCACAGGGAAATCTATTACATTTCAGTGGATACCGGCTCATTGTGGCATTATAGCCAACTAAAAAGCAGATTAAGCAGCACGCAAAGGTCTTCGACATCACAATTACAGACGAACTGATTTCACGAAATTAGATGCTGCTCAGATGGCTGAAAGACTTGCGTTTGAAGAAAATAAGAGACGCCGGAACCTTTTGACACATCATTATGCTTTCCTTCACTCAATCGGTCCCTATTTCAGAACAAGACTCTCATTCGAAATTCCTCGACATCTAGAAACGTTATACCATCATATTTCGACCAATAGAGGAAACGGGAACCTTCTGGAAAGTAAACCTGAACGTTGTAGCCTCGGAAATTGCTGCACTTGTTGAAGAGAACGTGCGTTCTTTCCGAGTGAACAAAGATGGAAGTTTCTCAAACACCATGAGCTTCCTTGCTTCAGTCAAAAGCTTGTTGTCTTGTGCGCAGGTGGCTGGCTTGCTGGTGAAGCCATTCAATCCGGAGCCTTACAATCGAAATGTAGGCAAAATCAGATATGTGCCCCCAGAGTACACAGAATAACAACTTACAGAATACTTGAGAGAGGTAGGAGTGATACCGACTAGATGCCAGACTTGTTACATACGACAAGAAGATGGCACTGTAGCATCGCACCCACTGATAAGTGTCATTTTACAATTCAGATGTGAGAGACCTCTTCCAGAGAAAGTATTCCTTGGATTTACAAGCCATTCAGTTGAGGAATACCTGGGCCCAGCAAGACGCTGCTATAATTGTCAGAAGTTTGGACATTTGGCGAAAAATTGCCGAGGAACAAGGCGCTGCAAAATAAGCGCCGAAGACCACCATCGCAGGGACTGCAAATCGATGACACAACCTAAGTGTGCCAATTGCAAGGAGCCCCACGCTACATCGTTCTCTGGATGCCCGCATAACAAGGTGGCTTCTCTTTAATATCAACATGACATCCTCTATGGTGGCACGCAACAGCATGGCGCGCCTGAGCCCAACATGAACACCATGAACCCTGCACGGCCTCCTCGACCGCAAGCGTCTAAACGCCACAACCCTGTAATGACGTACGCGCAAGCTGCAAGAGAACAACGAAAGCAGGAGAAAAATGCGGGGGCATCTACAAGCCATCAGCATGCTCGACAAGAATCTCAGGAGGGACCTCAAGAGAAAAGTAACCACATGGTTGACATCCGAGAAAGCACGAGCACATCGCGTCTAGTAAGTTTAATGCAACCAGAAAACTCCTCTGTGTCGATAGCTCATCTTGTCATACCACTGTTATTCTCGGCTTTCAAAGCCACACTACCCGCGATCCCACTGGCTAACATCCTTCCTGAGGTCAAAGCCATCTTGTCGATGGAACAGGTAGTGTTACAATGAGCCACAACAGTCACTAAGCAGGCAAGACATGAATAATTGTTATCAAAATGTCGCAATCTTCCAATGGAATTCGAATAGTATTCACCCTAAGTGTGCAAACTTCAGAAAATTTGTGGCTCAGAGCTCCTTTCCAGTTTTATGTATTACAGAGGCCGGGGTAGACACTATACGTTTTGGTTATCGAGCTACGCGGTGTATATGTCCTCTAGATCTACAGGACCGAGCAGAGCGATGATATGTGTTAGAAAAGATCTGCCATCAGTACAGTTGAATGCTACATCATCGGATTATCCAGAATATGTAGCATGTGAGGTTATATTCGGTCGAGTAAACAGTTGTGAGCGTTTACCTCCAGCCTTCACAAATATCTCGCTTTCTGCATTGACAGCACTTTTCCAGAAGTACACGAAAGCTGTGGTATAATGCGGAGCTTTCAATTCTCACAATGTCATGTGGGGAAGTGCGTACTGCGATCGTCGTGGAAAGGACCTACAAAAAGCAATTCAGGATAGTTCGTTATGCTTGTTAAATGATGGTTCTGTGACGTTCCTACGGGGTTTCAATTACTAGAGTTGCCTAGACCTCACGCTCTGCTCACATGATATTGCATCTGGGGCTTCATGGTGAACAGACATTGAAACAAGGGGTAGTGATCATTTACCTATCCTAATACAGCATTCAAAACTACGCTTTTCTAAATATAGGCCCTCAGCAAAGAGATTAACTGGCAAGCATTTCGTTATCATATATCACATCAAGCTGATACTGTTACTGACACTGACAGCTTAGTATCACTCATAGAAAACAAATTAAATCAGTGTTCCAAATTCGTTCAAATTCCTGAAGGTTACGCTTGAGTAGACGCTGAATACGAAAGACTTAGGGCCATTCGCCGCAGAGTTGATAGAAAATACAGACGCACGGGTCTGCTTGAAGATTACCGCGACTGTCAAAAAGCGCATGACCACATGATACGACAACTGGATAGTTGATGTTTAGTGAAACGGATTAACGTGTACCCAAATCTGAGCACACGGGCCTACAGCATTTTCGTCTCCATCTAAAATGCAGCCGTCGCCAGCTGGATTAGATCCCACGACCTACGGGTCAGCAGCCGAGTACCTTAGCCACTAGACCACCGTGGCGAGGCGCGGATCGATGTCAAATGCTATCCGAAAGCCTAAAAATACCGAATCAACTTGACAAACTTTATCATATGAACTTAAAACACCATAAGAAAATTCGCACAGTTGTCAAAAGTCCGACTGAATCCCGTCTGGTCGGGGAAAAACATACTGCAAAGTAACAAAAACGCCGACCAAGGTGAAATACACAAAAGTTAAAAAATGTTTTGGCTCCCGTGTGGGGAGCCAAAACGTCTTTTTAGCTTTTGTGGATTTCACCTTGGTCGGCGCATTTGTTACTTTGCACCATTCGCACAGTTGTGTAACACGTGACAGACCAGACCAAAATTCATGCTGAATTGCGCAGAAAAAATCATTTGTTTCAAAGTGCTTTACAATAACATTATATATAAGATGTTTAGGAGTCCCGCAAGATACCCTGCTAAAGAAAATTAGCCGGTAGCTGGAAACAATGTTTTTGTTCCTAGACTTTGGTATAGGTACATAATATTCTACCTTCTATTCAAATGGCCGTTTCCGAAATACACGCGATTTAGAGAGCTAAAAAAGAGGCTAAAGCTCTTGCACACTACTTCAATACGTGAATAAAATTAGCATCTGTTCCTTGATGAGAGTTTCGTTTAAGTATTCGAGCACACCACTAACACCACTAGCGAAGATATCAATGCTATTCATAGGTTCAAATCATTGGGTGTCGTGTATTACACTTCCATTGAAAATGATTCACAGATCATAGATTGGAAATAGCCCCGCCGTGGTAGTCTAGTGGCTAACGTACTCAACTGTTGACCCGCAGGTCGCGGGATTGAATCCCGGCTGTGGCGGATGCATTTCCGATGTTGGCGGAAATGTTGTAGGTTCGTGTGCTCAGATTCGGGTGCACGTTAAAGAACCCCAGGTGGTCGAAACTTCCTGAGCCCTCCACTACGGCGTCTCTCATGATCATATGGTGGTTTTGGGACGTTAAACCCCACAAACCAATCAAATAATCATAGATTGAAAATATAGATTTAACCAGGCAACCTTCTCTACATCTTTCGAAAATGATGGGACGACGACGAAGTGTATTTCTGCCGAACACTGCCTATAACGTTGGGTGTTTTTTGTGTGAATTTACGTTCTATCCGAGGATCATCGCTCTCCTGCGGGCAGCGATGGATCCAGGCCCCACCGTACGCAATCCTGACTTGGCGTCACCTTCGACGTCAACCTCAAGGAAGCGCAACAGCCGGGAGGACGACAGCACCAGTGACAGCACTGAACTGTACACGGCGAGTAGTGAAGACAGCGACGAAGATTTCATCCCTGCAGTGAAGCGTAAAGCTAAAAGAAGAATGGTCGGCGCGTCTTCGCCAGCTAGCGTCTCTACCATGAAGGCGGCGTGCAGTTCTGAACGCCATACCATTCTTTTTGTTCCTGTCGACTCTTCGATCAACCTGAAGAACATGAACAGGCAAGTGATATCAGCGCGTCTCGAAGCTATCGTGCCTAATGAGATAAAGGATATTAGACTCAACCCACGGAAGAATATCCTGGCCATAGATGTTGAGCACCCGGCTGCGCTACATACCCTGCGAACTGTCACTGAGCTTGTAGGCATCTATCTCAGAACTTACATTCCGCAGGATAGTGACACGACGACAGGCGTCATTTATGACATTGATGTTTCCATATCGAACGCAGACCTTCCTGTACTGATAAAGCCAGCTACTGGGGCAACGGACATATTGCAAGTATGCCGGCTTGGCAAATCCCGTTGCATCAAGGTGGCCTTCAGAGGTGATTGCATCCCATCACATGTAAAGGTTGGTCATTTTCGTCACGTTGTCCGACCATACATCCCAAGACCACTACAGTGCCACAACTGTCTAAAACTGGGTCATGTTAGTGCTGTGTGCAACAACAAGCAAGCATGCCCACGTTGTGCTTGACCCCACAAAGCAGAGGCTTGCCAAGCAACTCTCCTAAAATGCAGCAACTGCAACGGGAACCATGAGACCTCGTCCAAAGACTGCCCAGTACTGAAGAAAGGGAGGAGCATTCTGAGACAAATGGTTAAAGACGGATCCTCACGAAAGGAAGCGGTAACGGTTGTTCAACGACGGCGTTCCCGTCGACGGCGGTGCTCAAAGAAAAGAAAAAGCAGTCCTGTGCCGAAGGTGCCTTCACTAACGCCGCCGGCACCACCACCACCACCGCCACGACCACAGAGACCTCCCCCGCCCTCGCCACCAGGTGGGGTACGTCCAGAGGTGCCGGAAGACACTGTGGCGATACAGAGAACATCCGGCTCTGACTGGCCCACTTTACCGCGGGTACACGTGTCTACGGAACCACACTATCGACAGACAACAACGAATATGCCCCCAGCGGGCAGTCTGTCCGCCCAAGAGGTACAAGTCTTTTCTGTATTGAGGTCGTTCATGAGTGTTATTCGCACTCTATTGGATAGTTTACAGATCCCTGCCGCTAAATGCGCGCTGCAAATTTTGGACACACTAGAACCAGTTCTTGCCGGACTTCAGTAACAAGATGGCGCACCATAGACCGCATCAGCCTTTCTGAGAAAAAGTCAAGCGTGCTTCCACAATTCAGTGGAACGCAAGAGGTCTACAGTCAAGAATGCCTGAGTTCCGACAATTCATTTTTGAAAATAAGTTTCCCATCATCATCATTTGTGAACCACATTTTTCAAAAATACCTCATCTGTCGGGCTATGAATCGTTCGTTTCTTCAACGTGCATTGAGCGAAGTCAAGTTGCTGTGTACATCCGTAAAGAACTCACTTACGTTCTCCAGAGAGTAGAGTCTCACAATGGAAATCACTACGTGTGTCTATATGTTGAAAAGAAGAAGTTGTCGTTTACGCTGATAGGCGCATATATAGCGCCGTCAGGTCGACTAGATCAACAGATATTGAATGGTATATTTGCAACGACTCCAGCACCTTGGATATTGATCGGTGACTTCAACGCCCATCATCCATTGTGGGGAAGCATCAGGACAAATCGAAAAGGCAAGGACCTAGTTGATCTCACATCAGAGCACGGGCTTCAGGTGCTGAACGACGGCAGCCGTACTTATCTCCGAGGAGTAACTTACAGCAGTTGCCTGGACTTGACATTAGAGTCGCGTAGCATTGTCACGAAAGTCCAATGGTTCACAGATATTGAAACACATGGCAGTGACCATATCCCCACGTACGTGACAGTCAGAGGTTTGGGCGATTCTCCTTCCCCTGGACATTCAAGACTTATTGACTGGGAAGAGTTTCAGATATCAGTGGAGAGCAAGTGCATACACGAACCACCGGAATCCATTGAAGAAGTGATTAGTTGTGCAATGGAAACTTCCACGAAGATATGTTCGAAAGAATCGAGACGCACGGCACTCGACCAATAGTTGGAACACCTTCGAGCGGTCCACCGACGTGCCGAAAGACGATACAGACGCACGAAATCTATCTCTGACCTCAGAGAATCCAGACGCATTCAGAAAAAAAACCAGCGTCGAATGCACAAACTTCATGAACAACGGTGGAAGAATTTTTGTGACTCGATAGACCCTCGAAAACCCTTGTCTCCCGTATGGAGGACTCTTCGAAGTATTCACTCGCATCCGCAACAGCGTCACCCCTTCACCGCTCTGGCGCTACATCAACGTCGCTCACAGCTTGATGTTTCTGGGGAATTTTGTGCAAAGATCGCCGGCGACATCTCTATACCGATCGATCTAATGCCACAAGATGTTCCAGTCGCACGAGATCAGCAAATGGAGGTTGCATTCACCATGGAAGAACTTCATGCGGCATTGAACACATGCAGACGCTCATCGTCCCCAGGTCAGGATGGAGTGACCTATACTGCCCTACGTCACCTAGGCCGGAAGGCACAGCGCTGTCTCCTGGACATTTTCAATAAGTCTTGGCATGATGGAATGGTGCCTGATGAGTGGAAGTGTAGTCGCTTGGTGCCTTTGCTGAAGCCCGGAAAGTCTCCATTCGACTTGACATCATACCGGCCTATAGCACTAGCAAGCTGCGTTGGTAAGGTCATGGAGAGGATGCTGCTTACACGCATGGAATGGTACCTGGAACATTATAACATCTATCCTGATGCTATGGCTGGTTTTCGACGAGGTCGGTCCTCAGTTGATAGCGTTATTGACTTAGTGACCTCTGTTCAGCATCAGAAAGCTCAGAAGCGGCTGTCGGTAGCTCTTTTCTTAGACGTGAAGGGTGCCTATGACAACGTGACCCACGAGGCTGTTCTCAATGCTCTTGAAGCAGCTGAACTTGGAGGTCGTGTCTTTCGATGGGTAAGAAGCTACCTCACAAAGAGATCCATGTTCGTTTTAACTAAAGATGGGTCTACGAATAAGTATTTCACAAGTCGTGGGGTGCCACAAGGTGGTGTTTTGAGTCCAACACTTTTCAACCTGGTTCTCGTGGGGCTCACTGAAATGCTGCCACAGACGGCTTATATATCTCTCTACACTGACGATATCTGCATTTGGGCGTCCGGCGTGACACGGCCTCAAGTACGCGCAAGAATACAGAAAGCGGCAACAATGACATCGACATACCTTCGCCAGCAAGGTTTGACTATCGCCACAGAAAAATGCGCAGTGGTGGCGTTTACACGCAAACCGATGTCTTTCTACTCATTGTGCATCGATGGCAGATCAATCCCATATAAGAGCACTCATAGATTCTTAGGCGTCATCGTAGATCGTGACCTAACCTGGAGTCCGCATGTCACATACCTAAAGAAAAAGCTCATTGGCATTGAGAATGTATTCAAGTTCGTCGCCGGAAAATCATGGGGCCCATCCGTGCACTCCATGTTGCAGCTTTATACAGCCCTCTTTCTCAGAACTCTCCGGTACAGCCTTCCTGTCCTGTCCAACACGTGCAAGACTAACATCCGTGCACTGCAAAGCGTACAAGCCCAAGCACTTCGGACATGCCTTGGCCTTCCAAGATGCTCATCGACAGTGTCAACTCTTGTTATTGCACAAGAACAACCAGTCACAACGCACATCATTGTCGAGATGCTGAGAGCGCACATTCGGCATTTATCACGGCTACCGTCACATCATTTAGCGTGTTTGACAGCTCGGAGGCCCCAATCTTCGTACTGCGGTATCGTGACAAAACATCAGGACATACTACCGCCTGGCTTCAAACTTGCGATGCATCCAGCAACTGCGCCATGGAGTCTTCGTCAACCTGACGTGCGCTTATCAGTTCCTGGAATCTTTAAGAAGGCACGCATGTCAACGCTAGCCCTGAAGCAATTGACTTTGCGTCTGTTGGACGAAATATACTTCGACCGTATACATGTTTACACCGATGGCTCCACTAATTCCAACAGCTCCACAGGAGCAGTGGTTGTTCCATCTGAAAATGTGTTGCTTCAGTACAAGTTTTCTCACACCACGACGTCGACAGCAGCAGAGCTCGCAGCACTTCAAGGTGCAGTAAAGTACATTCTTCGCCAGCAACCTAACCAATGGGCCATCTTTTGCGACTCTAAGTCAGCCTTACAGTCACTACGGTTTGTTATGCAGCACGGGCTACATGAACAATCACTATATCAGATAAGACACGACTACCACGAAGCGGTCGTGGAAGGTCACGATATTGTATTTCAGTGGTTGCCGAGTCATTGCGGAATCGTCGGCAATGACCGCGCGGATGAAGCTGCTCGATCGGCTCATGACCAAGACCAGCGCACGCCCATTCCACTCTTGAGAACGGACGCTGCAAGGCTACTACAATCACTTGCTCGCCGTATATCTCTCCTACAATGGAATACGCAGGGTTTCTCCAACACGCACCTGTACTCGATCGACCCAAACTTGCAACTTTGTTTGCCATCCGGGTTCCCACGATGCGCTGAAACTTTACTGTGTCGCATGAGGTTGGGCGTGGCATTTACGAATTCGTACTCTCGTCTCCTTGGAATGGCGAGCACTTCGGCATGCAACATCTGCGCCTGCGAGGAAACGCTTGAGCACATTCTATGTCATTGCCCAGTATACCAGACTGAACGACGTATTATGGAAGCCAAGCTCTGTCAGCTGGATTCACGGCCGCTTACAGAAGAGAAGATTCTGGGACCTTGGCCGACGGCTTCCCTTACGCGCAAAGCCACGAAAGCCCTCTTGTACTTTTTAAAGACCACCAAACTTCACGACCGCTTGCGAAAGAACTGTGCGAGGCCGTGCTGTGTAGTCTCGAGCTGACTATTTATGCTTCTCTTTCTTACTCCTTTTCTTTTCTGTCTCTCTTCGTTCTATTATTCCCCTTTTCCCCACCCCAAGTGTAGGGTAGCCCACCGAGCCAAGCTTGGTTAACCTCCCTGCCTTTCCTCTCTATTTATCTCTCTCTCTCTCTTTTCGAAAATGATATTTCGCTAACAGTTATGTTCGGAATGTCAAGAGAGTCCTTCCTATTCGATTTCACATATTTTCATACATCTTTGGGATAGACTCGTTTTGAAAAAAGGCGCCCCTAGTGCCGTGGACGCGAACTACAGTATGCTGCCATTGTGAGGGCTCTGCAGCAGACGACGCACGCTGTGTGTCCCAGCGACGCTGATGCGCGTTTCTTGCAGCGCACACAGACACATCTTGCGTTGCTGCAGGATGCGGACCACATCAGGCGGGCACGCCAATGAGAGTCTCTTGCAGACTGGATGCATGCATTGCCAGTCATAAGTCAAACTGCACGTCCAACCCGTTGAAGGGTACAAAATATTGCTCAATGTGAAGTGGAAGAAGCTCAGAAAGTTTATCGGACAGTACTAAGAGCTCGTTCAAGTTAGAAAGCGGTGCGACTGCAGCGGGTGATACGGAGGACTAGCGGTGAACACAAACATGGCAGCACTCACGCATTTGACGGCTCATTTTCCATGCCTCATGATGGCGCTAGCTATCCCACGCTCCTATGTGAAGCGAAACTGACGAAAAGCTCACCTTCAGGTGGCGTATTTATGAGAAGGGTCTATTACTAATCATCTTGGAAAACAAAAAGCTATCTTTCGCTTCTCCAAATGTTTTTTGAAAGATGACTTAACTCAGCAAGTTTTTTTAGCATCTGTATCTGTAGTTCATGATTAATGAAAACGCTTGAAACTGCAATTTTTTTTCCAAAAGTCCCACTGTCCACAAGCACCCTGTAAGCGCAATCTTTCGCGTGGGAATCACGAATCTTCAGGCACGTTCTTAAGACATACCATTGCCTTTTTCTGAAGGATAGTCCTTCGAGCTTCATAAGTTATCAGTCATGTTGCCAGCTGCTAAGTAATCTTGTATATAATGGGTCCTGTGACAAAGCAGCACGTATCGGGGCATGGGTATCCATCAGGTCATTTCGAAGATGTAAAAACTGCGCAGCACGCCCATGCATTTCACAAATAATTCATGTCAAGCACGCGCGCTGTTGTACCATCACCAACACAAAGGAACTCGACGATATCATCATGATTTTATGGCAGCGCGGAAGCCGAAAAGAAGGAGGGTGTGATGCTTCATCTGCTGTTCAACAATTCATTTTTCAGATGGTGCAAGAAAGAGCCCCATACGTGCGCGCATGCTGTCGCTATTCTGGACTTAACTGCGACAGTGGGAACTGTGCCAGCAATATTTTTCGCCTTTCATTTTTTTTCCATGTCACTGTAGGCTTGGCCACGTAATCTGTACAATAAATTAGAGCTCATATTTTTGCGTACAGCAGAAAGTGCTTCCCCCTTCCCTAGGTTTTCGGACGTAGATCCACAGAAGTACACGTTATTATTTCAATATCATAGCCGAACATATTTCTGTTAACTAGATACCGGCTGCGGCGACAACAGCAAGTTAACATGTGTATGTTTCGATAAGATGTCGCTACACATCACCACTGGCATTCGCTCTAAAATGCACCATTGCTGCAGAGTTCAGATGCTATCTTTTGCCGTGTCATTTGCGCAGATTACCCAGTCTACTCGACGCTTTAGAGGCGTGTAGTTTCAGTGAGCCCTGAATACGGGCGCCAGCCACACCACAGCAAAGACTGCACAACGACTCGCATTAACAGAAGCGATATTGCTGCAAACCCGCGGCGCAAAAAGGACAGCGTGACCATAGCTGACCAGCCACTACCGCTTCACGTTCAAGCGTTTTCTCCACATCACTTCCATTGTTCCTGATGACATCTGTAGACTTGGACAAACTGTGCTCTTACCTCTCGCTCATGCGAGCTGATCAAGTGTATTCCTTGCAAGATGATCCTTCACTCACCATTCCTCTGATCAGGGGACTTCCCTTACCAAGAGCTGTTGCTAGCATCCGCCGACACGTTGGCGCTATCAGTGACATAGTAAGTCGCGTCCACTACATACGCAAAATATATGCGTACCTGTCTAAGAAAGGACTTGTTGGTCCTTGGGTTCTTTATCGAGTCAGTGATAACCAACGTATACCCGAAGCCGCTGACGTGATTCACCATTTGAGGGAGACAGATTTGAACTGCTATTTTACTCACTCGTTAAGTGTAACGACGGAACGCACTCACATCTGCGCAGTGGTGAATGAAGTTGGACTGCAAACCAACAGCCCGATAGGGTGCCTTGAAATCTACTGCTTCTGCATATGGCCGTCGTTGAGATGTCTCGCAGCCTTGAGACCGACAGATGGATTTTCCGCTGGACAGAATGAAGTTCTTGAACACATGCTCGGCGATGATGCTGAAGATTTCGAATGTGGCATGTACGAAGACCTGGATTTGACTCAACAGGCCGCCACAAATGTGGCTTTCGATGAAAATGGTGATGCTTCCAGAGAAACTTGGGAGGCTTCCTAAGAAGATTATTACACGGTCACGGAAGACATTTGGGCCTCTAAAAAAAGATCGTAGGGCTTCAATGAAAGATATTCAGAAATGCGGACGTTGTTTTGTTTAGCGAGATAGAGCACCGGGGAACGCAGATATGTTGAGTGGTAAGCAAGAGAAAAAAAGAGGTGAGTTGTACATGTGAAATGTTCAGTTGAGTTGCTCAAGGGCACAATTTTGATCAATGTTACTAGTTACGCGCTTTTGAATAATGGTTCAGTTTCGAATCACAGTCGTGTACCATGGAACGTGGGCTAATTTGAAATCGGTAAATCTAAATTGACCATCCGCAGGGTTCTAGTGATAATGGTGCTCGGTTGCTGAACCGAAGGTGTTTAGATTGAATTCCGGCCGTCAAAATGAATTTTAAAGACAGCGATGTGCTAGAAGGCGTTGTGCTTAGATGTTGAGCGCGTTAAAGCTAGGTGGTCGACCTTCCGAAAGCCATCTACTATCGCATTTCTTATAATCACAGTGTTTCTACGTGATGTAAATCTCCCACTGTTATTTAATTCTTGTCTGTCAAGTATCTGCTACAGTGCAGGAATTCGGAGTTTTCCGCTGCTTGTATTCGCAGTATTTGCGTCTAAAGGCTGTTATGCGAAGTTCCTCGTGAGATGGATAGTCGTGAAACAGTATATTTGGATACCGACATAGCTGCATTTCCCAAATAATTTCGTATTGCATGAAAGCATGGCGACAACATTCATTTTTTTCAATAATGATGGTATTTTCAAGTGAGCGTATAGATATTTATCAGAATCTTCATTTCTTGCATTGTAATTTTTTGCAGCTTTCAATACGGAGTCACCTGACGAACGACCTCATGCTGTAATGAGTGGTACTATGACTCAGCTCTGCCAAAGCCACATTTTAACCAGTGTCAATTTGGTGTAAAATTACACTTCAGCATACGGCACAGCTGTTAAGCACTTTTTTAAGAATCTATTCATTGTCCTCTTCAAGCAGTGACAAAAGCTTAGAAAACATTTCACAGGTTACTCGCCTAAAGAGGCCTCGCAGACTGTGACGTGTAAAAACCACTGCAAACTCTGCTGCATGGTCTTGTTCTCTGCTGCATAAATATTTGACATGGCACAAACTTTCAGAATGTGCCTACCGTCTGAGCAAACTCATTGCGAGGAGTATATCGGGGCTGGCACACTGAACCTTTCCTCAATATTACTTTGGATCGCTTGAAAAATGTCAATAAAATAGTGGGGTTGAAACCACACGTGTCTATGTTACCGTGTTTCGCACACTTTCTTATTTCAAAGTACTTCCTCTTTTTGGATTTCAGCAAATTAGACCCTAGAGGCACCTCGCCGGGGTGATCTAGTGGCTAAGGTACTCGTCTGCTGACCCACAGTTCGCGGGATCGAATCCCGGCTGTGAGTGCTGCATTTTCGATGGAGGCAAAATGCTGTACACCCGTGTGCTCAGATATGGGTGCATGTTAAGAACCCAAGGTAATAGAAATTTCCGGAGCACTTCACTTCGGCATCTCTCATAATTATATGGTGATTTTGGATGTTAAACCCCACATATCAATTGTAAAACCATAGAGGCAAATTTCAACACGGTCTGTGCATTTGAGGTAGCATGCCAGACAATTCGTAGTGCTTGTTCGTGGCAAGGAAATGTTAATTTTGAAATACAATTGCGCATGAGGGCTCTGCATGCCGTTAGCACAGTTCAAAGCGCCAGCCTCTCTGAAACTCGTGACTTAAGTACTGGCCCATTGCCACCTCCAGCGAGACTGCACCTGCACCTTCTATTATCTGGCAATATTGCGCAACCACTACAAACGTACGGAAGAATACTTCCGTACTTTAGCTTTGTTTTACAATGTTCTGCTAGGCGCTGCTGCTTCTAGTGTGTGACAATATTTTCAGCGGATAGACTAATTTCGACGAAGTTCTTGATACCCGGGCGCTGTGTCGGGCAGCTGCATGTGATTCGGGCGTCATTGCTGGAGTGGAGTCTCCGCATGTTCAAGCGGGCATTTGTGATGACAACATTTGGTAAGCCTCTGTTTACGGTAGTTGACTCGACCTGCAGCGAAAATGTGGCATCATAAATCTGTGTAAATCATAAAATGTGTGCTTGCAACATTAGTTCGTGTGATGAACTGTGGGCGATGTTCATTGCTTTTGAGGAGTCTTTCAGAAGGCCGGAATGCGCCTCACGACTAACTTAGCTTTGAGCCGCTCAGAGGGATGTTTCACTAAAATGATATATAGCCCTTCTTATACTCAAAACCACCTGTTAAAACGTACAAACAATTGTTCATTACTTCATTTTCTATTGGATACATATGCAGCACCTTGACAATGCCATCGCAAAAGCACCTCAGGCAAATAACACTTTCGGACATGGATTTTATATGCAAGTTCCCGGTGTAGCGGTTTCTCTCGCAGTCCTCTGAACAAAAAAGCAGGAATTACATTTTTTTTTTCATCCCACTGTCGCATAGGCCCAACAATCGGACACTGCCAGCGTAGGAGATACTATATATTTGCATAATTAAAGCTAATATATTTTAATGCTGCAGCTATTCTTATTGAAAATGCGTAAACAATCCACTCACGAGAAGCCAATGCATGTATGCGGAGTGTAATCTAAATTGCAGTTACGGCAAGTTTCGCGAACCAGCAAAGCCTGCACGACGATACGCATCAATAAAATTTGTGGTGCTCGACAGCTAACTCAGAGGTCATGAGATCAAAGACCGGCCGCGGCGCCCGCATTTTCACTGAAGGTAAATGTGGTCGAGGCATGCGTACTTAAACTTACAATGGAAGAAACTTTTGAAATTCTGCACTACGGGGCCGTTCATAATCATATTACACGATATTGGGTCGTTAAGTTTGATAAAATATTATTATTATCAATAAAATATTGGACGAAACTTTCTGAACCTAAACAGCGCAAAAAATACAAACACTAAACGTGTCCACAAAGCCTTAGACCTCCAGGGGACCGCTATTGTAGAGAAGAATTAGCGATGAGCAGCAAGCGCGCAAAATCAGGGAAGCAATTCATATGGTATGAGATATGAGCGAACGATTGCACTACGTATCTGACAGATTGCTTAACCCTTGGAATATGGAGTTTGACGCAACAGGCATGCGTATAATTAACGTTTTTAGCGCGATAGCGTTATCTCTTTCGTTACAGCACAAAAATGGTTATTTTTCATACGTTCCGGGAAAAAAGTTTTCGTGAGCCTAAAAAGTACTCCAGCGCGCATTGCTGCATACAAAGTTTTGCAAAAGAAAATGCTCTGGTGAATGGCATATATTCTAGAACAACAAAACTACTTCAGAATGAATAACAACGTGAAAACAGAATATTGCTATGTTCGAGCTGGTAAACCATGCAATAAAAACACTATATATCCGATAATAGTCTAAACAAAGATAATTCAGCATATACACAAGCAGACGCACGGACGGATGGACGCATGGACGAGTGAAAGCAAGAACGAACGGATGAACGGAAGCGCGCGCGGACTGACGGATTCTTCGCCCTACACATCATTATGCACTCCGTGTATATGCTGTGCTTTTTTTTCAGTATTCCACGACATGAAGTTTTAGGCATTTGTAGCCGGCGAACACACACAAACAATCTTTCAATAGTCAGCCATTTCGGGCCAATGCGATTTTGTGCGCTGTGGTCAAATCGACAACTGAAACGAGCCAGTCCGCCGTCTTGCCCCGGGAACATTCTTGTATACGAATGTCACCAAAAACGCTACTCAAATCACAGAATAGTGTACCTCGTTGTTGGAGACTGTAAACATGGCAGAACATGTCGTATAATACATCTCAGAGGGCTCATGCGCTGTTGCTGGTAATATCTCCATGCCGCAATCCATATTGCAAGATCTTGAATGACTTGTGTGAGCTCAAATGCGGAAATGGGCTTTACTTCTTCCCTTCACTATCTCTTCTACAGGCGCTATTTTTTCAGCGATGCTTATTTCACCATAATACACGACAACACTGTCAGCGCTAAGCGTTGAGTGTATCAGATGTTCAAATTTTTCGTCCACACGCCATTATCAGCACTACACCAGTCGAAGTTGCTATATATACCACGGAGTAAAATTGATAGGTGCTGCCCACTTTTAATGCTGGACAAGAGAGAAAACGACATATATTTGGCACTATGGGCAGTGGTCCTAACCACAAACTGCATATATGTATACTCATTTCATCAACAGCACTCATGCGAATATGCGCTATACTCTGTTTCACACATCATGTGCAACGTTGCGGCAGCTAGCGCAACTTCTTGCAGTCGATGCGTTCGCAACAAAAAGTAGTTTGATGTTCTTACCATCAATGATTTAATTTTTCCTGTATAACGGCGAGAAGTTATTAAAGTACTATGTGTCTTACCAACAAAAGTGCCACTGAAGGTTTGTTGTTATATGGCTGTATAGCTTAGTTTTTACGTGACGTCACATACAGGCTCTCTACTCTGGGTACGTCACGATGGCGGCCACATGGACTTGCAGTTTTAGTACAGGATAAGACAGAGGATCGTTCGGTACTCGCGATCTTTTGACTCACCCTGCTTTTTTCTGTTCGCCAGTCACACGAAAAGAGAGCAGAAAGATTGTGAGGGTGTACCAGCACTAATCAGATGTCACGCGAGCGACCATTAAACGCGCGTATATGTAGTTACACGTTTTACTAACTGAACTTCTTGCATAGCTTGCACAGCGTTGCGCCTGATCTACAAAACGAAATATAGCGTCATCACATTACAACACTTATCTAGTGATATTTATGCTGTAGAGGTAGTTTTAATAGATTTATGAAGATTGATAGTTAATTCAAAAGCAGTCACACCACAAAATTTGGCACATGGAAAGCAGATGTAGTGGCCCATTTCAGGAAACTCGGTGGTGTCAGTTTGTGGCGGTCAGGCGTAGGGTAGTCACAGCCGACTTTTAAATTACTGTCAAAATTTTCTGTAGCTCATTTCTATCAATGACGATGACATCTCTAGCCTTGAGCAAGCTGTGCTCCTGCATCTCTAGGATGCAAGCCGACCAACTCTATTCCCTGGAAGACGAAAAGTTTCTTGCCCTTCCGCAGATCAGGGGGATGCCCGTGCCATCGGCCATCACCTGTATCCACGGATATATTCATGCTATCCCGAACGAAAAATATTGCCTCTGTTGCGTAGTCGATACTTATGTGCGCCTCGAAGACAAAGGAGCGATTGGTTTTTGGGTTCTTTATCGTGTCAGTGACACTCAAGATGCAACCGATGACGCCCTCGTGATGCGCTATCTGAAGGAGACGGAGTGCAACAGCTTTTTTGCTCATTTCATGAGTGCAACCATAGAACGTACTCAGTGCTCTTTCATGCCGCTAAGCGACTCAACGAGTTCCGACCATGATCTATACTTTCTTAGCTTCTGACTTTATTTGGTCTGCGTTGCAGTCTTCAGACTTCCAGAGGAATATTCCGATATACAATAAGATGTGCTCGGCAATATGTGCAGTGATGACCCTGAAGACTATGAGTGTGGCCATTACGAAGATCTCAATTCGGCACATCAGGCATGCCGTCAACTTGGCGCCTCATGTAGACAAACTGGGGGGCCCTTAAATTTGTCTTTTAGAGTTGAACGCGACAGAGAAATCCGGTCCCTAGTGTGCCCTTCCACCACTATGTGCATACTTATCAATAGTTTTTGTTACACGCGCACACACACACGCACATACGAACGCGTGCGTGTGCAAGCGCGAGCGTTTTATGGCACACAGACACACACGCGGACACAAATCGTACATACAGGTTTTTTATCTAAAGCAAGAGTTGCATGGCGTCCAAGATACACGCTGCACGCTCACTATCTCGAAGGCCAGAAAGAGTCTCACAATGCCTCACAGATGGCAGCACATTATCTAGCTTTTGATGTTTGCTTGATCAACGCCTCTGAAAAGGCATGATATGTTTTCCGCTAGATGGACATAGTTGTCCATTTTAGATTGATTGATATGTGGGGTTTAACATCCCAAAACCACCATATGATTATGAGAGATGCCGTAGTAGAGAGCTCCGGAAATTTCAACCACCTGAAGTTCTTTAACGTGCACGCAACTATGAGCACACGGGCCTACAACATTTCCACCTCCATCGGAATTGCAGCCGCCGCAGCCGGGATGCAATTCCGCGACCTGCGGGTCAGCAGCCGAGTACCTTAGCTACTAGGCCTCAGCGGTGGGGCTTGTCCACTTTAGAGCTGTTAGAAAATTTCTGTGTGTTTTTAGCGGCGATGGCTGCAATATCCCAGCCTTTTTCAACGTAGTTTAATGGCCTCCCAAATGCGCCTACAAATCGCCGAATGGGCTCGTTTTCGCCATGACACCTGTCGAACAAAATGTGCTAGGAAAGCCCTTCTACTACAAGTCATTTATGTAGTGTTTATTCCCGAAGCAGCTGCAAGTAACATCGTGGCTTTTTGGAAGGACACCTGCTTTACTGTGAATTCAGTCTCGATAAAAATCCCACCTGTTGAAACGTCGAATCCAGCAACACCTTCTGTACAAGAACTTTTATATTCTTTAAGATTTGATCAACCTCATAATTTCGGACATTTCATGTAAACTGCAAAAAAAAACATTGTGGTATGTAAGAAGCGTATTGTGCAGCCATTCATCGATAGTCGCAGTAAGCATGACGTCACCTTGATGTTCGTGTGTAGATTAGCAGTTTTCTTTTGAAATGTGGCACGCCGTTGAACATGATCTGCTTTGCAAGCTAGTGAAATAAAGTGACTAAGTGAATTCATGTACGAAAAATACCTGCTTCAGCCGAACAAACACGAAAGCACAGTATGTTGCGTTTATATCGTGAAGTGGAAAAAGTTTTTTAGCCAAGTCAAAGGTGAGGAAGCTTGAAACTATTTTATCACAATATGGGGCAGTAATTACGCGGTCAAGTGCTTTAGTGAATACTATGCTTGACATAGGTACTAGGGAACCATACGTTTTCGTGATTACTTGGTTAGTTTTGTTCTACTAAACAAATAAAGTGTTACAAATGTAACAATTTGGTATAGCCAACACTGTAACGCACACCGAGAAAGGCAACATTGTCAACGGCTTAAAGACTAAGCCGCACTACCTGTCCTGATATAAAAGCGTACTGACGAACACCGCTATCAATCTATGATAAAGTACTGAAATAACCTTTGAGGGGATCTTGAGTTTCACATTTTGAAGAATGCCTTTGTATGCCCACAACGTCTGGGAACACTGATTCGTTGTTTCGCATTGCGGTGCATAAACGTTTCACGTGGCCTGGAACATGCTACCGAAATTTTTACGAAGTGAACGCTGCAAGCACTGAAGTTAATGTTAGAGCGTTTGAGACATATAATAAAAAAGCGGATTGCGGGAAAAAAAGTCTTCTCTATCATGTCATGTAGTGTACTTCTACGTAGCTGAATCCTCATTGACTTTCCTACTTATGCTTAAAACATCCGTTATGCTTATGCCTATAACATCGATTCCTATGATACGTAGGATCTGTGGAATGTTTTATTTTAAAATTTCGCATATTTTGGAAGTCGGTAAGTGCCCAGAAATGAGCAAAAGAAAATATATATTTGTGAACAATTCAAGCGAGCTCTGATGCTTACGTCAAACAGAACTATCACAAAGGCGGGTAAACTAAGGAAAGCACTGGTGTGAAAAAGATGAAGCGTCACAGGCATTGGCTTTCCACCCAATCGGTATATTGTCCACCTATAATCAAATTAAGAGGGAAGAGCATTACGTACAAAATAGAAAGAAAAACTACGATGCATCTCCGAAACATGCATGTCTATTACGAATTTTGTTATCTTCCCCGCATCTTCTCAGACAGCTATTACATAAACATTTGTTTTTGCTTATACCTTTCGGCGAACTTCACAATCACGTGACACTTGGTTTGCACGTTTGTGCAAATGCAGCAAGCTTTAATAGTTATTCACTTGCGCACTAGAATGCGTGTGTTCCAAACAGTGGGACTGCTTGAATTATTGCAACGCAAGCAGCTGCATGAAAATGCTTGCTGCGGAAACACAAACAATTTTGTAAACTATGTATTGCATATGCGTAAAATTGGAAGACAGTGGCTGCAATGTACGCAAAAACACGCATGTGATCCCCATCGCAGCGGTTGTGTCATTATCGAGACGCAAAATGACCACAAGGCCGTGGAAATTTACAGAAACGTCCCCTATGGCGTGTATAAAAATCACATTGCGGTACTGTCAAAGCGAGACAAAGTAAATTACAAGTTTTCTTTAACACAGAGTTGGTGTGGTGGTCCACAGGTTATGTTTACGAAATAGCGCGAAAAATGAGGACACCGAAAGAAACACGAGAAACAGCACTGATGTACCCACAAATGCGCGTATTTGAGCAAGTTCGAATACGCGTCTTAACAAGTCAGGGACAGAAGGAAGATTAAAAAAATGGCAGCATATCCACGGACTGAATGATGGAGAGTGGGGCGAAGCATTTGTCCGTCCATGCGTCTGTCTGTGTGACCGTCCATGCGCCTGTTCGTGCGCCCGTCCCTGCGTTCGTTCATGCATCCGCCCCTGCGTCCGTTCATGCTTCCATCCATGCATCTGTCTGTGTGTCCGTTCGTCCATCTATTCAACACTCCAAGTCCCACCATCTCGCATCTTTTTATCATATATTCCCCATATATAAGCACCGCCATTCAGTGGACATTCCAAGGACTAAACGAGAGGTGGCACACGCACACTTTCTTACGGCTTGTGCTTCGGGTCTACTTCCCACCTTCAACCACTTTGAGTTGATGGTATATACTAGTTCACTGTATTCATGGCACTGCGGCCCAATGCTCGCTAAACCTTTCTAAAACCAAGGAGGTTACGCCCAGCGAGTATAACGTAGAAATCTTTTCCTGTCAGATAGTGCTCAATGTACATGCCAGTGGCTGCTAATGTGAAACGAGAAACAGGAGGATTCAGCTTTTAATTTCTTACGGCTTGCGCTTCGTATCTGCTTCCCCCCTTTAACCACCTCGCATTCATTCATGGTATATACTAGTTCATTGTATTCATGGCCCTGCGGCTCAACGCTCGCTAAACCTTTCTGAAACTAAGGAGGTTACACCCAGCCAGTATAATGTAGCAACCCTTTCTTGTCCCATGGTGCTCAATGTACATGCCAATGGCTGCTGAAGGGGATCGCAGCATGCGCGTTGACTAAAAGCCGAATGCTCCTGTCTCTCATTCCCCATTAGCAGCCATTGGCATGTACATTGAGCACTATTTTTCATTGTTAAACAACGCACTGAAAAAATCTCTCACCGGCACCACCTTGGAGGTCACATGTTATACCTATTTCGGGTATGGGTCACTGGTGGTTACGTACTACGACGGACGCACAAGCCACGCCATAAGGAGCTTCGCCCCTAAAAGGCGCATGCTCCCTGCCCTTAATTTCGGATCTATTTAATGAAGCTGATAGCTAATCTTCTTGTATGATGATGCTATTGACGGTGCACTAACACACGCTGACCCCACACTAGGCTATAGGCTTCAAAGAATTTTAGAGCTTGTGCGTCTCGATGGCGGAGAAAAATGCTCGTCTGCTGAAAAAAAAAAAGTGGTTGCACCAACGCCTTCAGCATTGAATCACCAAATCGCTGCATGCATTCGTTCCACGATTGCTGGCATGCTCTCGAAACCAGTCATTAGCACACCGATTCACCAGGCTGATGTATAAGCCTCCACGAGACTTCGGGACACCGGTCCGCCTGACCCCGAGACCAGACGTCGGGATCTCGTATACCACTCATGTTTTGCAGGGGGAAAAGCGACTTGCATAATTTTTGTGGTGCGAGAGTTTTCAAGAACTTTCAGCGTTCATTCACTGGCAGAGGGACCTTAGTAGTATTGCAGCCGAGTAAATATATCTGACTGCAATTTGTGCTGCCACTTTTTTCACCAAGTGGGAACGCCCCGCATGTAGCGCACGAAAGAAACCTTGGTTGCATCAACATGCGATGGCGTTTCTTGGAGACCTGGGTTCACGTAAAATAACCTCTGCCAGTCCTGTCAGGAATTGTCCAGGAAAGCAGTAGCACCAAGCTCGAATCCATCCACTTTTAAAGTAAACCAGTTATGGTACTTGACTAAAGAACCGGAAGTAGGGGGATCAACTCCCGGAAGCAGCCATCAGATTTCTATGGCGGCAAGATGACAGCGGCCCGTCCACTAAAATTTATATGTTGAAAAACGCCATAGCGTTAAACCTTCCTAAAAACTCCGCTGCGGTGTCCCTCGCCATCATATCGTTGTTTTGCGGACGTACAACGCCCAAATTGATTCTTTTGGAGTTTCGTTATGACAAAGATTATGGTGAGATTGACAACTGCAATCATGTTGTTGGCTGTAATGTGAGGATGAAATAAAAGCACTTGATAAGCCGAGACACAGCGCAATCGAATGTACAGCAGGTGTTAAGAAATGAACGTCGGCTACAGCGTTCTATCACCTAGCTTGAATGCTATAATCTGTTGAGATCTTTTGCACAGATTATCTACAATACGTAAACGCGTTAAAAAGGATGCCGTTAGTGAACCGTGCACACTTGTGGCAGACAGAGCGTCATAAGTATACGGCGTAGCGGCTCCGTTTAAGAGACCCGGTGGTGCAGGTTAGTGGCGCACAAGCGTTGACCATTCTTTTGAAAGGTAAAGCCTTAGCTGGAAGTCGTGTATCGTGTTCGTGATGGCATCTAAAGACTTGGACAGACTGTGCTCGTACCTCGCCAGCATGCAGGCCGATCAACTGTATTTCTTGGAGGATGAAACTTCTTTCGTCGTACTGCAGATCAGGGGAATGCCTGTGCATATGGCCGTCGCCAGTATCCGTGACCATATTGCCGCTATCCCGGGCTTAGAAAACCGCCTACGCTGCATATGTAGGATTTACGTGTGCCTCATGAAGAACAGTGTGATTGGTTCCTGGGTTCTCTATCACGTCAGTGCTACTCAAGCAGCAGATCAAGCGAATTTCATGATCAGTTGTTTAGAGAAGGCGGATTTCAACCGCGGCTTCATTCATTGGACGAGTGCAACGACAGAGTGTACCCTCATGTGCGCATTGGTGCAAGAAAGTGACACCCCGAATTCCGGCTTTGAAGTCTATTGCTTTTGTTTCTGGCCATCGCGGCCTTGTCTCGCAGTCTACAGACCGCCAGAAGGATATTCCGTTGGACAAAGGAAAGTTATGAGTCAGATACTCAAGGATGATTCATTAGCCTTCAAATGCGGCGTTTACGACGAACTTTATAAGGCGCACCTGGACGTCACTTCTCTGGGTGAAGATCAAGACGTGGAAGACGATGTCGCTTCGTTCAGCCGACGCAGCCAGCTAAGACACTGAAGACATATTGCATTGTGAGTAAAAATATAGCGCTTCATGTAACGCTAATTCTGCTGCAGTCCTGTGGTAATCTTGCTGTTCATGTAGCCCCCCTGAAAATTTTGTGAATACAATCAGAGAAAGTAGTGGCAAACATGGCATCACCTTGACAATAGAGGGTTGATTAGAAGTTTAGATTTGAAGCATGACGCCCCATTGCACATTCGCTGCTTTATAAGAACAAAAATGCAAATCGTCTTTGTGAGATGCTTGGTTCAGCGGAATAAATCTGAGAGCACAGTTTCTTGAAGTCGCGGCATTAATTAAAAAAAAAAGCTGTTTAGCGGCGTCAACGGCGAGAAAGCTACTGTTGGCTTTATTGAAATATGTGGTTGTAATTACGTGGTTAAGCATGCTATAGCGAATACTATGCTTGCGGTGGGTACTGCGAAACCATTACTTTTAATTAGTAAATATTCTATTTTCTTCTATCCAAAAAAACACAAAGCAATAAATTTATTCAGATATTTAGTACGGTACTTTCCCAACAGCACTAAGATTTCTGATTATCAGCTTTATTCATTGCATTGCTTTACTTTTCCAGGTTCAAGGTGGAAGAAGGGCTCGCTTCACGAACTAGAAGAATCTTGTATTACCAGCAATACGACGCAGATTGAATAACGCAAGATTGTCATCAGCCTAAAAGATATGTCGAATTATTCTCGCAGATACGAAAGCGTTTTCACGAACATCGCTAGTAATGTTTGCAATAGTACTAAGATAACCACACAGAAGACCTTGACTTTCCCTAGTGAAAAAAAAAAATGCTTTGAATGCTCCTATCTGGAAACACCGATTACTTCTATGGCGTTGTGGTGCATAAATGTTTGACGTGGCCAGCAATATGCGGCTGAAACTTTGACGAAATGAACGCCGTTACCACTGAAGGGGACGTTGGGGTTCTTTGAAACGTTGCAATAAAAGACCCGAATGAAAAAAAAAAAGCACTGTTCATTTTGTCATGTACTGCACACTTGTCTGAATTATTTCGAGTAATGGTATTTAACTATCTTGACAAACATAGGAGTTGACTTTAGGATGTTAATACATGGATGGTTGTGCGCTTGGTGTAGATGTTCAAACAATTTTTACTTTATATATTAACAGCGGACAACAGCAGAATGGTCGCTCCCCTACTTCTTCCTTTTCCGGTTTCTTGCAGCGGTTTAAGAGTCGCTACATACATATCAGCTTAAAGCAACCAATAAAATCATTCAAATGTGACAGCCAAAACTTTCTAATTCTTTTCGGGGATAGTATAAAGTTGTAACTAAGAACAAACTGAATTGGTTCTACAGTAGCCGCATCCATGGTTTTAAACAAAACCGGCGTGTCAGTCTGTGAAGCAAGGCAGCTGTTTCACGAGTTTTTTTATACTGCAGGAAGCACTCACTGCCAGTTACACAATCGAGCATCGCGGCATGGCTGCACAGGCAAAGCACGCGTACCTCACTCGCTCACTGCGAAAGACACCCAAAAATTTTCATGTGTTGAGGATCGTCCAGTGAGGAACGATAGTGGATTGCATTGTGTGTCACTTTGTTATTATACCGAGAGGTGTACTATTAGACTATTGGAAGTAGTGCCTACAGAGAGGCAGCTCTTGTGGCTCGCTCATCCTCAAGAAGAAACGCGGACAGGGCCGACTAAAAGACCAAGGGCCTTTAGGGCCGACACCGTCAAGGCGCCACCTTTTAGGACCATCGCTGCATGTGCAGGAAAACGGTGGTATCACTCTCGACCTCTTATCTTTACTCTGCGCTATCCTCCTCTGCACACACCCACACCTGCGATGAAACCATGGCCTCGCGAAATTAGGCGCGCTCATGTCCTCTCTTAGCCCTTATCAGGCCTTTCGCACAAGTCTACACGCGTGTGAGTTCTTGCACACCGGGTGATTGTGGCAAACTCGTCCAATTTTTTCTTCTGAATGATTGTATATGAATATTTCGGCATAAACTGGGCAAATAGAAAGGCATCTGCGTGAATCACTGAAGCCAAGTCAGCTGGTTCTGTCCAAAAGAGCTATAAGAAAGGCTGGTAAATTAGTTAACGAATGGTGCGCAAAATATGAAGTGGCACAGGCAGTCGCGTTTTGGCAGAGTAGTAGTAATTCGTGGTCTCTGTAAAGACGCACTATATGAGCACAACTTGAAAAAAAGTACAATGTTCTTCTGGTACAAACATTCATGTCTATTAGACGTTTTTTTTTTGCTTCCAGTTGATTGATCCCACGCTGCAGTTTCAATATCTCTCGTTTTTTTTTTTTTTTGGGGGGGGGGGGGGGTTCATACGTACCACCAACTGCGCAATCACGTGAAACTCGTTTTCACACGTTTTCGTAAATGTAGCGAGCGTGTATAAAACAGCCTGACTACTTTGATTATTACCGTGTAAGTGGTTTCGTGAGCAGGCTTACTTCCACAGGAACATGTATATTGGGCAGTCATGTGGTACATACAGTAATATTAGAAGAGAATGGTTGCAATATTTTTTGAAAAACGGGTGTTCGATTACCACAGCAGCGGTGGTATTTACGCCGACCGCGAAACGATCCCAAGTTGGTTGAAGTTTCCGGAGCCCTCGGCTAATATTATTTGTGGTTCAACGTCCCCGAACCACAGTTTGATTATGAGAGATGCCGTAGTGGAGAGCTCTGAAAACAAGGCATCGGCCTAC
Source organism: Rhipicephalus microplus (assembly GCF_013339725.1). Classification (NCBI taxonomy): domain Eukaryota; kingdom Metazoa; phylum Arthropoda; class Arachnida; order Ixodida; family Ixodidae; genus Rhipicephalus; species Rhipicephalus microplus. The sequence continues at coordinate 119,062,666 of NC_051170.1, read as the reverse complement.
CTAAGCCTGGCCCACGGGCCGGTCTCTGGATTTTGGGCTACCTGGAACCAATGCAGACCTCCAGTTGTGGTTACGGTGCTAAAATGCTGATCGAAGGGTCTTCATTTTCATTTCGGCCATGGTGGTCGCATTTGGACTGTGTAAAGTCAGTGGACGCTAAAAAAGTGCACATTGTTTACATTTTCGGAGCCCTAAACATGCCCCAAGTAATAATATTTTTAGTATAATATTGTCATTGGCTGAAGCAATACTACATTTATTATAATATTATTATCCCATCTATCTATCTATCTGCCGAATCCCAATAATTTTATATTATCTATCTAGTTGCCTATGTCCCGATGTTCTTGTGATTGCCTCATTAACTTGGGGTAGACTAAAATTGATGCGGTTGCGTAAGAAGGTTTCACGATATGTGTCGAAGGTCATACAGGAATAACGTAAAAAGGCTGTCGCGTACGTCGTCGAATTGAACTCAATCCCTCTGGAATAAGTCAGGTGCCCTAAGTACGTGGTGTCAGGTTTACTACCCTCTCTCCTGGTCCGATCCCATGACTATGAATATCTAAGTCTAATCACACGCTAGGCTACTTTGGCATAACTCTCCTCTTACACCATAATCAATAAATATATGCAGTTATTTATCACTTATATCCATCCTGCGTCAGAGTACAGCTCATGCATATGCGACTACGGTCGAATAGAAATATTGGGACACTAAAGCGTATATAAATTCGAGGTTGATTGTTGAAATAGTATTCCGGAATCCTCGTAGTGCTACTTCTGTGCAAAAAAAAAGATGCTTATTTTAAGTGAAATCAAGTTACAGTGGTCTACATCCCGTTAGCGCATTTCAAATCAGCCGCCTCAAAGTGGTCTTTCGCACGTCGTTGTTGACATGCTCAACGAATCCCGCCTGCGTAGCTGCCGACAAAAGTAGCAGCCGAGTGAAAGTAGCGGGAGCCACGCAACTACAACAGCCACTGAATTCTTTTTCCACTTGCTTGGTTCAACTAGGCCCCACTAGGTGAATCAACCTGCCTAGTCTAACCAACTGAACATTTTAAAGGAGCCCCGAAACACTTTTCAAAAGAAACCATGGAATAAATTCACTGAACGAGCTTATTGCCTCACAATTTCAACACCACAAAGACATTAAGAATTCGCCCAGTGAGAGTGGAGTTACAAAGATTCGTCCCATGAAGCGATCGAATTCTCTCTTCTCTCGCCCCGACGACAGCACTGGAAGCTAAGAAGGGAGAGATTGCAGGGGCAAAGAAAATACGTCAGCAAGCCTCGTAACCTTGAGCATTTCTTTCTTTTTTTTTCTTTCAATTTGCGGCTTTTTCAGTGTGATCGCGCGCGCACGCGTAAGTGCACGTTGAAGAACCACAGGTGGTCTAAATCTGTAGAGCTCTTCCCTATGGTGTCTCATAATTATATGATGGTTTTGGGACGTTAAGACCCACATGTCGTCGATGATTGCCATGATTTACATTTCATGATCTTGCTGTTCTTGCGGTTGTTTTGTTCACATGACATGTTGCAGAACTGGTATGGTATGACATGATCGCATGGTGAGCACATGCGACTGATTCTAACATTAAAATCGTGACATGCGTGTCATGTAATATTATGACTACATGATACACTCATGATCCGCTCGCGCTCATTTCGCTAGCTTCGCGTATACCTAATTTCGTAATACGGGACGTGAATGGATGACGAAGCTTTTTGACTGGGGCAGACAAAATATTCATGAGATGCGTGTCATGCAAAAACATGATTACATGCCATGCTCATGGTGCGCTCGCGGTCGTTTCGCTGGCTTCACATATACCAATATTGGTGCTACGGGACGTGAATGGATGACGAAGGTATGTGACTGGTGCAAACATGATAAACATGAGATGCGTGTCATGTAACAACACGGCTACGCGCTACGCTCACGATGCGCACGTGGCCGTTTCGCTAGCTTCATATGTACCAATTTCGGTATTTAGTGACGTGAATGTACGACAAATGTAAATGACACGTCCAAACATGATAATCATGAAATTCGTGTCATGTAACAACATGACTACATGCCACACTCATGATGCGCTCGCGGCCGTTTCGCTAGCTTCACATAAGCCAAATTTGGTATTACGTGACGCCAATGGACGAAGAAGGTTTGTGAGTGGTGCAAACATGGTAATTATGGGATTTGTGTCATGTGAGAACATGACTACATGCCGCACTCAAGGCGCCAGTACACTTGACGTGATTCGGTTCTCGTGCGCGCCGGCGTTCGTTCCGTCGCATGACGCTGGTGATGCCACGCCAGGTGCCGATCTGTTTGCAATATGCTTGCAGGCGCGCGCCGCGCTGCGTTGCGTCGACGCATGCGCGCTTGAGTGCGCCCGACGTCCCCCTGTCACGGAGTAAGGCAGATGCGGTGCTGTCTGGGTAACGTCGTCGTCGCGAAATGCAGCGTGTCACATATCGCGCTGTTTATCGCCGGGCCGCACTGACGGACGCTGGTCACGCTTGGCGTCAGACTATAGAGTGCTCGCGTTTTGCTAGCGTAGCGTCGCTTCGTTCCGCGTGCGCGCGCATCAACGTTACGTCGGAGTAATTAGACACGTTTGATTGGGGGTACGTAACGAACCTACGTACGCAGCTTGGCTAAGGAAGAGAAGTGCGCATGCGCAGTACGTATCGTATTTATTCCATGGATGCGTGCGTAACCCCCCTCCCTTTCCCCACAAAAAAAAAACGCGGCATGCCTAAACGTGAGGACGAAGCGGAGTGTACGCGGTGTGACGCTCCCGCGATATTTCAATTGAAATAAGAACTAGATAGCGAAATTGCAGCGATGGCGTCAAATGCAGAGTGTGACAAAGCCGGCCCAAATCGAGTACATTTCACTTTGAGGGGCAATGTTGCGCTGCTAGTGTAAGTACAAACCAGCTATCCATTTAGGCATCCGGAACAAACCAACGTAAGCCATAGATCCAACATGATTCACTTGGCTTGGATGCTAGAGACCATTATGACGGCCGCTGCCACATGAGTGCGCTAAAAAGCACCCAAAAGCTGACTTATTTATAATAACATACGTCTAGTTGAACCAAACGTATCTCGGCACGGTCATTACGGTGAACTAAAAGTGTCGTTGAGCGATTCACTTGCAGCACTTCACTTGCAGCGTAGGCTCGTGACGTACGCCCAACTAAAAGTGTCTATTGAGCCCTTCATGATGCGCCCGCCGCCTTTTTCCTAGCTTCAGATATACCGAAGTTGGTATTACGGGATGTGAATTGACAACGAAAGTATGCAACTGGTACAAACTTAACAATCATGAGATGCATGTAATGCAACATGACTACACGCCTGCTCATGATGCGCTCGCGGTCATTTCACTAGCTTCACACATAGTAGATTTGGTATGACGGGACGTGTATAGACGAAGAAAGATGATACGTCCAAACATGATAATCATGACATGCGCGTCATGTAACTACATGACTACATGCTATGCTCATGATGCACTCGTGGCCGTTTCGCAAGCCCAACATATACCAAATTTGGTACTACGTGACGTGAATCGATGACGAAAGTAAATGACACGTCCAAACATGATAATCATGAGATGCGTGTCATGTAACAACATGACTACATGCTATGCTCATGATGTGCTTGCGGCCGTTTCACTAGCTTCACATATACCATATTTAGTATCAGGTGACGTGAATAGATTACGAAGGTCATTGACACGTCCAAACATGATAGTCATGACATGGAAGTCATGTACGGCATAAGTTACATCCACCTAGTAATGTTGCGCTGATTTTAAACTGGCATATCATTCTTCCTCATTTGTACTTCGCATATGATTGATTCCCTCAATACGTGGGATCTGCCAAGTGTTTTTACAAATGAAAGGGAATGAACAAGCAGCACTATGCTACGTCTATTTTTGCACGGGATGTTTGGAGAAGCAGCATGTTTAAATATTAGTAAATAATGGCAGTTGGACACTTTCACGTCATCGGTATCATTTTAAAAACATCCCGCTCGCCACCCACGTCGTTTGCTCCATTTAGCCTGATTTCTCGGAAAGTATGGCACCACTGTTGATAATAGTGCCATTTTAGACGTTGTCATGCATTGAGCTTTGACGTTGACGTAAATTATCATTTACCTTTAGCTTCTCCTTAACAAACGAGCTGGAGGTTGTTCAGAATCACTCAGCCCATCACATCATAGCAAATTGTCATTGAACATTTATTGTATGTTCCATAAAAGCCCCCTGTGACCTTACTTCAATAAAAAAGTATAGAAAACCACGACCCAATGTGGCGCGCTAACTGAACCCACATTTAAAAACAAAAAAAAAACAATAACTATAGGAAGTTACACTTACAAATAAAAACTCAACATCTAGAGCTGTGATTTCAACGTGGGTTTTAAGTGGGAAGCAGTCTATTTCTGCACTATATTCAAAGAGCCGCGCGCAACTGTCCAAACAACGACATATTGCAGACAACCGACTGCAGCACGGCCAGTGGATCGTCCCAGTTCAGGCTTTACTTTTCAAAGCTCGTTCAAGGCACTTCAATGTTTTAATACATTCTATCTGAAGACCAATTTGAAAGAACGGACATTCATATACAGGAATAAAAGTTTTACCGATTGATAACACATAAACATCTTGGAAAACAAAGTGAGCACGATAAAGATGCACCAATTAAATAAATGCGACACAAATTTACAATAACAACCTCAATGCGTGTAAACTAACGCAAGCAATATTAAAAGTTTCGTAGCCAAGATTCTGAGTTTATTTAGCAGTTCGAAAAAGTTCTACCTAAGGTACACGTGCACGCACGTTTTGAGAATCACACAGTGGGAATACATCTACTACGGCCTGGATGAAATCGAGCATGCCAATCACGGAAACCAGAGCGTACAGACATGATCATCACCAGAATGCAACGAACGCTCAAAAGGCCCTGTGAAAATTGACGCTTTATCTCTTATTGATACGGCACACGTGTTTTATAAACCGCCTTTCACTCGAGCGCAAACTTTAGTGCTTCCCTCAGTCGACTGAAAGCAGGCGTGCTGATTATGAACATTCGCTACGAAGAAAGCTTCCAAAGAGCAACGGAATACTGCGCCTATTAACGCTTCACCGTAGCTGCAAGAACGCTCTGAAGAAAACGACCGTACCTGCCGGGTATACCTTGATAGTTCTCAAGTTATGACCTTAAGGGACTTGAATGCGTTGACTAGGGCCCTCAGCAGAGTAGATTATTGGGAAATACACCGCATGAGCAACGCGCGTATCCTTGACAACTTTAGCATTTTGGGGATGCCAACGAAGCAAGAGATGATTGATCGAGTGCGTGCACACCTGCAAGCAATACACGTGCCGACGCGCCGGCTTCAACTTCTGGCTGCGGCGTATTGTTGGCTTGCAGGCCCAAGCGACGTGCTTTCACCGTGGGAGCTGTATCGTCTCAACTCGCTCAACGTGAATTTAACCGACTTTGACCTACATGAGCGCATTGGGAGAGAGCTGGGAATTCAAGGTTGTCCTGGAAGCATTTGTTGTCGAGGGCCGAAGCAAGGTCGCCCGCTATGCGTGCATTGTAGTACCGGACATCGTTCCCACGATTGAGCACTGCGTCATCTGTGTTGCGTCTGGAACAGTCCTGACCTACGTGGCTGTCTGGGCATCCGAGTCGGTGGGTAGGGAACATCTTCGTTCTGCCCTTGCTACAACACTCTGCGGTAATCCCGAGAACATGCGGATTGGTTCCTTCGAGACCCTTTCAAAGGCATATATAGCAGCCCGTTGCAATGAGGTGGCCAAACAGGCCAAGTCCTAAGCCATGCAATACCACTCCACGGCGACTTTTGGAATCACGGACATCTGAAGGGTTCTGACGTATGCCATATTGAGGTAAGGTTTGCATCTGTACGTACCTGTTACATGGGTTTCCGTGATGACCAATCGTACTAAGAATATCTTAAATACGTAATGCGCCGTTATTTAGAGATTGAGGTAAAAAATTTTTTTATTTTAATTATGATACCTTACAAGCTCAATGAGAGCATTGAGTAATACCGGGCGAAAATGGCGGCATTTGTTGCACATATATTTTATTAGGTGCCATACCTAAGTTCAGAATGTGTGCAGGAACCCAATTTTCCGTACCACACCTCAGTGTGTGACTCTGTATAGGTACCAATTTTTCAAATCCTGAACACGTCAGCTTCAACCACCCAGTCGATAAGAAAAGTTAAACGGAGAACAGCGGCGAAATGAACGAGCATAGCTGCATGCCTGCATTAAGCAATCTTGTGCAGCTGTATTCTGCTAAGCTGTTCTAAGGAACCGACAACAGTATGACCGGCACAGGCGCTTCGGACTCGGTGGTCGATGGTTGAGCGTTCAGGTTAGAGAAATGGGTGGCTGTACGTTGACCTAGCGTTTGCCCTTATAACGTAGGCATAGATTCCGTATTTAGCCGGAGGGCGCGGCCTATTTAGGCACGTCATTGGTAGTTCTTTTCTACTTCACTTCAGTGAACTTCTTTTCTACCTCAAGTGACTAACAAACAATAAATTCAGTTTGCCACGTACACTAAACGTGACGTTATAGGTCATGTCATGTTGCCCAGCCGCTGTAGTCCAGTGGCTAAGGTACTCGGCTGCTGACCCGCAGGGCGCGGGTTCGAATCCCGGTTGCGGCGGCTGCATTTCCGATGGAGGCGGAAATGTTGTAGGCCCGTGTGCTCAGATTTGGGGGCACGTTAAAGAACCGCAGGTGCTCGAAATTTCCGGAGCCCTCTACTACAGCGACACTCATAATCATATGGTGGTTTCGAGACGGTAAACCCCCATTAATAATTACGTCATGTCATGTTATGATATGAGTTCTTACATTATTCCCATAGCACAAATGCATGGTGCTATATTTAGCCCCTTGTCGATAGGCATAGTGAAGATAGTTCCAGTGGATATCGCTCAGCGCTCTGTCGTCTACTTTTGGTCGTCTCGCAGGTTATCGTCCCCGTACGGCTGGTAAATAGTGTGCTGTTTATTGCCGTGTGATACATATAAATAGGGTACTGTCTGTGTAGCCATGCAGAATTGGAATTTAAGTCGTTTCTGTATAATCAAGACCCATTATTTCATTTTCTTGGTGACACCTGTCCGCATGATGATGGCATCTTTTCGCCGTGGGCACGTTGTACAGGTATCAAAGAATCTTTGCAGGCCGCATTTGGGTTAAAGAAATAACAGTAAAAAGCTCCGAATAACACACAGCAGCCTTGTTTGTTAAATATTCATTATAATTACAAAATAATGTACGGGAAGACACGGACACAAGAAGTCGTGAGATCACAAGAAGCTGACTCGCAACACCGGCCAAAGAGCAAGTTGTTAGGCAGCGTCTTGTGGTGCCGTTACTTATTTCTTGTGCCCATGCTGAGACGTTCTGTCTGTTAACTCGAAAGCAAGATCACAAAACTAGTAATATGAGAGGCTTCGCATATTCCCATGCATGCCGAAAGTTATCATTAAAAAAAAACGTCCCGTAATGGTCTTTGTATTTGTTTGTGGTATTTCAGCAAAATATCATGTCATTGTGCCGTGAGTTCTATATCTGAATGTGACGTCACACGTTCTTTTCTGTTATCTTTGATAGAGGCGGTGCACTCCGGTATGCGATGGCGACAATGTCAGCGAGCTGCGAAATCCTCGCGCATGGGCTGTGATGCATCCCACCGGTTCACCTTGCAGCAGTGCCTGGATCTTCACACAAGAGGATGGCTTAGTCTTGCTTGCTACTGGCATGTTCGTCTCAGTATGAAGGGAAACTTTCGGCATAAGCTTTGCAGCTTCTCTGTAACTATTCGCTATCGCTGACAAACACGCAGAATGTGTGCGCAAAGAGCATGAAGAAATTTATCACAAGAACTGCAAGTATACTTTGACCAGATTTTATTCTTTTTATACAAATTTAATTTCTTTTCCGGTTATTCTATGTATGCGCAGAAAATCATAATCACTTTTACTTTGTTTTCCGGAAGTTGCTTAGTAGAACGCACGCTTAAGAAGTTCTGCATGAAATATTTATTATTGGAACTAAGTGCTTTTGCGAAAACTGTACCGTCCTCGTGTGTAATAAAGCACTAGCTGATACCAAGAGCAACAGCGTATGAACACCAGGGAAAAAAGGATCATGAAATATTCTCCACTTTCAAAGACTGTTATCAACCTGCTAGCTTTATGGAGCTCGTTTCGCAGAACGTTTGGTGTCGTAGGCGTTAGTTTTGAGCGAAAAATCGTCTTATGCTTGACGAAAAAGTTAAGAACGGTGCAAATATAATAAATAAATGAAAAAAAAAACACTGGAGGGAGAGTTGGGACTAAACCAGGGTTGTGGGGTCCGAGTGGGGTCGAACGTGGGTCGTTTGCGTTGCAAGCGGATATTCTACGCACAGCCACGCCTCTGTTTGCGAAAACAGTGTAAACAACTTCCCTGCTTGGAAATTCGGTGAAGGTAGCTTCCATGCTTCAGAAACGCAAGCGTCTTGTATATGCTTCAAATGCTACATGAAATATTGCAGCGTGGTAAAGCGCCCATTGCCAATGGGTGTTAGAATATCTAATCAGCATAATGGCTCCATGGTGTTAAGCTGATACACCACTACAAAAGGCGCACATGCTGCTGCGCCTCTTTCGTTAGGACACGTAGTTGGTGCATACCAAATTCGAACAGGTGTCATGCAATAAGTGTTGAAGTGCGCTCTACGAACAGAATGTCACTGTCACGTTGAACTGCTAAAGGCGAAGCTTTATGGTTCCCTGATTTCTTTTGTCTTGCCATTCAAAGAGTTTAGCGATATACTTCTTTATAGCTTATAGAAACATGGGTATTCAAGAACAACGATGACAGCTACGAAATGGTTCACCTGCTTCATATTAGGCTGCTTGGAATTATGACAAAGGCGGCTATAATGAGGCGCTCGTATTATTCTCGTGGTTGTAACGTCGAAATAACAAGCACACAAGCTGACGATTTTTTGCGGTTGCCTTTTGACATCTCGTTCTGTCTTCGGTTGCACTTGAATTTTGTGCAATGTTTACTTCTCATCACACATTCTTGTATTTTTCATGTTTTGTGCAGTAGAATATCCCTTTTTTAATCTCTTCATTTAGGTTAGATGATCTTTACGTCATTCGTGTTCATTGACAACAATGTATGCCGCTATTTCTCCTTTGTAATCATGGTTTTACCTATTTTTATCTTTCTATCAATGTTCTTGAAATGTGCAGTGTTTAAGTTCACTGTGTGACCCTCCACTGTCAGGCTTGAATGGGGCTGTGAGTATGAGTGTAAATAAAAAAGAAACAGTAAACGTTAACTATTGACTAATATTCAAATATCTGGTGCAACGTCCCATACCCTGGTATGAATATGGGAAACGCCATAGGGGAGGCCTCTGGTAACTTCGGCCACCAGGGGTTCTGTAGGTGAAGATAAATCTAAGTACGCGGGATTCTTTATTATTAGGTGAACTTGTACCGAGAAGGCACACACATGGCAATATCAAGCAACACTCGCGTTAAAAATACAGTGGTGGGGATGGTTGTCAGACGTAGATAAGCTGAGCGTCCCTAGAGGTCTGCGTGTACTGTACATGCGTGGACTTATACACAATCTTTGTGATCGACGTAAGCGTTAGTTTGGGAATGAACCCCGTCACAAGTGTCGTCAGTAAACGCTTGCAATTTGGTAACACTCTCCCACGACGCAAGCTCCGAGAGCGGGATATATTTGTAGGTAATATCTTCCATACATAACTCGATCTGCTGATGATGAGCAGCGTCTGCTAAGCGGTTTAGTTCAACATGAATTGAGGTAATATTCAAGCTGACAGCGAAGTATACAACAGAACACATTGTGTAATTGGGACACAGTATTAGCAGCAAAGTGCGAGTGACACTCTGTAGTCTAACGCCAAGCGCGATCAGCGCGACTAGCGTCCGTCGTCGCGGCCCGAAGGCAACATGCGCGAAGTGCGCCATTCTGCATTTGACGCCAATGCGTTACCGAGACAGCACTGCGGCTGCTTCTTTTAGGGGCGAAGCTCCTTATGGCGTGGCTTGTGCGTCCCTCGTAGTGCTTCACCACCAGCGGCACATACCCGAACTAGCGGTCCTTACGATTTTGACCTCCAAGGTGGTTCCGGTGAGAGATTTCTTCTGCGCGTTGTTGAACAATAAAAGATAGTGCTCAATGCACATGTTAATGGCTGCTAAGGGAATGAGAGACAGAAGCATTCGGCCTTTAGGTAACGCGCACGCTGCGATCCCCATCAGCAGCTATTGGCATGTACATTGAGCACTATCTGACAAGAAAGGGTTGCTACGTTATATTCGCTGGGTGTAACCTCTTTGGTTTTAGAAAGGCTTAGCGAGTGTTGGGCCGCATAGCCATGAATACAGTGAACTAGTATATGCCATGAACTCGAGGTGGTTA